>JARYHS010011408.1:45410627-45815830 GCA_031002005.1 Vandiemenella viatica
TGAACTTTGGCATAGTTTCTTTCCTCTGTGACTGTTCGAATCATATTGTTCTCATCACAAAAAATACTACTGCTTTCCTACCATTTCTTTCTCCTTTCATCATTCCCAAAGCCACTTCTTGAAAGGAGAGAGTTTTTAACATAAAAAAACTGACCGAAGACTAATAAAGAACGTTCTTCGAGTGTAGATATGACGTAACGCATTATTAAAATCGAGCTTCGACTTCAGTGGTACAGGAAAGCAAGAGATCTGGAGAGTCAGAAATGTGGTAGATATCAATTACTAATTAGAGTACTGCATGAGCATACGTTGTAATGAATGGATCATGTAAGAAATCTGTATAAAAAGTTTAACAAAAAGCAGAGACAGTATACAGGATCACGTTTTATGACATTACGGATTAATTAATTTGTTTGAATATTGGAGGGAAAGGTGCAAAAGAAAGCAGTTTATGTGAAAGGGTTGATTCTTGACTCAGGGTTGTATGCAAATGTTGAGATTAATAGAATAGCTGAGGAGAGAAAGAGATGTTGCTGCTGGAAAAAAGAAATACATTTGACGGATCTGAAAAACTATCTCTCTGATAATCCTTATGCAATTACATTTTATTTAGTTTACGGAAATTTTCATTGACAGGTTTCAAATACAACATACCAGGTCTCTTGCTAACGAGAATCGCAGTGATCTTGCAGATTATCATTAGCAAGAGACCTGATGAAGAGAACAGAGGACGTTGTCATCGGTTCAAGAAAATATCCGGCTGCAAACACGCGAAAACTATCTTGCATTTTATGCCATGAAAATCTCCATTCGCATATAGGTTACAAATACACTAACATATACGAAACTATGAACGCCATGAATAGAATTAAACGACTATACATATTCTTTCACAGCATACAGTTAAGTATAAACTTATTTCCATCCAAATCTTTACATCTAATATGTGTTCCTACACACAATTAACCCCGTAATGATAAACGAGAGCTTATTGCCCCAAGTTGATACAGACGTTTAAAACTGCTATGTCGTATTTCAGGTATAATAATGCGCTCAGAGCAATATTCTAAAGCTATGGGCATCGTCGTGTAAAGATATTATCCCGAGATTCAAAAAAGTTACTGCAGCGAAATCGGCTAACGACCTATGATTTAATCTCTCAATCGATTTCTAGAATTTATTATCTGCTCAATTTACTCAAATCTGTAAAAACGGAGCAGTTAGTAGCATTCCCTCTCTTGAGGGATAATCCGAAGCCATTTTTACTCCCACTTTAATTGTGAAACTAGATCATGATGAAGACTGTGTGTTACGAAGCACATTTTCATGAAATACGTATAACTGACTATAAACATCCGTTTACCTCCTTCCTTTATACTATTTACGTATAGATAGACTCATGCACTTGAATTTCACGCAATGAAAAATTGACATAAAAAGGGTTCCGTCCCACTGTTAACCAAATTTTCGATATATATATATATATATATATTATATAAATATATATATATATAATATATATATATATATATATATACTAGCTGACCCGGTCACGCTTTGCTGTGACTTACTAATTATAGTACGTTGGATTAATGTTATTCTAAAATTCCTCAAGTAGTCAAATTAATATTCACTAATAAAGACAAAAACATTGTAGTCGATTTGGAAATTCAAATTTAATTGGTAAAGAGTTACGGAGAGTTTAAATTAAGGACAAATGATCATAAAAAATTTAATTTACATTTCATTACAAATTACTTAATTGAAATTATATAAAAATTGATATTTATAAATAAATATTTTTTATTTATTTATAAACTGAAATTTCAGTTATATCTTCAGTCATACTGTTTTTATATTTTTCCCACAAACTCGAAGATTGTGCTGGATAACATGTTGTCAAAATAATTGCAAACAGTTTGACGAATACTATTCGGCGTGGCTGTCAACGCTGCATCAGCAAGTGTCAGGTCCCAATAATTGTCGTCTACCAGCAGCTGCAACTCGCGACATGCATCTTGACATGTATTGAACACTCGACATGTATTGAACACTCGACCATTAACTGTTCGTAAACATTCGAAAGAAGCTGGTCCGGGAACATTCACCAATAACAAACGCTGAAAGAAACATTCACGTTGTTTTGGATGCACTGTGTAAAGTCTTTGCTTTGAATATGCCTGCGATCGAAGGATGTGGTTTGGCTACCATTTTTTACCTAATTTGTTCCATGAAAAATAGCTTGGAACATCGGTATACGTATAATAATGTTTTTGCGAATTGGCGGAACACATCAGATTTTTGACACAATGTGAAAAATTCAGTTTGTGGTTTGTCGTTTTTGGTGGCTCAAGTATTCTTTGGAAAATATTTTCTTCGGTGAAATATACACGTTGACAGTTTTCAAGATGTATTGCAAGATGCTGGATGGAAGGGTCTCTTTCATGGATGCGAAAACTAAAAATATGCCAGATAGCTTCGTTGCTGCTGATGTATCTACCTATTTGGTATCGTGTTATTTCGTCATTTTTATTTACATTTTGAACTTCAAATACGGCCAAATCACTGCCTTTATTAACATATTTGCAAACGTACTTAATGGATTTTACAGAACTGCAAAACTCGACGTTAATATGAGCCTTATACGTTTTTGAAAGCAATGGTGAGTATGGTACGACCCACTGATTGTCAATTTCAACTTGGTTTCTAGAATTTGACATTCGCATTGTAAATGTTTGGCCACCATTCTCAGTGTTTCTGCGGCGATACAACGGATAACCATCGATATCCGTAATAGTATCATTCGTATATTCCTTTGGAAAACGCTTCTTACATTTTCCACCTTCCATGCATGGCGATGTCATGTTAAAAGCACCGCACGGTCCGTGGATCGAGTGACTGGTAACAATATCAAACAATTCTTGATCAATTAATGGGTCCGGAATTTCGGCTGAAATTATTTGATCAATTTCTTCTGGACGGATTTTAACTTCAAGCCAAATCAAAATGTGAGAATGAGGCAAACCTCGCTTTTGCCACTCAATCAAATACAGATAGCAACGTGTGTTACCTAAAACTGAATGTTTTACGATTAAATCAATCAATGATTTTAATTTTTGTTTGAACACACGTGCCGTGACATCATGACGATGCATTGATTGATGGCCTGGTAATAGCAAAGTTTGTATTTCCTCCCAATTCGGATTACATGTAAATGTAATAAACAAATCTGGACGACCATAATGACGTACGTAAGTCATCGCATCTTGTATATATTCCTGCATGTTCCGTGAACTGCCGATGTAGCTTGAAGGTAAAATAAATGCATTACCGATATCATTGGCGTTTAAATTTTCATAAATATTGCCGATAACAGTATCTCGTAAGAGGATGTATTCCTCCGATCGTAATTCAACCTGGTTGTATCGAATAAATCGCAAATGCTTGTTTTCAACCTTGGCGTACATATCCACGGCGTATTGAAGGCACAGTCGTGCGTCTTGCCTCTCTGCTACACGCATTGTCGAGGTTAGATTCTTTGGCGACATTTCACTGAAAAATATTTGAATTACAACAAAAAGTGCCTTTCTGAAAGCCTTAAAATAAGACACTATAATACAGTGGTGAAACCGGAATTTTTGGGTCCATTGAAAAATACAGTAAAATGGAAGTTAAGAACTAATGAGGAAATATAAAATAACATTGAAAAAAATAACAGAAAAAGAAGAATGATATTTTTTGATACATTTATAGCATGGATGACACCAGGCTTTCAAGAGGTTTAGAAAGATTTGAAACGAAATAATACCAGTGAACCGTATAAAAAAAATTTTCGATAGCAGACTTTGAATATGGCAGGATTCAAAGGTAGAGAGGAGTGCAATAATGAAGGAGTACTGGGGAGGAAGAAAGAAAAAACAACAGGAGAGGAATTGAAATTGACACGTGGAGTCTAGCTGACCATAACAAAAAGAAGAAGAAAAATGATAAGTTAGCGAGAAATGCTTACACGATTCGAATTTATCGTAACGTTTTCTTCAATGTTATATTCATGTGTGCAATTACTTTGTCGTTAGGTATAAAGACACACAAACGATGAACAACAATACAGTATAATTATAACACAATACACAGCACAATTAAAATTGAAGAAACTCACACATATGGCGTGGAATAGACCGTAGCATAAATAAATCGAAATACAACGCCATCTACTGAATGGTTCGATAAATTAACACACCGCCATCTGTTAGGAATAAACTGTAGCATAAATAAATTGAAACAGAACGTGATCTACTGGATGATTACCCAACCTAGCTAACCAAGTGTTGTATAGATAAGTTAACACATCGCCATCTGTTAGAAACTTATGGAACTATAATAATAATTACGTGTGGTCGTAATGACCTGGTGACATTGTTTCTACTGGCTGGGCATTCTGCCCCTGTCTTAGCCGCCTTTACCTAGCCCGCCCATCCTGCCTGGTACAGGGGACCTACATTTTAACATCGAATCCGAACCACAGTACGGTCCTGGCGTATTTCACCTCATACAGCATGCTGCGCCGGGGTTAATGCCGGGTTAAGTGTCTATAAAAATCCTCGCCGAGACAGGGACTCGAACCGGGGACCATTTCCATCTCCAGTCGGACGCCCTAACCACTTAGCCAGCAGACCGCTTAGCCTTGGTGGCTTACAAATAATTACAAACCATGTCCTATGACACAACATTTAATGAACATTTATTTCGCAAATAATAAATATTGAGGTCTCTAATCCAGATAAAAACTATCCTATCTTTTAAGTTGGACAAAATCACACACATTAAGCCAAATTTCATCTAAATCGGTTATGTAGTTTCGGAGTTCATCCCGGACAAACATCGTGACAGGAGATTTTTTATATATATAAAGATAAAAAAAAAAAAATATGTGTCAGTTTTAGTTATGGATACCTTACGTGTCAAGATGATGAAACCGAAGATAAGATTATTAAACTTAAACGCCGCACTTGATTACTGAATAGTTTGTGAAATCAGGTGATTCGCAAAGAAGTAGTGTACATTTTTTCAACCTCAGTAATAAACTGACATTCAGTCTAACTACAAAAGCGTATGTATTAACGATAAATATCATCCCTCTAGTTCGGCTAATAAGAAAATTGACACCTCGTAGGTGGTCACTTCAAGTATATTCCCACGCACCATTTGATTGAATCCTGAATTGTGTTTCTTACGTGACTCATTCCTTCAGGTACTACGTAGGAACATCAACCATCAGTGATACACAAAGTAACGAATTGTTGAAGATGATAACGTGGACATACCACCAATTTCCATCTTCGCTACCTAATCTCCCTGTCTGAAATCCCAATTATTTTTCCTGCAACTCCTGTCAATATACATAAGCGTCATGGAAACTGTAAAGGAAGATAGTTAATTGCTATCTGTTTGTAAGCCGTGTAAGCTTTGTATAAACATCACAAAGAAAGCTTATCATGTATTCTGTTCCTTTTTACAATTACCACAGACAGTTTACGGGCATTCTAATTGGATTTACCAATTTAATTGAGTATTCTTGTCAAACGTAAAATACTAACCGATACTTCGATTGATCTATGTGGAAACTAAAGAATATCTTATTTGTAAACGTTTATGCGATTTCGTTTTAATAATCTTTTAAATCATTACTTTGCTCTTTAAGACTGGAGGTTTTTCGGAGTGAATATCAATAAAATCTTCTCCGGAAAAATAGCCGAGTTAGTCCCTCTAAACGACGTTTCGGCGGTATAAACTCTGCCGCCATTGTCAAATGACTCACTCCACTCTCAATGGCGGCAAAGTAAACGACCGCCGAAACGTCGTATTTTATCTTGTTAAATTTGTGATGATTTTGTTTTATTTGGGGTTTGATGGTACCCTACACTTTCATTGGTACGATTCAACTGCTTCCGTTTTCTTTTCCATTTTTGAATCAGTATTTTTTCTTTCCTTCTTTCTTCTCGATGGGGCCACTTAGGACCGCACGATACAAGCCTCCAGATTTTACATAGGCTCCAATGTAAATCATGTGAAGGAGGGTACTGCGGACCTGTTTTCTGCGTGAAGTAGAACAGGAATTGAGACACGCGGAGCATTTAACCTTCAGGAGGAATGTTTTTGTTGCCATCTGCCTGCTAAACATGCAGTATAATTGTGTTTTCTGTAAGTGTATTTTGGTTTGTGTAATTTTTAGTCTGTGAGGCGAAGATTGGGGACCTGATTGTATTATTTCACTTGCTGTGGCATAAATAATTCTATGAAGGCCGACTTACGTAAGTAATTTGCCAACATATCAAAAGCACCTACGTAGGTACATAGTTTCCATGAGAAAACTTCTATCCGTCAGGAATGAAACGCAGTCGAAAGTACAGTGCCAGTCTGCTTTCAAATCAGGTCCTTATCCTGAAAGACTTCTTGGCTCAGTTCAAATATATTCCATAACAATAATCAAAAATATTATGCTATTAAGGCACACATGTTTCCCTAAACAGTTTTGCTTGGAAACTCTAATAAATTGATTCGCCAGTATCATAACTGTTAATAACATCTTCCCGATGCTCCCAGAATTAATTACGAGATGATTCGACGCGATTTCGGAGGGAGTTACCCCAAGTGGTACTCCCGCGGCTCCTTTACTCATTAGCTAGCGATCTAATAAACCGATAGGGCTGTGCTCTTAGGGTCGACATTCGCTCGGCGCGGTTGGCGCCCGTCTCCTTGACGTAACGCGCCCCTATGACAGGCAATTTCCTCCCTCGCCCCATTGATGGGACTTAATTTGGCTGCGAATTAAGCTTGATCGAAGGAAATACTGTTACAGCAGGCGCCGGGAAGGTCATCGCTACGCGTTTGAATGGCGGAAAAAATAATTCTGTTAGAACTTTGTGGAGATTCTATAACTAGTTTCAAATTTGCTGCCTAAAGTCAGATATATTTATTTATTCCTCATCACAGACCAACGTAGCATTACTGATAAATCTGGTTTTCCAAAAAGAATTATCACAATTATACCATGTTCTAATGCAGTAAAAACATAAAATGGAAAGTTTAGAAGGTGATAGTATTGACTTTTGCTCAAATTTAAGACTTGTGAGGGAACGATCACTGCATTTTTCTGGAGTTACTTCAGAAAATCATGGAATACCAAAATCTTTCTTCTTGCAATGGGGATCGAATCTATTTCCTCCATAATACCAGGCCTGAATGACCAAACAAATGGTAAAAAAAAATGTTCAATTGGTAATTTGTTGCTGCAATATAACTAATGTTTGTTCAGTTAAATTATATTTTCACACCGTTTGTTTCCGTCTGTGCTTTAAGAACATAAAACTATGTTAAAAGCTTTGTTCTACCCAGTTCTCCGAGTAGCATTATTAGATTTTTAACGATGCAATCAATCTACTGTACATTTTAATGCAATCAAGACCTGGATATCAATGAAGAAGCTGCTTTGGCAATAGTTACTCAAACTAGCATTGGCCGAAGTCTACTGAACGACAAAAGTTAAAGAATGGAATCCAAAGTACTTATTGGTTTCTAATGTTGTCATAAAACTCACAACATATCCTCCAGTGAACGAAGTTTAATTTTCCGGAGTAACCCATCTTAAGGTAGCAGTGTACCGATGCGTAGCATAATTTCCTCTATTGAACACTGAAATATCTCAAAAGCATTGTGTTGCTTGGAGCAATCACAGCAACAACAGCGTAAGTACAGTTGTACAAAAAAAAAATATAATGTCTTAAGAAAAATTTCTGCAATTTAAAAGACCTATTTTCTCATACAGATTCATATCCTCCAATTTCAATTGGGTAGGTTGCGACATGAATTCAGAGAGCTACTGAGGGTCATGCACATTATTTTCTGTGCATTTTTTTTTTTTTTTTGTGTATTTATGTTTTTGACGTTAATTTCCAAATCTATTGGACGAAACCCTACAATCTTTATCACAATTGTACCGTAATTAGGAAATTTTTCAAAGTTATTCCTGTAAGCAAATGAACATTATCAAAATTTTAAAGCACACTTCGCTAAATTACAGAGTATTGCTTCCAGCCTTATTCTGTATTTTGTATGTAGAGCTTTTATATCGGAGAACAGCATAAACAATATTATCGGATAACCGTACAACCACTATATAAGTATATATTTGCTTGACTCTATTTTATTGTGAAAGACTTATTAGTAAGTGTACGTAAACAATCGCCGTCTTACGTTTCTTTGTAATCCACACAGTGATTTGCTGTAGAACTATGAAATTTGAAGTTTTGATCAGATCCGTTCCTTAGGTTTTGCACGACTTAAATAATTTCCGGTTTTGCCTTATGTCGTCGATCCATGTAACTTATCGAGATAAAGATTATCCTATAGGTAACGGATGAAATACTGTTCCAATGCTACTTTTGTAAAAATTAAACATTAACTTTTGTCATATTTATGCACAGACATAAGAAATACAAAATTTATGGTCCTGGCTTGACTATGAAAAATATCTATATAAAAAGTATGCCATAATTATGGTAACTTTAAATGCAGTTTCTTTGAAATCTGCTATTTAAATTCTACAAGTCGCCTGTAGAGACAGAAAATACCTCAAAACAATATGATTGTTTGCTCTGTACGGTGGGAAAAAAAATGTAACTTTCGGTTACAAAAATCATCCAAAATGTTAACCAATGACATTAACTGTAACTGTGTGTTTGAATACTTTTTCGTTAACAGACAGACAAGAGTCCAAAATATTTTCTTCTTATCTCTGTATTGTGATAAATTATGTAACGTAAACGGGATAAAAAGGTATTTTGTATGTAAACAAATGACAAAAGCTATTGTTGAGTGCAGTTCCGTTGCCGTTTATTAACTTTTCCAAGATGTGTGTACGGATAAAAATATAAAAATGTTTGATTTTGACTTCGTATGGAACGATTTAACTTGCCGGATAAAATTATTCTGCATGTTAACCGATGATATAAGCTGCTAAAACCCGTTCAGTCTATTTTACCGTGACGTGTGCACCGTTAGGCAAACATTACATTTTTCGACCTTTCTACCATTGTTACTATGTGACTCATCCTGGTAAAAAGCATTCTATATATATAAAAGTGGTTATGACATTTGGCTGGAGATTGAAGGTGACTGGTTCGAATTCCTGTCTCGGCGGAGATTTTCATAAATCCTTAATCTAACCTTCACGTCTGGCAAAGCTTGTTGTATAATGCGAACTACACCAGAACGCTTCCGTGGTTCGGATTAACGTTTAACTTTGGGTCCCCTCTAGAGCTAACAACCCAAGTTGAAATACCTCTGTGTACACGTCTATAGCCAATTCAAGTCTAACAACGGCTTAACGCGATACTAGTTGGCCCAAACGAATATACAAACGGATGACATATTATGTTATCAACTTTTCGAACATTCGCTGAATTACAATCATCCATTTGTTGTGTGATGCGTGCATAAACACAAAATGTTCGGTTTTGTTTTTTAACTATCTAAACAATTTAATGAATGTGTTCAAAGGCGTGTCAGTAGAATAGCTTAATTCAGATCATACACTTGCGAAACCAAATACTCCTGTTGAGTTGTTCACAGAACGACCGTATCTATCTCTCTGCCCACGATTAATGCATAAACTGAAGAATGAATTTCGATCAAAATACTTATTGTAACAGCTCACCCCATCGGTTAACATTTTGCTTACATCTTATTCCGGTTATACGAAAACTGTAAATTCTGGAATTTTTATTTCTCTCGCAGACAATATACAAACATTTTGCTATAACATATTTTACAGACATTTCGTTGTTTCAGACCGAGTGCAGTTAAAAACAACTTCCCGATTTTCGGGATAACGGAGTCTAATCCCGTCCTGTTATCGTGACTGCGGTTTTCCGTGGTTTTCTCCAGTCTCTCCAGACGAATGCTGGTCTGGTTCCCTGTAAGGCCGGCTACACAGTTTTTTTACAGCAGCGGAAAGGTTATCTTCGCCACCGAGCAAGACGATGGTTATCCACGTCGCCTGTGCAGACTGGTACAGCCAAGTCTACTCGTTCGTGCCTATCTGCTCTCACTAAGGCAGACACTACAGCTTCTAGTAGCGCCTCCGAGTCGCCCGTGAAGCTGGCCGTAATCAAGAAGGCAAAACGGAGGAAGAAATTCAAAACCACCTGGCGCCTTCCCGCGGGAAGTTGGCTTCTTGGCGGAGGCCTCCCACCTTCCACCAGGGGCCACTGAACGTGTTGTGGAAGAAGTCAGACCAGAAGACTGGTCCTTTAAAGTTTGGAAATGACGCCTTGCACGAGGCAACCCTGAGAAATGGAGTTTCGCTATCTCAGTCATCCTTGACGGCCTTCAGTTCAGCTGGCGGGTTCCCACCTGCGACCTGCCACTTTCAAGAAGGCCCTGACAAGCCGCGACCACCGACACCTGGTCAATAAGTATCGCCCTGTTGGAGGAGTCGAGGCGTGGCCGGAGGCACTCGTGTTTCCAACCCCACTGGCCAGCGACTTCGTCTGGGAGGAATATGTTGAAGACACCAAAAGAAGGTTCCAGACCTACAGCTACGACCCAAAGACGTACCGCAACTTCAAGACGACGCCGAAAAGGCCCACACAACCCTCTTCACCAACTCCTTCGCCTTCTCAAAATGGTGAGCCTGACTCACCAGCTCCAGTAATCTTCCCGGCCGCACAAGTAGGCCCAGTACCACCGATCACCGTCAGCTATGCAGGGAACTACTGCATTTTACTGGCTCAGATGCAGAGTGCCATGAAGCTTCCTGTATTCAGCTGGCCAGACCATCTGGGACTGAAGATCTTGCTGTCCTGCCCTGAAGGCTTTGAAGCCGCCATCCAGATGTTGCAGCAGGACTCCATATCTTATGAAGTAACACTCTCCTGCCCCAGGACGAAGAAGGCCGGCACTTCTACGCAGAAATCTGCAGAAAAAACTACAGCCACGCAAGCTGGTGCAGTGCTACAGGTGCCAAAATTTCCGGCATCTTGCTAGAGATGCACAAAGCCAGCAAGATGCGTTCGTTGTGGTGGTGGACATTATGTCGCAGAATGCAACCAGCGTCGCGAGGATGCCGTTTGCTGCAACTGCGGCTCTTCACATGCTGATTTTATCGCTGCTGCCGAGCATGGAAGCAGCAACGCAGTAGGAAGAATCCTCATCCGAGTAGCAGGTCACATACGCAGCCCTCAATTAGCCGGCAAGAGAGCGTTGTCTGCCCTACTGCTACTACACGACCCGAGGAGCGCCGGAAATCGCACTGCTCCCCGCTAACAAGACGACAAGAGGCCGTGCCAACGGAGACGACTAAGCATCACGTGGATTGCACCAGACGGCGTCCACCAAAGAGTCAACCCAGGCAAAAGACCACCGGCAGAGAATCATCCGACCACACCACCCGTCAAGCATCCGATCAAAGAGAAGAAAGGTTAGATTTACTCATCACCCTTCTCACAAGACTCGTAAATCACCTCACATCAAAAGAAGAACCACTGCCCCCCTGAGGCAGCATTAATGGAACGACACAAATTGCGGCCAACCACTTCTGAGGAAGAAGGTCGCGGTGGCACCCACTCACTTCAAGAAAACATCGACAGCCAAAGTAACGACAAACCAACAGAGAAGAAATACCCCATCAAAATGAAGCTGGAGTAAATGTCTAGCGACAACACACTCCACCCTACTCTGCTCAACGGAGCAGTAATTGGCTGTGGCTGCTGCTACCTTCGCCACTTACAGAATTTGAGGTGTTTACACATTCAGCGATAGATGCCGCTACTATTTCTGCGGTAAAACTTCCGCTGCTATGAAGAGCTGGTAATAGATGACGTGGTCTGGCGTCAGTACCTTTCTTTTGTTGATCTGAGTTTCAATTGGCGAAATTAGAAGTTAATCTGGTGGTTATTACTTCCTAGTTAGGTTTTAAAATTATTATTTTGATGGTACCGTATCCATAGAAATAGGAAAAGGAGAACATAATATTTGAGGAACGACGACACCAAGTTTTTCAATTATTTTGTGATGTTTATTTCGACAATCTATAATACGGCATTCAATGGAGAAATACGCAATTGATGAATTGTATTTAACGTGTGGAAATGCTGGCAATCACCTTGAAGTAAGTAGTTTTCCCAAGGGCCTACTATAGATAAACATTTGATTTTATATAATTCCAATCCGCTATATTTATTTTATGTTAATTAAGGTGAAACTCCTTGAGGTGAATACGGTGTACAAGAAAAGTTTGAAAAGTACACTATGCCATATAATGGCTAAGACTTTCATTTATTTGTAACTAATACATATACTTTCACTGTGTAATCAACTCATCACTGTTGACTTTACTCTATATTACTTTTATACTTACAAGCACAATCGACTAGTTAAACTTTTGTGGTTAGATTGTAATATGTTCAGTGTTTTAATAACTATTACTTTACAAAGAAAAATCGAAATTAAATGGTGAAGATGATGCCGAATTTACTGAACAGCTTGTATCACTGTATTCGTAACTGCTGTGTGTGTGTGTTTTTTTTAATGTCTCAAAATCTCAAAACATCAAAATCTTTCTATAAAATGTGATTCAACATTTTTCACGTTTTATTTGAAGCTGTAAAAATTTATGTAAATACGTGAACAAAAGTTTATTATCCAAAGGCGTTTTTCCTTATTTTCCATTTCGTCAAAATCATTCCTAATTTCAAGGCACACTTATTTTTCAAGCGTTGCTGGTAGCGTCCTGATCTTTAAAAGAAACTTATATTTTGTCTCTTAAAACTGATCTCGCTTCTGCTAACGGAATGAGAAGATCAGTATCTATTATCACTTAACTCATATTACGATTTTTAAATTAAAAAAGTGTTAACTTTACACATACTGAAAACGCACAAGCAGTTAAAAATGCGCCGAGTGTGCAAGCACCTATCTAGTCACATGGGCCACTGTCTGGACTGAGGCGGTCAAACTACCGTCGAATGTAGTGGCAGAGCGTGGATGCATACCTGCCGTTGACGGTAACTCTGCCGCGGGTTTCCCCCTCCACCCAGTGTGTAAGCGAGACCTTTCAGCTGCCTGCCTCCCAGCCTTCCGCTAGGAGGAATGATAATGGCTTTCTATTCAATTTAATTATTATTAATTCTGTAATGATTAGGATTCTGCAAATTTTTTCAATTTTAAAATTTCACAATGAGTTTCCTTTGGCATGTTATGACTATTTATTCCAGTGACAATGGTACGGTTGAGGCGGATTTGCCGGTTCCCAGGTGAGTTGTAAGCAATTCCCTTGTGGCTCACTATGTTAACGCAGCCATGGATTATGCTCATTTTTGGCTGGTCATGGTTCTAATCGTTTAATGATACGGATTATAGTAATTCCGTTCTCTATTGCCCCGAAACTGTTAGAAATCAAATTACGCAGAGGCAATCTACTTGTTTACGCATATTGCAAGAAAATGAAGTGATTTAAGAACTTCTTTTCGAAGAGATCGACCTCGTATTTACGACCATGTTCCCATGTCGACTTACTACAGATCTGAATTTACGATAGAGGGACAGAAACTTTGCAGAACCAGTAATAATCTTTACATATAAAGGGCAATGTTCACATATGTGTCCGTAATAGACTAAAAGTAGAGAGAAAGCACAATAAAATCAACAAAATGGATGTCACATTCTACGGAATCATCACAAAAACACTTAGTAAAGTGAGTCGAGAAAGTATTAGGGAATTAAGACAATCTTTTTCATATATCGATTGAAATGAAAAACGTGATTAGTGATGCAAATTAATCGATTAGATCAGCTAATAAAACTTGATCACATTGCATTTCAATATAATAAGGAAATTTAATATAACTTGCATCCAGTTGTGGTTGCTGAATGTACGAATAAAGTCAGAACACATTGAAACGCTTTAAATTTCAAGAATGGATGAGAAATGTGTTGTTTGAATGCTAAAATTAAATTTCCATCACTGACTACACCACTTGAGCCATTGTTTTCATTGGTTGCTGGTGCAGCAACACAATCAAAGAATTTGTTGAATAACATACGGAATTGTAACACATGCTTAAAATGATATCAAACTTTCAATTGCATTCATTCAATCTATCGTTCTGTTCGTTCATCTATCTACATCAACAACAGCTGTGTAGCGAACTGTTAGGTATGAAGATACCGTGTTACGCTCAACCAAACGTGACGCTCCAACTACTTTAAGTGTTGGCGCATGAAACTTGAAATGATACGAGCTAAATGGGAGAGTAAAATCAAAGACTTTTGTGATTACTGGATGCAAAAATGAGCTCTAAGTTCTATATTATCGGTTGACTTATAAATATTTGATCTGCTTTGGACACAGCTGTATCACATTTCTCCCTTATTTATTTAGAATGAGTTCCGCTATCAAATTGTTGTAAATATTGTAAAATTCGCATGTTTGTTTTCACGATGGTAATTGAAATTTGAAACAAATGATGCAATAAAAGTATTTAAAAATTCTTCTATGTAAACGGAAGAGTAAAATCAAAGACCTCGGCGCTTAGTGGATACAAGAAGGAGCTCTAAATGTTGTATTAGGCGTTAAGTAATAAATTTTTGATTTGCTGTAGAGATTGCTGTGACAGATTTCTCCCTCTCAGTTACCTACTCAAAACCTTTACCGCCATCGAAGTGGTGGTATCGTACAAATATTTGCATGTTTGAAGTCACGATAATAATTGTAATTCGAAACATATGATGTAATAAAACCATCTCATAAAAAAATATATATCTAATCCAGTTAGCAGCATTGCAACCAAATACGACAATACACAGATCCACCACCTATGTAAGTCGCTGAATGACTTGCATGTAAAACTAAAGAGTAGCCTTGATTCGAATATAGTTTGACGTCTCCTTATCGACAGCCTGGCAACACCAGTCAAACTACAGCAGTGGCATTTGAAAGGAGACAATCTTTGCTCCTCGTGCCAAACTGACGCTACTATGAGGCATACGTTGTATGTTTTTCGAGAGTCATCAAAGATCTGGCAGCTTGTATATTTGGCTGCTACAGATCATATTAGGTATTACACCACCGTGAAACATATTAGAGGCTCTATGTGCAAAAATTCTAAAACTCATATCTCACACTGCACTATTATATATATATATATATTAGGTTTACATAAGAACGAAGGTTTCTGTCGGCTTTGAGAATTAATACAATGCTCTCGGGTGACTTGCCGAGTTAACGAAGTGTTTTCACACTATATTTCGGGGATCAAATACATTGTCGCCATCTTCTGAAGATAGCAACAGCGAACCAGAGAGTATTATATTAATTAAACAATTTATATATGTTACACCTGGTCGATTAAAAACAATGTGTTCACTGTTAACTGTAAGTTTCTAATTACTAAGAGAATCAAGTGGAGGATTACTGTGGAACTGATAAGAGCAAAAAACAAAAAGAAAATTTAATAGATAATTGACTTCTGGAATTAAAACACTGCAATAAACTGTCAGCTAACAACGTTATCTCACTATTTTATAATTTTTTAGTAATTTTATCTTTGTACGGTATATGTACTTTGGAGTTGGTGGGTCACGTGACCAGAGAGTGTAGTGTTGTTGCTGATTTAGTGGCAGAGAAAAGCTGAAGATAAAAAGGAAACACTGTCTGTTATCATTATTTTGTAAGAGAATTAATGCATTGACAGTCAAGTCTGTAACTGTAGGTCGAAGAAAGAAAGAATAAATGTTTAAAAGATTTATATATTAGTAACTTTTGGTATAAGCTGCTATCTTCAGCAGCCAGTTTATTCCCGACTTTTTTATACGCCGTAAAAAGAGATAAAAAAAACCTAAGAGAAATAATCTATTCGTGTATCAAAATCTTACAATCTTAAGTGGTTAATGTGACTATCGAATAAAAACCTAAATTCTGTTGATATGTGGTTGTTTCTGCATATCATATTTTTTCTGCCGTTTGTCTACACAAAATTGTATTCGAAAAATGTTATATTGTGTATATAGTACAGTATGATGTTTGGAATATTGCTTTTTTAATAAAAATATGAAATAGTACATGTATTGAATCTCCGTCATTTTAATAAATGATTGAATCAATCCAGAAAAATCTATCTCTCTGTCTGTTTACAAGTACTTAAATCTAGCAATATTCACGTCAGTTAGTAAATCATAAAATTCTATGTGAATTCGAAACTTTTATTGGTAGTGTTCCGCAAAGTTGAAATAAAATGACTTGTAAAACATCGATTTTCTTCCACTTCTGGATGCATGGAAATATTGTCAGCACCGGCACAACGTGGCGTGCAATGCAACTTCTTCTCTCCATTTTCTCACACACTCACAACTCTCCAATTCCAGAACTACTTCTTCTTGGAACTCGCTTTGGCGTCTTTTCTCCCCGCATTCTCTTATCCACTACGGTGCGATGCCATTCCGACTGAAAGATCAGTACTGCCTGCGGATGAAGCCATCCGTTTCTCTTTTGTTTGTTGCCGTAACGACTTTAAATGCGATCGCGCAGCATGCTGACTGTGTGATCCTCTCCGGTCGCGCATCGATAGAGGATCGGTTTGATTCTTCAAAGGAGAGTACCAGCGTCGATAAAGTCGGTCTCTCGAATTCCTGTGAGATAGTCGAGATGCTCGTAGCATTCTTTACATCAAAGCTGAACCTATCTCTTTCCACTGAAGCATCTTATATCTTTCTTTTACGTCACTATTTCTAAACTCTAATTTCTTCAGAATCGAGCAGAAACGTGGTTGGGTCATAAGAATTTTTGGTCATTTATCCAACAATTATACTGCGGGTTTGGAGTGAAGAGATCATCTAAGATGACCAAAAAAAAAAAAATGCGTCAACAAGATTACTTCAGAACAAAATAAAACTAACGTGTTCCTCAAACAGCAGACGAAGTAATCCGGGAATTTGTGACGATACTCTACGAAGTGCTCTAAATTTCACGCCGTTTTGATTCTGTGAACCTTCCTTAGTTTAATATGGCACAAAAATATGATGGTCTTCGGTTTCTGTTAAATTTGTATAACCGAGCGTGGTGGCTGAGTAGTTAACGCTCTGGCCTCGTATTCAGGAGGACGCCGCGCGCCGGTTCGAATCCCCGTTCGGGCATCCAATTTGGGTTTTCCATGGTTTCCCCAAATCACTCCAGGAGAAAGCCTAGATGCTTCATTCAAGAGGCCATGGCCGAATTCTTTCCAGTTCTTGACCCCAATTCCATCCCGCCTCTAATAAACCTGACGGCGATGAGGCGTCAAGGCATAAGTAAAAGACTACATCCTCAAATAAATTTTTTCTCTGTTGTTCAAGTTTCAAGTGAAGGACAGCGGCGTTAATTTTTACAAATACATTCATTAACATCTGTGTCCTGCATATGTATCCAGGAAAGAGATATGAATTGCAGTACAATTCCGACAATCAGATGGCTTCAGGAAAAATTACCAATCCGGCAAATTAACCTATCTTAATTCCACTTACACTGCAAAACTTACATTGTTCAGACAGTTATAGCAGTGATTGCCTTAACTCCACGTAAACACATCACAGACGTTCGAGATGTCAAGGCATAGTAAATGTGTTCAAATTCCTATTTTGCAATACAGATTTTGGCATCGCACGTATGGCGAATCAGTTCAACAAATTTCCGAATATTTTTATCTTACTATAAGTTGAACACCTAACTTCCACATATGAGGGTTTTTTTTTTTTTTTAAGTTCTGCATGATGCACTGTTTGCATTATCCTTTGATCTTTCACTCTGAAATCGATATTAATATTTTCATTGTATACTCTCATCCGCCATTTTCTACAGTAGTTCCCACGACGTCAGAGTTAACTATAAAACCAATAAGGTCAGTGGCCGCTTATGAGAATAAAGTTCAGAGATTAGTTCAAGTACGCCATGTTGTCTCGAGAGGAGAGTCTACAGCACATTCCAGTCGGGGAGGGGGGGGGGGGGGGGGGGGCGAAAACGAATTGCTGTGTTGAACGTTGCATCTTCTAGTAATCAACAAGTAGCGAAATTTGTACGTTTGTAATAAATATCTGTAATGATATGATGCATGGAAATATGTGATTTTGTGTTTCCGCCAATTGATGGAAAACAGCTTCAAATCATAATACAAGTACTATAGTTTCTTCTTTCCAAGTCATTTTTAACCATTTCATGATGAGCTCCTTTCCAGTGCTGTTTATCCTTGTAAAATATTTTTAGATAATGATTATCATAACATTTAAAAAGAAAAGACCCTTGCACATTTGGAGTGATTTAAGTTATATGCTCAAACAAATTTGCTATAAGAAAGATGAGTCCGTGGACAATGTTGAAGACTGTAAAAACAACTGTCTTTGATAGTGTTATGCATTATCGTACAATTTATTTTTTTGATTGTTTATGCATTTTTCTGCCATACACAAATGTGAAGCTCTAAACATGAAGTGCTCTCCTTACGTTAGTGTTTCTTTAAGAAACAGTTACTGTTGCAAAAGATTTTATACTGATACAATCCTTCCATTCATCTGTCTCGAAAACAAGGATGTAACTAACGACATTCTAAAGCAGATAGTGATTTCTACTACATATTCTATCTCAATCCCCCTACCAACAGTTTAAGAGCTGGTTGAAATAGAGATTTCTTAATATAAAACTTCCAAATTTAATTACAAACAATTTGTTACCAGAATATTAATATTTTAGTAAATTAAAGAATCACTACCTTTAAATTTCACATAAGTTTGAAGAAAGATAGGAAGAGATGCTGCAACAACTAAAGGTTTAAATAAAAATTCAATGAAATGAATTCAGAATTGTAAAATGTAAGCAAGCTGAAGATACAATCTGTTTTTTACTGTAGTGAAAAACCTGAATCGAACAATAATATGACAGCAAACACATTTTAATAAGGGTAAGAAAACACTTTCTGATTTACTTCTATAAGAAGATATTAGAAACAACTAATATTTTGATTCTAGTCAAACTATACATACGATCAATAGTTCCTTAATCTGTGACTAGATTTTGATGCAGTATGCATAAAAGTACGAAATTAATTACGTTGGAGGAAAACAGGAAAATAACGCTGCTGAACTTTCTGTTGACTAGCTAGATCTATAAAAGTAACCGAAATCGGAGACGAATGAGAGAAAATTTGTTTATTAAGAATAATGTTCAGAAATTATTCAGGTAACTCAGGTTCAGCAATTATTATCGACACTAATCGAATAGGAAGTAAATATCCTTAACAGGTTGTAAAAGTAATTGCACTGTTGGTTAATTAATTTTTAGCTATTGAAAGAGCTCACAGACAGATAATTATACTGTAGTATAAAATATATTATCTCTCTCGTCGTAATGGCTACCACTCCGTACGGACTAATTACAGTTCGAAGACTGCGGGTGGACAAACGAGGAATTAATAACTGCAATTTAGTGTCTCACAGATAAACTAACCACCATGCGTAAGTACCGTGACCTAAATAATTTTTTGGTGATATATTACCTTAAGTTCAGCACCTCAAAATCTCACCAACAAATAGCCCAAGATTCAACTGCAATACTTCACAAACCTTCACGGCGCAAATTTTTTTTTTTTTTTTTATTGTTGACTTTTGGCAACAGGCAATTTGCAACGGTAAGTTCATACTATAATTTTTAAACATATCTACATTCCTCTTCAAAAGAAGCTAATTAATTTAATCAATTTCTACTATATAATTCCTAAGCTGACTCACCTCGATAGCTGTTGGTTGGAGAACATTGACGTCATGGGCTGGCCTTCATGCGCAAATTAACAGCGAACAGAGATATATTAAAGTAAGAGGTTAAGTGCGCAGTTTAATAGTTAAGAAACTGCTATGAAAATAATTGACAGAATACATTTGTTAAGTTTACTTTACCTAGCATTTCATTATTAAAAAAAAAATATGGAATACATTACGGCTGAAAAAACGGATAAATACGAGTACTTTTCAGCAACTTATCACTAATGATAGTGATATAAAAAACTTATTCATGGTTCTGCTCTAACCACGAATGGCAATTCTCATTCCGGCCCAGACTATATTTCAATTTAATTCAAACTTGGGCTAATATTGCAGCTTGGCCAGAGTTTACACATTCCGGTTTATTTGCTTTTTACGTATTTTACTGACCACTATCGTTAATGGTGTTTGTTCGTGTTCGCTGTATCGGAATTATTAGGTTCTTTAAAGTGGACGTCAGAATAAATAGAATCGAATAATTCATATCTTCGGTTTGTTTAAGTATTTAGTAATCTGGAATCTGTATTAAGTTCTGTGGCCGTTACGGACACTATGACCAAAAATTACATTATGAATGTTTGCCCAGCCTCAATTAAACACAATGTGATACTTTAGAAGAAACTACGCATTCTATTTACTTTAGGAACAATTGCTCACTCCCTTCAAAAAAAAAAAAAAAAAAAAAAAAAAAAAAAAAAAAAAAAAAAAAAAAAAAAAAAAAAATTCTACTAGATCAAGAGACTTTATTCAAGAGACTGTTTTCAATTTAGTAGTAAGCAATACAATTAACGGAACAAAAATTCTAACATTAAAACCAGATACGATTGTTCTTATGCGTGAACAATTGATTAAAATTCCTACATTTGGGGCTCGTCCTACATATAGTTTCAGAAATATGCCTTTCAAGAATATGAGAATTAGGTATCAATAAAAAGAATTTTTGACGGGATACTAAAAATATTTTTTATAATATTTGCAAAAAATTATTACAATAATACATATTTCCTCATTAATGGTTGCTAGAAGTGCAATAAGTTTGTTTCGTTAGGGTGATTTTTATGCTAGCGGACTCTCTTCGGTGAGGCGTGGTGATATATACGTAGATGTATTATTAAGGTCTCCAATGTAGAACAGAAAAGGCCTATAACAGAAATTGATTTCAGTTGACGCTCTCTGTTCTACTACAATTGTCCAAGTATGCTAGATTTTCCTTTCGCCGGAAAAAGCAAAACATTCATCATTTTTCAAGACATTAGATTAAATATTTGTTAATTTTATAGTTTCAGAAGTCGTACATAGGGAATTTCTTTCCTGTAAATAAATGCTTGTATAGTAACGATGCTAAGTGGGATAGTTAAATTGATTAAAGTATGTCTATTTCGTCAATCATTGGTGATAGATGATAAATAAATACTAACCGTGTCTCTAAAAATTCGTTATAAGTAATTTATAAACATATTCCATCCTCTTTTCCCCCAAAGTATGTCAAATAAAAGAGCTGTAACATTATGTTATGGCTTCCAGCTTTTATTGCTGATTAAAGACCCTTTAACCAGAGAAGTGTAAAAAGAAAAAGAAGTTTACAAATGTTACATGGTTACATTTAAATTGTTTGCATATTAAAATAATGTAAGACATTACTTCATGAATTGCTCTTGGAGTACGGCTATGTGAGTAACTAGACTTCCAATATATAAACAAGTATAAAACATCGTGATCATCGAGAATAGCCCAGTTAGGTTTGTTTCTGATGCTTTATTTCCATAGCGCCATCGTTTTCATGGGCGATGGACATTTTCACACACTTTATATTAGCTTCACCTGTATGTATGTATGAATGTAACGGATTATTTCAATTCCATTTTCACTCACTTCCAGAAGTACGAGCTGTTTGAAATTTCACACACGTATTAAGAACCGGTGACAATAGAATAATTTCATAGCAATGCCCCGCTATTCTCATTACTTTGACAATAACAATAGAAAAATTGCTGAATGTAATTGAATCTTTAATTTCAGTGTTCATACACATCCGGGCGTCCGAATCGCTTGAAACTTTGCGCACTTATTAAGAACCGACGAAAATACAATAATTTCATTCTCACTACGTTTACAATAACAACTTAAAAGGGGCTGAATGTACTCGAAAATTTCTGTTCAATTTTCACCCACTTCAAAAAAATCCGAATTGCTTGAAATTTTGTACACGTATTAACGCATTCACTATGAATTAGCTGAATGTATTGAGTTTTTGCTCTATTTAGAGACAAAATCTCTAATGTTCTCGGGCTATTGGGTTCTCCATTCATTACATTAATTCAGATGCGTGAGCACTTAAGTTCATACTCGCTAGTAAATGTTTGCTCTCGACTGTATCTTAGCTCAGTTTTCAAGTCGGTATAGGATGAGATTCTCAGCTATGTAGGTTTTCATATTACAGGCGTCATACGGTAATGAACCTCATTGAATTATACGTGCAAATAGTGACTTGCTCTAAACACAGTGTCCCGCACACTATGAAGCACTTTACCGTATTAATTGCAGCAGACGTCCTCAGCAGTGCAACGACTCATTAGAAGTCGTCAGCCCGCACAACATTATGAGGGCTACAAACGTTTGAAGCCTGATAATTTGATGTACTACCAGCTCACGATTCCCGACCATGCGCCATGATGGTTGGAATCGTCATATATCGTCTCTGGCAGTGAAAGCTCCCTCCCTCCAGTATTCTCTCATCGCACCAATGGCCGCATTTCCCCGCTGCTCAAGTGAATAGAATTCCAAAAATAGCTAGTTGTGTGGTTTAAAATGAAGATTTTTTTCTGGGTAACACACTCTCCCACTCATCCGCGTCACCAGAAAATCAGGTTAGCTGCACGTCGATTAGGCAAATCTTCTTCGACGAAGATCGAGAGTGTTCGGTCCTTTTCCAACCTCGTTAGCAGAAAGTCTCCGTTATTCCCAAGGGTCAATGGCTGTCGCTTTCCGGCCGTAAATCCCTGTCAGTTGGCGTGTTCGCTCGGGCATAATATGCTCCTAGAAATGGTCACCAGGTGTTTACCACTATCCACTCGTTCCCTCGCCGGCCTCGGTAGCGTAGGGGCTAGAGTGCTAGCTCCGCGTACCGAAGGTCGCCGGTTCAAGTCCGGCCGAGGGCATGGGTGTTTAGTGTTGTGTCTTTGAATGTCTTGTCCGTGTTGTAGTGTCCTTGTGTCAATACTTGATAGCAACAAATCACATTGAGTTGGCTGTATGGCCCAATAGCCGAATGCCATTTAATAAAAAAAAAAAAAAAAAAACTCGTTCCCTTCATAACAGCTTTTGTGTGAGTGGGGTCTCAAATCGGCGGCTGGTTTGGTCTGTCCACCTTTCCCAAGCCTCAGATACAGTCGCGTGGCTCAACCATATCTGAAGTTTATAACAAACCTTATTACATTCCAATTTCCACGCTGTTTTATTCGTTTTATGATCTTTCTCACTACAATACATATTATAAAAAAGTATAAAATTCCTTGTCATTCAAATAAATGAGAAAAGCAATTGGCAAGACCATATTACATTAGTACTGAAAAAGTTAAGCATACCTCCATTGCTGTCAAAACACTTTCTGTAACGAATTAACGAACTGATGCCCCTCTTATTTTCACTCAGTTATACCCTACGGCTTAAGTTTTTGGGGAAACTCTTCAGAAACTGAAACAGTATTCACAGCGCAGTAAGAATGTATTAGGATGTTTTGTAATGTAAAAACAAGGACTTTTTTACAGACAACTCTTTAAAAAAATTATTATTCTTACAACCACTTCTCAGTATATATGTTCTCACATGTGTACCAAAACGATGTAGTGTGGCATATAGGTAGTTAATGTGAGATAGCAACAATAGTTATTATTATATTGCTGAAAAATGTAATTAAATTGGTATCATAACGAATAATAATGAAACCTTTATGAGTGAAACAAGTACATCGGCACAAAAAACCTGCTTTAAATTTTTAACCCATTGGTCTCTCAACCCTATTTAAAAGTCTGTTAATATATCATATTCAAGAACGTAAATTATAATAAGGTTATTTAATATTCAATTAACGTTAATGTTTCTAACTGATGATATAATGGCATAAAAATACATTTCTAGCAGCAAGAAAACAAGTGAGGACGTCATTTCAACCAGATAATCTTTCAGTGCTTGAAACGTGTGGTATTTGCTTTCACGTAATTAACAAGGACCCGTTAATGGGTTTTACGTAACTGATCGAAATACTGTTCACTACGAAGGGAGAAGTTTGTATGGAAATTGGATCGTTTGGGAACCTGTTGATCTAGATTTCATTTCCTCCGAGTGACAACGTTGTGTAAACACGTGCGGTTTACCATAACAAACACGCCTCCTTTCTGCTCTAATGTATCTTGGCGTGATATTTATTTTTTATCGGTATGCTAGAAGGGTGCTGTTGTTAAAGTTTTTTTGACGCCATTTTCGCAGTGCTTATTCGTATAGCATTTTACCGTTTTCACTGAATTAATTCTAACTCTTTCCCGGAACACATGCGATTGGAAAAAGTTTGATGTTTACTGAGGTGAATTAAAACCAGTAAAAATTATATTTCTGTTTTGTAAGGCAATAGATACGTAAGTCATTTGAGTTGAAAGCTTGAGAGAATATGCCATGATGGCAGCCTAAAATAAAAATATTTTTTCAGGATCAAACCTCTATTCAGGAAGAGGTAGAATCATTCTAGAGTTGTGAATATGGAACAAGATGAACGCAAGTGATATTTGCGCTGCTTTAGAAGAATAAAACCGATCTAAGCGTGAAACTGATCATGATTGGCGGACCGATATAGAAACATGTAAATAATCTACTTTTCTTTTTAATGATGTAAATAAAAGAAGAACTAGGATAAAGTGTCACAAATTGGTGATTATGTAATACGTGACCATGGAATTCATTAGAACAAAGTACCAATGGGAAATAAATATTAGAGGTGTAATTGGTTGCTGGAGATTGGTAAATGCCTGAAACTTGACACCGGCCGAATAAGTGAACTAAACGGGCCAGGAACTACACAAGTAGATAAATAAACTGTTCTTGATCTTCCAGTCACGTATAAATGTCACAATTATGGGACAAACAGTTATTAACTAATAAACTTTCGTTGAAAATGAGGGCAGATGTACACGCCATTGAAATGACCCATGGTTGTAACATTTATACGTGGTTGGAAGCCCGAGATAGGTTCTTACATGAACTCCGAAGATGTTTTAGCTATAGGTAATTGAACTGTAACGCAATTTTGGATCAGATCTGTATGGATGGCACCGTTGAAGATGGTCTTGACCTCGTTTGTTAATGATGTTAACAAAATAGTTTGATAGTTTTAGTTTATTACTCATACTCATCAGCGGTAATAAAAATAAAATAATCTATCTGGCATAAAGCAATTAGGATAATACTCATGAAGTAATAGGGATGATTATCTCTGACGCACATTTTTAGTGAATTTAATTACTTGGTTACAATCGATTATGCAGCTCTATAATACAGCATAGCAAGTTCTAAGGAAAGAGAAACTATCCTAATTTTGGCAACCAACCAACTGGCGTTTCCCTTCTTCTAACACCGGTCTCATTCACCCACAAGGGGTCAGCATCAGGTTGTCGCCATGGCCAATGGACAGGCTCAGTTGCAATATGGGCAACAGGGAATAGGAATGAATTATCTCTGTTAACTAAACCTGAAATATTGTCCGCTGATGGTATTTCGTTAAACATAAAAAATAAAAACAAAAACTTTTATTCACAGTGACCGCGATAGGCGAACACTGAAGAATCATTTGGTCGAATCATAATGCCTTCTTTCTGTTTCTATATTTTGTTTCAGATCTAGTGAAGGCATTGGAGTAATACGGTAAGATTTTTCAGCCAAATGTTTGTAGCATAGATGTGGAATTTCAATTAAATGGTCACTAATAGATATTGAGTTCTTTCAGTGACTAATCTAGGAATTTTTCAAGCCGGGGCAAAAACTTGAGAGATTGTCGCCCCTTCATATGTGCTTTTGCCGTCCTGGGTTGTAGGTAAATAAATAAATACATAAAAGGCCACCTCTTCTGGAATTTCGCCGTCCCTTTAGAAAAGGTTATGCCACCCTTATAATATATATATAAAAAATACAACCACACGAGTTTTCAATTTGCCACCCCTTCAAACATGATTTTGCTTTCCCTCTGATGTTGCCGCTAGAGACAGTGATTATGATTCCATTACTGAATCAGAAAGGAAAAATTGAGGAGCACAAATGGGTGCAAACAAATGTTGAGTGGTGAATGTTAATGAAGACGCAGAGGACAACACTTGGAGGCGGAAAGTACTTCGTGAAGACGTGCTCAGCGAAACTCGTGTCGGCTGCGGAGGTCTTGTCTGGGACAAACAAGACGAAGGCAGCCCTTAACTGTGTGTAACGGCGCCGGCTGGCGCGCTCTTCTTGTTAGTCAAGTTGCCCGCCTGGCACCTCTTAACTACCGGATGACTGGCGGCCCTACAGGCCTTTTTGCCTGCCAAAAGTTCCGTCAGTGAACGGCGACAAGACGAGAGAAGCGCGGTTAAGTCGAAGTACCAAGTTGGTGCTTTCCGGAAATCTGCTTGACTTCCCATCGGCAGAAAAACGGATAAATGCGATCTTGCTTTGCGTCCTGAGTCAAAGTGAGAGTTGAAGTGGAGGACACAGCGAGGAAGCTCAGAACTGAGATGATCCTCTTCAAGAAACTTTTTTACCTCCGGGCTCCAAGTCACTCGGTCAATTTCCTCAAACCGCACTTGGCAGGAAGAAAAAACCGTTGCTCCAGTTATTGAAGTGTACAACTGTCCCACATAAGCGGGGAAAGTTTTGATTTTATGAAAAACAATAAGTAATTTCCATGAAGGACTTCGAAGATAAAGTTTTAAGTTCTATATAAATATAATGTATAGTCCTTTCACTTTGAGCTTAACAAAATGCATGTTCCCAACGGAGAAACAGAAAAGTGCTTTTCTCATTCCTTCTCCTGCAATTTTTTAAAAATAAATCTCTAAATTTTTTCACTGACTTATACAAAACCATCGTGAGTGTCAGTGATCATTTTAATAACTATTGGCCAAAAAGAAATTACGTGTTGATAGGTTTGATGAGAAATTTTGGTTAAGAGCATAATGCTACTTCTAATCAATCGTTTTAATGAACTTTATGTCTCACAGAGAGACGTATTGTTTGAAATTTGATGTTCGTGGTTATACCTAAAACAATTTCAGAATTTTATTATCTAATTATTCGAAAATTTGCAATAAAATTAGTTTTTTGTGTGTGGCATAGTTTTGTAATAGAATTGTAACATTCAACTTAGTCCACATACTAATAATGGCTTATTTACTTTATACAGAATGTGGGTGAACGATATCGCTCTGGCCTCGCATTCGGGAGGACGCGGGCATGTAGATTTTGATTTTCCATGTTTTCCCCAAATCACTCCAGGCGAATGCTGGGTTGGTTCCCTCAAAAGGCCATGGCCGAATTCCTTCCCTTTCCCTGCCCCCAGTCCTTTATCACCTCAAATGACCTCGACGTCGACGAGGCGTAAAGCGATAAGAAAAAAACTTATATACTTTATACTAGTAAACATGAAATAATAAAATCAAATCACTGTTGGGTCAATTCTCTCTTTTTTTGGGTAGATTAATAAGGAGAAAATCATATAATTTCAGGTTAACTTTAGTACAATACTATTCTGTGTATTTCAATTGATCACTTGTTGCTAAGAAATGTCTAGGGTTTGATACGTGTCTAGTTATTACTATATGTCGAGAAACTAAAAAGTTACTAATATAACTAAAAAGAGTAGTTATTGCCGATAGCAAGATTAGACAAGTTTTACAACAACGTGTTTAGGCTGATGAAAGAACTTGTTAAAAATTACTTTGAATTGTTTTCCAATCTACTTTGAATATCTTAAAGTGATTACCTAGTAACGTGGAATTAGTTATGAGAATTGGCGTAATTTAGCAATTTGTTGACACTGATAAGGAATCTATACAGTCAGCCATTCACAATATAATCTGACTAGCATCCTGAATCTATCAACAGTTACAGAACTTATCATAAGCAAGGAACAAGCTAGCCACTGTGTGAAAGACCTGGACTCTTAAGGACATTACATAATATATGAAATACCTCAGCTAATACCTGACGCCTAAGCCTTGTGCCCAGTCTCGTAACAGTCTTGACTGCCGTATCACCAGTTCTTTTTCATGCAACGCAAGAAGTAGTTTTTTTACAATTTTATTTCGTGATGTGTGAACTGAATTCAATTTCCACGATGTTGATTTCGGAAATGTCTGCAGTGTGATCGATTAGCAAATTTCAGTAATCCATGAAATTATGAGGCCTCTGGGCTACCAAATTATTTGATTCATCGTTTTAAAAAATAAATTTAGACAATAAACAGATGTGTAAAGTGTAGCTTGTGAGTGCAGTTGTCGCGGGTAGCTATTTTATACAATAGATTTTAGTGGTAAGAAAGGTTGTCTGCTTTCAAGCCGGCGCGACAGCGTGAAACTACACGCTGCTCCAGCGCCCAAGGTCGCAAGAAGTGCACTTTTAAGCCGCGTTCCCACGACGTCTTGTAACGAAGGAGGGACGGGACGGGACGGGATGAATACTCAACAACACGCCATGGGAACAGGGCCGCCTCTGCTAGCGGGGACGAGACGCAGCTACCCACTCTGTGTCGGTAAACATCACAGGCGTGTGTAGCGGTGTGCACCCCTTCTGTTGCTGTAAAGTGCTCTGTGCCAATTGACACTAGGCAACGTGGGGGGAACGTGGCGGCGAGGTAAGCGAGGGCTAACCTGCGGCGCGCGCTCGTCCCTACACTTCGGCTAATGAGGTACTGTCCCGTCCCGCCTTCGTTATAAGACGTCGTGGGAACGCGGCTTTACAGTGAGAACACGACATCCACGTCTTGTTCACGAAGAACCCAGCTAGTTAGCACGAGAAGTACACGGCCAAACGGCATGATAATCAGCCAATGGGAGAAGCGGATTCCCCACTTTCAGAGCCGGGAACGCTTCTCGCTGGTATCGTCAGCACCCTAGTCCGCGATGTGAATTTACGTAGGCCAGACATATTACAAACCAAATTGGCCATTTTTAGGCATTTCTATCATCCTCCCCTTAACTGGCTCTGAAACCAGGTGCTATATTTTTTGATTCTAATATCCATTATTTACAGTATCGGAAAACCTCCGATTTATGTACCTATCGATGTAATAATATCATGCAACAGATTTCTGTAATACATATCAAGTAGTGACAAATCTCGATATGATTTTAAGGAGTACCTACGTTCTGATCCTAAGTAAGCTAAGTCTGTGTGTTTTTATCCTGGCCAGGTACTTACAGATGCCGACTGGAACCTAAACCCTCAGCCGACAGTAAGTAAGTGTTAGGATGGACCCACAAATGGTGGTAAGTGTCGCAGCTCGCTCGGTAAACACGCGACAAAGTTTTATCCTCCACCACCCTATTTCTGTTTCAAACATTTTGTCGTTATGCACACAGCTGGCGGTCACATTTAAATTTATATTTCAACATTGACTCAATTAAGTTGTAATACTATTATGAAGGTGTCATAATTTTTTATTTTGTGGTAACTGTTAGCGTTAAGAAAAGCAATTTCCTTTCCTGAGCCAGGCCAGCCAAGCCAAATACTCGTACTTTCCTCACCACAAGACCTCGGAGAAGTTAGTTTGAAACATAGTATTATCCGCTGTTTGTGAAGTGAAGATTTGGAGAGTAGTTCAACAGTGATGGTGTAATCACCGTATTAATCAAATTCTACCACTATTCCACCCTTCGCTGGCTAGGAAGGGCAACTACCACTGTTTCGGATGAAATGCTCTCCAATTTTCCAGTGTCGGAATACCTCTATTACGAGCAGTGTTTCATATAGCATTCAAGTTTACCATTCTTGTACTGCATGTTTTTCTCAAGAGTCTACAATACATCCAAATTAAACATCTCTTTGCAAACATTCCAAAGGACTTACCGACGTAACCTTAGTTATTACTATTTCTCTTCAGAGCCAAATTTTTGCAGATGCCAAATGGAATTCCTGCAACCTTAGCTGACATTGAGACGGACTTTGGGGTAAGTGTAACACTAGATCTTTTAAAGACTTTTGACATAGTAAGACATAAAATGGTTGTCAATTAGGTAATAACTATTGGAGTTGATGAGAAAGTGATTTTCTGGCTAGAAGAATTCTTAAAAGGAAGAAAGCAAAAAGGAAATGCAGTATCAAAAGAAATGGAACTGAAAATGGGAGTGCCACAGGTAGCGTATTGGAACCAATGCTATTCATTATTGTAATGAATCAATTTATTGATGGTTTACAATCAGATGACATAATACGTACTATATAACACCATCAAAACAGTAGAGGTCTGACAACAGCTGCGGCGTGATCTGGACTGGATATCTAGCTGGGTTGGTAAACAAGGGATGAAGACAAATGCAAAGAAGTATCAGCTTAATGGGTGCACAGATAAAAAAAAAAAAAACCAACTAAAGACTGATTATGATTATAAGATGGGGGAAATAATTGCTTGCTGAAAAAATGAAATGTAAATAATTTGGCATAGCATTTGATAACAAGTTCAATTGGGCAGGACACATTGGACAGGTAGATGATGATGTAATATGGGACCACATTTTGGGTATTAAATACAGGAGTTGGAGGAGGTGCAAAGAAGGGCTCCTAGATTTATCTCTGAAAATTAAGGCAGAATACAATCACTAAGTGATATGATAAAAGATGAGGAATGGGATTCATTAAAAGATAGGAGGTGGGTAAAGAGAGTCACGGGAGTGAATAAAGCGTTTATTGGTAATGCAGCGTGGAAAGATATTGGTGTAAAATTTAGGAGTAATGCATGGAAGGGAAAAGATTACCATTATCATAATCTGGAACTCAATTTCCGGCACAATGGTATGAGCACATTTTCTTTCGAAGGAATCAAATGATGAATAATTAACTAAAAACGTTGAAAGAATTTAAAGTTGAAATTCGTATAGTTCAATAGTAGGTGGGTACAGGAAAGCAGAGCGTGCGCTCCATCGCAATTAACTTAAATTAAGTTATGTCACCTGCCATGCTAATATCAGGAGTGACATGACTCCCGCTATTGAATTAAGAATAATCGTATTGCACATGCTTTAATAGGCACTCGCAATGTCAAGAGAGTTTGTCTATTCTCATTGCCACACCCATTCGCTTCAGCCCTGTGTGTCAGCATGATGTTGCAGATAGTGAAATACAGTGTAACTCGACAGGTACAGTACCACAGCGCGTTACTCCGGAATGCGACGAATGTGCTGGTAAGAACCGGCGGGCACAGAGCGCCTCCTCCCTGCATATGGCGCGCAGACGGACTGTTGGCTCCCGGCTGGTCTGCAGGCGGATATTCAGTTATGCTAATCCCGACCGCCGTTTGGCTGCCTCGTGTGGCGGCCTCTTACCGGCGTTTACATGCGAGGAGCGATTCATGTAAATTGCGACATGCTGCTCCTGTGGGATCTGACTCGAAGCTTCCAATGCCGCCTAAGTAACGGATGCTAATTGGGCGGACCGGGACGTGACGTATTTTCCACCCTTCGTTTACACACATCAGCAGACCGTATGTAAATTCCGAACAGGAGAATTTGTCCAGGGCAAACAATTTAGTTTATTACAATAAATCACGTTTGTTACAATAACGAATGGCCATGGGAGTGGCGTAATCGGTTGATAATGAAATAAAATTCAACCATTCTCTTCGCTCTGTGGCTGATCACTAAATCTAACAGCATTATTGTTTCTCTCCATGTCATACTAAGAAAATTTTGATAAATAAATACTGCCAAAGCATCAGAAAACTTAAAAGGCATACAGACTCACGTGAGCATATTATAACGAAAGAAATATATCAAGACAGGCCAAACTGAGACATTGCAGTACACCGGTACTACCAGCAGCATTGTATGCATCAGAAACAACCTCTATTGGGGCTTCAGGCATCATGGAAGCGGAAAAAGTAGAGCGCAAAATCCTTAGAAATATTTTTGGAGGAATACATAAAGACGGTATATTGATGAAAAGGCCAACGAAAGAACTATACGAACATACAGATAGACTGATAGACATGATCAGAAGACGCAGATTTCAATTACTCAAAAATATTTGAATCGTCTAAAACAGCGGTTCCCAACCTTTATTGGGAACCCAACTAATATGAGAATCTATCTAATATCAGATTGGAAGCTGTTGTATGACATCGATAAGCAAATTTTCACACAAAGGATATACTATCAACATAAACAAGTATTGGTTATACACAAAACAACAAACATGTTATAGACCGGGAGGCGGCTCACAAACCATCACCTCATCAAATTGACTGCTTCCACGATTAGAAGTAACTCGATCAGCATATTAAAATGCAACTGGTCTGCCAAGTCGCTTTTTGGTAGACACCACCTGCAGACCCGATTTTAGTGGTCGGTTGGTAGGTTTATCATTGTGTTTTACTGCACCCAAATGTCCGAGAATGAAAGACTGGGAGCAGAAAAACAATGGTAAACTTATCAGTCAACCACTAAAATGGGATTTGTAGGTGTTTTTCACCAAGATATGATCAGTGTCATTTTAATTTGCAAATTAGCTGGAATTTCAGCCATCAACTCGATGAGGTGATGCTTTGTGCAGCCGCTTCCCGCTTTATTACAAAGATAATGAAAAACACGTTCAATTATTTAAAAAAAAACACAACTTTACAATCAGTGAGTGCTTACTGACGAGGGCATCGATATCAGGGTTAACACTGGCTAATTTTAACCTTAAGTCACTTTCTACATATATTTTATTTCTGTACTCGTTTTTCAAAAACAATAAAGTAGAAAAAGCTGGTTCACACAAGTATGTCGTGTTAAATGGCATCAAGAACTTCACATCCAATTATGAGATTTCTGGATACTCTGCTCGTACATTCATCCAGAACAAAATTAAGGATTTCATGATTATTGCACTTGTACAATATCGTGTTATATTTTTTTAATAGATGAATTAAAAGATATATTTTTGTGGCAAAAACCTCGATTGTTCCACGACCTACCAAAACACCACCAGTTGGTCGCGACCCATAGATTGGGAACCGCTGGTCTAAAACAATGTTATTTTTCTTAAGATGTTAAAAACACCTTATAAATTTTTTTTAAATGGTATAGTTATTTTATACTTGTTTAAAATGATTGGGTTTTGGTAGTTTAATATGCTAAAGAGACCATTGTGCACTTTAAACGTGTTGCAAAAAATGATGATGAATATTTAAAAAGAAGATTTTTTTAAGTTTTTCTAGCGTTTTAAGAAAGAAAGAACGTTGTTTTAGATGTCTGAAACATCCTTGAGTTTATTAAAAAAAACAGGGTTCAAAAAGTCTTTATTTGTAGAAATAGCATGGAATAAACTGAACAAAGTCACGTGTTTCGAAAAAAAAATTAATATCTAGAATCTGGTGAGACTTTTACTAAAATAAAATTTTGTCATACTGCAGGACATGATGTGACCTCTCTGTGGTTGCAGGATTATCCTTTATTACCCACTCGCCACTGTGGCTGCGCGTGTTAAGCAGCACCTCACCACTGGACCAGGATCCAGTCTGGCCGTCCCCAAAAGCTGGAACGGTCCCCAATCACCACCTCGTGAACTACAAATTAAACGAACAAAAATACATTTATCGCACTGAGAACATAGTTATATGTTTCGCGGAAAGATGGGGACGTCAATTAGTTACGCGACTTAAAATAGGGGGGGGGGGGACAAAGTATCATCAAATCTCATTTAAAGAGAGGGGTCAGTAAAAAATCTCATGACAACTTTTTTATATCATTTTTCTCCTTTTTACAGAAAATATATATTAAATAGAAGACATCAGTATTAACGATTAGGTATCTATTGGCATGAAGCATCATACAGTAACATATTAAATAAATTTAATTCTTTAAAAACTAAAATAATAAGGCAAATCTTACGTTGGGAGGAGGGAGGGGGGTGTAGAACTCCACCACATCTTTCCAAACATCACCAAGGAGGAGGAGGGGTAGAAATTTAAGAAAAAGCAGATAACACAACACCCCTCAAATAATGTAAATGCTATCAGAGAGTGAATGTTCAAGTGTATGAAGACGACTCAGAAGCAGTTAATATTGCTAAGTTATATGAGTGGCGTAATGAACATTCTTAAAAAAGATTCAAATGAAAACTTTGCAGATATAATTAGTAAGTTATTATGTAAAGTCAAATTTATAAAGTTTAGAGAGATGTTGAATGTAAATTAATATAAGTCAATCGATATACACTGAAGAGCCAATGAAACTGGTATAGGCGTACGTATGCAAACACAGAAATATCTAAAGACTCAGAGTACGGCGCTACGGTCGGCAACGCCTATATAAGACAACAGGTGTATGGCACAGAAGTTAGATCTGTTACTGCTGCTATAATGGCATTTTACCACGATTTAAGATGTATAGATTGTAAGGATTTTCAGTAGAATTAATGGATGTCAGTGAAAGTAATTTTTCCCAGGTCTCGCACAGAGACGTAACCCGATTCTTGATACTCAGCTTTAGTCTAGAGGCTAGGAAGAGCGTCCCGTGAGAAAGGGCACCTTAACCTTGGCTTTGAAAAACGTCATGGTAAGGCCTTTCAGTCAATCCGAAGGCGCGCACGATGCCCCCTCCACCTCACTGGACCGCGCGGAGCGCAGTAGAGTCCAGGCTCGAGAGGAGTGTTTTGTGAACCATGCAGCATTTAAGATCTCCAGAGTGAGCGTAATTGGCTTTATGACAAGGTAATGTGTTCCAACTCTCTCTCTGCTGGCTGGGAAGGTTATTTTGACTGATGGTTTGTACTGAGATAGGCACTTAGTAGATATCAGTTATTTTCAAGAAGTATTTCATGTATGTTCCATGTATTCTTCATTTTTCAATTATTAAAGTCACTCAGCCTTCTAATTGCGCTCATTTATCATATTCACCAATTCCCTACTTACTATATGCTAGTAGGCACGTGATCGCTTCGGTCATAGAATCACATATCTTTGGTAAAACTAACCAGGGAGTGGTTGATCGAAGACGAACCCGCAAGTTCTTGTGGCACTCTACCTTTGGGTCGCTACAAAGAGAGTTTGAACGTAGTGTTATAGTCGGCGTACGAGAGATGGGACACAGCATTTCCAAGGTAGCGATGAGGTGGGGATTTTCCCGTACGACCATTTCACGAGTGCACCGTGAATATCGGGAATCAAATCTCAAACATCGCTTCCTCCGGAAAGGGACCAACGACGACTGAAGAGAATTGTTCAACTTGACAGAAGATTGCTGTGGATTTCAATGCTGGACCATCAGCAAGTGTCAGCGTGCGAACCATTCAACGAACCATCATCGATATGGGCTTTCGAAACCGCAGGCTCACGCGTGTACCCTTGCTGAGTGCACGATACAAAGCTCTATGCCTCGCCGACGTTGGACTGTTGATGATTGGAAACATGTTGCCTGGTCCGAAGAGTCTCGTTTCCAATTGTATCGAGGGGATGGACGTGTACGGGTATGGAGACAACCTCATTAATTCATCGACCTTATATGTCAGCAGGGGACTGTTCAAGCTGGTAGAGGCTTTGTAATGGTGTGGAGCATGTGCATTTGGAGCGACATGGGACCCCTGATACATATAGATACTACTCTGACAGGTGACACGTACGTCCGCATCCTGGCAGATAACCTGCATCCATTCATGTCCATTGTGAATTCCAATGGAGTTGGGAAATTCCAGCAGGACAATGCGACAACCCACACGTACAGAATTACTACAGAGTGGCTCCAGGAACACTCTTCTGGGATTAAACACCTCCGTTGGCCACCTGACTTGAAAATTATTGAGCATTTCTGGGATGCCTTGCAACGATCAAAGTGCAGAGCAGCAATAGCAAGGCTAAACATTTTTGGTGTGGGAGGGGGGGGGGGGGGAAGGGGGTAGCCGGCAGGGAAATTCTTTAACTACAAATATAAAGATATGTCCTGAAAAGAACTTGTCACAACTTTATTCATGGACCATAGCACCTGCGATTTTGGAGTGATTCGTATACTCTTTTTGGGTGTTGTAATGTTCACAAGCAGCAGTTACTAAGATCCAGTCTTTCCTAATATAAGATATTCAAAATATATCTGGGTATAAAGCCTGTCAGCTATGAGTGCAATACCACGCATTTCTCCTCAACCACACTACATATAACTTAGCATCGTACCGACACTGAAGTCAAAGTACTTACCCGACGCCATCGCTTATGTGTTTGCTATGAGCGATGTTATCTATCCACGTTAAGATTATACCAAGGTGTAAATAGTTAATTTCCTGTTGTCTTCCGCAGTGTGAAACAATTGTTGTAAACTGGATGACGGTAATGGAGTTTATGCTCAGTGTGGAGTATCTGGGTATAATTGTTTTTATCTGTCTCTTTTTATTTGGTTTAAGGGACACTTCATTTGTGAGTCACCTGAATTATTCTCTTCATTTCAAATAGCCTTATAACCTGTTTCACTAGTTAACTGGCCTCGCATTCGGAAGGACGCAGGTTTGAATTGCCATCAGGCTATCCGGATTTCGGTTCTCCTAGTTTTCTCGAAATCATTCCAGGTGAATGTCGGTGATGGTTCCTTTAAAATCCATAGCCGAAATATTTCCCGTTTCTTGTCCACAGTCCTTTTCCACCACTAATTAACTGGACGTCTAGAAGGTGTAGAACCATAAGCAAAAGAAAAAAAACATACCTCCAATTCTTGTCTTCTTCTAGAGCAGTGTTTCTTAAAGTGGGGTACGTGATCCCCTAGAGGTTCTCCAGTTGGTGAATATCGCACATTGTTGCCAGTAGTGGAAGTTTTTTTTTTAAAAAAAATAAAAAAATAAACTTTTATGCTTAAAGTTGCCTGGAAAATTTTATAGTGGTACGTGGAGTTAAAAGTTTGAGAAAAACTGCTCTAGAGGTTCTTAAATCGACAGTCACTACAATAAGAATTTCACCCACCCCACATGTCTTTAACTGTTACGCACTATCATTTCTTTTATTACCATCAGCATCCTGCACAACCTTTCCTCCTCTTCATCACGTCCAAAACCTGCTCGTTTGGTAGTTTATCTGCCCATTTATTTTTCCACTTTTGTTTACAGCATCACGGTTCAAATACTTAAATATTTCTCGTTTCAGGTATCAACTTCCCGCCCGCGAGACGTTTAGAAAGTAGTCTTGCATTTAGTCTCGTATTCCATGGTTAATTTTGTGCTTTGACTCATCTACATAAACCTTTCCATTCACCCACACACTTGGGTTTTGTAGTAGTACTTTACAGTTAGTCTAATTAGTTTTTCTATTCTCTTAAACACTGGAGAGTGGTAACTAAAGTGAATGGAATAAGCTCAATCTACCTCTGCAATCTGCTGCAGTAAGCAGTATGGTGCTGCCATCTGCAGCCGACTCCTCCAGTACACAGGCACGCTACGCGTTGTTGTCCTTTCTTGCCTTATTTTTTGTTTCTTCCTTTCCCTCCTTTTTCTTGCTCAGCAGGCGACGACTATGTTTAATATGCAAACGTAGCAAGCCGAGACGCGTTGTCCCACAGTGTATCAATATTTCAGAGCGCGCTAAGAGCCCCGCGTCGTGCATTATGGAGTTCGTGCAGGGGCTTCGCTCGCGACACTAGTTTCGGCGTCGAACACACCACGGCGCTGCGGGCGCCGTCCACTTAAAAGCTGATGCTCACTTATTATCTCTTGCGAAATAACAGCTCACTGAGCTTGATTTTTCTGTTTTTCGTGCGAAGATGAGAAAGCAGTGTGTAGCATGAATGTGATCTCAGGTATTTCAGCAGATAAAATATTGGAAACGCCAAATCAGACACACATTAACGAAGTATAGAAATGTTCATAAAGGTTTTTTGTCAACGAAGGGAATCTAAAAGTTTTAAGCCTTGAACATAGGTGACAGTGTTTTCGTCTACTACGTATACCTAACTTGAAAAGACCTTTTCATCGCCAATCAACAAAAGCAAATAAGTTCCTTATTACATTCAGTAGAATAATTTTTTTATGACGATACACAACAATTTTTTTGCTAATACAAGGTTAAGAAGTTATCTGACAAGGTTCCTAAATCAAGAATTATTTTGAAAACTGATAGAAATTTATGTTTCTCTGTATTAATCAAAATTCAGGGCTTCTACATGTCAAAATACAACCGAAACTATGTGTAACATCAACATGACATTTGCGTAGTTGGGTTGTGAAAATATGGAACTTTAGTGCTATGGGAGCTTGGTAGTGCTACAGTTTATTGTTGTGAAACAAGCATGACTGTAAAATGGCTGCTACAGTCACAGCCTTTTGCTAATCTTAAATTTCAAAGTATTGAACAAAATCTTAATAGAATTCTTGCAATTTTGAAAATAAAGTGACAGTAAATGGAAGCTATTGGCATGGACAATCTTACTACAACAAAATCGCACCCTATTGAAATTTAGAACAGATTCCAATTAATTTATTAGCGTCTTTGCGAACATCAACGTAAAATGAATGTTCTATTGAATCGAAGGCTAATGAATAAAAAATTTAAAAAAGGAAATCTCTTTAGCTAAACTCGTGCAGTCGTAATGACCTGGTGACAGGAGTTCTTATCGGCTACACAATCCGTCCCGATGAGCCGCCCAGCGTAACCCGGTAATCCTGCCGGGTATACTGAACCTGCGCGGAAGCGTTCTCATGCACTTAACATTAGGCAGCAATCTGTTCCAGAGGTAATGTTAAGGATAAGGGGCTGTGAAAACCCCCGCAGAGGCAGAAATTCGAACCGAGGACCTTTCGATCTCCAGTCATACGCCTCAACCACTAAGCCACGAGACCACACTAACGTAATGACTTGGAAGTAAGGTTTCGTATCGGCTGCGCAATCCGTCCCAATCGTAGCCGCCAAGCCTGACCCGGTAGTCCTACCGGGTGTAGAGGACCTTCAGTTTGACGTGGATTCCAAACCACGGGAGTAGATCATGTACGTTAATTCGGTATAGTATCGTAATTTTCTTTGACATGAGTCAAACGTGTCGTTATTGGGTGGTGCTACATTTTTGCGGTAGACGAGAAAATCGTCGATGTATTACTATGTGAATGTAGGCATCGATTAACGAAGTGTCGATTTAAAGTTGTAGGTTCCAGTTCCAGTCAGTGGACCCTCAGGAAATCTGGTCTTGACTTCTTCGTCGAGAGGAGAAGCGCCGACATACACTGTTGACAGGTACTATAACTTCAAAACCCACGTTTCTTCTGACTAATTCTCAACAGTCACCATCGGAACAAGGTAAGATATGTTTTTTAGCCAAGATATCAAGTACATCTATAGACATAGCATCAGCCGAATCAGGAATACACTCGACTTCACTGAGAATTTGAAACTGATGCCTTCAGAATCCAAAACAGAATAACCAAATTAGCCTCGTCAACCCCCTAGAGATCTCGGGCTTACGGGATGTCTAGATCTCAGATAAAATATAATGGAAGTATTTATATTAACTATAATTCTTCCTTGTGCAGAAGAATATCAGCTTTCCATCCATCTCTGTGGTTAGATAGTGGTTTCAGCTTGAATTTATCTTTTACAAAACTGAAAGAGAATACTTACGTTTCTAAGACATCATTGTTGTCATCCTTTATTCAATCAATAATTATTTAGTATCCACTCAACAGTAATCAACATATTAATTCTTCCATCGTACAATTTTTAATATCAAAACTTACAAACTTCCATATATAAAACACACATTATCACACATACATATCACAGCCGTTGTCACAATATTAATTGCCATTTTAATTAACGAAATTCATCATCTACTGAATCTTACAGTGTTCTTCATATTTTTATTCAGTCTCTCACGTTATGAAAGGTCTTACATCAACCATCTTGTCTTGCCTTGTTCATACTCATTTTTTTATTCCATGGAGTCGGTCGATCTACACCGGTACCAGTATTCCGTGGCCCAGCACCTCATCTCATATTTATACTTAAGCTAATTTTCATTGTTATTTAATTAAAATTACATAAAAAACATTGTCAACATCGGCTCATTCTGTCCATCATGAAAAATATGAGTGTTACATATGCCCCCAAAGTTGTGTCACGCAGCCCACAGCTTAGAATACACAACTTGTTGATATTATTAATTAATTTAATTTAATTTAATTGCAATGGAGCACAGGCTCCGGTGGCAATTTCCCTACACAGCTATCTTCCCCCTATCCTGCACCCACCTACATTTGCCCTCTACAAATTTTTTCTTTAAATTCCTTCAAAGTTTTCGGTAAATTATTCATCGTTTCTCTTGGTAACTCATTCCAATCCCTGACACCCTTACCTAAAAAAGAGAATCTTCCTACACCCTTGTGCCTGAAATCGAGTGCCAGCTTGTGGTCATGGTCATCTTTTCCCTTCCATGCACTACTTTTCATACCTACTGCAATATCTTTCCATGCCTCATCACCAGTATATGCCCTGTACACTCCCATGACCCTCCTCATCCTCCTCCTGTCTTGCAATGAATCCCATTCCAGCTCCTTTATCATATCCGTCACTGATTGCATTCTGCGATAATTTCCAGAAACAAATCTAGCAGCCCTTCTTTGCACCCTCTCCAACTCCTGTATTTGATACGTAAAATGAGGGTCCCATACTACACTACCATATTCGAGCAATGGTCTGACCAAAGTTTTGTAACCCAATTCCTTGACTTCTCTCGTACATCCCCTCATAACTCTCTCCAACAAGTGCAGAACTCTGAAACCTTTTCCTACCACCTGTCCTATGTGTCCTGCCCAGTTAAGTTTGTTATCAAAAGTAATTCCAAGATATTTGCATTTCAAGTCTTCAGCAAGCAATTCTTTCCCCACCTTATATTCATAATTAACCTTTTGTTTTTTATTTGTGTATCTAATAAGCTGACTCTTCTTTGCATTTATCTTCATTCCATGTTTACTAACCCAATTAGATATCCTGTCCAGATCACCCTGCAACTGTTTACAATCCTCTATCGTTTTGATTCTTTTATACAGCATTATGTCATCTACAAACAATCTAATTTCAGATAGTAAACAGGCAACACAATTATTCATTAGAATAATGAATAGCAATGGTCCCAATACGCTACCCTGTGGCACACCCATTTTTACTTCCACTTCTTTTGTTAAGATCCATACATCTCAGCTCACTTATGCATTTCAGTTACATCTTCTCCTTCTTCAATTCTCTGTTCATCTCCCTTTCTCTTTTCAATTAGTCTTGTTCGGTTAACGATTATAGGGTGGGGTCAGAATTGCTTGTTGAAAGCTTGAAGTGTAAATATCTTGGCATAACGTTTGATGACAAACTCAATTGGACAGAGCACATTGGGAAGGTGGTAGGAAAAGGTTACAAAATCCTTCATTTACTGGAGAGGGTGATGAGAGGATGTACCAGAGATGTTAGGGAATTCGGTTACAAAACTTTGGTCAGACCATTTGTTGAATACGGTGGTGTAGTTTGGGACCCAAATTTTGGTTATCAAATCCAGGAGTTGGAAGGTGTGCAAAGAAGAGCAGCTTGATTTGTTTGTGGAAATTATCGCAGGACCCAGTCAGTAACCGATATGATAAGAGAGCTGGATTGGGACTCGTTGGAGGAAAGGAGGAGGGTGAAGAGAGTTCTTGGAATGTACAGGGTATATGATGGTGATGGAACTTGGAGGGATATTGGTCAAAGAATTAGGAATAGTGCATGTAAGGGGAAAGGCGACCATGACCACAAGCTTGCACTCGATTTCATACATAAGGGAGTGGGAAAATTTTCTTTTATTGGTAAGGGTGTCAGGGATTGGAACAAATTACCAAGTGTAGTGATGAATAATTTTCCAAAAACGCTTAAGGAATTTGTAATTAAAATTTGTAAATCATAATAGCAAATGGGGGAGGTATTTAACATTCCGATTGTAAAATAATTTAAAAAAAAAAATGTACTAAGAAAGAGGGAAAATGGATTACTGGGGGTATTGCCACCGGAATGTTAGCTCCATTGCAATTAAATAATAATATTCTTGACAATTGCATCTTTCCAGCTAGGATTACACTCTGTTTTCCCGTAGTACCAATTTTAAACCATCATCATTTATTTTTTTGGTCCTGTTTCCGTAATACTTAACTTTCCTTTCTCGTTTCTTGATAATCCATTCATTCCTCTCTTTCTACAATCGCTGATCGACAACAATTACTCCAAACTGAAATGTTTTCCCTAACTGATTTTTCACTTGCTACGTTGTTTCAGCACTTCGTCATTAAATCTTTCAACACTATTGCCAGAAACATCTTCTGATTCAGAGTCCATGGACTCTTTAAAATGGTGTTCTAGACTTGTATGTTTTGATATTGGTGACACCGGTGTATTTCTTTGTATACCTTCGACACCTTACATTTCTTGCGAGGAAAACGGTCTTTACTCTCCTCTCAGCAGTGCCCTTTGTTAAACGAACAGTTGGTAAAATATTTCGTGTTTCCTCTTTACACTCTATCTTCCCGTCGCACCTTATTTATCTCTTCATTTATTTTTCGTTTCTTCTGCTCTATTATCTTCTCCAGCACCGATCTTTACCCTGTTCACCAATTTACGTCTTTTTCATTTCCCACATTGTCTTGCAATATTTCGATTCATGCCCCCTCCTTTTCAGCTCTTTATTTTATCCTATTTTTGTTTGATTATGCCTAACTGATATTAATGGCAAAAACAAAAATTATTGTGAGAATAGTGTAATCGAACACACTTGTAAAAAGAAGTTTTCTTTCTACTTGCCGTAAGAAATATCAGTTTTCCGAATCGAATCATCTTTAATCTTATTTTTGGAGTTTGTATCATACTTTACGTCTATTTTACACGTATATTTCCTACAATTTAGTGATATTTTTTGTTTTGTTTTAATAAGTAACGCATAAAAATTAGCTTCATACTAAATTACAGACCTAGAAATAAAATTTTGGAAAACTGTGTTTTAAATTTAGATTATTTTGTAAAAAGAACCAAATTGTTCAAAAATATATGCCGAGGTACACAACCGCCAGTTTAATACACAAAAATCGACTTAGATTCCAGAATTAAGATGAACTAAAATTTTAAAATAGAACTTTTTCATGCTTTTAACAGAATACCATACAATAAGTTAGTTGATGAATATGGAACGTCACATAAAAAGGATGGCTACATATTTGAATTACATTTTGCATGACTTTTCACATAAATATATGCTGTTAAACAATCATATATACATGCAAACAACATGGCAAGAAGATGAAATTATCACTCCTGTTGGTAGATAGATAGGTTAAAAACAAAATATCATCTGGTGAGGGTAACTATAAACGTGATTGCCACTTATATAAAAGCTTCTGATGGAAGAATGTAAACAGGCACTTGGGAGGCATTGACGTTATTTATGAGAAAGCTTTCCGGTATCGTTTCCTCCATGTCTGCCACCCTGCATGCAAGGGAATTACGAAACAGCAGAAAAACGTTAACGGAACGATGCAGGAAAAGCGGGAGATTTTATCTCTTTTCCTATAGAACAAGGTTTACAAACACTTATGCTGCTCTTCAATAAAGAACCCTTTACCAGAAATATAACCTCCCAAGAATTGCTCTTTAAAGTAAATGCTTTTCAGTCACCTCGCTGATATAGGATTAATAGTTCAAAGAATTAAAACACGTTAGAGTATTTTCTGAAAGAAGAAGACAAGAGTTAAGAAATACTGAATTTAATCGAATGGCCAATTTCGCACAGTTATGACTATTCTTTTTTCTTTTATTCTTCACAGATATTTACATTTTTTTTTTTTTTTTTTTTTTTTGGCAGTGTTGATTAAATGAAATGAAGTTTGAGAATCTGAGTGTTAAGGTAGTAGTTTATGGGCATCCACGTTATATAAATCTTTATGAACCAACCATCTTGGCATTCACCTGAACTGACTTCGGGAAACCGCCTCCTCTCGAATGTTTAGTCCGATGGAAATAATGTTTTTATGTTTCGTAACTGTAGAGATCAGATCATGCAGTGCCTATGAAACCTTTTCAGCTACTGTTCTAACCACCATCGGTTAATATGACTTTTTCGTGGTGCCTACGTTCTTTATTTCTTACGTAATCCTGCGAATTACCTCAATTTTTAAAGCTCACTATTCCTTACTGTTAATATTTGATGTATTCTTTTAATGAAAAAACATCGTAATGTTTAGTACGTGGCAGCCACAAACTCTTGTATATTAAGAGGCCACAAACGCTGAAGAACAGTAGTCTAAACCTTCGTTCATTGTCAAACTCTCCGCGAAAATTCAGCAAGCCTAAGAGTTTTAACCAGAAATTGTAAAAAGTGTTGGGGTAATTAAGAGGTCTACAGAAGAACGGAGACAACGAATACTGATTGTAACGATTTTTTTCAGCTTGGCGGCCTAGGTTTTTTGAGTTGTCTTGAAATCTTGGCTTCGGGGGAGAGAGAGAGAGAGAGAAAAGACTGGCTCACTGCCTGGTGGAGTGTACAGAAAAGCAGAACTCAGAGAAGCTTTACCGAGAAAGTTTTGTACGTCCGTGTTTGCACCAATATCGAACGCAAAGTTTGCGCCTCTCACTGTTGAATTGTCTGATTCATTTACTCAAACGCACAAAGCTTTACTCAGTTCTACTCAAGTTTAGACATTTGATCTAAACATTTTGTTGCCAGTTTCTGGTACCGGCTATACATCATAAATGCATAGAGATATAACGGACATTGAAAAATATTATATCAAGCTTCCATCAGATTAAAAGCGTATAAAATGTGTAACATTTTTCAACTTGGTTTGAAGAGTATAAATTAATATCAGAAGTTTTTAGATATAATTATTTCAGTAACAATAAATGTTGTAGGAACTCTATATGCGTTTATGAAGCTTTTTCTCCTTGCCCCAGGTAAGGATTTTTTGTTAAGCAACTCTAAATCATATTTTCGGTAAGTCTCATCCAGTGAAATAGTCTGGATAAATTGTATTACAATCACCAAAACGTAAGTATGTTGGCCTAGTATTGATTCCACTAGCATTTAAGGAATAAAAAAAAATCACATTAAAATGGCAATAATCATTTGATTACTTTCTAGTGCTGTATTCAGTTCCATTTTGATACGATCGGTTACATAAATTTTCAGTAAGTCATAAAGTTATAAGAAAATATAAAAAAAAATGTTATTCGTCCTTTCTATAAATACCCACATTACGAAATCTTTCATTTCAGCTGAACGCTAAGAAAATGAATTTCAATTAAAAGTTTAGGCAAAAGATCATTGTAAAAATTGCTACATATTAGTGGTCTAAAAATTAAGGGAATAAAGCTAAACAAAAAATATACCGTTCTTAAGACCTGGATGTGTTTCGCATAACGACAATTGCCTCTCAGAACTGTTTTGCGCTTTCTTGTAATGAAGTTTCAAATAAATTAGTGCACGACATTATGAATTAACGTTTACTGCGCTATACTAACCTTAGGATGGCCATCATAGGATAGAAAAATCGAAAGAACAACAGCTCCTTTAGTGAATGGCTGTTAAAAAAATTTATGATACCTAATTTTATGATACCTAGAATCCACTATCCTGTCATTTTAATCACGAAATTCTTCCACTGATGCGTGGTGCGCAGCCTTAAATTCTGTCTGTAATAGTACTGTGCAGTTAATTTTCAAAGGAAAACTATTTAATGTCAGATACCCACGTTTCTACTCAGAGCTCGAAGCTTATTTCTTATCAACATTTATTTCGGACAGTAATTCTGGATCGAGGTAGGGGATGTCAAAACACAGATTACAGGATTTCCGTATGCAGCAAAATGTCTAGATTACAGACAATTTTTTAGACAATAGAAAATACACCGAAGTTTCAAAACTCATGGGACACCTCTTAATATCGTGTGGGACTCCCTTTTGCCTGCAGCTCGTCGAGGCACTGACTCAACAATTTGTCGGAAGTTCCTTGAAGAAATATTCAACCATGTTTCATCTACAGCAATCCGTAAGTGATTCCAGTGCAGGACGTTGACCTTTCAACCATGTTACAGAAATATTCGATTGGAATAATGTCTGATGGTGCAGGTTGCCAGATGATTTGTTGGAATTGTCAAGAATGTTTCTCAAACAAATCGTGCATGATTTTGGCCGTGTAACATGGCGGTGTTTTGGAACATTATCGACATGAATGGCTGCACATAGTTTCGAGCAGCTGAACATAACAACTTCCGGTCAATGGCCAGTTCAGTTTGACCAGTGGTCCTGTTCCATATCATGAGCACGAAACCTTTTTCCAACCATCTAGGGTCCAACCGATATCTTGCCAATCGCAGAAGAGGCGTTAAAACCGACGGCCTTTTGTTCGGAGAGCCACTCGTTTCGACCTTATGTTGCGTTATCCCATCGACGCCAAGTTTCACAGCACTTTCCGTACTGACACACATGTCGTACGTCCCATACTGAATGTTGCTTTACTTTCACGCAATGCTGCCTGTCTGTCAACACTGACACCTAGACGCAGACGTTGCTTGTCACGGTCATTAACTAGACGTGCGTTGTCCATGGTGGGAAGTAATGCAACAAATTACATATTCACTACACATCGTTAACACTGGAGTTTGAGTAATGTTAAATTCGAGAACAATTTCCGAAATGGAATGACCAATGCGTCTAGCGATAATTGCCATTCCTAGTTCATGTCACGTTTTACACGACTCGCGAGAATACAGCCGGGATACTTCCTTCAGAAGGCCATGGCCGATTTACTTCCCATTCCTTGTCCCTAGCCTTATCCCGCCCCTAATGACGTTGATATCGACGAGGCGTTAAGCCGTAAAAAAACCCCAAAAAAAACGAGAGTACAAATGTTAGCCTTCACACTGGACGGAATGTCTTCCGCGCTGCTTCCGCCATCTAAATATTTTCATCTTCCTATTCCCTGACTTCTGTAACTACAGAGTATAGTTCAAAGTAGAGTGTGAAACTTAAAACTGTAGCTTGTAATCACTTATTAAGGCTGACTGAGAGTTGTTATGATGAATTACAGCTCGAGCGAACACAAAACTGGAAACGAGTGACGCTAACTGTACGCCATTTAAAATTCCAAACAACAGCTGTCAATATTGACAAAAAGGACCGAATAATTTGAGAGGCCCGACTGCTCTAAAACAATACAAAGCTTTCAAAACAATATTTCGTGGTGCATGTAATGCGTCAAAAAGAATATGTAAACATAGGAATTGAAAAGTATGTCACTTTTTTAAAAAACAAATAAAAATCGGCTATTCGCAGCCGAATGTGCCAGAACATAAAATAAATGATTACAGATACCAGAAATCGCACTTTGAGGTTCATGCACATTAATTTTTTGCACCTTGTATTAAAAATTGCCGAGATGTGGAAAATAAGCAAGCTTTTCGTTGGATTTATTGTAACATTAAATAATGCGATTCTCGTTCCTGTGGGGTGCTCAGTTTAATTGTAGTGTAGAGTGTAGTGGTTTCAGAATTATGATTCGAACAGAATATGATTTAGTTTAATACAGACGAATTTACACCGAAACGAAATAAAATTGTTTCAAAGGTTAAAAACTTAAAATCCATGTTAAGTAATGTAATCAAAGTGCAGTTACTGGCAAGTAGGAAGTATCAGCAGCCAAAACAATTCCATACTGTATAAGACGGTTATTCCGGAGAAAGGGGGGGGGGATACCATCACGTCCTATACTTTTATTGTGAATATGAATATTAATTTACTAATTTGTTAATTGGTGAACTAGAACCTTGAATTCTGCAAGAATTTAAGTTACACAAAATAATATTCAATTTATTCGGTTTTCTGGCTTATACAAGGCCGGGCATATTTAAAGTTACGTTAAACACAATATATTCAAAGAAAATAAACAAGCAATACCCGGCGTTTACAATTTGCCGCATAAATGCAAACATAAATAGATTTTAAATATTTCAAAGATTTTGCAATGTTACTACACAATAAAGTGGCGTCGCAGGCCAACAAATTAAAATCCCAGGGGCGCCGTTTTAAAGTGAAAAACATCATTCGAATTAGTTATTATGAGCAAGATGCTTAAAATTTGAAGTTAATAAACATGGATAGTTGGTTAGCTCAGTAAATATTGTCGTGATGAGAGCAGAGAGTCTAATCTCAGAAGTCGCTTACGGGTTTGTAAGCCTCGTTAAAACCCTTCGGAACCATGGATCTTTGCGTTGTTACTTTGCCATTGTCGCATCTGCTCGACGAGGTGTGACACGCTCTGTGTCACTGTTGAATACCAATTCGCGGACCCATACGCGCTAGTACATCTGCTGATGACCTTTACCAGATGAAACACCTTGTTCCCGGCCACATCTGAGCCAGAAAGCATCTAGCTCCAGCCGCGGTCCAACAGCTAGGAGAGTGTGTCGGACGACGCGTCTATACTTCAGCTCGTCTGACCAGCAAGTCCTCTCTCATTGCGTCCTCTTCTCCCGCCACGGAAAGCCAGTTTTCCCTCTCTCCGTACATGGAACAGAACCCTTTGATTAACAAATGTGAACACTGTAGCCATGCACGATTGGTGAAACGACATAGCCCCACAATCACGTGTTTCGCACCGTAGCTAGTATTCGTCACTCGTTTCACGCACATTTTCCCTGACCTTGCCTCCCTCAACGGAGAGTCGGGGCCATCACCCTCACAACCTAACGGGTTTTAAGCGTCCTCCACTGCCCGGTCTATTGTGTATGGGCCGCCGGGTTGGCGCCAGCGCTCGGCACTAATGTCCAGCTATCTAAAACTGCAGTCCCAACAATTTTCCAGATTTAATACTTTCTTAACAGCAATTTTGTACTGAATTAAACTATATAATAATAAATTTGGCCACACAGGCTTAATACATAATTATTTACGTATCAATTAACCCTACAATTTACGTTTTAAATAAACAAATATAATAAAAATATGAATATTAATTATGACTATATTAATATTCATTGGGGGATGACTGTCATACGACAATACATGTCACACAAACATGTTTGGAAAGGTTTCTGAGCTACAATTCTAATGGACACTGTGAAATAAATTTGGCATGTTTAGGTTAACTGCTGGAAAAAATATATTTTAATATAGCTGCCACAGAACGTGATGTAGTGAGTTACGTTAACTGCAATTAAATCAATATAAAATCAGTCTGGTTGGTCGGCATTCATGCTCCATACTCTGGCACCAAACTGATGGCACCGGGTACTAATTCCACTGCGGCCAAACATTTTTAAGAGTTCCACTCAATCATATGAACTACACCAAGACGTACCGTAGTTCAGATTCTACGTTAATCTGTAGGTCCAGCCAAGGCAAAGGCGGAATACACGGTTACAGGTTAACAAATAATACGAATTTACTTTATTGATTTATAAATCTAGTCGTGGTGAATTTCTAAAAGTAAATCACATACCATGTTAAATTAAGAGTCAGAGAATACTTCAAAATTAGGACATTTGGCTGCATAGAGTATTTTTGTTTATTTTGCTGCCAAATTACTCGTCTTACAGATAAACGTAAATCAGAGGTATGCAATAAAATAAGGGGTACATTATCGTTCAAGGTTTAGACCTTTAAATTTTAATCATACAGATATCTGTATTGTCGATCGCTGACCCACTCTTTCTTGTTCGAAAGGTCTATCTGGCCTTGAATATAATACTGCCCCGCGCTGTTCTCAACAATGGGTCACAGCAAAGAAAGCAGTAGCTAAAGCAGTAAGGGAGCCCATTTCCAGTGATGATGGGGTCAGGACGGTGCCTTTTTTAGGTTAGGGGCTGCTGGTGAAGAGATGGAGAGAGATGATCAAAGTGATACTGACCGTAGATACACAATGGGAAAAAATCACAGATGTTAAAGAAACAGATGAAGTTGCTGAAACAATAATTAACTGTGGTAGAAAAGGGAAGGGGGGGGGGAATGCTAAAAATATACAAATTGTAATAAGGGTGTTATCTAGAAATTTCTATAACTATGTTAGAAAACTGAGAGGAAGGGAGGGTGTTCAGACGCTTTTAGATAAGGACGGACAAGAAATTATGGAGGATTTGAAAAGGGCAGAGATTTTAAGTAACTGTTTTAGTGAGAGCATTAGGGACAATGAATCAGAACCATGGGGTTCTGAATCGGATAATGAGCTTAACAAAACAATTAGAAATGAGCAGACCATAAAATTTGAAATTCATCCTGAGTAATCCATGAAGGAACTAAGAAAAGCTGAGAAATCATAAAGGGGATGGTGTAGATAATATTAATACAGATATCTTAAATATAGCAGCATATATATCTTGAAATATTATTCAAATTGGGTCTTGATACTTGCTGCTTACCAGAGGACGGAAAAACTGTGATAGTAGTGCCGGTACATAAAGGAGTGGTGAGAAATGGAGTCGACAATTATAGGCCAATTAGCTTGACATCAGTGGTAGGTAAATTAATGGAGAGATTGATATGCAACCACATCAGAAATATATGTTAGGAGCGTAAGTGGTTTTCAAGTAGGCAACATGGCTTTAGGTAGGATATTCATGTGAATCTCAGTTGGTGGGATATATGAAGGATATTTCGGATGAAACGGACATGGGAGGTCGGATTGATGGTGTGGCACTGGATCTTTCAAAAGCTTTTGACAGAGTAAGCCATGAAATTGTAGTAAATAGGATAAAATACATTGGAGTGGATCAGATTGATTTACTGGGTAGAAGAATTTTTGAAAGGTAGAAAACAGAAAGTAAGGGTAGGAAATGCGGTATCAAAAGAAGTGGAAGTAAAAATGGGATTAGCGTATTGGGACCATTGCTATTTATTATTCTAATGAATAATTGTGTTGCTTGTTTACTATCAGAAATTAGATTGTTTGCAGATGACATAATGCTATATAAAAGGATCAAAACGGTTGAGGGTAGTAAACAGTTGCAGGGTGATCTGGACAGGATATCTAGTTGGGTTGGTAAACATGGGATGAAAATAAATGCAACGAAGAGTCAGCTTACTAGATAAACAAATAAAAAACTAAAGGTTAATTATGAGTATAAGGTGGGGAAAGAATTGCTTATTGAGTACTTGAAATGTAAATATCTTGTCATTACATTTGATAACAAGCCTAACTGGGCAGAACACATTGGACAGGTAGTAGGAAAAGGTTTCAAAATTCTGCATTTGTTGGAGAGAGTGATGAGGGGATGTACGAGAGAAGTAAAGGAACTGGGTTACAAAACTTTGTTCAGACCATTGATTGAATATTGTAGTGTACTATGGGACCTACATTTCGACTATCAAATACAGGAGTGGAAGAAGGTGCAAAGAAGGGATGCTGTAATTGTTTCTGCAAATTATCGCAGAACGCAATCAGTAATAGATATGATAAAAGAGATGTAATGGGGCTCATTGGGAGACAGAAGGGGGGTGAAGAGGGTTATAGGAGTGTACAAGGCGTTTATTATTGATGAAGCATGGAAAGATATTGGTGTAAGAATTGAAAGTAATCCATGGAAGAGAATTGATGACCATGATCACAAGCTGGCACTCGATTTCAGGCACAAGGGTGTAGGAAGATTATCTTTTTTAGGCAAGAGTGTCAGGGATTGGAATAAGTTACCATGAGAAATGATGAACAATTTGCCAAAAACCTTGAAAGAATTTAAAATTAAAATTTGTAAACAGCAAATGTAGGTGGGTGCACAAAGGGGGAAGATAGGTGTTTAGGGAAATTGCCATCGTAGCGTGAGCTCCATTGAAATTTAATTAAATATTATCATTATTATACGTTATTGTTAATACTATAGGCAACGATCTATGAAGTGAATACGTAGATTTCCGCTATCGTTGTCAATCCTTTCTTCTTTCTCCTGGTATAGAGGCGTTGATTTTTTAAGAACTGACGGTTCTGCCCTCTTACTGTAGATTTATTCAGAAAATTGTTTTTTTTTTATCCTGACGTTTCAGCCAGTGGTGGGTCTAGACATAGTGACATTGAGAATTGTCACCACCTGAGAATCAAGAATAAATAAATTAAAAAATAAATACAGTGAAAGGAAAATAAATATTTATAAATGCGATGTTCTGTAATGCACTATTACTTATGAAAGCTACGAAAACACTCGAACATCATCTGTTGGCCAGACCAGCGAACTATTTCGCTGTCGTGGAGACAACTTTTAGTTGTCACCACCGCGCATGCGCTCTGGCATTTTCGCGGTATTATACAAGGGTGGGGGGACACCTTGCTAGTGCCGTTTGGTGACAAGTTTGTTCTGTCTCAAGCTGCTCCTGGCAGTGGGTGGTCGCTGGAACATTATTGAGCTCGAAAAAGTTAGAAACAATTTCGGTAGAGCGCAGCAGAAGCTGTTTTTTTTTTTTTTTTTTTTTTTTTGTTAAATTCAGCTACATACCCTAAAACAGTGTTTCTTAACCTGCTTTTCACGAAGATGATTCAGGTGGTTCGCAGGCAGAATATTATAAATTTTGATACACTATTCCTACTTTATAAGGTAAAGCCCATTTTTTTAAAAGCCTAGAATATTTCAAGGGCCAGGCAAAAGACTAGCATTTCCAGGATGAGGATAGAACAGCATTGTTTCTACAATAATCTACTCATTTCCAGATGGCATCGAAAAGAGTGCCTTTCGTCTACGAATTAAGTAAATGACCGTTTTCTGAGTGTCTTGTAATAGGTTTGAGGGATTGCAGTACGTTGTAGGGTTCACAACATACAAGTGGTGAAATAAAAAAAGTAAAAGGTCTAGCGTCTTTTAATTTATTTTATTTATTTATTTATTTTTGTTCATGTAGGCTGGTGGTATAATGTAACGTCCAATCTGTAGTAACATTATTATTTATACGGTTTGCTAAGTATTAAGAATCTGGTCAATAGTTCACTTCCAGTTCCATATCTGTGTTTTCGTAGGAATTCAAAAAATGGTTTTAGATTTTTTATGTTATATTGGTACTAAAAAAATGTCTATATACATAATACACACATAGATAAAAAAAAATAGGACGATATATAGCTAGTTGATCGCAGCATTTTTTTATTTTTTTTTGATAATTTACTGGTACTACGATTGAAAAGGTTGAGAATCGCTAGCCCAGAAGCTTTATTAATGCGAGGAAGGAATATTGTTTTTATATCTTAGTTCCCTTGAAGGAGAATTACTCAAGTTTATTAATGTACGTAACAGAAAACGACTCTCAAGCGAAATGTGTTCCACTGTCGGAAACGGTATGCCACTGTCGTAGGCTGTGCAAAATTAAGAAAGTATGCACTATGGGGCCCTAGGCACTCAAATGTTTTGGGCACCTCTGTTTTTGTAAAAGTTATCTAAATTTTATAAGTTCAAAGAAAAGGTTTCGTAGACGACTAACTAAATTGATTACATTTTTCATCCAACTAAACAAACGAATTTAAGAATTTATGATCTTTTGCAGATTATTTTTATAATATCGTACACTACAATCACAACAAAAAACTAATTTTCATGCTTTCGTATTACTTTGTTTATTTTCGATGTTTATATTTGTTTTTTAATATTTTAATAATTTTAATCGGAGGCTCCAGGCTACAGCTTTAGTCGTACGTATTGTAACGTGACGCGCTTTCGCCACGTTTTAATGTGCATTTATGTTATTATATAAATCATAATGTTATAGTAATTTACATAAATCTTGGGCGACCACCTAAATAGATTTTTGTTGTAATTTCCTAAAGTAAGCAAGATTCATAGCGAGGACTGTAATGCAATGGTGAACATTTAGTGTACCTTGTTTAAGCGAATATTAAAGAATTATTGAGCTGTGTAGGCTTGAAGCTAATCGTGGTCTTCCCGAGCCACAGAGGCAGGATGTCAGGGATAAAGGGTTTTGCCAGCTTTCGCCGTGGGATGGGGAGCTCACAACAGGCCACTGCCCCGGTGCGAAAAACCCGCCACCCGAACACGCTCTCACCCCTGCGAACTTAGCCGAATATGTCCGACCTATGTGATATACGCGGGGCAAATAAGATATCAGGGATATCACGTGACATTAGGTGCCAACCTGAAGATCCAATCCAAATGAGCATATAACTTAAAATCCTGGGAATTTTCTGTTAAATGTGATCTTCGAGACTGCAAGGGGGTGGAGCCAGAAATTTTCTCCGCAGACCGAAGAGCGAGGAGCTGGTCATTCGATTCTATGCGAGTCTAGTCTGTGGTGGACTCGGAAAGTTGGCTGCTCTCGCCAACTGTCGCTGTACGACTCCTGGCTGCCGGCTTGCCTTGCTGGAGCAGGCTTATCGCAGCGACATCGCCAGTAATGCGATGGTGCGCATTAACAGACGGGACGTGTCTATAGCCGCCATGTGAGACAGTCTCTCTTACTGTGGATCATCTCCGAACACCGCAGACATCAGACGCAGAACTCCAATGATAAATTATTACGACCAAGCCATCTGATTGTGTATTCCGTGAAACTGAACCCTTAAGCGACTTTGGGAGAGTAGATCCATGTTCTTTCTTTTTAATGAAAAAAAATACCTGAGCTAGCGGCATAATTTGCCAGAACTAGTTATTTTCGAATGATATATTGTTCATTCGTGGCGCCCATGATTTTCTTTTAACTGTTAAGTCTCAGTATTATGATACCTTTGTCTGAGGTCGTCATAACTTGTATTTTTCATTGTTTCCAAATGTCATTATCTCTTGCACTTTAATGCTGTGGCAGTTATGCCGGGGAGGTAAGGGTGAAAACCTTTTACTTCTTTTTATACTTAAAAGAAACCCTAGGATGCTAATTTATTGGGTACTCATACGTAATGGCGTACAGGCGAGGCTTATTTATCGTTAACATTGAAATATGATAAAAAGAACTATGCAAAGCCTCTTCTTACAATTGCCAACACATATTAACAAATAAACAAAGCATTAAAACACAACTACCTTTAAATTAATCTTTAAACAAACTCCCAATGTTAATTGGCAAGCAAGAAAGCTACACACTTGATTTTTTTAAATAAAAGTTCCCTTCACAATGATCGGGAACCATAAATCAAACACAGTATTGACATTAACTATATTCAATCTCAAATGCCGGGCGCCAGGATAATTTATATTATCCACCAAGTGTGGCTCTAAGAAAGTCTGCTCCAGCTAGCTCAATATTTGGGGGTGCGACAACTCCTAATAACTCAGTGGTCGTTACAGGGCTGTACTCAATGCCGAATAAAAGTACCACACTGCACTTGTAGAATTATTACCGTGATGGCGATGTGTTTCCCGCGACGGCGGAATTACTATAGCCCCTTGGCTATAGCGGACAATGCACCACGTCCGTGCAAGCGTAATGGATGCGTGCACAGTGACCTCACAGTACAACACGCTTATTGACCCTCAGGTTCGAAGCCAAGACCGAGCGATCTCCAGCTTCAGAAGATCCGCTCCTTCTCGTCTGAAGGCTCGGAGCCAAGTCCTCTCCAGTGTCCGCCGGAAAAAGCCTCCTCTCGTCGCTCGTGGTTTACATAGACAAAATACACCATCATTACAAAATGCAAAGGAAAGTCTCTCTCGATTGGTTCTGCCATTTTTAAGCTCCTCCCTTCGGCTGTAACGATAGGCGAACCGTGTCTTCCTCGACTCGTGTGAACTCGGGATAGCCTCGGACATTATCGTCACCTGTGACCTCCAAAACTCCCCGTTCGAAGACCTGGGGCTTGGGTAGTTTGTTCACCTTAGTTTACCGATTCCTCGGAGCCAAGAGATTATACGCTTGAGCAACTGCGTGAGAAGGGTAGCTGGTGTTCATTGTCCCTGGCCGCCGCCAGCCTGTCGCGAGCCTCTGGCGCGTCTAGCCATATTTGGTCATTCTGCTACAATGCTGAGTTGGATTTAAAAGTAAATATACAATTTTTTGCTTGCTCATGACGGCTAATTGTACCTCTGAGCATTGATTTTATGATTTTGTCAATTTTTGTTAATGTTAACGGTAAATTCGCTTGTAATCGCCAATGATAAGAAATAAATGCCATATTGTGACAATTTTCCTAAATTCCAACTAACATCGAGATTCTTGCAAAATTAATAAATTTTCACTCATTCATAAAAATTAAATTTAAAAATCCCCTTTATTAATCATAAAGATATGAAAGATAATTATAACGTAGTTTGCCCACCAAGGCACCCACTACACTAATGCGTAATCCAGTGTTGCCTGTAGGTCAACTCGTCGATATTTCACTAATCACTAATTACTTTCTGGTCAATCTTAAAGCATTTATCATTGACTAATTTCAAATTCATTTATTTAATCCGGCAGGACAGGCAGGTAATGAGACTTTCACACATGCAGATTTTTAATTTGTAAGATTCTTAGTAAACTCTGAGCTGCTCTTCCAGGCACCATTCACTTCAACAAAGAAGATCGGTAAACCATCAAAACGTTCAGTGTTGTCAGAACCTGAGTAAATTACTTCAGCCGCCACTGGAGTCTCGATAATGTCCGAAGCGTTAGTAGCACTTACTGCCACCATAGCGCTTCTTGGCTAACCAGGAAATTTGAGATTCATAATTGTATTGGCTTTGTTTGCACTTGCGTTATTAAAAGGAAGTTTAAATTTAAAATAATTAATCGAATTTGATTCTATTTGCACTTACATTTTTAAATAAAGTGTAAATGCGATGTCAGCTAAAATTTAATTGTCTGTTGTGTAGCAGAGATAGAAATTATGACGCAAGGCAGAGTAATAAACAGATATAATGTAACGTTCGTTTAAGTTTATATGTTGCCTTTTGTTTATTTGCGATGACTAGATGCAGAAATCAGTGACAAAATAATCTAGGAGTTTTATTTTTTGGCAGAAGATAACAAACCGGGAACTTTATAAAAATTAGAGAAAGTTTAATAGACACGTAGTTAATCACGAAATACGTCATAATCAAAGAAATAATAATGATGGGATTTTGAAATTATTAAACTTTACTTGGAAACGTTTCGATAACTAAAAAATTTCCGCCATTCAAATTCAAATGTAGTTATTTAAAAATATCCTAGCCAAATAATCCTAGAATCTAATTGGAGAAAGTTTAGTCACGGCGCGAAAAATATCAGAGCTTAATCGTTATTCGTTTTTAACCGACTTCAAAAAAGGAGGAGGTTCTCAATTCATCTGATTTTTTTTTATGTATGTTCAGCGATATCTTCGCCAATTTTGAACCGATTTAAATGAAATTTTTATAGTGGATAGAGTATACTTCCAAAGTGGTCCCGTATGAATTTCATTGAGAAACCAGCCTTCTACCCCTTTACATCCCTTAACTTTTATACAAACCCACACTTTTTATCCGATTTTGATGGAACTTTGGAAATGTATAATAAAAAATAAACAGAAAAATACTGTCAACTTTTGGTTTGAAAAAACCGAACCCCTCTCCCCCTATCCACCCCTTAATTTTTGCCAATGTTCTTTATACAAAGCTAAAGTCGACACCATTTAACTGATCTCCATTAAGGTTGGCATATATATGTAATTATTCATGGAAAAGTTTTCTGACCCAAAAAATTAAAAAAAACACCCCTCTCTCCCTTTACACCTCTTAATTTTTACACAAACCCACATTTTCTATCCGATTTCAATGGAACTTTGGACATGTATAGTCAAAAAGAAAGATAAAATTGCTGTCAACATTTGGTTTGCAAAAACTGAACCCCTCTCACCCTTAATTTTTGCCAAAGTTCTTTTTACAAAACTATAGTCGACATCATTTAACTGATCTCCATTAAAGTTGTCATATACATGTAATATTTCATGGAGAAGGTTTCGGCCCAAAAAATAAATAAAAGCCACCCCATCTCCCCCTTTACACCCCTTAATTTTATATAAACCTATATTTCATATCTGATTTTGATTGAACTTTGCCAATGTATGCTTTCAAACAAACAGAAAAATCTTGTCAACATTTGGTCTGCCAAAGCTCAACCCCTCTCCCTCCTACCAACCCCCGAATTTTTGTCAATGTTTTTTAAATATATATATATAAAGCTACAGTCGCCACCATTTGACCTATTACCATGAAAGTTGGCGCTTATATGTATTTTTTCACGAGGAAGGTTTTGGACCAAAAAATAAAAAAAAAACACCACCACTACCCATTCAACCGCTTAATTTTTGTAAAAACCCACAGTTTTTATCGTTTAGATAGAACTTAGCAAACTTTTACTGTAAAATAAAGAGAAAAATAATGTCAGTTCTTGGTTTGCAAAATCTGAACCCCTTTCCCCATTTCCGCCCCTAAACTTTTGCCAATTTTCTTTTTTAAAATGCTACAGTTGACACCATTTGAACGATGAAAATTAGCACATACATGCATTTTTTTATGCAGAAGATTTCTGACCAAAAAATAAAGAAAACTACCCTAGCTTCCCTTTTACATCCCTTAATGTTTGTACAAACCCACATTTTAATCCGATTTCGGTGGAACTTCGCATGTGTTTACTTTAAAGCAAATAGAAGCAGAAACATACTAATCACATTACTTTGACAAAAACACAAAACCTATTCCCCTTTCTACCCCTTTAATTACTGTCAATGTTCATTATATAAAGCTACCGTTTCTATCTGATTTTGAAGGAAGTATGCACATGTATACTTCAAAACAAACAGAAAAATACTGTCTGCATTTTGTTTAGAGAAGCCAAACCTCTCTTCCCCTTTCCACCCCTTTAATCTACACAAAGCACAGTTTCTATCTGATTCTGAAGAAAATTTTCACACGTATACGTAACAATTGTGTTTAAATTATGTTGCAGAAACCCTACCCCTCTTCCCATCTACCCCCACCCCTAATAATTTCCAATGTTCTTTATAGATACCTACCGTTTTTATCAGATTTCGATGGAACACTGCTAATGTATACTTAAGAACAAAGAGAAACATTCTGTTTACCAAACCCAACCGTTCACTTCCTTACCCCATTTAATTTTTGTAAATGTTCTTTACACAAAGCTACACTTTTTACCTGGTTTCGATGGAGCTTTGCACTACTTTAAAACAAAGAGAAAAATGCTGTCCACACTACCTTAGCAAAAACCAAACTACTCTTCACCTCCACACCCCTTAATTATATTTTTATACACACCTAAAATATTAATATGATATCAATATAAATTTACAAACGTATACTTTAAATCAATCAGAAAAGACAATCTATACTTGGTATACAAAAGCCCAATCCCTCTTCTCCTTTACCCCCATCGTTTATAGTTTCCAATGTTCTTTACAAAATCCACAGTTTTAAGTACCGTCAAAAACAATAAAGCTATTTTTAAGTCATTGCAAAATATTTATAAAATGCATGTGTCCTAATGTCTCAACATGTGCTTCTGATTTAAACTTGAACCCCAAGCTTTTAGAGTGTGAAAACCAATTAAATATTATTATTTTTTTGTGTATGTGTGTGATGCCGGAACGAACAGATATATTCCAGAGACAGATTTGTGTTTGTAGTATGTATTAAAGTCCAGATGTTACATGTTTCGATTATCGAGTAGCAGCTTTAAGAGATGTTATGATTAGATCGAAACACAGCCTGGACCAAAATGTAAACTGACATTCCTTAACACAGCATCCAATTCACCCCATTCTGAGTTTTTGTAAAGACAGATATTTTTTAAAGCATTCGCTTTAATCACTGAGCTACCAGGAAGTTCGCAAAATAATAACAGCTGTGGCATATTTAAATACAAATTAACTATAATACCACAAAAAATTTAAAACTAAAATAATTGTTTAAAAAACATAAAACCGCCTTCAAAAAAGGGCACTAAATTTTAAAATAACTTTATACGTTGCTTAGAAGAAAGTAAATCTAAATGGACAATATTTTACATTACTCTTATTGAAATTTTTATATTAATTAGTTATTTTTGGAGTCGGTGGCAACCAAAACAAAAAAAAAACTATAATAAATAAAAATAATACATAAAAATCATGTTACTACTTACCTACAATTAATTCTAGAAACATTTTTCAACAAAACTGAAACTTATAGATGGTACACCGATATTATACTAACTATAAAGAGTTTACTGCATGATGCAGTCTACCAACTGACAGTATAGCGCCAGAGATATGACTGGATGACCAACGAGGCCGAGCCACAGATAACATACCGTTAATTTGTTTCCCTAAGCTGTCTCCCGCAATAAAACTATCTTCATCACGACATGCTGTAAAATATTTGGAATTTTTGTTTGTACTCTCGGTTCACCTCGAACACCAAATAAAGTTCAGTAATTCGATTTGCGCGATATGACAGCCGGCACCGACTCCATTTAGATTTACTTTCTTCTAAGCAAGGTATAAAGTTATTTCAAAATTTTAGTGCCCTTTTTAGAAGGCGGTTTTTATGTTTTTTAAACCATTATTTTATTGTAGGATCGTAATTTTTCACGGCGTTGAATATTAATATATTTTTCTCGGGCTTCCAGCCGTGTTAATATATCATATTTGCGGGACGTTTCGAAGGTGTCCATCTCTGCCTCCATTCTTAACACTGACATTTTGGTTGAGAATGGAGGCAGAGATGGACGCCTTCGAAACGTCCCGCAAATATGATATATTAACACGGCTGGAAGCCCGAGAAAAATATATTAACATTATTTTATTGCTTAGAAACTTTTCCAGAACAAATTTCTACTATCACCACAGGTGAAACCCGTAATTTTTGAAGGGTGTTTAAACTAGTACTTAATAAGGAGCGGGGATGAGGCGATAGTATGTGACAATTTGTCCATCCTAATTTTGCACGTGTCTTGTTCAAAACACCTCTCGGCACTAGTGACATCGGCGTTGACGAGAATATAGAGCCAATTCCTTTTTTCGTTTACATTTTTTGAAGGGACTGTGTCCAGTTCATGCTGTTCCGCATACAGCTCCATTCGCATTAGCGGATGAGCGGGCGCTGGTTTCTCGCACACGCCTCGCCAACACCTTGCTCCGGCCCTCTGGCCTCTGCCCTTCCGTTGTCCAACAAATGGCGGGCGCGGCTTAGCGGCTGCTTATCCGCTCGGCGGGCTGCGTGACGCCCCTGATAACAAAGGTCTGTCCCTGCCGCTCCGCATGACAAATGAAGCCGGCCAGCCGGCCGCCGGGTGTTAATGGCTCCCTGGGGACTCGCGCAGTGACCTACTGGCTCCGCTCATTGCCCGGCTGCGCTCTGCTAATGCCGTCTAACACTCGAATAGCCTACAAACCACTGCGAGACCAGCGTCATGAATACATTTACACTAAACGACAGATCCCCTGCCGATAATGTCAAGTGAAGAGCAATTTACTTTCAAGTTTCTTTACATATCTAAGGACTATAAGAAATACGATCTAAGTTTACGTCGACGGACCAGTGCTGTTCCAACCGCAATAACTTCACAAATAAGTAGCTCTATGCTGGAGCAGATCAAGGAAACTCTTTTCCTAAAACTTAATCACACTTTATATTCATAGACTTTAAAATTGGTGACAAGAAATAAAAACTTATATTTATTAGACTTTTTTGGCACGTTATCAGGATCTGTCCGACAAAAGTGTGTACGTAGTGGTTGATTAATGTCTGAAAGTGTCTCAAAGTAGATGAACATAACCATAATAAACTCAACTGGGCAGAGTAGACTACTTTGGGCAGGCAGTAGGAAAAGGTTACAAAATTCTACATGTACTGGAGAGAGTGATGAGAGGATGTACCAGAGGAGTTAGGGAATTCGGTTACAAAACTTCGGTCAGACGATTGGTTTAATATGAGAGTGTACTTTCGGAACCCACATTCTGAGTATCAAATACAGGAGTTGGAGGACGTGCAAAGAAGAGTAGCTAGATTTGTTTTGTAAAAATCATCTTATTACCCAGTCAGCAACTGATATGATAAAGAAGCTGGACTGGGAGTCATTGGAAGATAGGAGGAAGGCGAAGAGAGTGCAGGAAATGTACAAGGCATATGTTAGTGATGGGGCTTGGAGGTATATTGGTCGAAGAATTAGGAAAAGTTCATGGAAGGGAAAAGATGGCCATGGCCTCAAACTGGTACTCGATTTAAAGGAGTGGGAAAACTTTCTTTTGTGCGTAAGTGTGTCAGGGATTGGAACAAATTACCAAGTGAAGTGATGAATAATTTTCCAAAAAAGCTTAAAGAATTTAAAATTAAAATTTGTAAATCGCAAAAGTAGACAGGGGAGGAATTTAACAATCAAATTATATAAATTAGTAAAAAAATAAAATAAAAAAGGTTAATTTAATGACAGGGAATTGCCACTGGAGCGTGTACTAAATCGCAATTAAATTAGTAATAATAATAATTTGCAATCAATAGCCGATTCAGTTTGATCAGTGGTTCCAGTCCATCTAATTTAAACATTGCCCACCAGCAGCGCTCACAGTGCCTCCTTGCCAACCTGGGTCCTTGGCGTCGTGGGGTCTGCGCCACACTCGAACCTTATCATCAGCTCTTGCCAACTAAAATCATGACTCATCTCAACACGCAACCTTCTTCCAGTTATCTAGGATCCATAAGACATGTTCACGAGCCCATCAACGTCAAATTCCCCTGCACTGTCCGCTAGGACACGTACATTGGTTGTTTCTGTTCTTTGACGGAGTGTAGGCTGTCTGTGTACACTGACACCTCGACGCAGACGTTGCTGGTCTCGGTCATTAAGTAGCTTCAGCGTTGCGTTGTCCACGGCGAGAGGTAATGCTGTTAATTACGTATCTACATATTAACGTCACACTGTTTATACTATAGACCGAAGAATGTTTAATTCAGGAACAACTTCACCAACTATCATTCCGCGCCGAAGTCTGTTACTCCATGCACTGCGACCATAATCACGTGAGTAAACCATTCCCACGACTCACAAGAGTACAATTTTTTTTTTTTTTTTTTTTTAACAGTTTAACGTCCCTTTTTAACAACGTGGTCTTTAGAGACGGGAAAGGATGGGGGCAAGGAATGGGAAGGAATTCGGCCATGGCCTTTTGAAGGAAGCATCCCGGCATTCACCTGGAGTGATTTGGGGAAACCATGGAAAACCCAAATCTGGATGCCCGGACGGGGATTCGAACCGCCGTCCTCCCGAATGCGAGGCCAGAACGCTATCCGTTACACCACCACGCTCGGTAAGAGTACAAATGAAAGCCCCGCCAATGTACCTCACATTTTTACGCTTCTTCCGCGGTGCTACCGCCATCTGAATATTTACTTCTTCCTATCCCATGACTAGTAGTTAAGTCAATGTAGTTCAGTAAATCAGAATAATTAATTATACATTTACTAAATTATCAAGCGGATTAAAACCTTTTTGTTTTATTTGAGGTAAAATGTTATTGTTTCAAATAAGATGGAAGCGAATTGCAGTGTTAATCTTCCACCCTCTTGATGTACTGGAACAAATTTTAATAAAACTGACTATTTTTTATCACTTAAAATCGAAAAAACGTTAATGTTAAAATGAACTAAAGAAACTATTTATTAAAATTTCGGAAATTTTACAATAATTTTCTAATGGATAGTTTGATTGCAGTGCACAACCATGAATCCGAAATTAATGTAGAGTGCGAAAAGAAGACAAATCAAGTCAACGACTTGCTGTGTCAAAGTTTATCTTATTACGTAAGAATGACGTAATGGTATATTTTGATGGAAAAATATAGGCAGTGTAGCTGACTTAAATTTTAATCTGTTAAGTAGCATCCATAATAAAATCAGTTAACTAGCACCGAGAGTGGTGGTGTAACGGTTAGTGTTTTGGCCTCGCATTCGGGAGTACTGCGGTTTGAATTCCCATCCGGGCATCCTGAATTGGGTTTTCCATGGTTTCCCAAATCACTCCAGGCAAATGCCGGGATCCTTCCTTCAAAAGGCCATGGCAGAATTCCTTCCCATTCCTTGCCCCCCATCCTTTCCCGTCTCTAAAGACCTCGCTGTTAAGAGACGTTGAACAGTTAAAAAAAAAAAATAATTCCCGGGTCACAAGCCAGAGCACAGGTGGACCGAGATATCACTGCTTCTTCCATTTGAAACATTAACGAGGGAAAATTGGTTGAATGTACTTGCTCCAGAACTGTTACCAATGGGATCATTTAACAGATCACAATACACAGCACTGAAAATGCAACATATCAACTTAAATTCATTAAATTGCTTCATTCATTTACGCGTGAAAAATACAATAGCAGGAAAAATATCATTTCAGACTACACACTGGCCTGTATTGTCTCTCCCAGGAATGTCATCATTCTCTCCTCTTTCAGGAGAGCCTCTTTGATGCTGAATAGCTTCTTGAAACACCTGCAATCAACTACTAGAGGCCATAAGCCCCAAATTCCCGATAATGCTCTTAATGACAGCAATGCATTAGCAACATAGCAGTATCGAGCTGTTATTGCCTCCAGTGTGATGCGACTATTGTACCCGACTGTGCATATGGTCATACATTTCAGTACGTTTGGATCTTATTTGGCTTCGAACTTGTGACGATAGGGAACATACAAGACTATCTCAGTAGCTTCGGCTTAATAATCATTTATGCTAGTGATTCACTCATTTCTGAACATTATCCGCGATTAAATCTGTACCTTTATAGTTTACACATTAATTTAAAGACCGATTGTGGATTTCACATACACTGGCTTCACAAAAGATAGGAATAATACTCCTTGTATAAGCATTTATGATAGAAACTTCGTAATCATAACATTATTCAATAAATTTTGATCATTCAAAATAGTCTGACCAGTTTTCTTCGATTAATAAATTTTATGTAGTGACTTCAAGGTGAAACATCTGCCACACGCGAAAACATTTATACAATATAATTCTAAGTGCTTTTTTCCCCCAAGCTAGCATACGCCATATTACTGTTCATTCGCAATTATCATAAGAAACATGAAATTGTATAAAATAATATATTAAGCTATTTAAAACATTAATTTAACGTATGCACAAAGTTATTTTAATTGAAATGCGGTTAGTTAAGTAAAAAAATTAGAAACGCGTTCTGACTTGGTTTTACGAACCCATTGAGAGTTGACAGCTCCCTTCCAGTTGGCGTGATAAGTATTTGGAGTTAACTTAATCACATTCATCTTATTGCACTCATAGATAACGGTTTGTTTGTGCAACCCTTCTTCCAGGAATTCTTATCTGCAACGCATACATCTGCCTCAGTAACGTGGCCAATGAAATGTTTTTCATTTCATCCGTGACAAAAAAAAAGAGATAATTAGGTAGCATGTTGAAACATAAAATTGATATGCCTGGCGCATATGTTAGATTAGAGATGTTTTCACTTCTCTGAAAGTATATCGCATTATTTTCGTTCTAGCATCTATTGCTTCTCCTTTCATCTGATACAGTAGAATTAGATTCCACCCATCATACAATCATTTAGAGTTTAACTATCTGTTATTGGCTGTCTTCATTCTCGAGGAGTATGTTGGTGAAATTGTAAACTGAATTATAAATGAACTAACTGAGTAATATTATTATTTATATATATATATATATATATATATAAAAACTGTTTTTTCTGTACCACTAGCCCACGTTATCCGCTAATTGCTGAAATGGATTTTCATCCTGTACATACAGAGATTGCCTGGTCCATAATTGTTGCTATGAAGGTGGAACGTAAGAATCTCTCAAAAATATTATGTTTGCCACCGGAGAATCTTTCACTCCCTTTCTCCATATACATATTATCAGATGCAGCGATTTAACGAATAAACTTAGACACTACGAAACGGTTTCAGCAGTGACAAGACTTAATTATTGATATCAGCACTTGCTGATTTACTAAATTATGATATCCAACACATAGAGCTGTATATCGTAATTATCGTAATATTCTGGTTGGTGAACACTTTAACTGAGTTCAAAAGTATTTCCATTACTTAGCTAGTAATTTGAAATGAATGCACACTGATGTAACATACGTAAACCTTTGGTGTGAAGGTAGAGAAAGCACCAATTTAAAAACTCGATGATATAGTCCAAGACTTGTAATAAGTATTGCACCTATTGAGTAATTAGCAAGACAACTAAACACGTATTATCGATCCCCAGCACACAAGAATGCCTTAGTAAACTACGAATAACCGCGTACCTGCTTCTCCTCTATCTACGAACTCCTAAATATTATGGTATATTGGTGACGATAGTAACTATGGAAGTGACTTTTACATTTTACCTATCAATAATTGAACAGAAAATTGGCTCGTTGTCGGTGGCTTGATTTTTTTTAGCAGGAACCGATTTTTTTAATCGCACTATGGTCCGTAACTTCGTTTTTATTTACAATGCGTTATAAAATGAAGGCACCACTTCCAACGAAGTTACCTGATCTAACGATTTGACTTTGTAACTTGCAGTAAACGCAGAGATTATAATTTCGCAAATTGTTATAATTCTAATCGTTCTCGTCACTGGAGCAAAATTTAATAATTCTGTGGCTTCTTGCTGCTTCACGCAAAGGCTCATGTATGTTTCCTGATACAAGCGCTTTCTCTTCTTTTCATTTAAATTTGGTTACCGTCTGCAATTTCGAAGAATTAGATCTGAGGATTGAAAACCTAGAATAAGACTCCCATCGAACTCTCAACCATTAAAAAACTTCACTGGTATTTAAATTCACATATGTTCAACGCTCACTTCTTACATAACTTTTGCACTGTTCATACAACCACTTTTTACTTACTGCTATCTTATCCAGTTCTCTAAATGTCCTTTTTAATTCACTTTACAAATTGTACTGTCCTCTGTAACCCTAGCCAGGCAACTGAAACAAGCCTCACCTCACCAGTTTTGCATTTCACGGACTCCACCAAAGTTCATCCTCTTCATGACTGATTTACTTTCCAAAGATACTTACACTACTCTCTGGTGCAGATGTCCAGCGTACCAACTTAAACCAATTACTTTTTCTCTATTATACAAAACTGCACTGGTAGTTAAACTCACATATATAGTTAAGTGGGAAGGCACTGTGTTTCCTTAAAAATGAAATGAGAAATCGAAGATTTTTATTTTTTATTTTTATTTTTTTTGTAACAGTTTAACGACCCTTTTTAACAACGTGGACTTTAGAGACAGGAAAGGATGGGGGCAAGGAATGGGAAGGAATTCGGCCATGGCCTTTTTTGAAGGAAGCATCCCGGCATTCACCTGGAGTGATTTGGGGAAACCATGGAAAACCCAAATCTGGATGCCCGGACGGGTATTCGAACCGCCGTCCTCCCGAATGCGAGGCCAGAACGCTATCCGTTACACCACCACGCTCGGTAGGAAATCGAAGAGAGTCATGAATCTCAAACAGGCAGTAAAAGACCGATGATAACAATTAGCAGTCGTAATAAAACAAGACCGCCATCAGGCACTATGTACTGTGATGTCACAGCGTCACCCACAATGAATATAATTAAATTGTTATTAATTATATTCATAATTTTACTAATTATATTCAATTTCATTAATTATATTCAATCTTGTGACGTGTAAATAGCGTAAATAATGGGGGTTGTCTGGATAGATTAAACATATGTTAAACCAGGGCAGCCAGAGGTAGAATTATTGTAAATTTATTTTCTGTAAAACTCGTGGCTCAGTAAGGTGGTGAATATTGGAGGCTGGAAACTGCCATTTTCGGACGCTCGAGAGTGGGACAATGGGTGGCCTCTCCGACCTGGCGGCGCCACAGCTTCACAACGGCTATCTTCCGTTAGCCGGGGCGCTGACCTCACCCCTCTCCGCTACTTCGTTGAAGGCCAGGCAGGAAACGCGCGGAGGGATATAATACACGTGACGACGGACATGTGAAGATAGCCAATCATGAACATTTATTGGGGTCCACAGTACTAATTCTAGGAAGTTTGTTACATGTGGAGAGGCGACTTTCCGAGGAAGAAGGAAGAAGCCATCTTAAGCAACACTTGCTGCCGGGACGAGTTGATGAACAGACGTGTCAGCCGACACGCTCTCGTCTGGTGATCATTGTCTGATTGTGATCACACTCTTGCTTTGGGAAGCGAGAGGTTATATGGCATGCCTGCCATTATCTGGAAGTCGTTCTAATAACGCGGTCGTACCCGCTTTTCTGGCTTCCACAGCTGCAGTGACATTGAGCATTTCACGCTACTTCACGGCGATGTTTTTATGGTAATGTACCGGATACAGACGGTCGCTATTCATTGGGTTTTAACGGACTTGTGAACCCTAAGCGGCACTGGGATAAGACTCTGCTCCCGCCACTAAATCACTTAGCTAGCTAATTTTATGTTTCACTGTAAATTTCAAGCATCTTGGTATTTGTAAATTCATTTTGATGCTTTTCTTTAAACTTTATACGGCGCCCCTGGGATAATCCTTTGTTACAGTAAAATGTTAGCTTCAATTTGATGGCCTGTGTTGCCATGTTGTTCAATGTTAACTTTGCTGTTTTTATTTGTTGAAATATTTCATTCAATTTTTGTTTGCTTTCATCGGCGGATTGTAAACGTCGGGTATTGCTTGTTTTTTTTTGTTGGTCGAACTATGTTTAACGTAAAGTTAATTATTACCCGGCCTTGTAAAAGCCATAAGAATCAATAAATGGGATATTATTTTGTGTCTAATATTCATGGTTCTGGTTCCTTTTAGCTCCCCTTTATTATATTTTTAATGTATTTTCATTTCTCAGAATTAATAAGTAATAATTCCCCCCTCCCTTTTCCGCCACCATTGTATTTTATTACAATTGGCGCTACCAACGTTGGGCTCTAACACGTTGTAAGACGCTATAATTTGGCGCAGACGAATGTTGGTTAATTAATTTCCCAAGTCGAAATAATTTTTCGAAAATTTTACAAGTCTTAAAATCCATGGATGTGACCTATGTTGATTTATTTATTATTTTAGAATAAGTTATGTGCTGAAATTTGTTTTGCCATGCTTGGATTAAATTTAAATGTGTGATTTTATTTCAATCAGTTGTTCAAGTGAATGTTTTGTTCACTTGCATCAAGCATGATTATCTTAAAAGTAAATTTCGAGTCAGTGCTTTTGAAATTTTAATGCATGATAGGAATTAAAGTTTTTCTTTATGCTAGTTTTGCTCATGTGTTGAGGTTTTGTGTCGCATGCAACATCGTTGTTTTTCGTTGTTGTTTCTTTTGGATGTGTTTTATTTAATGTTAAGGGGATTTATCCGCCTAAATTTGTTTAATGCTGTATCCATTTGATTTAAATCGTGCCGGTTGTATTTTATTTGTTGTCGATTGTCCTAATTGTTGTTCGGAGTTGGAATTTTGAATCATACGATCAATCTATGAAGTTGTGTTCACGCACCATTAATAGGGCAGATCAGTCAATTATTCATAAAATTTCCGAGCAAACAAGTGCAATGGATCAAACACCGGAAGTACGCGAAATACCGTTGTTGGGCGAAGGTTGCATTGAAACCCCAAGTACGCGCAGCATTCATTCAAATACATCATTAGATGGGGAACAGTTAGAAAATTTCCCCACCCCAGACAATGGAAGTGTTCAAAATTCACCCATGCGGACAGATCTTGAAACACGTGATGCGTCGCAAAGCACGGCAGAATCGCCCCAACCAACATTACAATTTCAAACCTGCTACTTAACATGCTGGCGGAAATGAATAAAAATTCTGACTCATTGAGGGAGGAATTAAGTAAAACTTCTAGTTCACTGAGGGAGGACATAAATAAGCGTTTAGATGCACAAAGTCAAAAATTTGATCTACAAAAGGAAGAAATGAATAAAAATTCTGACTCATTGAGGGAGGAATTTAGTATGTTGAGCCAACGTTCCGAATCACAAAATGCTTTATTAAAAGGCATGGACGGAAAATTGTCCGTCTTTCATGAGGAAATGACCCGGGAAATGAATGAGTTCAAATCGGAGATGCGAGCAAACGTTTCAGTATTGGAGAGACGCGCCGATGCGGTTCAGGCAACATGCACTTCGTTGCAAGAAACGAGCGCAGAAATCTCAAAGCGTTTGGACGCTACCGAAAGATCTGTCGAACAGGTACGGCAAGAAAGCCACCAAAATCTCGGGCAGATCTCAGAATTCGTTCACGAGGTCAAGGACAAGACTGAGAAGGGCTTGTAGGTGGTAAATTCGGAGGTGTCGAAGATCACAAGTTCGGTTGAACAAGTGAAAACGACGCAGCAGAATTTGCAGGCGTCACAGCAAACACTCATACAGGACACAAACTCGAAGCTGGCGCAGTTGGAATCGAAGGTGAAAGAAGTGAGCAATTCTAACGCTAGCGGGGGTTTGGTTCACGCTAATTGCGGGCAGTACGCAGCCGCCAATATCGAGCTTAAGTTGCCGCGTTTTGGATCCCGCAAGGACGTAAATCCTAGGATTTATCTTACCGAGATGGAGCGGTATTTTGAAATTAAGGGAGTACCTGATTCCATGAAGCTTGTGGTGGTTGAGGAGTCATTTTCAGAAACAGATAGGCTCTGGCTGAAAATTGCGTCCTAGACGAACCTGTCTTACGCCGAGTTTAGGGTACTGTTTCTTGAGACCTTCTGGTCAAGAAAGATTCAGAACCAGGCGAAGATAAAGCTGTACCAAGGAAGGTACGTTCCGAAATGGCATTACTCCATGGAGAGCTACATCAAAACCCTGTTGGTACAGTGTAGACAATTCGATGATAAGATGACGGACGGGGAGTTCATTGAAATAGTGATTGAACATTTTGGTCCGCAAGTGCAGTCGCTAATTAACCCCGTGCTCATTCGGACGATACCGGAGTTGCTGGAAACAGTCGGTAACCTAGATCGAATCGGAAAAATGGCCGATAATCTGGCGAGACAAAACGCAGAACGAAACCATGACGAAACGCAGAGCGAGGCTAAGCGACCTCATGGCGGTAATAAGGCTTCTTTTTCTGATGGACAGAACGGGAAATCTGCCAATCAGAATTCCGGCAACCGCAACGGAGGAAAGAAATGGAAAAACGGAGATGCGCGATGGAAGGATGATAAAAATCATCAGCGGTCGGGAAATAACCGATCCGCATATCCGGAGGAATTTCCGATAAACGCGATCTCAGTTGCAAACGCGGAGCCTGAGATACGCGCGAAGATGACGGGAGAAAATGTGGGCGGCGTTAGCAACGCGTCTAATTCCCCGCCGTCACAATGAGATTTTCCTGGGGACGCTTCAAACGCCAACAGCATTTGCCTAGGCAGTTTGGCATACTGGCGCGGCGAAGGCCCGGAAAATATCGAAAATGAGGAAGATATGGGATCCGGCGACAGCCTCATAAAACGCGCACAGTGTCCCCGAGTATCTATTGTCGCATATGGCATAGGGGCGAATATCTTGATTGATTCAGGATCGTATGTCTCTACAATTTCCAAGAAGTTTCTGCTACGAATGAAGGATAAAAATCCACGGCTGAAAATAATCCCCACAACGCAAGTTACGGTGGTTCCTGTAATAGGAAAAAGGGAAAAGGTCGTCAGCACGCAAGCGCTTATCCCCGTAAAGATCGCGAATAGCGAATTGATGTTGCCACTTCTGATAATACCCGGTCTGACGCAAGATGTGATCGTTGGATGCGACCTCTTGGAAAAACGTCAAGTAATTTTGGATTGGGGAAAGAAAACGGTGACAAATCTGATTCCGGAGGTGTTGCATTGGAAAAACGAGGTCTGTGAGCAGAGCCTAGGAATACATATTTCCAAACCGATGCAAGACACAACGGACTGCCAAGGCGATTTAACTAACTGAGGGAGAGCTATAATGTGCGCATTAGCTGACGAGCGAAATCTCATACTAGGGAACCTAACCGACAAAGTGCAGGGAAACGGAAATTTGACGCCGGCACAAAAGCAAAAATTATGCCAGATGCTGACGAGAAACTTGCGGTCATTTCGTGCGGAATGAGACTGCGTTTGATTTGCGTAAATAAAAAATAATAATTTAAGAGCATATGCATAAATTTGTAATATGAGACGCATGTGTTTAGAAAGTGAGAATGTCAGTCCTGAGACGAGTAATTGCATAACAGATTAGCGCTAACACAGCAAGAGCAGGTAGAAACACCCAGCTGTTTGGGATAACAGCTGTGCCGATAGCCAGATTCCTGGAAGATTCTTATCAGGGTGGCCGAGAAGCAGGTATCCCAAGCCGAAAGCTTAACGGTACAGTGCCTGCTGACAACAACGGAACTGACAAAGCTGGAACAGCTGATGGCTTAGTTTCACCGCTGTGATGTTATCGCTACGATTGTAAAAATTTTGAAGGCGCAATGTCGTTTGTTTGCGAAAACTGTCCTTTGAATTTTATGGGAAGTCATGTAAATTCGCTGAGTGATTTATTTCCGTTGGTTTTCGTATTAATGTGATTTCGACATGCTTGTGTCGACCACAATAATTAACATTCGGTGCAATTATTTATTTTGTTGTTGCTAAAATCTGACTTCAACACATGTGCTGAATTTGCATAGTCCCTTGTAAATAATTAATTGATTTATATAGCTTTAAGATTGATATGTTGTGTGAACAATCTGTTTTCATTTTTTGTTGAATGAACAGATCTAATTTATTGTTTATTTCTATCTTGCACTTATCAATGTTTTATGATGTTTTCCTTCACATGTTAGGGTAAGGCATTTCATTGTAATTTGTATTAACCAGAATCACGTGTCGTAATTACATATTTAAAAAAAGGTCACATGTATGCGATAGTTTGAGTGAACTGGAACCGTGAGACTATAGGGTAGGCAATGATTTTGTTGCAACTGAAGAGAGGTAGAATAGTTCAAATAAAATTATTTGCAATAATTTTATTTTGATTGGGTAGCAGGTATATTGTGATGTGACAGCGTCACCCACAATGAATATAATTAAATTGTTATTAATTATATTCATAATTTTACTAATTATATTCAATTTCTTATTAATTATATTCAATCTTGTGACGTGTAAATAGCGTAAATAATGGGGGTTGTCTGGATAGATTAAACATATGTTAAACCAGGGCAGCCAGAGGTAGAATTTATTGTAAATTTATTTTTTGTAAAACTCTTGGCTCAGTAAGGTGGTGAATATTGGAGGCTGGAAACTGCCATTTTTGGACGCTCGAGAGTGGGACAATGGGGGCCTCTCCGACCTGGCGGCGCCACAGCTTCACAACGGCTATCTTCCGTTAGCCGGGGCGCTGACCTCACCCCTCTCCGCTACTTCGTTGAAGGCCAGGCAGGAAACGCCCGGAGGGATATAATACACGTGACGACGGACATGTGTAGATAGCCAATCATGAACATTTATTGGGGTCCACAGTACTAATTCTAGGGAGTTTGTTACATGTGGAGAGGCGACTTTCCGAGGAAGAAGGAAGAAGCCATCTTAAGCAACACTTGCTGCCGGGACGAGTTGATGAACAGACGTGTCAGCCGACACGCTCTCGTCTGGTGATCATTGTCTGATTGTGATCACACTCTTGCTTTGGGAAGCGAGAGGTTATATGGCATGCCTGCCATTATCTGGAAGTCGTTCTAATAACGCGGTCGTACCCGCTTTTTCTGGCTTCCACAGCTGCAGTGACATTGAGCATTTCACGCTACTTCACGGCGATGTTTTTATGGTAATGTACCGGATACAGACGGTCGCTATTCATTGGGTTTTAACGGACTTGTGAACCCTTAAGCGACACTGGGATAAGACTCTGCTCCCGCCACTAAATCACTGAGTTAGCTGATTTTATGTTTCACTGTAAATTTCAAGCATCTTGGTATTTGTAAATTCATTTTGATGCTTTTCTTTAACTTTATACGGCGCCCCTGGGATAATCCTTTGTTACAGTAAAATGTTAGCTTCAATTTGATGGCCTGTGTTGCCATGTTGTTCAATGTTAACTTTGCTGTTTTTATTTGTTGAAATATTTCATTCAATTTTTGTTTGCTTTCATCGGCGGATTGTAAACGTCGGGTATTGCTTGTTTTTGTTGGTCGAACTATGTTTAACGTAAAGTTAATTATTACCCGGCCTTGTAAAAGCCATAAGAATCAATAAATGGGATATTATTTTGTGTCTAATATTCATGGTTCTGGTTCCTTTTAGCTCCCCTTTATTATATTTTAATGTATTTTCATTTCTCAGAATTAATAAGTAATAATTCCCCCCCCTTTTCCGCCACCATTGTATTTTATTACAGTACAATTGTCAGTAGAAAGCAGTAGTAAATAAAACTTTCAAAATAATAGCCTTTCCTATGCCTCTTTTGGCGGGAGCATATAACTTGTAATAAACTAGTTAATAGTACATGACAATATACATGTTATTACGATTTTTGTTACAAACAGTGTTAAGTTAAAATTAAAGTGAACAACGATACGGTAGCTTCGGCTGCATGTGGTCTGCATTCCAAAGACAAGTTCGACTAATACCGAGAGTGTCGGACCAGACCAAAGGAATGTGACTTTTGGGAAAGAGTGTGGAAGTCCACAAGGATTTGTAAACATTGTCAACAACTAAAGTTTGTGTTAGAGAAGGAGACAATAAGAAGGAATTTTTCGAAATTGCCGAGACCATAAAGGGACAAGATTTGAATAACGGTGTGTATATGAAGAGTTTGGGGGAAGGTGTTTAGCGAATCAGATAAATTTTTAGAGCGTCCTATTATGTGGCTTTGTCTCTCTCTCTTTTATGCGTTATGTATCGGGAGCGTCGATTTCTATGACGACCTGATTGTCTAAGCTCTCCGGCGCAAGATTAAAAACTACAAACCCTGTTTTTATGGACGAGAAGACCGTGGAAAAAAGTCAGTCTTACGGCGGGTTTTAATGTATGTTATTCAAGAGAAGCCATCTTGTTCGGCAAAGCCTCGAACAGTTACAATCGAAACAAGTTCTGCTAAACTTTGCTCCACGTGCATAAATTGCAGCAGGAGTATTTATGATTACAGCTTTTAAAATTCGCAAGTGTTAATTTTTCTGCCAAGGTTAGCTGCTGCTCTGGTAAAGTATCATCGTCGGGAGTGGAGTCCAGCGACGTAGCTGACATCGCAAGCAGACGACGCCATGGTGACGATAGTTGTCAAATCCACCACCTCATCTAAGATTCCTTCGCCGCTAGGATACGGTAAACACCACTTTTCACGACGAGGTCATCAAAACTAAGAACTTCTCCCAGGCTTATCGGACCTTTTCATGTGTTTGGTAACACAGAACATCATCTCTACGAGCCAGAAACATACTGTGATCTGACAAGTCGTTTCTTTTGTTCGTTTCATTGTAACATCCCATTTAATTTGTCATGGTAAACAGTTTTCCATTTTATATTCATTTTGTTAGATAACGTTTTGACTGTGGATCGTCTCTGTGGATAAGCTTCTGCCCTCTACTGATTAAATCTTATATCTTTAAACAAGCAATTCTTATATATATATAGGATCTCGGAAACTACTATAACGATTTGGATGAAATTTCTTATTTAGATAACATTTTGCTGTTTAAGTTTATATAAATAGTTGTCTTGTCTGCAAAACTCAATTTTACAAAATACGAACAATTTTTGCTCTTGATATCTCGAAAACAGCCCTAACGCCATCTCGTAGACGATTCAGGTACAAGGACGGATACTAATATTTTCTCTTTGGATTCAAGGAACTCATATATTTAAACGAACTAAGATATTTAAAAAGGATATTTTTAAAAATTAGCTTCGTTATATGTGATGCTTTACTTTACAAAACTTCTTTGAAAATAATATTGACCGTATAACAAATATCAATATTCCTGAATTTTAAGAAGTTGTTATTATTAAATACTACCAGTTTAATTGTAAACATTTAAAAAGTAGAAACTTAAAAAAAAAAATAGATTCTAGCTTTGTGAAATACAATTTTTTTCAAGCTTAAAACAGAATTTAACGCCACGTTGTTTCTACTGTTTTATCTTTGGTTGTTGTAAATAACTGTTAGTTTCGAAATGCATAGGATGCCTTGTGTACTAGCTGACCCGTGTAAAATAAGATATTTAAAAACTGGTTTTATCAAAAGTGATTATTTTACCAAACTTCTTCTAAAATAATATTAGTAGTTGTAATGTAATCATCATTTACTTTTTGACCACATGTGTATTTAACACAAACATCTAATAGGCAATAGTATTCAAGTAATTTAGTAATACAGTTGAGGCATTTATTTATGTAGAAGTTTAGCTATCATAGCATGCATTATGGCCAAGTTCCAAAACTTTTTTTCATAAGATTTTTTTGTGGTATTTCATTTGGTTTTGTATGTTGATAACTTATTCTGTGTTGTCTTATTTTTCTTGCTCTTGAATTAGCAACTATTTGTTATTTACACTTCGCACTATTCCTTGTAACACACTAATTTCAAATGGGACTACCCTGGACAATCCACACGATCATTTCAAACAATGGTCTCGCTTTCGTTTCGTGCTGGGCGATCGATGCGTTGCCTACACTGTTGTCATCACCTGAGTAGACTTGGTACCTATAACTTCCAAATTAATTATACAAACGTTGTAAGATTTACTTAAGCTTGCTGATCTCTATGCGTAACAGAAATTTGAGGGACATAGTGTCATTCAGAGCAAACGAAAAATGATAACTTATTTTAAAAAATATCAAAGCCGATATCCAGATTTCAGTATCGAAATATCGATATAACGTCCTAAAAATATCAATATTTTCCAAAAATAATATCGATATTTCGATATATCGTTATATTGTCAACAGTCCTAAATGGTACTGCGTTATTCCATTTCTAATCAATCTACAGCGTTGTTCGTTGCGCTGAGAGCTTTTTCCTTTTTACGAAAGAATTGTTTTTGTTACGGAATACGGATGGGCGTATTCAATTATTTGGGTCTTCGCAGGAGTTGATATTAATTCACTCGTTCCAAACCGTTCTCAGTGCTTTACAGGTAGAGGGTTTTTTGTGGAATTTTTGTACATAACTTAGAGCAGATCTTGTTGTTCAAGACGGATGATAACTCAAAAGAGATTGTAGTGGAGATGATGGACGAGTAGCCCACCCACAGGCACTGAGAAAGGAATACAGTAAATTTAGTTGAGCATGACAGCTGGAGATGTCTGACGAGGCCCTGGCTACATCAATCAGTATGAAGATGGCTTCGTTCGTTACCGTTAGTTGCAGTATCTATCTCTCGAATGGAACTTACTACATCCGTAAATTCTCCTAATTGAACCAAATATCACTGTTTATTTTATATGGAGGTAACGTTTTTCTAGTTCTGGCCATAAAATCGGGTAGTGCCAATCGGATCTATACAGATATCGTGTAAAGAATTTAAATCTATCCCATATTTGATTGGTTCACTTCTTCTTATTTTGGCTTTATTTATTCACAAATGATCCAACTATCAGTTGTGATACTAATATAAGAACATTAGTCTAACTACAATTGTAAATAGGCTTTTTTTCTTTCTTACGACTTTACGCCTCGTCGACGGCTAAGGTCATTAGAGGCGGGATGGGAATGCGGACAAGGAACGGGAAGTAATTCGGCCACGGCCTTTTTGAAGGAAGCATCCCGGCATTCGCCTGGAGTGATTTGGGGAAACCATGGAAAACCTAAATCTGGATGCCCGGATGGGGATTCGAACCCGCGTCCTCCCGAATGCGAGCCCAGAACATTAACCGTTCACCCAGCATGCTCGGCGTGTAAATGGGCGTTACCAAGCAGTAATGCGTTATAGTGACCAACATTTTCGTAATAATATAAAGTCTGTTACATCCTTAACACGTGTTTATCCTGAGTATGTGTCTTTAAACGAAAATGTGATAGTAATAATACTCTATTCATTAATCATTTGAATAGAAACATCAAATTTAATTTGTACTGAAGTTGGTACTACCGATATGTCACTCATAATAAATGTATTAAGGAAGATGTTCTTGTTGAACAACACAGTGAAATTTTTGCTTCTTAGCTTCATATTGGACAAAGCTTTCAATTGTTACATTTTTGAACAACTTAATATATTTGCATAACGTTGTTCTCGCTCTCATTTTTATGCATATATTTCCATTTTAGTGCCTTTAGTACGAATTTTATTTGTTTGATTGTGCTTAAATTATTAATGTTGCATATATTCAGACAAAGGTTTCAATTATAAAATTCAGAAACCAAGTTACGATCTTACAAGAAAGAATTCATGTCGTAGCTGGCTAGTGTACAGATGATCGTGCGGCTACATACTGAAGTATTATTACGCCTTATACGTTTCAAAATACATGATACAATAATTACTGTGTTTAATTAATGAATCTGACACTAGTCGCCATATAGAATTACTATGCTTAATTGCCTTAATGGCTGGTTGACCACCAGCTTAATTAACAATCGGAATATGGATCCAAAGCAGATTACATTATGATAATTCCATTACAGCTGATTCCGCCTCAGTGGTTTTTAATAAAATATGCTCAAATTAATAACATAATCAAACTAATGAGTAATTGAGGATTGTATGAATTTCGTAACACGAATCTGGGTTTTACTGTTGCTCAAGTATTTTAATAATACGTAATCCACAGCATATAATTACTTCTTTCAGAAAATTTGCGAGATCAGGGAAATCAGATACTTAAGTAAAAACATATCTAATTATTTTTTGTATGCCTGCAGAATACTCAATAGAAATGAATTTCTTGATGGTACATGCATCACAAAATTAAAAAATTTAAGAGTCGATTTTTTTGATAGCCATGAACCGCAACAATAAATTGTTACCACGTTGAATATGTACTAAAAACGGCAATTCCATACTATAAAATATCACTTGCAACCAATGTTCACAATATCATTGATCTAGAATAATGTCTTTGGTAAAAATTGTAATACGAGTCATTAAGCAAGCTAGTATATGCATGGAGGAAGGAATTCCTCAGGAAAATGAGAAACAAATGCAATAAATGGAACACAAACGGTTACGTGCGATAGTGCTGCTGCATGGGCCAGAAATGTTAATGCTTACAAATATTTTTTTTAACTTGAGTTTACCAGCATATTGAACTACAATTTTTTTATGCCGTATGAAAGTTCTAGCTAGAAAATGAATTTTGGAAGGAATTTGGATAGAATTTCAGAAACCGTTGTTTGTGCGCCTAATGCGGCCCAACAGCCCGCCGATAATGACCTTGACGTCGACGAGGCGTAAAGGCAAAAACAAAGCGGACTGTCAAGCGATATAAAGCTAGATATTATCATCAGGAAAACTTGAGTTTTATCTTTAATGTATTTTTTTCACACGCAACCGAAACAAATCACAATGACTGGATTTGATATTTTATGAATATGACGTGTAATGAACGGTATTCAAACGATGGAAGATTTCTGATAAGAAAAAAGCGGCTGATACATTTGTAAGCTGTGTTTCCATGGAGCATAAATACATACATGGACACGGAAGTGAAAGGATTTAATTTTCTGGGGATTAAAACCTTCGTTAGTTTTAGGACTCAAAATGCTTACGATGGATATCTGCATAGTTTGCCACGGATTGAAACAAATAACAAAATTAGGTGTGGCTTAAAGTTGGCAAAATAAGCTGCCAGCTCGTGGTACGAATCCGCAGCTACGTTATAAGAATAAGATCAATGAGTCTGTCGTAATGATATCAAGAACCGTACCAGTTGGATGAGGGAATTAGCTCGACCTGACATTCGCAAGGACGTGGATTCAAATCCCGTTCGGCCATCTCGATTTATATTTTCCATCGTTTCCAGAAATACTTCCAGGCGAATGCCGGAATGGTTCTTTTAAAGGCCCTTGCTGAACTCTTTTCCATTCCTTGTTTCCTGTTTTTGGTTGAACAGGGTCCCTGAGACCCTACAACAGTCCATATCCTGGGCTTCACTAGGGAGAAACGCTTTAAACGTTTACATGTTGTTGTTTTTACATTTCTTAAAGATTCATAGTATAATAATTTGATTTTGAAGCAAATAAACGTCGCAAAACTTGAATGGACGTCTATTTTTATTTTTAGTTATTTATTATTATTATTTTGCCTTTATCAGTCTCTTGACTGGTGTGATTCAGTCCTCCATTTCTTCCCATATTGCACTAACCTCTTCATCTCAACATACCCCTTACGACCTACGTCCTTAACTGCCTGCTCCATATATTCTAATCGCTTTATATCTCCACAGTTCTTACCTTCGACTTGTAGCAAGACGTTATTACGTCTACTACAATTTTAATAGTTAATATTTTATATTTTACATTTTTCTTAATTAATTTTTTTCATATGTATAATCAGATCTGTAAATTGATTTAATTCTTTAATCTCGGGGCCAGCCAAAGACTATATGTGGTGTAATGAATGCCAAGTTATTCAGGGAGTGTACGGAAAAATAAGCGAGAGTTGATTTCTGGCAAGGAGCGGACAGCTAAGACTCTGTATCCTGGGGCGGAAACGGTCCCGTTACCAAGCTCGCCACGCTGTCGCCTCAGGCCAGCGGACGTTGCCCTGACGCTGGGGGTGGCAATGGCGAAGGTCGGCGAGTTTTCTCCCGCCACGCCAAGAGACGCGTGAGCACGAATCCACGTATCTGAATGCGCGAAGTGGAACACGTGATTTCAAGAAGCCCATTTCCTCAAATGAGAAGTGGTATTCGGGTTTTTGATATGTTTCTTTCTGTCCACATGTGACTACGGAGAGGAAGAAGGGACTCTTTCTCCGACAGTGGAGAGGAACGGTGGACTTTTTCTCCGGAAGTGGAGAGGACGAGGACGGTTCGACATAGCTGATGTCGTACTGGTAGTCGTCTTATAATATCGCAGACTGGCGATCCTGGAGTGACGATATACTGCCATATCACGCAGATAGGCTGTGGCACAACTTGCAGAGTCGCTGTCAGCAAATTGGTAAAGTACTCCGCCAGGCATGACGAGTTCACGAGACTGTTGAATTCCGTAAGCGTCCTGAGATTACGAGACTTGCTCTATTACAAAACCCTGAGTTAGCTGGCAAAGATTTGTGAAACGTTATAGCACGAATTTTCTTGTGGCTATTAAACTATTAAAGGAACCCGAGATTCAATGTTGTAAATATTTCATGTTACAATTGTTAACATTGTTCATATTTAATATCATTTGTTAATTTTGATATTTAAATTTGCAGTAGATGATTCATGACTTACCATAAAAATAAATTCTAATATTGTTTGCTTGGAATAACGGCGAATTGTAACGTCTAGGCTTGTTGTTTGCTTGTTTGAGTGATGTTAACGGTAAATGTAAAGTGGCCTAGCGATGTAGAAGCCATAGCAATATTAAATAAAAAATTCAATGTCAGTTCTTTTAAGACCTGACCGATGTTGGAAGATTCTTCCCAATCAAAGATTTTTAACTATGATAATTAATTTTTAATAAAAATTAATAAATCCCCCCCCCCTCACAACAAGCGCACCTGTCACAAATGGCGCGCACAACGCTGGGGCGAATTAATTAATCAATCTGGGGAATTAATTAATTAAAAAAAATGAAAGTTTTTTTTCTTCTAAAGTCTCAAAGAACTCAGTTCATGACCTACGGCATTTATTTTCTAGTATAGAAAGTAAAGTTAATTTTTTTTTTCATTGTTTGTCAAAATTGAATGTAATGTGATTTAATTCTTTTGCAAATCATAAAATTTTTAAATTAATTCTGTTTCATGATTGATCAGTGATTGCAGAGAAATGTTTTGCTCTTTTTCCTGACATGCAATGTTCAATTTAAAGTCACATAATGTCGAGCCAGTAATTTTTTTGCATGTTAGCAATTAATAATTTATCTGCGCATGTTCTGTTCATGTGAGTTGGTTATGCATGATTCAGCGTTGCTTTCTGAAGTTGCATTTTTTTTCTTGAATGGATTGTCCCTCGATTTTGATGGGATTTGTGCCGGTGATTTGGGTAAATTCAAAACTTTCTGGTTAAAATTACGTTTCGTGGTGTTCGTAAGTTTCCGTCGCGTGATAAATAATCTTTGGCCGTAGAATAGAATTTCCTGTTGTACTGTAATCCTATGCTTTGGTGGAAGAGACGTAATCTAAAAATCAAAATGGAACGGGTCGTTTGTCTGCTTCTTGCAGTTTGTTTTATTTCCGGTGTTCCAGACGAAATCCCAGTTAGGCCATATCGCATTTTAGTTGTTTGTTTTACTGCTCTAGTAGGTTATTTTTATAAAAAGGGATTTAGTTTAATTGTTGATTGCACTGCATCTCACTTTGTGCTAAAATTAAGTCATGGGCCAAATAGTTTGAAATCAGTAGAGAACATAACAGAAACCAAACACGTACATGGATCCAGTGGTAATTGTAGAACCGTGGCAAATGACATAGGTGAATATTTCGAAGCACAAAATGATAGCACAACGACGCTATCGAGTCAGTCAGGCAAAACAGACACAAGCACTCCGGAATGTGACATCAAACACTATAAACATGCACAAAACGTTGCGAGGGAACATATGTTACAGGAGTCAGCGCTTTTAGTGTTACAAAAGATACTAACACAACAAACGGAACAAATTCAGTCTAAGATTGGTACACAACAAGCTAAAATGCAGGAGCAAATTTCACAGATTAATGAGAAGTTTAGTACATTTAGCCGCCAATTAGAAACCAAATTCACAAATTTTTGTACAGAAACTAACAAGAAACTTGAAGATTTTCAAACAAACATGCGAAAGGAGATTTCGGTGATTCAGAATACATCAAATAAACTGGTTGCGAGATGTGACGAGCTGGAAGAGGTTCAGGCAAAACACAAGACATGTATTTTAAGTACTGAACGGGTAATTTCAAATTTGGGGAATGAAATTTGTCAAATACTCCCCACAGTCAGTGAAAGGATGGGAGAAGTTGATAAAGCAGTTGTATTAATGCAAGAGAAATACAAAGAACTTTGTCAAATGCAGAAAACCTTTCAGGCTGACGTTGTTTCAAAATGTGAGGCAACAGAAGCGATAGTTAGAAACAGTGTAAATGAGCGAACACTACCCATTATTCCTGAAGCCAGAACGTACGCGCAAGAGGAATTGGTACTCCCAAAATTTGAAGTGCGAAAGGGAATTAACCCAAAGGAATTTATAAATGGTTTGGAAAATTATTTTTATCTCAAAGGCACACCGGAAGGCCTAAAGACTCGTGTCTTGGTCCTGAGGAGAAGCTTTGGTTTAAATCTTTTTGTAAAGTTGATTTTGCATACCCAGAATTCAAGAATACATTTTTAAGTACATTCTGGTCAACGACTGAACAAAGACAAGCTCGAATTCGGATATGCCAGGGCACATTTGATGCGACTAAATGCCAGTCAATGTTTTCGTATGCATCGAGGCTGTCGGTTCTGTCGGGATTTTTGGACCAACCTATGACAGACCCGGAATTAAATGCTGCCCTCATTGAGCATTTCCCAGTAGAAATTCAGCTCAAACTGAGCCATTCCATGATTACCACTCAAAGGCAATTTTTGGAAACCTTGAGATACTTGGATAGGATTGGCATATATCAAGTCAGAGATCATAAGAAACGATGGTATTCAAACAACAAGAATCACCATCGATTCGAAAATAAACAGGCGCGTGTACAGAATAATGCTGTGAGTCAAGACACGCACCGAGAAACTGTCCACCCTTCGTCAAGCCCGCAATAAAATTGGAAATGGCAATTTTGTTTGAAGTGTGGAATGTAAATACAGAGTTAAGTAGTTATGTAAAATTTATTTAATAAGGAAATAAATTGCTAATGAAGAAATCATGTCATATAAACACTGTGGATAAGTTTTAAAAATGTTAAACGCGAATACCTTCAATGTGTGGACGTGTTTGTAACAACACCTTCAGGTATTCGGAGACCGCTAATCCGGTAAGGCCGTTGCTGAAAGGGTCAGGCCACCCCAGGTAGAGACGGCTAACACAGCGGGACGCTTTCGCTAACGAGCAGAGGCTGGTATGTGAAATTGTCAGTGGCTCACAAAGCAAGCATATGATTTGATGTTACAACTGCTCTGATAAAAATTTAGAGGCTTAAAGGTAACATGGTGATTTGTATAAATCCTGGGACTGTAAAGAAAAAAGAAAACAAATACACTTTAATAGAAGGATAAAGTGCTATATTTGTGCGCGGTTAAAACTAAATCCTAGGCCTATGTAAAATGAAAAGTTAGGTGAAAGTAAAACCTAGCTAAATGTAGAAGTGAAAGTCATATACCACACAATAGATGGGGAAATAATAAATGACTTAGGCAAATATCGCAGCACAGATTAAAATGAATTAAGAAACATATGTTTGTGGTAAATTCGTCAGCAAAAAAGTCTACCATAATAGGATAGCGTTGAGAATAATACGACCGCTAAACAGTTACCACAGCTGAGTGCCGGCGACTAAGTTTCTGAGTAGATTCTTATCTGAACTCAGGTAGAAGGGAGCCCGCCGCAAGAACAGATGAGAGCGAAAGTGTCCCAATACCCGGTCCCAATGGATTATAACGGTGTAACGTCGACGGGAAATATTTGTGTGACAACACCAGAAGCAAGAAGTTTTTAAAATTTTGTTTTGAAATGATGTGGTGTCAAAAAAAAAAAAAAATGAAGAGTGGAAGAGATATATTCCTCAACGTGCAGTCTCGGATTGCTGTTGGTTTGCGAAAGGGAGGCGGATATTTAATTTGTCGCTGTCACTATCATAATAGGTTAGGACACAAGTTAGATGTATGATTGCACCATTTCGGCAATGGGAGATAAAATTTTCCTATAAGGTTCCCACCGATGGGCTTGTAGATCACCAGAATTACCGTCACAAAACCTTTCAAATTGCAGCTAAACGACTTACAAAAAGGGATATGTATAGAAATCACTTACTGACGCTTTGCATTGTGTAGAATTGACGCATACGGCAAGAGACACGTATTCCAAGTTCACCATTATATGGGGTGGCATATGGGCCGAGTACGGAATCAATAAGAAATATTTCGGGTGAGATAATTTGCACGCCATTTACAAAAGTTAACGGCGGTTGCTTTCTTTTTCTTTTCCTCTCTTTTTCTTTCATCTTGTATATTGTATGTGGAGTCGTTGATGAGCTCCTATTAGCGCATTCCCAAATATACAAAAGGGTACGATCTATTCAGAAAAATGCAACTGGTTACTCTAACATACGCGGTAGTTTTTGTTCAAGTTCTTGTAGCTTTACAAGCGGTAAATTTGCCTGATGCGTGAGCAGAACTGGCAATGAGAGTGTATATAATTATTTAATTCATGTATGTACTTATCTATTGTATTTGTCATTGTAAACATCATTCTATGTTGTATATTTATTTTAATATTAGGTTCTATTATTTGTAAATTACTATAAGGAAGTGGGCAAGAAATCACCCATTATTGTAATAGTAGAAAGGTCATGAACGTGAATTCGCAGTTCAGCTTGGCAAGAGTCACGGTATTGTCCTGTTTGAGTGGCTTAAAATAAAATTATTTTCATCATTTTATTTTCCGTACCACGTCAAAAATAATTGTAGCAGACGTTATTACGTCTACTACAATTTTAATAGTTAATATTTTATATTTTACATTTTTCTTAATTAATTTTTTTCATATGTATAATCAGATCTGTAAATTGATTTAATTCTTTAATCTCGGGGCCAGCCAAAGACTATATGTGGTGTAATGAATGCCAAGTTATTCAGGGAGTGTACGGAAAATAAGCGAGAGTTGATTTCTGGCAAGGAGCGGACAGCTAAGACTCTGTATCCTGGGGCGGAAACGGTCCCGTTACCAAGCTCGCCACGCTGTCGCCTCAGGCCAGCGGACGTTGCCCTGACGCTGGGGGTGGCAATGGCGAAGGTCGGCGAGTTTTCTCCCGCCACGCCAAGAGACGCGTGAGCACGAATCCACGTATCTGAATGCGCGAGGTGGAACACGTGATTTCAAGAAGCCCATTTCCTCCAATGAGAAGTGGTATTCGGGTTTTTGATATGTTTCTTTCTGTCCACATGTGACTACGGAGAGGAAGAAGGGACTCTTTCTCCGACAGTGGAGAGGAACGGTGGACTTTTTCTCCGGAAGTGGAGAGGACGAGGACGGTTCGACATAGCTGATGTCGTACTGGTAGTCGTCTTATAATATCGCAGACTGGCGATCCTGGAGTAACGATATACTGCCATATCACGCAGATAGGCTGTGGCACAACTTGCAGAGTCGCTGTCAGCAAATTGGTAAAGTACTCCGCCAGGCATGACGAGTTCACGAGACTGTTGAATTCCGTAAGCGTCCTGAGATTACGAGACTTGCTCTATTACAAAACCCTGAGTTAGCTGGCAAAGATTTGTGAAACGTTATAGCACGAATTTTCTTGTGGCTATTAAACTATTAAAGGAACCCGAGATTCAATGTTGTAAATATTTCATGTTACAATTGTTAACATTGTTCATATTTAATATCATTTGTTAATTTTGATATTTAAATTTGCAGTAGATGATTCATGACTTACCATAAAAATAAATTCTAATATTGTTTGCTTGGAATAACGGCGAATTGTAACGTCTAGGCTTGTTGTTTGCTTGTTTGAGTGATGTTAACGGTAAATGTAAAGTGGCCTAGCGATGTAGAAGCCATAGCAATTAAATAAAAAATTCAATGTCAGTTCTTTTAAGACCTGACCGATGTTGGAAGATTCTTCCCAATCAAAGATTTTTAACTATGATAATTAATTTTTAATAAAAATTAAATAAATCCCCCCCCCCTCACAAAAGCGACCTGTCACAGACTGTTCCCTCCACTAACAAATTAATCAATACCGCATGCCTTAAAATGTGATCTATCATCCTGTCCCTTGTTTGTATAAGAATCTTCCTCAAACGTCTTTCCTCACCAATCAATCCCAAAACACGTTAGTTTCGTACTTTATCTGTCCACTTAATTTTCAGCATCCTTCTATAGCATCACATTTCAAACATGGACGTCTATATACTTTTCAAAAAGAAAGAATATATTGAATGCATTGTTGTTGTAGGCCATTTTTCTGCAGTTGCTCTGTAAATTAAATGATAAAAATAACGCCAATGCAACTGTTTTTGTATGCTTTAACGCCGCCAGAAATAGGTGATCGCATAGGAAGACCTTCGTGTTGCAGGTAGTATTTGTTATTGAAACTGAAATATTTTTGTGAAGTTAGTAACTGAGGTGTGCTTTTGGTTTCATCTGTGTGACTGTTGGGTAATGTTTTGTATTTCTTAAGATTTGTCTGAATTAACTGAATTGCTTCCTTTATGGGGATATTACTATTAGTGTTGTAAAAAAACAGTTTTTTTTCAGACGTGAAAAAAAAACAGTTTTTTTTCAGACGTGAAAAAAAAAACATGAAAAAAAAACATGTTTTTTTTCTGAGCCAAGTTTTTTTTCATAACTACTAAATTTCAAAGTTTTAAGACTTTTATCGTTTAAAACGATTGTTTTTGAGTTGATACTAAGTACTTATCTTACTTTTAAATCTACTATATTTTTCTGGTTCAGTAGAAAAAAGAAATACAAAAATATTGGTAACATTGACTGAAGTTTTCTTTTACGGATGGGGACTTCCCGAAAAGGCTAGAGAAGGAATCCCCGTTCCCCATTGTTTGGATTGATACTTGCCATTTGAACTAGTGCTGCCAGGCCCTACAAATTTATCTGTAGACCTATGAGTCTTTTCAAAAAATTAGGAAATTTAACTACGGTTTTTTGCCTCTTTTCATTACTTGTTGTACTTTCCTTACATTCGTATACTTGTTAAACTCGCAGCGTATAGTGATACTGAGTCATTGTCAGTAATTATGAATAATTTCCTTGCAACCATTGGCGGAAACCAACGATTGAAAACAAATAAAGCTCCTATTTTGTATGATAATAGATTTAAATTCAAACTTAAAAGACCGTAATACAGAACTATCGGCGCAGTCTTCATTCACAGTGTGTACTTTGCTCACAATTTAAAATTTCAATCTCAAAAGCTTTTGCATGCAATACAACCAGTAAAAGAAAATGTAACTATTTCTGAAGTTATGGATCTAGAGGGGACAGAAGAAGAAACAGAAAATTCCGACTGCGACCGAACTAGTGTTGGTAGTACTGATACTAGTGAATGTGGTACCGACATAGAGGATGAATAAAAAATTATGTTACCAATATAGATACATTTATGAATCATTATGTAAGATATCATATGATTTAGTAAGGTTTAAAACACACATGTAAAATGTAAGTTACATAAATAAAACTATAATTTATCAAATATATTGTATTCTGAAAAAAAAAAAATTAGAAAAAAAACAAGGGTGCTAGGTTTTTTTTTTTCATGTTTTTTTCATGTTTTTTTTTTCACAAATCTGAAAAAAACATTTTGTTTTTCTTTCAGTTTGCAACACTAATTACTATACATGATTTCAATGTCAAATGATACTAGTATTGCTGTATGTTGGATGTATGTGTCTTTTATATTCTGGATGAGTTCTGTTTAGTTTTTTATACTTCTGTTTTCCTAAAATGTGTAGTGTTGTATAATTTTTTTTTACTTATGGCTTTACACCTCGTCGAAGTCATTAGAGGCGGGAAAGGACAGGAGACAAGGAATGGAAAGGTATTTCGCCATGGCATTTTTGAAGGAAGCATCCCGGCATTTGCCTGGAGTGATTTGGGGAAACCATTGAAAACCCAAATCTGGATGTCAGGACGGGTATTCGAGCCTGCGTTGGTTAAGAGGGGTGTTCGTGTGCTTGGCTAAGAGATATGTTGGGGCTATCCAACACATCTCAAAACATAACTCAACAGCCACATAGATGAAATCAAAAGCACGCTTCAGCTATTAACTTCACAAAATTATATCAGTTCCATTACCTGCAACACGAAGGTCTTCCTATGCGATCACCTATTTCTGGCGCCATTAAAGCATACAATTAATATAGAATAAACTGTTCGTATCTTCCCAAATTCACGTCAACAGCAAAGTAAAATTAGTACGGGTCTGTTTTGTTACTTGGCTGTGGCTGGTGCCTTGCTCCTAACACGTTTACTGCTACCTCTGGTAAAGCAGTTCCAGTACACCAGCTGGTCCTCGCTTAAGACTCACGGAGCCGGTGACAAATGAGCTCTGAACCTGGCTGCAGCAGCCAGCTGAGAGACACGTTGAGTGATGGTCGCGCGTGAAGGGCTCTCTTAACTTCTGGAGAGTAGTGGCGGCTAACATGACCCGCGTTCAGAGGTTCCCCTCTGTCATTCAGTAACGGTGGCTTTAATTTAGCAATGTACCGCGGCTTTCCTGCCTTTCTTTACTTGTGTTTTCACGCCTCATTGACTTCGATGTCATTATAGCAGGGAAACGACTGGGAGTAAGGAACGGGAAGGAATTTGGGCATAGCCTTCTCAATGAATCATCCCGGCTTTCTCCTTGGGTGATTTGGGGAAACCATGAAATCCTGTAACGTGGATGGTTGAGCTAGAATTAAAATCCACGTTCTCCGGAATGTGAGGTTAGAGCGTTACCGCTCACTCACTACTCTCGATTTCTTCCATTTAAGACGATCTTGTGCATCTTCAGGTGAGGCATCCACTACTTGCTTCCTAGGACGCCCTCGTGGTTTTCGGCCCTCATGACTTACATTAAATGCAGTTCTCGCAGCTGTAGGATTGTTGCTGTGCGGTACACAAGTGCTGCCGGAAAGTTGACATTACTTATGCAGTCCATTCTAGTAAGACCCTGCGGCCAGCGAATCATATTTATTTCCATGACATGCAGCTGTTGTTCATCTCTTTTCGTGACTGGCCAACATTCAGTTCCATACCGTGCCTATAGTCGAACAATGGTTCCGTAAATCTTTGATTTAGGCCTCAAACAGACGAAGCGGCTATCCGCCGAGCGGCGGTCGCCCCAACTGTTCACACCAGGCGACTTTTGAAGCGGTGGCAGTGGACCGTCGATTTGACGCGTATAGCTCAATTCTTTGTAAAACAGTGGATACTGAAGACGAGAGTGAAGTGCTTCTGTGTTTACTGTATTATTAGTGGAACAGCAGAAAATAAGTCGATATAAGCATTTCTGAATCAATTTAATTCATTTTTTCCTTGTAAAACAAAATATATGAGAATGCTAGACGTAAAGAGTATGATTGCCTTATTCCTTGTAATCAGTCATACTCTCAAACTGTATTTTATGTTTTAAAATTGCAGATTAATATAAAGTTTCGGTGACGGACCAATAGAAAATTATTAAATTTTTAAACTCTAAAAAATTTATTATTAAAATAATATGAAATTGGGAAATAATTACAAGTAAAGTAAAAAATAAATGTGCGTCGTCTGTTTTGTCCCATTGGACCATGCGTCGTCTCGACCGCCTCGTCTGTTTAAGACCTTCAGGTACTGTCGCGTCTTCCGGTCGAAAAAGACTCCCGTGATCTGACGCCACTACATTCAAGCAAGGTTGACGGTGTTTCGGACGTGTGGGAGCGTCTGTCCATCCCAACACATTAGTGATACCAGGTTTTTAAACTTAGATGACTTACAGTGTTAATAGACTCATCACTTGGAACTCTCCGTGTAGGCCTACTCTGATTTCCTTATTGTAAGTGGCAAGCCTTCACACTTAAGTGAATATACAGTTAATAACAAAATCAAGCAATCAATATAGTGAGCCAATAACATGCTGTTATAAACAAATATATAAATTAATTAGATTAAATATTGCTAAGGGCACTACCTAAACTGCATGGTACAAATTTTGTCCGCCCATCTGTGGCCTGCGACCAATCACTCTGGTTTTACTTTCTTTATTATCAATAGAGTTTCATCATGACCACACGCGTTTTATATCTTCCTACAGCCAAATTCATATGATTAGTCTGCTTGGAGCAGGATCAATGAGAACAAGAGGCAGAATATGCTACAAAGCAAGAAAATCTCAGTCTAAAATCAGAAGAGAAGATACAAAGTTAACGTCACTTACGGATGGACTATTGGTAAGGTATGAGAAAATCAGGCAAATTGAGGATCTGCTGTCGTGATAAATATGCTTGTATTAATGTTTCTCCTTATTCTATCGGAAAGTATCACAACTTTGCACATTGCATATTCCATGTTGTGCATAGAGTGGGGTAAGTGATTTCTATTTGGATTTTTTTTTTTCGTCGAAATTGTTCGTTCATTATCTTATTAATTTCCGTTGCTCAGTTCGGGCCTACTTTTTAATTGCTTTAACTGGCATTTCAGGTTGTAATTTCGAATTTGAACTACGTTCTTTTATAGACCATCTCCACTGTAAATTCATTTTTTTCTACCATCCTTCTCGTCATTTTTATTGTAATTTAAACAAGTACTAGTAAACTTTACAGAGTCTCCTAATACTAAATCTTAGTTTTTTTCCCCTATAAAAGTCGTTTTATTTACTCTTGACTCGAGACGTACGACAATGTGAGTCTCGTGAAGTTGCTTTGCATCAGCTCTCCGGGCAGGACTGCTGGAGGGAGGGTGGTCCCTGAGGAGATGGCGCATCCTTCCACCGTGACCGCCTGCGACAGTTCTTTTGAGGACGCGGACAGCGGAATGTGTCCTCAGAGACCACCAGACCAGCTCCTCCCACTCGCTCAGTCCCGACGATACGCCCTACCTACATGTTTTGCTTTGTTATGGTTTCAGTTTACACCGTTTTGTCAAAGGCAAAGCTAAATAAAATATCTGTGCCGTAACCGTGTCCTTATATCTTGAAAATTTTCCTGATATCATCGTCCTCTTTGATATTTACACGTAACGGTACAACAAAAATGACATCAGATAATACTACGGGGAAGAAGCTTACATTATAGTGAAAATTTTTCTTCACACCAATTTTACTACTTTTACATTAAATTATTTCATTCTTTCAGTTGTGAAGCGAAGCACCTTATTAGAAGAATGGTGAAATTTTTGGATATGTCGGAACATACAAGGAAAAATGTGATATTAACTATTTGGAATACCTGTTTATAACCAACACATTGGTTAAAAATGATTCCGATGTTGCGTACGACCTCCCAACTTGACCCTGTTTGACAACCTATGTTGCAATAATGCATATTGTAATGAATGGGTACAGTTTCAAGCCATCATGTCATAGCATGTTCAGACGAAGTAACTTTCTTTTGCCCTTGGAGGCAGGTAACATGATTTCTTTTAGATGCAGTAAGTTTCATGGCTCCAAGATGAACCATAACGTGAGAAAGCGCTCTCTCAGCCTACCAGCACTGAAGAAGTAACTAACCCCGAATGAACCAATTATGGGCTATTTGCTAGACACGTGATGAATAGTCAATGAAAGTAGTTCCCCCTCTCCAGGTCAATAACTTCAGAGCGCAGTTCTAAATTGGTGCTCAGAGAGTTTGTTCTCCGCCATGATGGAAGAAACATCCAGACTTCATATACTTATATCAGGTACAGACTTAATTGCATTCTGTCACCCTCTGCCGGCCTGGATAATGATACTTCAAGTGACTAAATTTTCATTGAATTGAATCAGAGCTAATCTCATACAGTATTTTCATATGTTTTTTTTCTATGTACCCCATTGCAGTGAGTTGCTTAATCTCTCTCCCCTGCTGTTTCATTTGCTAACACTGAGGACCTGCTAATTTACTAGTTATAAGTAAAAGTAGGAGTGCACTGTATTCGTTGAAATGATCGCATATCTCAGGGAAAACAAATCTGGGAGTGATTTGAGCGAGGCAAACTATTGAAATTGAATACTGGAAAGCCTATAAGAAAATGAACAGGTCATCTGACAACACTCTGATTCAGAAGCGACCAATTAGATATAATGGTAGTGATGTGGTAATACATACATTACAGATATTTCTCGGAGGCTACCAACGGCCACCTTTGTAACTTGTATGCCTGAAGTTAGCAGTTGAATTAACCCGCCAGAGTTATGTGAAAACAGGCCCATCAAGTGGATACTGAATCAAGAGACTTCATTCTACTACATTTCGTTTAGAAATTAATCAAACCTCAATGATAAACATTTCTATGACACTAATCTAGGACTGCAGATTCTTACAAAACCTTTTTTTCAGTTTTGATGGCGAAAATAAACTAAATTTCATCTTTCACGAACCCATTCCGGAACTATAATTAGAAGTCTACTGGTTCTGACTACATTCATTTGGTAAATAAGAATAATAAAATAAAATTCTATATTACATTGGTTATTGATATTCTTAAATCAGCACTAAAAGAACATTAATATTAGAGACACTAAAATATTTTTTACGAACCCGCTTTCATTCTGCATATGGAAGCGCAGAGGGAAATAGGTACTAACAGATAATTAGATGAGTGGTTCTATCATTTGCTCTTTCCCCGCCTTTAATTACCTCCAATTTGGCGAGATGTAAATCCATAAAAAAATAATTACCGAAGAAGCAACACAAGATCTGAAACAGGATAATACAAGTTGTGTCGGTAGAAAAATCAAAACACCAACTCAAAAGATCATTTTGATTCTCAGATATAACTAAAAGGAATAGGAAAAGATTGCATGGTACAATGGTTGGAAAATAATGGAATAAAAAGTTCTGGAATATACAGACAAGAATACTTAGCAAAGGAAGAAAAATAAATACGAGATGTAAATCGTTTACAGCCTGTCAGATAATTACGACATAGAGAGGAGAGATGTCTATCGGAGAAGATACGGTCTAAAATAAATTAACTAAATGATAAGATGTAGGTGTGGAAGAAAATAATAGAAATATCAGCCCAATGACTTTAGAAATGTAAGATACGGCAATATATGCTTCCAAAAAAAAAAAAAAAAAAAAAAGTTCAAAAAACAAAATACAATATTAGAGTTTTATGTGATGAGAGTATTACCTTTCATGGCCAAACAGTAAGAAATCAAATTGAAAATTAGGATAAATGAGTGAAAAAGACTTAATTTTCCTGCAGCTGTGTAACCTTCTCAACCATCAATAACAACTCAGCTTTGTCGTAATTTCATGGCCATACATTTTACAATAATAATCTAAACTCATTAGAAAGCAACAAGTTGTAAAAAGTAGTAACAAAATAAAAGTTAATTAAACTTAGTTGATTTCATGATAATAAACAATATAACAATTTTATTGCATCCGATTTACTTAAGAAACGTTGTGTTGCTTGTATGGTGGTCAGATTCACTTTTCAAGATACACAAATTAAAACAACATAATTATGTTGTTCTTCCCACGTCACATGCGCAAGTGTAATCCCCATACATCACTACGTACTTCGTAAACCTGGAGTACTTTTTACGCCAGCATGGCAAGCATGGTCTAGTGAGAAGAGATCCAGATAAAGACATAAATTTAATGAAGGCCAGACCCAGCAGTTGCGATAAAGCCCTGGAGTGATCCGACTGGGATTAGGGTCCTGCATCAATCACCGAGCAGGGAAGGGGAGGCTCAAGTTACCCCCACCGCCCCCATTAGGCAGAGCGGCCGGCCAATCACCAGACTCGCAAACAATTTGCTACCCTCCGGAGCAAAGGGCGACCTTTGTTTACAAAGGGTAGCTGGCTGCAGGTAGTTAGGGATGCAGCCGTAATGAAGGAAAATAAGTCCTGATGAATCAGTCAGAATAATACCGTCAGAAGCCCCTTGTTTGATACGCGTCTGATCGTAGTTATTCCAGCAAACATTAAGATTATAATGCCCAACAGCATATTCAGTGGAAAATATTTACGCTTTTCCCTCTACTAATGTATTAATTATTCAATTAAAAAGCTACTAGGAAACAGATTAACAGAAATTGGGTAGTGGTCTAGTGGCACAGTAGTTAAAGCGTTTGACTGGAGATCGCAAGGTCCCTGGTTTGAATCCCTGTTGTAAAATAACTTTATTAAAATGATATGTTATTTGAAATATAAGTTCTGATGACGAGAGCTCAGTTCACAATCACCACTTATTTTCTTTATGCTTTGACCATGTTTGAAAGCTATCGGAACTTCATAAAACAAAGGAAATTATTCAGGGATAAGTTTTTGAGTCGGTCGCCTGGTTTGGTGGGTGAGGGAATGATTTATCACAGTTACTTACTGCACAACACATACTCCAAGTATATCGACGCAAGAACACTTTTTATTGCACAGCTATAAGTTGTTACATTCCGACCACCGAACCATATTTATTATTTTCTTGTACTGAATAGTATACAAGGAACACCCTGAATAATAATTGCCGAAGATTTGCAAGTTCTTAGCGAGTGAGAATTTTCTTTCAATCAACACAAATGAAACAACAAGATATTTCTTTTTCTACATTAGTGAACGACCTACGTAACTAACAGTCTTTAAGAGTACATAAGGTTCATTAGTCACTTAACCGACGCGGTAGACTTTCTCAGCAAGTGGTGACGCTTTTCTGTTAGGCACAATCTTTTCTTCCCGCGCACTCCTTTACTGTAACAGTTCGTGCACCATAACACATACGACTGTCTTTAAATGTACATGAATGTCACTGGGTACTTTACCGACGCGGTAGCTCTTCTGGAGGCTTTTCTCAACAGGCGGACACTTTTCAGATCGGTACGATCATTTCTTCCCGCACACACTTTTTCTGTAACAACTCGCGCGCTATATCACATACACTCTGCTACTGATACTCCTACTAGATCGTTGAAGTCGATAATCGACTTTACACTCGCTAATCGATCTTTGCATCAAAATTGATAGGTGCGTTAAACTATCGTAATGTGACAACCCCTTCCAGGTCGATGGTTAAAATGTGAAGCCATAGGTAAGCATTTCAACCAAACGACCTTTAAAATGGGCGAGGTTGGTAAGCATCTAGCTTAAGTCATAACACATTTTACACATAGTGGTTGGTGGTCGGTGCTAATCTAACACTTACAAAAATATACACAGAAAATTGGTAAACACATTACAATCATAAGGTTCAAATCAATTATTGACATAGGTTATAATGTTAATAGTTATGCTGAAAAAATCGTGTTGCCTTTATGCAAGCGACCTGGTATATTACCACAGATACCTTTCTTTATATTGCGTAGCACTTCTTTATGCACAAACACTGGCTCACAATCACTTCACTCTTTACAACCTCGGTTTGAGTGTATTAAACAGATTGACACCTTACCCGAGCCCCTTACAAAATTTGGGTGAAGCCCGGTGGTTGTAAGGTCACTACTCTATTGGGTCATTCTAAAGTGAAAGTGACAATTTCCTATAGTGTCACCATTACTTAAGTACAAAAATCTACTAAAACAACATATTCACAACCATGATATACGAAAACAAAACAACATATAAAACATATGGCAAGGCTTTGCTGGGTGTTCAGGACAAAAACTTTGCCCCTAAGCACTCCAACATTTCTATTCTTCTTACTTCTTTCATCTTAAGGGTATTTCTCGCTTCGCCAAACAACATTATTCGCCTCTTCTTCCTGCGTCTCTTCCACTTTTCCTTTATTCCACTTCCTCCTCTTATTTCCACATATTCTGCCCTGTGTAGGCAATCAAGATAGTAATATTTCGCCAAACATCTGGGGGAGAAATCTTGCTGAATATCTTCCCCGGAGAAATAAGATTCATCATGCATCGATTCTGATTTGACATTGAATTGTCTTCCTTGAAAGGTTATAACCTTCTCTTCAGGGAAGTATCTATACATGTTGACAATCCCTGGGGCCGGTTCTTGAAACATGAGCTCCCAAGGGGTCATTCCCCTTGAGCTGTGGGGAATAATATTCCTAATGTATTCAAACTTCTGAGCATGATAAGCCCAGTTTTCATGACTTTGCTGGCAATACCTTCTAAACCATTCACTGAATTCTGCCATCACTCTCTCTTCTCTTGTTTTAATACCACTATCTCCTCCTTCGTTGATAATCCCATTTGCCTTTGCCTTCGTGATAACCCCTTCCAGTTCAACCTCAGGTGATTCCTCGTCCACTAAGCTTGAACCATGTGAGCTGAGGATACCATGGATCGATTCATCTTCTGCATCTAGCTTGAGTCGCTCAACTGGTTCGTTTGTTTCCTTTCCACCCGAAGCACATGGTTGTAGGAACTGCTTCATCCCTTCTCTTAAAGTTGAAAATCCTCCATCTAAGGCTTTAGTGATGCTGTCGTGGAGGGCTTTACACTTCTCATCGATTTCAACTCTGATCACTTCCTGTGCTGTATTGATCTTTTCTGAAATTTCCGTTAGGTGATGCCTCATATTCTCCTCGTTCTTCATGTACCTTTCTTCTGACTGACTGATTTGATTGGAGAGGGCTTTTATTTGATTGTAATTTTCTTCATTCTTCTCTTGTGAGGTCTTTAGTTGATTGATTAGCATCATTAGCATCTCCCCAACAGAGACTTCCCTATCCTGCCCCACAGCTACTTCAACTACAGTCTCGTCTGTATTCATGATTAGAGGTTATACTATGATACACTGCTCTGATAACAAAAGGTTATAATAGGGCCACTAACTTGCCTACCCCACGCATACACCAAACAAACAAAATCTACTAGGATTCACACAACCTAGTCCACAAAGAATCTCTTCGACTTGCGAACCAAAACAGTAATATCGAGAAAACAAACCACAAACAGAACACAGTACAACGCTGTTGTCAAAGGAAAACTTCAACATCAAAATGGCATCGACAGAACAAACCGGTGAGAATTACTGCTGCCAGCTGCTTCTCTCCGCTATAGCTGAAAAATACATACAACTTAAAACAAGGAATTGAGCCGCTTAAAATTATCAGCTCCGGGTTGTATACTGCCTCAGAGTTTACAGCTGCAGGAAAATTCCATCGACTGACAAGCTGTAAATTGCATGCATTAAAAATATTCTGTTTCAAAAAAATAAAAATTCCGACTGGTATAATTTATTTGTTGGTTGAAAATAGTGATAAGTGATTAAAAAAAAATTCTTTTAAAAAAAAACTCTGACTGGCTACTAGGAAAAGGAATCAAATTTAATATAAAAAAAAATTTCTCCCGAGAGAAAATTGCTTTTATTGTATTACTATTGAAGCTCGGGTAGTGTCAATCAGTTATCCCGAAAATTTTATTTACTACACTGAGTTTACTAGTTTTCGCGTGCTTTTATTTTTAGTCAAAATTAATTAGTTTTTTTTCGGTTTTTTTTTTTTTAAATTTAATTTGCCTGTTCGATGTCTTCTTTTCTTCTTCTGCTGCTCCCGCGTTGATTTTCCGCAGCCTCCGTCACGGTGTTCGTTGTAGTATTCCTCTGGTAAAAGCTGCATTCACTTGTTGCTGCGTCGCTGGAAATACTCCGCCTCGTATCTTTGGAGTTACTCCGTCGTTGCGTCTCTGGAACTCCACCGCCTTGTATCGCTGAAGCTACCTCGTTACTGCGTCGCTGGAACTCCACCGCCTTGTAACCGTGAAGCTACCTCTGACTTCTGCTTCTACTATTATCTTTCACGCCGTTCTTGTTCGAACCATGGAGGAAGGAATAATATGGAGACGACGCAAGAGACCTTTACCACGCATGGGAGTGAAGCAGGCCGGCGGAGGAGTGGGGGGGGGCATGGCCGGAGTGGTGGGGGCTTGACCGCTTCCCAACAAACACGGGGAATATGTACAAACACCTCAAGGGGACTCTAGGATAAACGTGACGCCGCAATCTGGTGATGGATTATTATGTAACTCGATGAGACAAATAAAAAATGAAGAATAAAATTTTTTGATATCCTGCTTAGTTTTCGAGATATTCTGTCTCAAATGTGAAATGGTTTTCGTTGAAATTCAGAAGAAAAAATTATTTAAAGTCAAATTTTATGATGAATTTTTATTTAAAAAGACGAGACAAATAAAAAATAAAGAGTAAAATTTTTCGATATTTCACCTAGTTCTCGAGATATACTGTCTCAAAAGTGAGGTGTCTTGAGTTGAAATGCAGAAGAAAAATTTCGCAAAAGTCAAATTTAATGATGGATTCTTATGTAACACGACGAAAAAAACTCGATAATAAGGTATAAATGTTTTCGATATCTTGCTTAGTTTGGGGGATATACAACATCCAAATTGAGGGGTTTAGGTTTGGATGCAGGCTGGACCAAAAATTAATTCTGTCAAAGCCACAATGATTACATGGTTGACATGCAGAATGGATATTTCAGTTTTATTACTACCACTTGTGGTTAGTCTGAAATGTGTCCTAGACCAGAAAAAAAGTAAGAGGACCCACTCTAGGGATGAGCAACCCAGACATTTTGTAGGCTGGTACCAGAAATAAAATGTTTATTCAGTCACCTTAATGAACATTCTCTTGATCAAGATGTGTTGTCTAATTTCACAGCCCTACTTATTAGGACAATTGTAAAAAAATTATCTCTCAGTTAGATTTAGATACAGGGGGGGGGGGGGGAGAATGTTGTACAAAAAAAAAAGAGACTAAATTAGAAACACATTCCCCAAATTGATTTTGTTCAAAGGCCAATAACTTCTTTATTTATGAAACCCATTTTTATTTCTGCATGAACCTGTTTCGACATAAATAGATGAGAAAGATTTCAAAATCGGTAAAAATAGGTATAGACGTATTTACAAAGAGAAACAAGTCTTATATGAAGCTTTAAAAATAACCTACGTCAATGGCCTGAAATAGCTATTTAAAAAATTAATAAAACTCACAGCTTCTCACATAACAGTTAATTTTATCATCCATTGTCAGTATAATCAGCAACGTGACGAAAGAAATCGTAATAGTAAATTCACTGAATCGCGAAGTAAAACACGCCCCTTTAAATCTCATTTTAAACACTCGTTAGAAAATAATGCTAGTCTATTATGTGCAAAATAGCAAGGTTTGCTGATTTTCTACACTACACCAAGAAAAATTTGAGAACAAAGTCATCCCATTGAGAGCTATGACTAAATATTTATACACGTGCTGCAAAGTTTGCGGTGTCTACCACTCACTTCAACAACGATAATTATAATTCAACTTACTTATGAAATGATATTCCAGGTTCTTTCCTGTCTGGCCTATTTGTGCAACCGTACGCAACACAAGCTGGCATTTTTAAACACTTATACACAATACTAAATGAAATAATCACTGCATCTACCACAATGTGAACAACTTAATTGTTGGGAAGCGCCATATGGTCGCTGCCGGTGCTGCCACCATGCGGGAGAGTTTAGTGCTTGCTTCACCGATTTAACGTCACTTCTCCTCCATATAATTCCTTCCTCCATGGTTCGAACCACACTCCATTGTTTACTACACTGTTTGATTGTTGTTCACTTCCCACTCGCTTGCTTGTAAATTTAGACGACTTTAACGTTCTGTTTATTCGTCTATCACTATTACAAGTCCTGACACGGTCGACATGTAAAATAACTTATTAAAATGATATGTTATTTGAAATATAAGTTCTGATGACGAGAGCTCAGTTCACAATCACCACTTATTTTCTTTATGCTTTGACCATGTTTGAAAGCTATCGGAACTTCATAAAACAAAGGAAATTATTCAGGGATAAGTTTTTGAGTCGGTCGCCTGGTTTGGTGGGTGAGGGAATGATTTATCACAGTTACTTACTGCACAACACATACTCCAAGTATATCGACGCAAGAACACTTTTTATTGCACAGCTATAAGTTGTTACATTCCGACCACCGAACCATATTTATTATTTTCTTGTACTGAATAGTATACAAGGAACACCCTGAATAATAATTGCCGAAGATTTGCAAGTTCTTAGCGAGTGAGAATTTTCTTTCAATCAACACAAATGAAACAACAAGATATTTCTTTTTCTACATTAGTGAACGACCTACGTAACTAACAGTCTTTAAGAGTACATAAGGTTCATTAGTCACTTAACCGACGCGGTAGACTTTCTCAGCAAGTGGTGACGCTTTTCTGTTAGGCACAATCTTTTCTTCCCGCGCACTCCTTTACTGTAACAGTTCGTGCACCATAACACATACGACTGTCTTTAAATGTACATGAATGTCACTGGGTACTTTACCGACGCGGTAGCTCTTCTGGAGGCTTTTCTCAACAGGCGGACACTTTTCAGATCGGTACGATCATTTCTTCCCGCACACACTTTTTCTGTAACAACTCGCGCGCTATATCACATACACTCTGCTACTGATACTCCTACTAGATCGTTGAAGTCGATAATCGACTTTACACTCGCTAATCGATCTTTGCATCAAAATTGATAGGTGCGTTAAACTATCGTAATGTGACACTGTCTCGGCGGGGATTTTCATAGGCCTTTAACCCAACCTTCACCTCTGGCACAGCTTGCTGTATAATGTGAAAAACGCCAGAACGCTTCCGTGGCTCGTATTCTTCGTTAAACTGTAGGTCCCTTGTACCGGTAGGTCTATCGGGTTAGGTTAAGGCGGCTACAACAGGGGCGGAATGCTCAGCCAATAGAAAGTCCGTCACTAGGTCATTAAGACCACACGGAATTATTATTATTAACAGAAATTGCTTGAAAACAGAAAAAAACTGTTTTTATAAATCTAATTGTTTTGTCACAAATTGTTGGATTCGGACTTTCAAGCAGCTTCTTTCAAATGTGGCTGCTGAAGTCAAAATGAGAAATAATATTCTTTAAAAGCTTGCTTTACTTCATGGGCAGCCAGTGCTCACGTTCTAAGATCCAAAGCTCTACTAAACTCTGTTGCTTTATAGTGCTACACGAAGAAGAAAGACGTGCAACTCAATGAAGCAATTACGGCATGCGTTAGAAGCACAAGGACCCTACGGCTTCCAGTTCTCTTAACACAATGCTTGAAATCAAGTAAATTGCCGTGACATACAGCAATGAACCTTATAGGGCCCTCTTTCAAACTCAAAAAACTATGAATAATTCAATGAGAGCAATTATCGGTAGCCAATAAACATCTGGCTTACAAGGGAACAATACTGGACATCACCTTGCATCGATGAAAGCAATTGAATGGATCAAAACACAAGAAATAATATAATAATATATAATATTATACGAGCATGTGATGGGTATATTTTGAATGTATTTTTCAATTTCATATGATAAATAAATAAATACTTTTTGGATTTTTAAAAGTAAAAAAGGACATAGCAGAATGAAAAATAAAGTACCTTGTTCGGGATTGTATGTTGACAAATGATTGCAGAATTTAAGGGTTTCCAAGAGAAAGTACTATTACGAAAATCTGACATGAAGTTATGTAGCCAAATTTGGAAGCAAAAGAAAAACAACAATTTGGCATGAAAATCATTGCCATTGTGAAATTGCAGTAATTTGGATACGAGAAATGATGGCTAGTGTTTATACCCCTTCTTTCTGCTAGATAACGTTTATAATTGCCATCTCGAAGATTTGTTAACGTTCAAATGTGACCACTGTGTATATTCAGAAGTTTCACAAACCTGAAATGGTGCTCTGATACTGTATGTGGGTCATTGCTGAGTATGTATGCATCTTTCCTTTGCATTTCAGACGCAAATGTCACAATTTGCTTTTGATGGCTCGTGGCTGCCGCGACCGTGTCCCCCGAGTACCCTTTCCCAGAAAACAGTCGTATTTCCTGTGATAGCCTGCCCCTTCATATCGTTCTCGCCTCGCTGACGGCAGCTCACAACTCCATCGGGAGACAAACGTTTGATGTTCTGGACGATGTTGATTATGCAGAGTTTTGAAACCCATGAGCCATCACCACGGGTCGCATACGAAAAAAAAGATAAATTTATACATATATATATATCGCACTATCTACCATTTTTCAGTTAACAGCATTCGCTTCTGAAATTATCTCTAAGCAAGCAAAATAATGCAATCATACGTAACGTACTAGCAATATTTTTGATGGGATTACAATTAGTCACTGTTTCTAGGTGATATTGTTAGGTATCTCAGACTGCAAGATGTAATAATCAGTATTTTACAAAATTTCTAAGGAAGAAGAGTGGACAAATTAATAATAATAATAATAACGTGTCTGCATAAACCGGCCGTGGTATCATACGGGACACGAGGAGGCTTAATTTCCAATCTCGCACCACCAATCTCAAGAACACTATTTGGGATATTTTATGTTATTAATAAAGCCAATTGTCCGATCAAGTTAAATGAACAACATAAAAAAATACAATGACTTAAAACTTACAGGACGAATGGACATATGGAAATAATCCCTTTCCATATTCAGGGTAGATTGTACTTTTTTAGATCCACACTGGACAAAAATAGTATCCCAAGACAAAATGTATCTTTTTTTATCATTTAATCTGACAAACATTCTGCTTTCGGGACATTGACGTAATAAGTAAAACAATAATTTCTGAACAAGAGAATTGTGATTGAAATATATTTACTCACGCAAAACCAAATTTACTCAACAGGTGGACCCCCCGATTTGTCGTACAAATATTGTTCTACCTATTTATCATACAAATTTTGCAAGAGATGGAATATTCATGCTTACAGTCCTATCTACAAGTCAGCTTTTCTTTTCACTAGAATATATACTGCCTTGTTTGGCTTTTAATCTTTCGGATACATCACCCTAATTGAAACCACCAATACTTGATGCCGGAATTGAACCGGTGACTCTGACAAAGCGAGGCCAACGTACTACTCGTATTATGTACCCTACCAATGCCTGCTTTACTGTAACTGGAGGCTCATTGTTTTCTTTTCCAATAGAATCAATTCTGTTACTCACCTGCATACAAGATCCATTCCATTGACACAATTGGCAGGTTTTGTCTTGATTGGTACACATCCTGCAAACTGCGAAGTATTGTGTTATTTGGTATTATCACATTAACCGAATTTATTTATTTACATATTTTACAGAATATACAAAAATGCGTGGACAATTGTGCATAATACGTGTTGGTATAATCTCTAAATATAGTGCTCTGATCCATTCAGTTGCTTTAACTGATGCATTGTGAATGTCCATTGTTGTTCCTCCGTATGCCAGAAGGGAAACGTCAGAAACGATATGATGGATTGTCTGAGAGGTGGCGCCCTACAATTTGCAGAACTAGTTAAGCCCATTTGTGGGCTAAGAAACCGCATCTACCCATTTTAATATAAGAGAGAAGTAAGTCCATCTTCTTCTTAAAACTGTTTACGCTACTTGGCTTCCAGGTTTTTGTTTATTTTCTACCAGTTTAAGCCCGTGACAGTTTTTTTTGCGTATAGAGTAGTTCCAGTTTTTAAGGTCAAAGATTATGACAGATTAACGTGATCTGTTCAAATACGAACTGGACCTGTAATTCACACATAGGGTGAACAAAATCTCTTGAGCTTGAAGAACTCAGTAGTATTAATAGACGTATTAAACACGGACAACGACAATTGCGCTATCGTAAAATTGTTTCAAAGATCGAACTTGAATTTGACCCTAAAATATCACTCTGGAAAATTTAAATAATTTCTATTTAAAGGGAGTGCGCAATTGTTTCGGAAGCATGACGTTGTTTTTTTATTGAGGCTGGGAAAACGTTCATAATGTAATCTTTGGTCATATTGTCTGTAATGGCAAGAGAACTTAATACAGACTCCAGATTATTAAATAGTTGAGCAACTCAGAAAAAATGAATTGCCAGAATACTCGTTTCGGTGACATATTTGGTCTGGAGTCCACTTTAAATAACCTGATAACTCACGTACATACATCTAACACGAGTGAAGACAATTACGAAAGTGGTCAGTGAAATAAGTGAATAGAAAATGAATGGTATAAACTTTGATCAAACAGCAACATTAGCGAAAGTTTTAAATAAACTAAAATTTAGCCTAGGCCTTGGCATTCGTGATTACAGCAGAGACAATGAGTTTTTAAAACTTTTTTATGTTATTTTCGTTAGTTACATCTTATTGATATGCAGTTTGTTTTTTCATCACTAAAGTTTATTGATATTTTTTTAACTATGAAATGATACGAAAAGAAAATTTAATGAATGTATTACAGCTATTAATTTTATAGCATTTGCTTAGCTATTAAATTGTGGACATAACGTCGAATTTCTTCTAATGATATATCTGGTCGCTGTTAATTTGCGAGCGACGGCTGGCGCGCGACGTCATCGATCTCCAGCCAATAGCTATCAATGTGAGTGAGTGAGTGAACTCAGGAAATTATATAGTAGATTTGTCCACTTTTTTGAGAAGTCAAGCGATTAGAATGTGTCTTTCACAGTTTTATCAGTGCACCTGTCTCAGAACAGAGTGAGACGATTTAGTCGTTACACTGTCTTACGCGAACATTTGTACTAATAATAAAAACTCTTTCCTCATCCGACAGCCGATTGACGGCCCTATAATTACCGCATTCTTTGTTAGTGCCGGCGTGCAGGAGTCTCGCCATTCTCACGCCTCTAATTAGCCGGGGACGCCGCGCCGGCTACTCCGGGCCACGACTTTATTAGCGCTGTCGGATATTAATTACACTTTTACACGGAGCCGTCGTCACGTGACTAATGAAGCTTTAAACTGTTGGCCGCCCTCGCGCAGCTCATTAGCCTACTCATTACTCAGGGAGAGCACAGTCGCTTTCTTTATCCCCGCACCGACTCGTTCGCGGGTCGACTTTTGCAGCGACACCTCCCGCAGAGCTGGCGGCGAGACCATTTTTCAGTATTTGCGTCACTTGTCTGCCTCCCACCCCGCCAACGTCGCCCGTCGATAGCGTCTTATCGAAATCCGGTTTCATATTTCGTCCCTTCCCTACCTCTTTCTGTCCTTGCTCTCTCTCTCTCCCTCTCTCTCTCATCTCCTTCTTTCTGGTGCACCGCCATTGGTTTCCCCCGCAATGTAATAAGACGACTTCTTTTCAGGAGAAGGAAATAATATCTTTATCACTCAATACACAGACATTGTTGCATGATGGTTTTCTTTTTACGCTACAAGCTTATTACTGCAGTTGGTTGTTTCAGGTTCGTCAGGGTATTGAAATCATGACCAGTAGATAATACCTGCTTGCCATGCTGGCTCAGTTAATTGCTGCACCGTGATGGTGTCTGGCGCTGACACGAGATTAGATAGTGCGAGTCTTGGTGGTCATCAGGACTTAGCCGGCATTGTAGGAAAGGTGGTGGTGCACGATTTCTAACCACAAGATTTTACGCCAAAGTCCTGGGTTAAATCCCAAACCCTTTTCGCCGTACGTTTGGAGTGAGGAAATTTGGCACTGATGATAGGGATTCGTCCGTTAAATGGGGACGTTAATCCTGGCAGTCTTGTCGAATCTTTTGGATGATTTGGACCGAGTGGTCCGGCACAGAATTTCACCCTCTCTCTCTGTAACGGACATACATCAAGTAAATGAAATAAATGGACAGTTGTTAGGGGGAGCCGGAGGTGCCTATGCTGCCCATGTTAAAATCACTAAGTTTAAGGAACATTTATGAACAATCTACCAAACAGAATAATTTGAAATTTTTTCAACATACAAAGTGGTTTAGTGTTGCAGTTATGATGGAGGGATATTGTAGTATCTTTTATATTTTTTTATTTAATGATCCAACTTTTTTTTACAAAAATTGCTTTATTTTAATCAAATTGACATGAAACTACAGAACATATTGTTAAATATCTGTGTTACAATTTAAGTTTGACTACTATGAGTGTTGTATAAAATTTTTATCTCCCTAGTTTCAGTGGATGTTGAGAAAATGTTCCTTACATTAGGAAAATTCTAATTCACGGGAAATGGCTATCAAAGTTTCTCAATACATTCCTGCACTATAGGATGGATTATCAGGGTCTTCTTCTTCATTATCCAAAAGCTTCCTTTTGGTCTTCTTTTCTGGCCTGTTGTTCCATCATATTTCATATTCCTTTCTCTTCTTTCTGCTGCTCTTATCCTCTCTTTGTCACTTCCACCAGTCTACTTCTTGCTAGAAGATGTCTCAGGGCGCTGGCCAGCCATGTTTTGCTTAGCAGAAGAGCGCATTGTTTCCGTAATTACGGCATCGCAACTTGGTATTAGTGTTAATTTTCTTTTCCCTACGTTCTTCCACTTCTTATATACACGATTACTAAAACGTGGCATCGTAACCAGAAGAATGCTTTACACAAGAAATATAATATTATTATCAACAGGCGCAACACTGACGTAATTCGAAACAAAGATACGATGTTCGGCGCTCTTAGCGCTTCATTTGTCACAGAAAACATTGTAGCCAACCCTTGCACAATCACTGTATGGGTAACATAAGGAAATATTCAACTTCAGGACGAGAAAAGCCAAGTAGTTCGCTAAGAAGTCACGAGATGCACTCAGCGGCCCCGCCAATTTCCTCTGCAGGTGCGGGAGAAAATGGTAATAACTCCACTTCTAGGGCAAGTAGAACAATAATTCAAAGTTTTCATTAAAGAGGAATGTTCCAATTAATTATTGATAGCAAAAAAAAAAAAAATCGTATTTTTTTTATTTGACCACCTCCGGCTCCCCTTAATGTATTTTCAAATACATGTATGTTCTTGTAAATGTTTACAGTGGTATTGTAAGTTTAATAGGCAGCCATGGATGATATATGACAAAGGGAAGGTAAAGGTAAAACAAAAGAGAAAGAGAAGATATGGGGGAGAAATGATGAGTAGAATGAATACGGTAACGGAGCCTTGAATTAATAAAATATTAATGGATTTAGCGAATAGATGTAACGCCTACACCCGAAATCGGACGTTGTACGAGGAAGAAGAGATAATACATGCTCACAAGTATATTTTTGTAATTTTAGTTTTTCGGTTTATATCCGATTTATTTGATACGGGGGCCACTTGGTAAGCGCTGTGAAATAAACGTCAGAGTGCTTTTCCCTTGTGATTCTCAGGTTACTTTCCTAGCACCTAATAAAGCAGGTCACGTGCCTCAGGTTGTTTGTTATTATATAAGCTGCGTTCTGTGACGTCAGTGTTAGTTTGCTTGTGTGAATTTTTTTTTTAATTGTTGAAGGTGACAGCATTTCAGAAAATCGGGTAAAAATTTTAATCGTTACCACTGGAACGTAAAGCGCGAGATATGAAACCGCGTCAGCTTTATCTTCTACCTCCCTCTTCCCTCAACTGCAATATCGCTCTGCTTTAGAACTCACGTCAACACTGTTGGGTTAGACATTATTAGCCACAAAAATTTGGATTTTTTTATTCTGTCTAACAATATGAAGTAGGGATTCTTATTTCGTAGTTCTATCCTACGGAAAAGCTTGGTGTTACACACACACACAACTCGATTTTTTTTAGTGAGGCTACGTTTAACTGTAGTAAACCCAATAAAAGCTCGACTGATAAGAGCTAACTAGAATTCAGTTCTCGCCCTTCAATTCACCAATAATTTCGTTTTATCAACTCACTGTAGACCCCCCATTACCCAATCACTGCATTTTCAAATGACTTCGGTTCGCTAATCCCCTAGCGGTGTAGTTATTGCGAAGTCGATTCCTGATGATAAATCGATTTTGGGATAAGAGATCGATTTTCTCCATCTATTCGCATGTAGTGCAGTCTCAAAATGGGAGCCTCGGTAATATTGTTCAAGTACCACGAAAGAGACTGTGACCGATGATACAATTCATATCTTTTACATTTTATTGCAGTCGAGGGAGTCATTTTTTTCGTTTCTGACTCTACAGCTTCAGGGATACGGCCAGCAGTGTTCGGCTGTGTGTAACCTGATACTTCTTCACTCCGTCGGCGTGAAGCACCTTATTTAAGTTCATGTGTCGCAACTATTTTACTTACAATCTTCTGAACTGCTTTGACAACATGGTATTCATGATTAATTTTTCTGATTTCTCAGTTAAAAACATGTGAATATTTTTGTGCTCTAGGCTTAAACTGATAACAGATTCATTCCCGAAACTTGTAATAAGTATCTGCAAGTCGAAAGAGATATATTGTAACGAGCCGCGCTGTCGCCACGTTACAAGGTGCATTTTTATTATATATGTAATAATATAAGAGTAATTTACATAAATCTTGGGCGACCACCTAAATAGATTTTTGTTGTAATTTTATAAAGTACGCAAGATTCCAAGTGAGGACTGTAATGAAATGATGAACATACAATGTATCTTGGTAAAGCGAATATTCAAGAATTATTGAGCTATGTAGGCTTGAAGCTAATCTTGGTGTTCCCGAGCCTTGGCGACAAGAAGTCGCGGATTTGGGATTTGCCAGACCACACACTCTGCTCCCTGGGGATGGGCGGTCAACAACGTCACTCTCCTGGCGGGAAAAGCCTGCCGTCCGAAACCCGAATGTTCTCTCACCCCGGCGAACTTAGCCGAATATGTCCGACCTCTGTTAGATACTCTAGCCAAATCACATATCGAGGATATCACGTGACAATAGGTGCCGACCTGAAGATCCAATCAAAATGAGCGTATAACTCAAAATCCTGGGAATTTTTGTTATATGTGAGCTTCGAGACTGCAAAGGGGCGGAGCGAGAAGTTTCCTCGTGGAGCGAAGAGCGAGGAGCTGGACATTCTGACTTCGATCTTCGAGTCCAAGCTATGCGAGTCTAGTCTGAGGTGGACTTGGAAAGTTGGCTTCTCTCGCCAACTGCCGCTGTACGATTTCTGGCTGGCAGCTTGCCTTGCTGGAGCAAGCTTATCGCAGCAACACAGCCGGTAATGCGATGATGCGCATTGTCAGACCAGAGATGCCTATAGCCGACTTGTGAGATGATCTCACATATCGTGGGTCCGCTACAGTCACCGCAGACATCAGACGCAGGACTACAATGGTAATTTATTACGACCAAGCCATCTGATTGTGCATTCCGTGAAACAGAACCCGTAAGCGACTTTGAGAGGATAGGTCCATGTTCTCACTTTGTAATTGTAAAAACCCCTGAGCTAGCGGCATAATTTGCCAGAACTAGTTATTTTCGAATGATATATTGTTCATTCTGGCGCCCATGATTTTCTTTTTAACTGTAAAGTCACAGTATTATGATACCTTTGTCTGAGGTCGTCATAACTTGTATTTTTTATTCTTCCAATTGTCATTATTTCTTGCATTTTGATTCTGAGATATATTTAAAAGTAAATATATAATTGTTTGCTTGCTCATGACGGCTAATTGTAACTCTGAGCGTTGCTTTTATGACTTTGCCAATTTGTGTTAATGTTAACGGTAAATTCGCTCGGACCTGTAATCGCCAGTGATAAGAAAATAAATGTCATATTGTGACAATTTTCCTGAATTCCAACTAACGTCGAAATTCTTGCAAAATTAATAAATTTTCACTCCTTCATAAAAACTAAAATTAAAAATCCACAATTATTAATCATAAAGGTATGAAAGATAATTGTAACGTGGTATGCCCACCAAGGCACCCACCACAACATACACAGACGGAAAAAAAAATCCCAACACCAAGAAAGACTTGTGTTAGATAAACGAAATTTGGTAGGCGTGTTTATACATCTGAAAGATGACATCGATTCAAATTTCGCGCTTCGCGCATAAGTGTGGCGCTAGTAGCGCTACTCAGAGCTTGCAAATCAGGTTTGCTTTAAATACGCGTTGTAAAGTTTGTGAACGTTATTTACCGCTGAGATTTGACATAGTGAGTTGATGTTAGCCAAGAATGCCTTTAAGAAGACGAAGAAGCCATTATCAACAGCTCACCGAGTTTGAACGAGGTCGTGTAATAGGGCTACGAGAAGGTGGATTTTCTTTTCGCGATATTGCAGAAAGACTTGGCCGGAATGTATCCACTGTGCATGATTGTTGGGTGCAGTGGTCAAGGGATGGTACTGCCTCAAGAAGACCGGGTTCCGGGAGGCCACGTGGCACTACTGAGAGGGAAGACCGCCGTATTCGGCGTACAGCTGTGTCGCATCGTACTGCGTCTGCGGCAGAAATTCGAGCTGCAGTTGGTACCACAGTGACACAACGAACTGTTAGAAATCGGTTACTTCAAGGACAGCTCCGAGCCAGGCGCCCTGTAGCGTGCATTCCACTGACTACAAGCCATCGCCGTTTGCGACTCCAGTGGTGTCAAGCCAGAGCTCATTGGAGGACGGAGTGGAGATCTGTTGTGTTTTCTGATGAAAGCAGGTTCTGCCTTGGTGCCAGTGATGGCCGAGTGTTGGTCAGAAGGAGGCCAGGGGAACGCCTGCAACCAAACTGTCTGCGGCCTAGACACACTGGACCTACACCTGGAGTCATGGTCTGGGGAGCAATTTCCTATGACAGCAGGAGCACTCTTGTGGTTATACCAAACACACTGACTGCAAATTTGTACGTCAGTCTGGTAATTCAACCTGTAGTGCTGCCATTCATGAACAGCATTCAAGGGGGAGTTTTTCAACAGGATAACGCTCGCCCTCATACCGCTGTTGTCTCGCAACGTGCTCTACAGAGTGTCGACATGTTACCTTGGCCTGCGAGATCACCAGATCTGTCTCCAATTGAACACGTATGGGATATCATTGGACGACAACTCCAGCATCATCCACAGCCAGCACTGACCGTCCCAGTATTGACAGCACAAGTACAACAAGCATGGAACTCCATACCACAAAGTGACATTCGAAACCTGTATGACACAATGCATTCACGTTTGCAGGCTTGCATTCAAAATTCTGGAGGTTACACCGGCTATTAATTTAACAGTATTTCACATTTGAAATGCATTTTCTTGAGCTTAAATTAACCTGTGATCTTGAAAATTTAATCAATTAAACATGTTAACTTGACAAATGCATTGTCCAAATTTCATTACTCTACAATAATTTTTTCTTGGTGTTGGGATTTTTTTTTCCGTCTGTGTATATTTCATGAATACTCTTTTATACTTGTTACACAGTTATGAACTTTTTGCAGTTGAAAAGTAATTAACTGTGATACTAACACTCTCAGTTTCATAGTGTTGCCTACGCAGTACCAAGTAGGGTAGTTGAATCCGACTTCAAGAGTGCAACTAATCATTCCGTATTGTGGTCCACTGTGTTCTTTCTGGAAATAATCTCTTGCTGAAGACGTACAAGTCACAGATTTGAGAGGACGAGAGAATTCGAATTTTCGTCAGCCAAACTAGTGCCTGAAGTTAGCCACTAACGGCGTTTAAATTTGCTCTCAATTTTGGTTTTTGTGCTGGCTTTCAACTGTCTCTACTTAAAGGGTTTCAAAAGTGTATCCGACAATTTGTTCATGACTGTTTGGACTCCAAATGATAGGATGCAATAGGATTGGTGTCTATGCTGTGTATGACACGGGTCTGAAATTATCCTGTTACTTGTAAAATCGCGGAATGATACCTGGGAGGGTTCGAGAAACGCTAGTCCCGTGATGTGGCGCCTTTCATGGAAAAGCCCTGATTAAATAAGTGATTGGCGGAGAAACTGAAAAGTAGTCCTCAATGTCAGGAGCTGTAGAGCTGGACTCTCAGCACTCACTTCCTCTATGGATCTCAAGTATCACGTTTTTTCTGATTCTTGCCACAGACGTAAACATAATTTTGTCTACAAATCTCAAATAGATCACACCGATTACTCTTCTTGTTGGAGAATGGAACCAAGCATTAGTATCGATTCTGTCTGCAGGTGTGGGAGTTTTGCACCTATTTATAAGAGGCTCGTGCCTACATGAAGCCTCTGCGAGGTTTTTAGCTAATGTACTTCAGTAGAACCAAACAGTCCGTTAAATCAGATGATTGCCTGCGTCTCGTTGCGCCGCTGCTACGAGAAACCACCCCATTGTATGGGGACCAATAGACATAATATTTTTCTGCATTTAGGCTTGGAAATCTTTGCTTCTTGTAGCCATGCGCATCACGCATCACGCATGATATGTGATAGCCCAGCTGCTTTAACTTGTAAGCTTCCTTAGATGACGCTCTACAGTGCTTGGCAACAAACAGTCGCAGGCAGACTGTGTTAGGGACCATACCTACACATATGAAGAACGTCCAACCAGTTTGCTTCACTTCCACTCGTTTTAGGCATAAAAAAGTTGTATGGCATCGTTGACAGGGAGACACCGAAGGGTAATGCGGATGCCAGTTGACAGAGTTTCAATTTGCCACTCATGGCCCTCTGCCTGATGTAAAATTTCGAAAAAGCAGGGTGTTGCTGCAAACAGAGTTCGTGATCAGTTGTGTACAGTTTTTACTGCAGTCTGGTGATAAATCTGAACTTATACTTGTAACAACTGTTCTCACTACCTACCCGTATCAGACCGAAAGAATTCATTTCAACCCACAACAAGAGCCGAGACAAGAGAAGGTGTCAGATATTTCCAGCTGGAAAACTGTCGTCGCAACTCGTTAAAGCCTTAGTAACATTAATAGGCTTTACACACATTCATCCAATCTTCGACAGTTCGTCTACACGTTAGAAACACGTGAGAAAACTCTCACAAACAGAGTCCATTACAAGAGTAGTGGCATCAGCAGGATATAAGTCATATACGCCTTGACATAAGTGGTTTCTTAGAAAATGGGATTGTCCAGTCTCACTCAAAGGTATTCCAGCAGTGTCATCTAACCATGTTGTCTTGAGCTGCCACCCCTACAACGCGACAAACATGATGCCAGACGGATAACTCTAGCGATGGTCTGAGTGTCTTAATCATAAATGTGTTTGTCGCCTAATGAAAGGCTCGTAAAGGAATGTGCGTTTACTCAGGGAAGTTACGATTCAATTATTAACTTTTCAATTTGTTTCATTGTAGTATAAATTATTGAATCAAGATTTTCATAACGATCTTAGCGATAAAGTAACATCACGGTGATTAAGTCCTTTAAACCTTCAATGCCATCCAAATTTCATATTATTTGTTAAGTATGTTTTATCTCGTGGATACCACAGTACAAACCGCTGAGAACTTTACAATTGTTTCGTGCAATCATGAGAGCATCCCAGGTTCCAATGCTCGTGTACGAGGTGAATCTTTACCTGCATGTCGTATTTTCTGTCTTGTGCAAATGTTCGAAATAATTAAAAAGATTACCATCAATAAGGCGACTAAATGAATAATACTTTGAAACATCCAATGCGTGTAGCCGTCCAAAACGTGTGAAATGCTACAATTTTTGTATCATGCAGGCTTAAGAATGTGTTTGTGATATTAATATAAATATCTTCTAGGCTTGTTCAACATTTAGCTTATTCAGTCTGATAAACAACCAATAATTTTTAGGTGTTACATTAGCGTATTAGACATTAAACTTCGATCACTTGAAAGTTTGTGAAAAACATCTGGACGAACTCATGACACTAGAATTTTATAGCTTATGTTTAAACTTCGTAATTGAACGCAGATTCAGTCCCAATTTGCGGAATTGATTCCTAGAAGGGATTTTATGGCAGTAAATTTTTTTCTTTCCAGTTACAGATAATCACCGCTTCATATTTATCACAGTTCATGCCGCTTTCTGACGAAATCGATTCATTTAATAACAACTGACGCAGTCTAAAACACACACCGTGCGGCGAGATAAGCTTTGTGCAAGCAAATTCAAATGTTCAAACATAGCGGACTGTTTTATCTCTCCCAGGTAATAACAATGAAAAATTGCAATTTTGTTTAACGGATATTTCCATGCTACGCTATTAAAACGATAGACGGTTACGACATTAAGAAAAATATGAGCAGCTTTTTAACAGATTTTCTTACAAAAAGCGAGTAAATTATTTTAAAGCAGACAAAAAGGTTCAGATATCAAAAAGCAATCCTTGTGGAAGTCTTACGTTTTCATACTTTGTACGAAACATATATAAGAACTAGTTAAAAACTGTTTAAGCTATGGTCTTATTTTCACCAGTAAAAGTTAATCCTTAAGGAGAACTTAAAGGTTCAAAAGACTTTTTTCCCCGCTTGGTGGCACTGCAACGGTAAGGAAAGGCAAAGGGTGTCACAGAAACCCTGTATCTATTGATAGAGAAGAAGCACCAAACTTTTTGAAAGTTTAGTCTTCCCTGAAATAATGAACGAACACGAAAAAAAAAAAAAGAGTACTATCATATCACTTTTGCATTTTTCATTTTCTTTAAAGATATATAACAATTCCAATCTTATTCTCGATAGTACTATTTGTAGTTTAAATTTACACGTAGTGGAATATTTCTCACTCACTATTCTGGAGTAATTTTCAGTATAGCTAAGAATAATCAGCGTGTCCAATAAGATCACTTATTGCAGTCTTTGCTTTCATAACTGTTGAAATGGATATCTTACAAACATCGGAGTGAGGTAAGGACGAATATCTTTGAAATGCGATTTTAGACTCTGGAAGACAACAATGTACAACAAACCTTGATGCCGGAGGGACGGTTACGGATTCCAAGAAAAACTGTGACTCGAACATTGTGCTGGGTGTTTCAATTTCGGACGAAATTTCTCGAAGAACAAAATCCTCCCAATTCACTACCGCATACAGCTGTGTGTCCAAGAAACTATAATGACAGGATGTCACAAACGGATTGAAATGCTTAGGCCCTCTTCACAGTGCGTGATTCCGAAACGACTTAACTGAGACTTTAGTATCGTCAATTTGAGTTGCCTGCGAGTACCATACCCACAGGCGATCCAGGACGAAACACTGAGGATACTGTGAAGCGATACAGTCTGCCTCAAGCCATGATAAGCGTCGTTCTAATAAACATCCCTGCTGTGGCTTCTAACCGAATTTTACATCATGTCAAGTGATGATGATGTCATTGTCGTCCATACTTACTACATATATGCACCTATCGAAAAGGGTTATGGTAACCCTTCCAAACCATAACCCTTTTCGATAGGTGCAATGCACCCTCCGCCACACACTTTTAGTGAATCGCGGAGTAATAATAATAATAATAATAATAACTATTATAGAAAAAGTAAAATTCGAAGAAAGTGTTTCCATTCTTAAATCATACATACAAGAGAAACAGATGGTAAAAACGTAGAGTAGGACGATAAACAAATTTAAGAAAAGATATAGGCCTAGATCACTTATGAAATTTTGAAGTTAGTACTAGTGATAAGAACTAATGAAAAATGAATAAAAGTGTTAAGTTGTTAACAAGGTGTTAATTAATTTATTTATTTTTCTTGATGTTACAACACGTATGCCCTACAAGAGTCGATATTTACTAAGGAAGAATGCATTCTCTCACAGTACACAATAACAAATTCCAGAATTTCTTTATCAAATGATAGGTTGCAACTATACAAATGACTCATAAAAATAAATTTAACTTCTGTTTTCATTAAGCTGTTGGTTGATTATTTCACGTATACATCTGACTAATTACTACAAAATGATTAATATTGCCATTTAACCATTTAAACTAAGTATACGATAAAGACTGACTGCTCCCTCCACACTTCGAACTGAATGATATTGCTCTACCCCCGACATTAAGTACACGTAACAACATAGCATCTTTAAAATCTTAAACAATAATATATTAAAGTTAAATATTAATTAAAACCAGTTTGAAATAGTTTTTTTATGATAAAGAAAATTAGTGGATACTAATTACACGTACTCTTTTCTCAAATTCACGAACAAACTGAACACTGGACACGTGTTCGTTCGCCATGTTTCACAAGACTCGCAAGAGACGCGGCTGGCCGACATCCTTGCACGTCGCGTGAGACTGGTAGGATACCCGTGGGATACGCGTCTCTTGGGAGTCACCCCGTTGTGCCTTCCCATTACACAACATTGGAAGTGATTTAGTGGGTACAGTACTCTCAAGATACTCGAGTCTCCATCGCGCCGCCTGTGCATTGCGCAGTATGTAGAAGGCCTCACACAACCATCCTGGATTCTATTCTTAATATCCACACTAATATTATAAATTCGGAATTAACATTGTCCCTCTGTTTTCATCTTCGCGTTTATAATTTTCTGTCTCTGCTAGTAGGCGTATTTTGGCGCATTTCCTAATTGCATTCTGACATACCTAAACAGAACGTATAGTACTGGTGGTACTGGTGGTAGTATACAACTAAAGAGAAGTTTCAAATGACGTTACGGTTACGAACTACCTGCGCTTCCCTCAGAAATAAATCGCATTCAGACAGCGAATTTTGTTTCTTCGAAACAAAAATAACTGTCAATTATAAGGCGTTACCTTCCTGAAAATATTTTTCGGAATTACTGCTAAATGTAAGTTGAAATGAATTAGGATTTGAAGAGCAGGCTGATACGAAAATATTTTCTACTTTCCAGTTCCAAAAGATATTTGCTGCTCTAAAAGGATAATAAAATAACTTCGACGTATATTAAAAGAAAACGGAGGATTCGGAGTTTCAAATTGTTCGGTTTTCATAGTTTTTATAAGAAATGTGACGCGTTAATAAGTAAGAATATCAGGAGCGTCTGAAGGCGTTATCCCGCTGCCTTTAAGCCAAGAGTAACCTGAAATTGAATTGCTTCGTTCACAGCAAGCCAAACGCTTCTTCCAACCGCTCCGCGGGCTGAATCAGAACGGCCCTTCACCGCCAAATTCTATCTAAATAAACATTTTTCGAGTTGAGTGATTTATTCTGGTGCTTTCACCAGCGGGCCATATCTCAGGCGCACTATTTTCATTTATCTTTCCCTCCGCGGTGCCACTCCCAACCGCCATTGTGATGTTTCCTTGAGTACGCTTCCGGCGAGCGACAATACATCAGCGCAAGCGACGGCATTAATACCGCGCCCCGCGCATGCGCTAACGAGCTAGCTGTCACTCTGTCGCCGCCTCGTCGCGTCACTCAGCGGCGCAATCAGTGGCGCAACACGTGTTTAAACTGCCATCTTACATTTAGCAGGGCTGCAATAGAATATGGAGTCAGACTACTGAGAGTACCGGAAGTTTCATTTGTTTACTGATAGATGCTGTTAGGTACTCCTTCTTCGTCGTCTTTAACCAAGGGAAAAAACTGATTTACTGGTTCGCCTTTTCTTCTGCTACCAGAATTTTTCCAAAAGTTGGGCCATACTTTGGTCCGCTCCGACAGTCGGCCGAGTGACGGGTCGTCTCCCTGGCTGGCCGTAGCCCATCCATGTGACGGACGGGTTTCTACTCAGTCTTTAGTCTCCATTAACGGTTCTACGTGGTTGTTTCAAGGAATCAATGTTCAAAAATTTCCTTAAAAGTGACTTGTCGTCGCAGCTAGAGTTACCACGGTACTTTATTGTACAGTACTGTACTTAGGGTATGAATAAAGTCTGTTTAAATACTATTTTTACCTGACTCACGTTATAACCTCACTGATTGATCTCTTAGTATCCCAAAGCAGTCTTAACAAACTATCATTACAATACACTGGAATGAAAGATTCTCGTGTATCTCAACGCAATAACAATAAAAATTAAGTTTCACTAACTTCACACTTAACGCGTTTGTTTCTTTTGACGTTCCTTTTGAATCACTCAGTATTTATTGTTAATAAAAATGAGGTTATTATATGAATTTAAAAATAGTGTGAAAAGATTCTGTATAATAATATCAATGTGATCTCAAAGTACTAGTAGTCTCAGAGTTTCTTATGGCTGTGCATTGCACTTCTATCGTTGTGATCTAAATGTATCCAACAGATTAAAGTGAAATTCGAGCCACGGAGCCTCCTTCGCATTAACAAATCAAACTTTTGCCAGAGTGAATGTCAGTTTTAAGCCCCGTAAAAATTGCAGCTGAGACCAGGATTTGAACCGGGAACTTCAGTTCTCCAATCATACGCTGCTATCATCTGAGTAAGCAGACAAAACCTAGATGCAATGGAAAATAAGTATTCAAACCTAATAAAATATACGTACTATTTACCTATACCAGTGTTTCTCAAAGCGGGGTACGCGAACCCCTAGGGGCTCGCCAGTTGATAGTAAGGGGTTCGCGACTAGACCATTTATTTTGTGCATCCCAAAACACAAGTGTACTTTTATATGTTTGAATACATATTTTTCAGTACTTCTATATTTTTCTGGTGACTCAGGTGGTTACTGCATGGAATTCTGGTATGGAAGGTCCTCGGTTCAAATCCGGGTCTCGGCTGCAATTTTTACTGGCCATAAAATCGTCCTGACCTTTGGCAAAGCTTCGATTTGTTAATGCGAACGTGCTAGGACTCTCTCTACATCTGATGAACCTGGAAGTGAGATTGAAGAAAAAATACATTTTTCTAAGGCAATCATTAACACTAAAACAACATTTGGTCATAAAGGACCAAAAAATTTCGACCTCTTTCTATACGCTTCTCCACATTCAGCAGCCGACACTGGTCCGCACCGTCAATAAGTAGACCAAACTAATGACGGCTGAGTGTGGGACGACACGTGGTCGTGGTGTCGTTTGAACTTACTTTAATCGAGCGAGCGCCAACAGTAAGTGTTGGTGCGTTGGCGGTGCGGACCAATTTGGCTCGACCATTCCATTGAGCCTTTTTTCGTCAGGCAGGGTTGTCCTGGATTTTGTACACTGAATTTATCAATTTTAATTAGAAACACTCTTCGATCCTCTATCTTATCTCGATGGTTCCCAACATTTTTCACATGATTTATCGTTTCCTCAACCCATTTTTTTGTCACATTTAATTTAGTTGAAAGCTCATTTTGTCAACCCACTCTTACTCATCCTCATAAGGTATCCATAAATTTCAGCCTGCTCTTGTGAATTGTTTCTGTATACAATATAGATCTTCATTTTTTTTCTCTTCCACCTGGTACCGTCTTTTCCCTTCACTTTTCCTTTCTCTCTCTCTCTCTCACTCCTCAGTCTCTATATTCTCATTCAGTGCTAGGCATTCTGAACTGAACATTGTCTCTGTCTTGACAACTCTCATTATGTCTAATCTTTTCTTTGTAGAAGATTGATTTCTGGTTGTATCTATTTTGTGTTAGTATATATGCAAATCCAATCTTCCTTGCTCTTGCATTAGGAACTTCATTCATTGTACTACGACAGTTTGGTGTTAGTTCACGTCGAAATTGCAAGCTCACAACAGAAGGCGTTCTGGGTACTGAATTTGCTAAAAGTTAATTTGTTAAAACTTTTCAAGGAGCTTTTCATTGCGAATAGGTAGCCTACTGAATTCATCCGCCTGCATTTGCAAAGGCGGAAGCTCCTGTCGGCCTAGTGTGTCTGCGTGCTAGTGATTTTGTTATTTCCTCAGATAGAGAAAGCTGGGGATTTCACTTACCAACAGGGTGGGGCATGTAAGGGTCTTACATCACGCCTATCTAATAATAAATATTTTATTTAGATATTTTGTGTGTTTATTTATTTGCAATAATAATTGCGAATTGCTATTTTATGAGTATCTTTGATGGCAAAGACTAACTAGTGGAGTTGAAGCCGAAACAAATGAATAAACATATAGACAAGAACGAAGACAGACAACAAAAAGCTTAGGATTGCTCGAGGATAAGGCCTGATTTGGGAAATGTCAGCATAAATAATGAATCACTTAGTTGGATTATAAGCAGAAAAATCAATTGAATTATATAAAGTTTATATTACAACGGTGGAAGAATAAATCATGCAATAAATGAAACTTGTAATTCACTGTGAAACAGTATAAAAAGTAGTGAAATTAAAATACTGTTTGGCTAATCAAATGCTGCTCCAATGGACTAGTGGCAAAGCAAATTACACCCAAGTTTTTTTTTTTTTAATGACTGTTCTCCAAGAAACCCTGATTTCAGTGTTGGTAAATGATGGGTCTAATGGTTTTTTTACCACTACCGGTTCACACTGACGAACTGAAAACAAAAGTAACCGTGGCCATCCAAATCGTAATTCCAGACATGAGATTGAAAACCGAGTAGATATAAGTCTGGTTTCGTTACGGTGTTGTGTTTAAGGTGATTGGACAGTTAAAGTTGTGATTCTTTTTAAGTATAATCTTTCAGTGTTAGGGTGTGCTTTTGTAATAATCCTTTCATCCATTTTTGTTTTTAGAGAACCGGGTGGTGTAAAATTTCAAAAATTGGTTTTATTATTTTTTAATGAAAAATAATCTACAGACTTTCCTGATTACAATGATATATTAATCATTGGGCATAATACAGTTCTTCGAGGTGTTATTAATGGTTTTCATTAACCCTACCCTCAGACGACACACCAATACCTCAAGTATTTATAAATTTTAACTCAATATTTAGCTTGATTTTTTTGAACACTTGAAATTTTCTATGCTATGCACCTTTTTCTCAGGAACGGAATGTTCAATCAACTTGAAATTTTCCACAATTGAACGATCTGTGAAGCAAAATTAAAACTATCAAAGCAATAGCTAGTGAGTTGTAATATAATAAATATCTAAAATAGTTGATTAAAAATAGTTACATAATTTCAAATTTATAAAACTAAACCACTTTCTTATCAACAATAAGTTTGCTCCACTAGTTGTATCGTTAATATTAGTTTAAACTTTAGAAATTTATTGACTGGGAGTATGTTTTTCTATATTTTTCATGTTTTTTTTTTCACATGTGAATATTAATGAAAATCTTTATATATAAAGATCAATGTATGCTTGTTTGTTTGTTCTTCATACAAATCCACAGTTTTCAACCGATCTCGATGAAACTTTGCACACTTATCCTTTGAAACAAGGAGAAAAATACTGTCTATATTTGGTTCAAAAATTATCTGTATAAATAACACATTTTGTCTCATAACTTCGAAATACGGCGATAGACAGACACGTTGAATATGGACGTCTCCGTACCGCGTTTCCGTGTAGTGGTCTGGCAGCTCAGTGGTTAAAGCGCTTGCTTGCGAACGTCGTGGTCTCCGGTTCAAATCTCCGTGAAGGCTAAGATTCTAAAAAATTGTTTTTCATCGTAAGAGTCAGGCCTGGGCCGTAGGTTATTCGGATTGAATGTTAAACTGTAGATATTAGAAAGTTAGGGGTGCAATGCGAGGCAAATCGTAGGTAGTCTTGTAATGTTGTAGATGAACACTTTTTTACGTTATAATGATCCCTCAGGTGTTGTTCGCAGTCAGTGTGTGAGTGTGAACCACAATAATATTATTATAAATACGGAAGTAAGTCTGCGTCTTTTTGTTACGTTTTGACGACTAAATGGCTATATCGTTGTGATGGAATTTTATAAGGAAATCTGTATGAAGGGCATAGGATATTTTTTCCAATATGATTAACAGTTGTAGTCCCGAAATTTTGAGACCTTATCGAATGGTGATAGAAATATGTTGGAAATTGATTCTCTTCAAGAGACAGGTTTGACGGTGCAATGATATAGTGATAGCTTTCCTGTCATATTATTCTGACTCGATATTGTTTGGGACCAATCCTTCGTTACCAACAACTTTCTATTTTTAATTCTGGCAAAAAAATTCTTAATCCACGCGTACGAAGTCTCGGGTACGAGCTAGTATACTATACATTTCAATGATATTGTTCACACAGTGAAAGATTTTGAACTTTCTAGTTGTAATGTTTACCTAATAATAATGAAGCGTTACTAAAACGTTGCATTTTTTGCTTGTTCACAATATCAAGATCCTTTTAAACACTTAACCTACTTTACTTTTTTTTTTAACTGCTTTACGTCTCTTTTTAACATCGAGGTCTTTTAGAGACGGGAAAGGATGGAGGGCAAGAAATGGGAAGGAATTCGGCCATGGCCTTTTGAAGGAAGCATCCCGGCATTTGCCTGGAGTGATTTGGAGAAACCATGGAAAACCCAAATCTGGATGCCCGGACGGGGATTCGTACCGCCGTCCTCCCGAATGCGAGGCGAGAACGCTAACCGTTACAGCGCCCTTCTTGGTCTACTTTACTACTGACATGACATTACTTACAGGATTTATAATTGAATTCAAATTAAAATACCCAAAATATAAAAAACAACGGTGCTTAACAACTATCCTACACATTTTTTTTTTTTTAATTTATCTTTCATTCCCCCAGCTGAGGGCCAGGGGCGAGCCGTTGGAGGGCATAACAATTGCCCTTTTCGGCTTTTGATACCTTATGCTCCCAAGAGTTTTTATTAATTAAAATGGTAGCAATTATAACAGACAGAAATTGTTTTTAGAAGTAACAGTATTAACATATTTTTTATATTATAAAATAAAAAAGGACACGTTTAACAGCTTTAGAAAAGTAGCAGCACTTAACAATTTAACATCAAGCAGAACTTTTGATGATGAAACTTAATAATTGAAACAACTTTCAGCAGTCATATATACAGAATTTTTAGTGATTTCAATAATAGAATTTTTGTGATAGTTAACAGTTTACTATAAATAATAACATTGACTATAATCATTAGAATTTTAATTACGATGAGATGAAAAGATGGGTGAGAATTGATTTTGGGGCTGTACTTGTTCTTCGTATATATCAAAATATATACAGTAACCCTTGCTGCATTGGTAATCGTTTTAGACTATTAATGCTTAGAAGTATTCGGTATAAATGGACTGCAATGTTTGGGCAGTGCCTGCGATATTAGATGTGAGAAATGTTTTCTGGTGTCTTCATCATTGCATTCTTCTAAAATTGAAAGGGCTATTATGTGAGGAGGATATATATACTTTTGCTTGAGGCGTTTGTGGTTTATAAGTTTTGTAGTGAGTAACGTAAGGAGATCGGGGCGGTTTGCAAGAAGGCTTTGACCATATTTTTGTCTGAGCAAAAATAGTCTATTACGAAGTGGTTCTAATTTGGATATTGAGTAAACCAAAGCAGATGGACTGGTGTGATCGAGGCGAAGGATGTTACGAAGGATACGGCGCTCACGAGATTCGAGATGCTCAATTTTGAAGGGGGGGGGGGGTGGAGAGAGGAAATAGGGGCAGCATACTCCAAGATGGGGCGGACAAACATTTTGTAGGTGAAAAGTAAAGTGGGTTGGGAGTTCGGACGGATGCATTTAATAAGGTTAGTGCGGGAAAATAGCTTCTGTGTTAGGGATTTGAAATGTTGATTAAAGTTGAGGGTTTTGTCCATGTATATGCCTAAATATTTTACAAAAGGGGATATAGTGATTTTTGTATTCCATATTTTAACTTTTAAATTTGATTCGGACTGGTAGAGAGTGGAAGTCTTATGTCTATGTTGGAATAAGATTGATTGAGTTTTCGTGGGGTTAGGTTTAATCCGCCACTTTTTAAAATAATTTTCAAGTGTCGTTAGATATCTATTGGCGCGGTGGTTAAGGAATGATGTATTACGATGTGAACCCCAGTAAGCGGTTTCGTCTGCGTATAGTGCCATAGATTCAGATTGCAGGAGAGGTCTAGGGATATCAGAAGTATACAATATGTAAAGTATTGGAGAGAGCACGGCGCCTTGCAGTACGCCGGCCTGAGGAGTGAAAGGGGAAGAAAGAGTATCATGAATGTTGATCTGGCAAGTTCGAAAAGAGAGAAAATTTTGAATGAGTTGAAGAAAAGTGGGGGGAAACCCAAAGGAAGAAAGTTTGTAAATAAGTCTATCGTGCCACACCTTGTCGAAAAGCCCTTTCTATATCCAGAAATATAGCGAATGTTGCATGACCTGCATTTAGAGATTTGGTGATGTCGGATGTTAATGCAAGTAGGGGATCAGATGTTGAATGATGAGGGCGAAATCCGGCTTGAAATTGTGGTATTAAGTTCAGTGAGTTGGCGAAACGGAGGATGCGTGATTGAAGGATTTTTTCAAAGATTTTTCCAGGAACGGGTAAAAGAGAGATGGGACGATATGAGAGGGGGTCATGGAGCGGTTATTTAGGTTTCGGTATCATAATGATTTGGGCGCGTTTTCCAGAGAGGAGGAAAGTATGAGAATGACAGACAAGAGTTATAGAGGAGGTGGAGGAAAGGGAATGATTACATGTCGAGGTGACGAACGGAGAATAAATCTGGTTATTTTGTCATGACCGGGTGATGAATTTCTACCTGTGTAGAGGGCACTTTCTATTTCCATATCTGTGATTTCAGTGATAAGTGAATTTTGTAATTCGTTTGGGACATGAGGTGAGTGCAGGATGGACGGAAGGGAGCGTCTGACGAGTTTTTGAAATGAATCATCAAATAGGGGGTCACTCGGTGATGAGTAGATTTCCTTCATCGTTTCCGCGAACATGTCGGCTTTATCTGAATCACATGTTGATGTAATGTTGTTGACAGTCAGTGGGTGGGAAGGAGAAGAGTATTGTCCTGTAAGGATTTTGAATCGTTTCCAATAAAGACCACCTCGTTTGTAATCAAGAGTAGCACAAGTCTGCTCCCACTGTTGTTGTCGGTGAAGTGCTACCTTTCGTCTAATAGTTGCATTAAGTCTGTTCCATTCACTCCTGAGTAATGGGTTATGATTATGTTTTAACTGCCGGTAAAGTCAGCGTTTCATGCGGATGAGAGGGAGCACGGAGGGTGGCAGCGTTGGCTTATATGGAAAAATTTTCTTATTCGGGATTGCTGAATCTAAAGCAGTCTGGAAGGTTCTCTCGAACTCTGAACAAAGGTAGTCAATGTCTGAAGAATTTCTGACGTGAAACGGCCGAAGAAGAGACTCAGATATGGTAGATCGGAATTTTGACCAGTTAGCATTTGAGTAGTTTTTAACGATGCGAAATAGAGGGGAGGACTTTATTTTGTGGAAAGAAGACGAAAACGTGATGGGGAATATGGTCACTGGTAATGGAGTCGCCGAGGCGTGCTGTAGATAGGGTATCATTGAGCGAAGGACTATATAGCACATGGTCAGGGGATGATGTGCCGCGAACAGAAACAAGTGTGGGAGAGTTTGTGGAAAGATGGCAAATATTTTCGGAAAGGATGAAGTCAAATAGGGCAAGGCCTTTGGAATTACAGGAGTGATCTCCGAGGGATGTGTGCCGAGCATTAAAATCACCCAGAATTATAAGATTTTTAAATGAGGAAAGATATTTTAAAAATTCAGCAGGAAGAGGATCTTGTGGGCGGGAGTATAAGCAAACTACAAGAAGAGGAGGCGAGTTTTTGTGGAAGACTTGAACGGCAACAGTTTCAAGGCAAGAGAACTGAGCAGGAAGGGAGACGTATGTGGCAGAGATTGAAGATTTAGTGAAAATGGCTACACCACCCCTTGCATTGTCTGGCCGATCTCTTCGAATGGTTGTATACCCAGAAATTTTTAAAGGGGATGAGGGAGAAGCGAAGGTTTCAGCCACGGCTACTATATGAGAGTCATGTTTGATAACTGAGGTGTGGAGAAGAGTTCTTTTATTACGGAATCCACCAATGTTCACGTAGAAAAAACGTAAGGCTTCACTCGCCATTGTCGGGTATGTCTAGTCGGGAGAGGTAGGATGGAGGAGGTAGTTTGCTAACTGCGACGTGTAGTTGGTTGTTTTCTTGACTAATTTTAACAGTTCTATTTAGAAAATGTCGGGACTGTTGTTTCATGAGTTTGATGATATCTTGTTTTCGGTCCTGAAATAGGTTAGTCAGTACGGTAATTAATAGTCTGATTAAATCGTCTTTTAAGGTTAGGTCGTCCACCATTTCAGAGTCAATAGTCTCAGGTATGGGAAGAGGGTCGTCTTGGCATTTAATTTTTGCTGTCATATTCGGAGCTATTGCTTCCTTAGGTTTCTTGGGACATTTTTTAGATGTGGCGTTATGAGGACCAGAACAGTTGGTACATTTTGGGGGAGCTTCTTTTTGGGGACATCTGATAATGGGGTGATCACCACCGCAGTGGGTGCATGTAGGGGTCCGTTTTGTGCATGAAATTGAAGGATGTTCGTAACTGAGGCAGTGGGAACATTGTGCTGGCAATGGAGGTGGAGGATGAGATGGCTCGGTGCGGTACCGAAACATCTGGAAGAAGAAGCCCTCTTCCAGAAGTTGATCTATTACATATTTATTGGGTGTGATAATACGCATCATCATCGTAGGTTTGTTGGTCTGTCTAGATGTGATTCGGAAAACTTTAATAAACTCAAGATTTTGCTCTGTTAATGCTTGTCCAATTTCTTCTTCGGAAATGTCAAAGTCCACTCCCTTGACCACAACTGAGAAAGTAGGGGAACGGAGAGGTTGTGGGACAGTGAAGCGAGGAGGAGCGTATGTTACAGAGACTTTTGTATGAAATGCAGTGGAAAGCTGGGTCTGGATCAGACTGGTGAGGTCAGCGCAAGGGCTCTTGACAATGAGAGAGGCACGAGTGGTCTTGAGGTAGTCTATTGGTTTTTGAATATAATGGCGGAAGGCTGTGGCGATTTCTTTTTGCGTTATTTGAGAAGGGATGTTGTTCACAAAATAGGTGTGGACGGGTGTAGGACCTCTATGATGGAGGAGGTGAGGGGGAGATTGTTGTGAAATGGATGGTGATCCAGGTGAGAGAGGTGAATTGTTTTCAAAAACGTCAGGGCACGGTGATAAGTCCATAGGTTCAGAGGGAGCGGGGCTGGGAGGAGTGGAGGGTCCATTCTGTTTAGATTTCTTCGTTGCAGGAAGAATTTGAGTTGAAATATTTACAGGGAGCTTTATCTTAGAGGCTTTTTGGCGAGTTGAAGAGGGTGGTGGAGTCCTAGCCTTAAGGGCATCGGAGTAGTTTTGGGAAGGATGCTGGGATGTCATGGTGAAAGTGTAGCGTGTGGTTTGCGTCGCGTGTGTCGCCGGGGCTGAGGTTGTCACCGTAAGGTTCGACAACCCCGGAGACACCCTACTCAGAGCAGCCCGCGGGATGACCGTCAACGACGGGTCCCTGGAGCGCAGATGTCCCTAACAAGCTTTTGGATGAATTGAGTAGTTGTGAAATAATGAGAGATGAGGTGATTTGAAGATCTCGACGAGAAGTCTCGACGTGCTTGAACAGAAGCTGTAGACGCAGGAACGGCAGCAGCAGGCTCGACGAAAGCTGATCGTAGACTGTGAGGACGAAGAAAAACTGTTGTGCGAAGAAGCAGGAATCTATAGAACGACGAAAGATGTGATAATATTGCAGATTTTCCTGCGCTTCGCGCAGGAAAGAATTTTTCTCTTTCTCTTGACGTCGATAGCTATAGGCGTTGAAGCAACAAATAATAGTAGCACGAGTAAACTTAACAGCCTAAAATTGGCAGCACTGCTAGTTAAAGATTCAACTAGCGCGAATCAGCGTCGAAAGCAATTTCACTCAACAATGCCTCCTACACATGTCATCGTATATCATTAAATTGCCTTGTGATTTTAATGTGGCTGCGAGTATTGACGTTCAAAAACATCGGATCTGAGTGATCTCGACGGTACCAGTCCTGGAACACATGTACCGCCCAACCAAGTTGCAGTTTTCCACAGTTATATAGGAGAATTTCGGGATAGTTCCAATTCTCCACCTCTTAAACAAAGTATCATTCAGAACATTGGTTACAAAACTCTGTCAGCAGGCGATAATCCACACACACACAAACAAAATAAGCCAAGTTAGCATCTATCATCTTCACACATTCGGTATTAAAACCGGATTGTGCAGATTTTCTCCATTTTTACGACAGTGATCTGACATGTGCCGTGTATTACATTACGCTTTAATTATTTCGTTGCTTTCCTTCAAAGACTCCATATGCTGACGCCTGTTCACACAACAGAACGGAGCACATCCACTGATGTGCAGTTGATACATATGCGTATGTCTCACATCCACGAGACCTTTGGTCTCCATAACGGACCGATTCGCTTGTATTTGCCCTTCTATCATCAGTCGCAATAGCTAATATCTTTTGATCATCTCGTACGTCCTATATTCAGTTAGCCTAACTTATTTTCCAAAATATTAAAGTATTTGCGTGGCTATTATTGTGTCTGCCATATAGTAATCATGACAAGGCGTCATCAAACAATCATCCAGGCGTCAGTGGATTAATTCAGAAAATTTTAAAATTCTCAGATATATATATATAATATATAATGAAGTAAAAATATTAGGCCGGGATAATATTACAAAGAATCAAACTCCACGATTTTAAAGAAGAAATTATAATCACAATGTATTGTCATATTCCAGAAATGAATGAAATATATTGAAAATTTGAATAATCACTTTAAAAAAAGCTCTCAGCAGATCAAAACTCACTTCTCGGTTAGTATGAGGCAAATCTGTATGACATGAGTCCAAAGATGTCGTTACAGGGAATTACGTCTCTTTCCCGTATATTGCAGCGACTGAACATGAAGCGGTCCGCTCGCGGAGCTTCATATTTTTCTAGCAAGCGTTGGTCGGTGGGAGCAAAAGAGACTATTTCGCAGTGCAACCATCGCGGCACCCTTTGCAGTGCAGTGCAGGTGTTTGGAGGTGGGAAACGAGATAATGGAACCGCACATTCCATCAGTGGGGACAGTCCGCCCGTGCTAGCGATGCGTGAAGTGCAGAGAGGTTGTGTGCGTATATGCATGGAAGGATAACGCTATTATTTGATAATAAGTTCAGACAATTTTTTTTTTTTTGTTTCACGCTAAAACCCTCGTGTTGAGGACACGATTGCAGCTGGCCAGTGAGACGCCGTTCGAAAGGATAATCATCGAATGTGTTCCAAAGCAAGTGCTCGTCCAGTGTAAACACAGTGCGACGATTAAATTTTGTTTTGTGTGTGTTGCGCACAGAAATCCCAGAAGATCGGACAGCGCCGACTTCAACATAAACGTCATCTAGATGGTAATTACACGATTTTTATTCCTCAGAACAAACCGAGTCAAAGTGTGGCGCATTGTACCCGAACGCGATAATCTGTAGAGACTTGTGCTCTCTGATTTTATTTTGAGTTAGTCTGACTTTGTTGGTGATCTGTCATTTCATTGTTTATTTAATCAATTTTATTATATAGATTAGTATTTGTTGTTTAATAATACGCCATTACAACTGTTGGATATTGTTTTTATTTTCCGTGCGGAAAATAAAAACAATATCCAACAGTTGTAATGGCGTAATATTAAACAACAAATACTAATTTATCAAGCAACTCTAGAAGAAAATTGCCTACAATAATCAAATATTTATTATATAGATTTAATTTTCTTGTTATACGTGTTAGTCAATGCAAATCATCTTTCCTTATGTTGATAACAATAAATGGATGTGTCAGTATATAAAATTAATATAAATTTTCTTATAATAAACCAAATAACTACATTTCTAAATGTTTATTGCAAATTCTGGAAGGACTCCTTCAATGGCGCCCAGGCAAAATTGAACAAGATATTTTATATACAAAATTTTAATGATAAAGAGTAATAGTAACTGATGGCAATCCTCACTCCCGGATACACCACAAACTGTGATTGTCAGATCGTGTGTTGTCTCTGACTGCGACGTCGATTATCAATGGCGCATCACAATTGCATCAAATGGCGATCTGTATCGACCACTGGCGAGATGCGTCTGCTTCCTTCGGTTGTTTAGGTGACATGGAAGATTGAACTGCTCTAGGCCGGGGACTATCAGGAACTACTTCCTCGTTAGAATTACGTGCTCAAACTTGAAACATATACGCGAAAGCTAAACTTACTGAGGAAAGCGACTTATTGATCATACTGTTGTGATCATCAGGAAAAAATCAACGTTCAACAGTATGAGTGATCATGACTTATAAGCTAGTCACATGACATATTACTGGAATTAATAGGATTAATAGAAAATTGGTTTACAATTTAACTGAATTTATTAAAACTGCATCGTAAAACTTATGCAAGCATGTAATTTATTTTACTTTCCAATGTCTTTGATTTTTAAACAGTGTGAGAAATTTGAGATTTATCAGGGTTCATTGAATGGATAGAACTGATTTCGCAAGTTTTCATCAGAAAGGAAGCTTTATGTTTGTCAGACGTGAGCGAAGTCAGACCATAGTGGTACCGCAACAGTCGTTGGTTTTCCACGGAGGACGGGCCCGCCTGGCGAGATGTGGCGGTGAAGGCTGCTGTACCAGGCAAGAGTGTCTTTTCAACCGTTTTTTTTTCCTCCAAAGAAAACTCTGTAACGCTCCCGCTGCGATGTGCCGCATTACACACAGCGTATCAGGACACCGCCCAGTAAAATAATTGTACCTGGTATGCTCAACAGATAAATAAAACACCCAAAATATAATAATATTGTTGACGAGATCTTTTAGTGGTTGGATTATTCCCACCCCTCTTTGAGCACGCCACTTCACGAGGAAACGTCAATAAAGACTGTTTTCGGTCGCCGCCATTAGATAACGGCTAGCTTTTTCGAAACTTGCTCAAATGGAAAGATAAACTTGAAGCTATATATGATGGGCAATAGATCCAGTGCAGTCCGAAGCCAGGTAGAATGCTTGGTCACTCACCGGACGAATAACTCTGGGCGCTTTGTTGCGTCACGTAGCACTGTCTGTTTGGCCCACGCCGCACCGCCAAAATCTCGCAGAGACTATATGAACACTCGGTGCCTAATAACATTGACACTTTGTACTTATTAACTCATTACGAACTTAAACGCGGAAGATATAATTAGCAAACGACCTATTAAACCATAGTAAAATGCCTCGCTGTCGAAACCAGAAGACCTAATCCCTGTCTCGTGCTCTTCCGCTACCGAAGCCACCTTGATCTTGATTCGTTGTGGAATTATTGCGAAAATAATTTTCTATTTGTTAGGAAATGAAAACATTAATTTTTAATGATGAACAACGGTGCATTTTCCATTGACAAGATCTTTCCCTCGTTTTCCCTTCACTCGTTTTCTCTCCTCCAGTTATACGAAAAGTGACACTGATTTTTCAAAGCCACAACCTTTTCCCCATACCAGCTCTAAAGTTTATTTTATGGATATTCTTAACACAACCTATGTTTTGGAATAGATCGTTAATCAAGTATTTTCTTCCTCGTCACTGCGATGCTTAGTTTTCATTGTGCATCACAGGTCTTCATTCATACTGCAAGTATCTACGCTGTTCACGAGTTCATGTCAAGTAAACCACTATTCTCTGAGGTTGGTTCCCTGTCCCTAGGTGATTCTCTCTACCTGCCTCTGTTAAGGGATGAGGCAGTCGATTCCCCTCCTCTGAATACGTTCCTCAGTGTTCATACCCATTAAGTTTCACGTATTGTTCACTCCGCTCGTCATTATCCTTAACTCTTCGCACAGACAATTAATAAAATTATCCTTACTAGAAATTACCTGGCATGTTATTACTTGCATATTACATTACAATATATTGCGCCTTCTTGTATACGGTTCATTAATCATATGGAATGGGAGACCTATTGATGTCACCGAACGTGGTTGGATGAACGGTAACGTTCTGCGGTCTTATTTGGGAGGACCCTTCTTCGAATACCCTTTCGGCCGTTCAGGTGAATGGCGGTATATGTCCCTCAAAAGGCAATGGCCGAATTACTTCCCGTTGCTTGCACGCAATCCTTTATCACCTCTAATGACATCGATGTCGACAAGTCGTAAAACCATATACGAGGTGTGGCTACAAAATAACGAAACGATTGCTCCATTGCTTTGAAACAGTGCTGTAAGTCTGCTTCCGTGAGTACCTTCATGACTCATGCACTTTTACTATCACAGTCACAATATCACTATACAGTCACATGGTGCGAAGTCAGGAGAATGAGGTAGATACTCTAACACTGGGATGTTGAAGTTCACTAGTAACGTCTTCACAGATAATGCAGAATGAGTCGGGACGTTGTCTTGATGGAGGAACCATGACTTGTTCTAACACAACTTGGATAGTTTTTTTTCTTATTTTTTTTCACTGAGTTCCGCAAGAACCTCAAGTTTAGTTAACTGACGGTCAGATCGAATCAGATAACCGAATTTTTAATATTTTCATCCGTTTCTGACGTGGAAGGATGACCGGTGCGTGAATCATCTTCAACTTCTTCTCGGCCATCTTGGAGATGTTTAAACCACTCAAAAACTGGCGCAAGTGATAAATATTCACTGCCATACACTTCTTGTAATAACAAATAATTTTCAGTAGCGTTTTTAACAAGTTTTATATGAAATTTCACTACAATTCGGTGCTCTATTATCATGTTTCCTGGTAAACAAAACAACATCTCTAAGTTAGATTCCCAAGGCCGAACAGTACGAATCAACACCTGCCCCCGGCTAACCCTTGCCGCCTCGCAGCCACCTCCCCACCACGTTGCCTTGTACCATTTCAGCTACCCGGGCGTTTGATCTTTACCGACTGGGAGACGGAGAGAGGCGTGCCACCCGTACCAACACAGGCTGAACCACGACCCGCTGTTGATTGCTGGACCGCCCTGGCTGGAAAATCCACGTGCCGTGAAGGCCACGGCCAGACAGATCTGTTTACAGACACGGTAGATGCTTCATTCGAAAGAGAAGACTTCACTCTACTCAGCTGTGAATAGTTAGTCTTTGGCGCATGAGTATTATTTTTGAAGAAGCGTCAGTCTCCTTATGTTATAGTAACATCTCGTAAAAGAGAAAAACTACCGTGTTTATAATTCACAGAATAAACAATGTCTCGATGGCCTCAGAGTATCCACCCGTATACTACACCATGTTCTTTCGAGTTGGAGGTCGGGTGATGATTGTGCCAATTTCCCCCGTATCCGACTGTGGAGCTGTTTGTCCCTGGGAATTGACTGGCAGACAGAGCAGCGACATGAGCCGCTTATTGGAATTCCGGTCACGCGGCGCCCACTTATCGGCGGGCTGCCCTTCAGTGATACTCTCCTGTACACTGGTTAGAAACTCACGTTAATAGATGTCTACTGTAGGCTTACTGATTAGCTGTAGAGAAGATTACGTAACCACTGATGCTGATTGTCTATTTAAAACACTTAAGCGAAATTGGATTTGGGGACAAACTTTATACACGACACCGGAAACAATCTTTTATAAAAGACATATATGACTGGATGTTGTGGGCCATTTCTTCAATTGAAAATTAGTCATTTTTTTAAAATTAATTAAGGTTAATGACACACCAATACAACTGAATTTTCTCTGTGTGAGTGTGTGTGTGTTCCAGAGCATCGTCAGCGATATCTGTCTGATATTTGTACATTTTGTTAGTTACATTTCATTTAAGACACAATATATTTTTTTGTAATGAAATGTAACTAACAAAATGTTCAAATACCACACAGATTTCGCTGTTGACGTTCTGGAAATAGAGGGAAAAGCATACGACCCACACACACACACACACAAATCAATTGCATTGCCGTGTCTCTAGCCTTTATAAATAAATAAAAATTAAAGTACGTATATCTCGCCAACTGGCAAGTGTGAATGTATTTGATTATGCGTAGGTGCCTTGCACCTAAACCAACTTTGTGCGTTCCAATCCCGAATAAAATAGTCGAGAATGATTTGCTAGTAGCTTTTTAAAATTTCTCGAAATTTGTTAGTATTTATTTTCAGTTATACTTAATGTATCTTATCACATCAAACTCGTTTGTAGTCATTTCATTTTTAGTTGGTTCAAACACAGCAAAAATCAGCAAGACAGAGAGAGATGTGAGCTTAGTTACAAAAGATGTGTTGAATAGTTGGATGTTTAGTGTCAGAAAGACGAATTTTATGAATATTGTTACGACTGCGACGAAGAGGAGAGATGCAGTTGAATAAAAATATCAGCCGAGTGCAATATAATGTATGTGAGGCTGCAGAATAAATGTGAATTCACGTGAAACTTGAAGTGATTAATATTGGTCATAAAGTTGATAAATCTGTTTAGCTAGAGAAAAAAATGGAAGATGGAGTAGAAATTTATCTTTCAGTTAGAAGGAAATACTGTTGTTATAAAATAAAACAGGAGTCTTCACATTATAAGTCGTCTAATACGTAACAGAACACGCAAAATTTATTCCCTTTGCTCAGAGGATCCAGAGAAATCTGTAACAGGTGAACTATTGTATTTATAAGGAGAGACGGTTTGGAGAAGTAATTTATGCGTGATATTCCAAGTAAGTAAAAGCTGAGAAATTAAATAAATCTTCCACCAGAAGCTGACCGTTATGGTAGCAACAGAACAGTCGTATCGCTTACTTGATATTTTTCCTAAAACAATGTAAAACCGCATCTAAAATAACCAAGATTACTTTGCTAGGTAGCTTCTTCGAATTTCTATTAAAAAAATAGTAATTAATTTCAGTCATACTTAAGGTATTTTACTACAGTATACTTGATTGTTGTCAATTAATTTTTTGTGGTCGCAAAGACATGAAAACGATATCGTGACCTTTCATAGATGTAAGGGGATATTGCCACACATCTCATTTGAATTTGGTGAAGAGTTCCTTATTGATATTTGGCGAACGTGGCATCACGTTTTCATGCATAAGCACAATACCTTTTTTTAAAAACGTTCCAGGTCGTTTAACTCTGATTGGCTTCCTCAATTGGTTCAAGATTCCACAGTAGGCAGCTGTGTTGATTGTTGCACCTTTACGCAAGACTTATAAATGCAAAATGCATTTACCATACAAAATAATAGAGAGCATCACCTTCCCTGCAGAAGCAACACGTTTCGCTTTTTATCCCAGATGGAGAGTACTTGCGTCTCCTTTACGTGAACTTCGCTTTGATTGAAAATAATGAAACCATGTCACATCCTCATGATTAAATTTCCTTTATTCTCTAAGCTAGTGTTTCTCAATTTTTATCAACCTGGGAATCAGTAAAATCTCAGAAATAATTCTACGGTTCGCTAACTTACACAGACGGAAAAAAAAATCCCAACACCAAGAAAAAATTATTGTAGAGTAATGAAATTTGGACAATGCATTTGTCAAGTTAACATGTTTAATTGATTAAATTTTCAAGATCACAGGTTAATTTAAGCTCAAGAAAATGCATTTCAAATGTGAAATACTGTTAAATTAATAGCCGGTGTAACCTCCAGAATTTTGAATGCAAGCCTGCAAACGTGAATGCATTGTGTCATACAGGTTTCGAATGTCACTTTGTGGTATGGAGTTCCATGCTTGTTGTACTTGTGCTGTCAATACTGGGACGGTCAGTGCTGGCTGTGGATGATGCTGGAGTTGTCGTCCAATGATATCCCATACGTGTTCAATTGGAGACAGATCTGGTGATCTCGCAGGCCAAGGTAACATGTCGACACTCTGTAGAGCACGTTGCGAGACAACAGCGGTATGAGGGCGAGCGTTATCCTGTTGAAAAACTCCCCCTTGAATGCTGTTCATGAATGGCAGCACTACAGGTTGAATTACCAGACTGACGTACAAATTTGCAGTCAGTGTGTTTGGTATAACCACAAGAGTGCTCCTGCTGTCATAGGAAATTGCTCCCCATACCATGACTCCAGGTGTAGGTCCAGTGTGTCTAGGCCGCAGAAAGTTTGGTTGCAGGCGTTCCCCTGGCCTCCTTCTGACCAACACTGGAGATCTGTTGTGTTTTCTGATGAAAGCAGGTTCTGCCTTGGTGCCAGTGATGGCCGAGTGTTGGTCAGAAGGAGGCCAGGGGAACGCCTGCAACCAAACTGTCTGCGGCCTAGACACACTGGACCTACACCTGGAGTCATGGTATGGGGAGCAATTTCCTATGACAGCAGGAGCACTCTTGTGGTTATACCAAACACACTGACTGCAAATTTGTACGTCAGTCTGGTAATTCAACCTGTAGTGCTGCCATTCATGAACAGCATTCAAGGGGGAGTTTTTCAACAGGATAACGCTCGCCCTCATACCGCTGTTGTCTCGCAACGTGCTCTACAGAGTGTCGACATGTTACCTTGGCCTGCGAGATCACCAGATCTGTCTCCAATTGAACACGTATGGGATATCATTGGACGACAACTCCAGCATCATCCACAGCCAGCACTGACCGTCCCAGTATTGACAGCACAAGTACAACAAGCATGGAACTCCATACCACAAAGTGACATTCGAAACCTGTATGACACAATGCATTCACGTTTGCAGGCTTGCATTCAAAATTCTGGAGGTTACACCGGCTATTAATTTAACAGTATTTCACATTTGAAATGCATTTTCTTGAGCTTAAATTAACCTGTGATCTTGAAAATTTAATCAATTAAACATGTTAACTTGACAAATGCATTGTCCAAATTTCATTACTCTACAATAATTTTTTCTTGGTGTTGGGATTTTTTTTTTCCGTCTGTGTATATGGGTCTAATTTGTCACGTTTGTGTATATTATTAACACTTGGGAAATATTGTTTTTTTTTTTTTACCACTATAATGCCATAAATCTCAAAGCATTGTTTGTATTCTTACGGAAAAACAGTTAATTACATATTGGACAACTCTTAACATTTATTAACCAAATGAATAATAATAGTATGTCTGTGCACCACCTGCACTATCTTCGTGGACCACAGATTGATTAAATTTTTTCACTGTATTGAGCAATGAAAAAATTTAATTCATGCGTTTGATTTCAACTGTCAGTAACTTTTCGCTTCTCAAGATTTTGAGAAACTATTCGCTGAGCGCTGCCGAAAGAAGTCTTCTCTTTCTGGAAGTATTCTTGAACTGTTATTTGCCGATTTGATTGAACAAAGATGTTAATGGCTAAACAATGTCAGGTATTAATGTGTTTGATGTTACCCCTTTTTTTTTGCTTATTGCTTTACTCCTCGTCGAAGTCGTGGTCGTTAGAGGTGGAAAAGGACGGGGGGGGGGGAAGGAACGGAAAGTAATTTGGCCATTGCATTTTGATGGAAGCATTCCGGCATTCGCCTGGAATGATTTGGGGAAATCATGGATATCCCAAATTGGATACCCGGACGGGGATTCGAACCCCCGTCTTCCGGAATGCGAGGCCAGAACGTTAACAGTTCACCTATTGATGTTCCCACACGGTAGTGATTTATACTGTCACTGTGACTGTTTCTGCAATATAGCACCATTTACCGACTGCTTGCCTCTAAATGACATTTTCATCTTAAATTTCACACATCCGTTTGTGTCATGTACGGAGTGTTCTGTCATTTTGGATCACTTTTGACGAAAAAATTTAGAAAATTTTAATTCTCACTTGCATATACGAGAATGTTTGTCAAACTCTTAACGATGCAGTTGAACACTTGCAACAAAATTTAATGTGTTATTTACATCACGTTCTTCTTCGGAAAGCATCCTATTTACACACATCTAGTCTCTCATACAACGCATTTCGTTTGCTGGGTTAAGAGACCACAAGGACGGTATTGTCAGGACACGTTTCTCTGCTGCAATAGTCTTTCTTCCAATTTGACACAACCAGGGTCCGTCATGCGTTAATATTTCCCTGTGAGAACCACCATCATACAAATAAGGTCTCTGAAAATGTCTTGTCCCTAATGTTCGAAAGACTAATCATTTCAATTGGAAGAAAATGTTCTGTTACGGTCTGTTGGTCTAAAACTTCTGTATGACATGTGAGCTGTCCCGGCAATAAGCCAAATGTGCGCCACCAATTATCCTGGAAATGGTCAGCCAATTCTGAACTAACCACTCCGTTAGTGGATGACGTCGTGTAATTTAGACGACAACGGCCCAGTTATCCTCTCTCAACGCATGCAAGCCGTTAGCTTATATAATTTTAATTAGGCTTTTCTGGCACATAACCACCAAGGAAATTGAGAGATATTAAGAAAACGTCTGGGAATATAAAACATACTGCTCTGGTCGAAATACTACTGAATTTAATTAATATCGTTACTTGAAACATCTTTTAAAGCACGTAAGTTACATTCAGACAGATTTCAAATGCATATCACAAGCTGTGTACAGAAAGCATGAACTCGCGCCATACAACCTCCTCCAAGCGGCGTAACACACACACTGTCCCACGCCCTGCGATGGTATAAAGCAAGCAGCCAATCAACAATCGCTGTCTGCACAGCTGTGCTGGCTGGTGTCAAAGATTAAATATAAATATAACAACACTATGCTTCCTAGTTTACTAAACAAAGTACAATCTGTAGAACAAAACAATATTACAAATCAAGTTACAAAAGTTAATACAATTATTTATGATACTTATATTTAATAAATGCAACATTATCTATTATTATTATTAATTTAATTGCGATGAAGCACACGGTCCGGTGGCAATTCCCTGTCATCCAGTTACGCTTTTGTTTAATTTTGTAATTATCTTATATAATTTGAGTATTAAATTCCTCCCCCATCTATTTTTGCGATTTACAAATTATATTTTTAAATTCCTTCAGCATTTTTGGTAAATTATTCATCACTTCACTTAGTAATTTGTTCCGATTCCGAACACTCTCGCCTACAAAAGAAAATTTGCCCACTCCTTTATGCATGAAATCGAGTGCCAGGTTGTGGTCATGGTCGGCTTTCCCTTCCATGCACTATTCCTAATTCTTCGACCAATGTCCCACCAAGCCCCGTCACCAACATACGTCTTGTACATTACCAACACTCTCTCCACCCTCCCCCTGTCCTCCAATGACTCCCGATCCAGCTCTTTGTCATATAAGATACTGTCTGAGTCCTGTGATAATTTCCACAAACAAATCTAGCTGCTCTTCTTTGCACGCCCACCAACTCATGTATCTGATAGCCAAAATGTGGGTCCCAAACTACACCACCATATTCAGCCAATGGTCTAACCAATGTTTTGTAACTCAATTCCTTAACATCTCAGGTAAATCCTCTTAATACCCTCTCCAGTAAATGTAGGATTTTTAACCTTTACCTACCACCTGCCCAGTGTGCTCCACCCATTGTCATACGTTATGCTAGGATACTCGTATATAGGAGTGGAGTTACTTGACAATGGCGGCAGTGTATATTACCGCCAAAACGTCGTGCTATATAAACGATCTTGGCTAGTTCCCCTAGAAAAGTTCATCTTTTATGCTAAGATATTTACACTTCAAGCCTCCAACAAGCAATTCTGAACCCACCAAATAATCATAAACAATCTTTATCTTTTTATCTGTGTACCCAATAAGCTGACTCTTCTTGGAATTTATCTTCATTCTATGCTGACCTACCCATTCAGATAGTCTACCCAGGTCACCCTGCAGCAGTTCACAGTCTTCTCGTGTTTTCATAATTCACTATTAATAATAATAATTGTAAATTGAAAATAAAAATGACTGGGGTATTAGCAATAATGTTATGTACAGAGTCTTTTAGAGTTATCAGATGTACTGCCTACGGTTGATCCACTGAATTATCTATGCCATTAAGCATATGGAAATATCACTGAAGAACAGAATTAAGTAGGTTATTTATATTTCTTAATTATCTTCCATGGTACTTAACGATACTAGCGTTAAAAACAAACAGTGATAATAATTCCTAGAGTACCTCACCAAGCACAACTTAGTTTTTAATGCTTCTTTTCTTCCTGCAGCATAAAACTTGGAGCGAAAACTATTCGTGCTTCTAGACGCTCATTATTTTCCTGTTTCTTACTTCACTTGAGGCGGCGCTAACGCTTAAAGCGCCGTGGTTGTAAAGTGAATGGAATCTGCTGTAAGATATCCTTTAAAGCCGCGTCATGGTCTCACGTCCGTTACGAAATAAAAGATTGAAACGTTCTAAAAACGGAAGCCGTTACATGTGTCACTACACGGGGCCGTATATTTTATACGACGAGCTGGGTAATCGCCGCTTATGTCGAAGGAATTTATACTTCCCCGGCTCCCGACTACCACGTAACGATTTAGGACTCAGACCGTTAACCCAAATATATATATATATTTTAGCTTCCTAGTCGAATCTGCCGAGGGAGATAAAATATATTGCGGCGATGCGAAAAACAAATTACAGTTACTGGCCGTTAAGCTGCTTATCAGACACTGGAGAGCTCGCGTTTGGCAGTTTATACCTTCGCTAACAATCTAGCATAGGCCAGCAAACTAGTAGAATGAAAAAATGACCTGCAAGTGCTGATTTGCTTGCTGGGAAATATTAGTGAAATGATGATGTAAGACGTTCGATTATTATTATTATTGAATGATGGCGTCTGTAAAGCCTGCTTAAACGTAACTCATAAAACAGAACTATTTTTTATTCTCAGTATGAAATGTATATAACATGGTAAAGTGGAAAATTTTAAACGAATTTGCCTGTAAATATTTTTTTAAAAAAAAGACGAACATAAGAAACTTTGCAGATGCGAGCTGTTCTTAAACCTGTTCTTATAATATGCTTTGAATTAAAGCGGCCGATGATTTCAGTCTTTTATAATTTTATAAACTGATGAAAACTTTTGCGTTAAGATTGTTTTGTTAACAATTATTCTTCAAAGCTTATAAACGATTAGGAATGACAGGCCGCGAAATGTATTTAGCTGAATTCAAATTTTGTCATGGTAGTAAAGGTCCCACTGTCATATAGGTTCCCTAGCTGGGTGGCGCAAAGACATGTCGTGGGGGGGGGGGGGGGGGGGAGAGCGGCGTGCGATGTGGCTTCGACGCCCCTGTGGACTAGAGGTGGGCAAAGTGATTCACTAAAAAGAGCTGTTGTTCATTTGATCACTCAATGAAAAGAACCGGTTCTTTTGAATGGTTCACTTGCTCAGTAGCTCAGTTTTATTTGAGACCTTTTTTTTTTTAGGTCTCACCCCTCACAATCCGGTTATACCCCCACTCCCCACTTTCCGTTGATAATACCCCCCTATGTCGACTTCAACACAAATAGTAGTAGACTAGTAGACCTTTTTTTTTTTTAGCTCTCCAGTCCACAAAACCCACTTGAGCTAGCTCTTCATGATCTTCGGAATCAACGATTCACCTAGAAGAACTACCGTTCACTTTTTAGTGAGCGACTGCTCACTCGCTCTTTTAAATGAATTGCTCTAAAGAACTGATTCACTTGCGAACGACCCATCTCTACTTTGGACGAGATACCCTAGCTCAGTAAATACTATGCCATCTTCCCAGCCTTTTAAAGTTGAAAGCCTTTATTCTAACATCACTTACCTAGCGAGTTTCCTCTGCTATGACATTGTTAGTATTGAGTGTAGGTATCTAACTTTTTAATAATATAATATTGGGGGGGGGGGTAACTTTTCTTTTAAAGCAAGAGGGGCGTAGCTACAATTTTTTTTGGAACCGCTACAAACAGATTAAAACCAAAATCAGTAACAAATTTTCGATGATCTCAACCTGTTAGAAGCTTTTTTACATTTGTTTCTTCATCGATAAAAGGTGGAGTCGCGGAGGCTGATTACATAACCGAATATCTGTCATTAACGTGGTTACAGCTTCAAGAGTAAATTTAATCATAGCTTTAGGGCTCGTCAATGACGATGTCATTAGAGCAGGGAGAATGTTGAGGGCGCGGAACATCAGAGGAATCTGTCATGGTTTTTGTGAATGAACCATTCAGCCATTCGCCTGAAATGATTTGGTGTAAACAAGGAGAACCGAAATCTGGATCGGCGGACGGAGGATTGAGCCTGCGTCATTCCGAAGAACAGACCGAAACATTACTGCTCAACAAGGGGGCTTGGTAAAAGTATTTTGGTATTGTATTGATATTTACAAGTCGTTTATAAACCTTCTTCAAAAGAAACGAAAAATTTTCCACAGAAAATATAAAAGAATTTAAATACAGTTTAAGATTTTTAGCTACGATAATCGCACAGAAATTAGAATTATTGCCTTCTGAAATGAATAAAGTGTGGTGGTGCTATTTGAGGTTGTCTAGTGATAAGCACAACACGACAGTTCAAGTTAAAGAAATAAGTTAATAGAGGGGAAGTAATAGTTAAAGAAAGATCTGTAGTCAACTGCAATTTGAGAGGTGACTGACCTCACTAATCGTGAAATTTATTATTATAAACATATTTTGTTATTAAATAATTGTGATTATATAGAGTACTGATCCGATATTGAAAATTGTAGTATAAATATAATTTTCTGTAATGATTATTTGTAAGGGCGAAATTCACAATTACGGATAAGTATGTACCGGTAAGAAGAGACGGTTAATCAGCACAAAATGTTATCTGATGTAGAGCAAACTTCTAAACTGTCATTAGAAAGTAAATTTATTGACAGGAGTAGTTATAGTGGAATGAAGCACACATTAAAACGATTATTGAAAGTGAAAGTAAACACTAGTTCTAAATTGAACTAAATTACTTATTGGTAAACATGCGTACTCCCATTTTCACTTACTAGTGTAGTGAAATACTTCGTCTACCAACTTATTTGAGTCGAAATGATAGGAAAGATAAGATTAGAGAAATAATGTGTCGCACTGATTCTTATATCAATTCTTTTTTCCCTCGTACCATTCGGGATCGGAACGCACAGCAAAGAGATTAGCTTTTGTGCTGCGCACCCTCTGCCACCCACAATTTTGTGAATTACAGAGTATATATGTAGATGTAGAAATAAACAGTTGTTTTTATAATTAATTCAAGGTCTACAATAACAAAATAATCGTTTTTATAAAATGCAAATCCTAAAATAATGTTGTGGTTTAGGAACATTACATTTCAATCAGGTTGTGACAGTATAGGAGTAAGTTTGAATAGATACTGTTGATGGTGGAAGCCTCTGTAGCTTTCAGGGCAGTCAGATGCTACGCCTGTTTTCTGGAAAAAAGATGTGAGTTATCATGTAGCTAGATCCATCAGGTTGTTGACTATTCTTCTCATAACTAAAATCGAAAGTGGTACCGTAAGTACTGGTCTTAATTTTTTATTGGCTTTGAAGATCAGTTTGATTGTAAGCGACGAGAGCAAAATGGGTGGCCCGAATGCAGACCACTGAATCTCCTCTTCATAGATGGCGTCTCAGGATGGAGGCGGGGGGGGGCGGGGGGCGAGATCGTAATCTTTGATTTATTCCGGTCACTTTGGCGTCAAGAGCACACCGATTACAAACAATAAAATTCTTAACGGTATATCGCCTCAGAACCTCAGCGCTGCCAGACGACCTAGCAAGACAAATGTACGTCCTTTGTCCATCGAAGGTGCATCACTTTCACTGTGACCGAAAAAAACTAACTAGTTTCAACTTACATAGTATTTGTTACTTAGAGATTTTTATATTGTGCGCTGACAGATGATAATTATCAAGATTATTATTTAAAGACGCCATTAATACTAAACATATTTTCTGAATGTAGCTCGCAATAATATTTTATTATGGAAAAGCAGAAAAGAACATCTTTGCAACAAAATCCTCTCGGGTGTCCAGCCCATCAAGAATATCTTTGACGAGGAAAACTGTTGTAAGAGCTGCAAAGAATATTTTAGGGACAACCGTCACAGCATTAAATGTGTAAATACAAACGAATGGCGAATACTATTGTTATTGCGTTATTTGAAAATTATAAAATGTCTGTCCCGATGCAGTAAATGTGGGTTAAGAGCTCATTTGTAAAAACTAAAATTAAATTAAGTTGCGGAAATAAGAATATTGCTTATTTCACTACAAATAAGTGAAGGAAAGTATATCTGCAAGCATATATGAGTAAGATAAGAATATTAACTTTTATGAAAATAGTATTAACTATTATTTCTGTAAATGTCATATTTTGTTGCAAATCGGAAATACGAAGAAAGTAAAGACTGAATTTAATCAAAGGTTAAGTATAGAAATTAAAGGCAATACACAGCCAAGGAACAATATAAAATCAAACAAGCTAGATTATAAAAAATGGTAATGAAAAATGCAAAAATAAGTATGTTTTTGCAAGGAAACGCTAATCAGGATATTTTTCTATAATCCTCAGCGCTACTGTGTATTCAATTAAAACAATAAATTTAAGTCAAGTACTTCACTCAGATAAATTTTAGAAGCCTCAGCAAAATACAAAGAGGTACAGATGTAATCTTAATACAATTTAATATAGCAGTGTTATGACGGGAAGATCTCTTTGCAGTTCCGTCTGTTTTACAGAAAGAGGTGGAGAGAGAATTTAACGCATAATTATTTTTACACAACATAATTAATGGAGACAGAGAGAAAATTATTTATATAAGCCATTGCTGCTGACGCGTAAAGTTAAAACTTATAGTAGCAATCTTGGAAATGATGTAGCGTTACATTTTCTCGACATCACTCCATTGAGGACGACAGTATTTGTAACAATCTGTCTGCTTGGTAGCATCTTTATGTGTGTTCTGTTCTTGTAGCATGTGCGAACAGTTTTAATCATTTCCGTAGATGACCACGAGAAAGTACCTTAAAAAATACTCTTCTCACGTTCACGAAACTAATTTTCAACGTGGTAGCCCATCGAATTAATACCTCAGTGGTGTCCCCTTTCTCTCGTTCAGTTACGAACGGGACGAAGTATGTGAAGATGGAGTAAGCCATGTTGGTTTCCATATATTCTAGGAAGCCGTCCTTCCATTCAAGAAACCACACAGAAACTCAAGTCTCGTAATCAGGCTCAAGATATGAATATCGTCCAATGGACGTTTCTGAATACAGTACGACGGCTCTTTAACGAGCGAGGCCAAACTGCTAACTCAATATGAAGTTCTCACCAATCCTCATACACTGAAGGAAATTAAAACCTGGACTGAGATATGGTAAATGAATGAAATTTGACCCCAAGTATCCCCATATGAAGAATATTAAATGATTAAAAATTGAAAGATTTACATGAAATGGTATGAGCAGCACAGGGATATTTATTAAGCAAAAATGCTATAGCGTATAAGTGGTGAACAGTGTTGTACAATGAAATTTTTTTGTCCACAAGTTTTTGTTGACCAAGTATGCTAAGGCGAAAAGTGACAATCCCCCGAAGCCCTAATGTCTAACTGTGAAAGAGGGCCAATATTTGGTGTGCATGAAATGGGTACATATATCGCGAAACCTCCCGAAGGATTGGCCTTAATGCAATGTCAGTATATAGACTTGTTACACAGTGGATGAAAGAAGTCTATAGTACTCCTAGATCAGGCACAGGTCCATACAGAAGGACAACAGCGCTTGAAGACCGCCAAATTATGTGGGTGGCTGTTGCTGGCAGACGGGTGACTGCATACCAGATCCAACCAGTGGTTACTAGAGGGTCACCTCACAGACGATTGTAAAGCAATTGCTTGAAGCTTGGCTGCACTCTCTGACACCTATGAAGTGTGTTCCATTAAACTGATTTCATTTCCAGCATCGTCTAACCTGGCGTAACGCAGAACCTATATGGACACATGAATGGCGTACATTTGTGTTCAGAGACTCGATTCTGTCTGTAGCAAAGTGATAATGGACAATATGTACGCAAGCGTAGTGGAGAAACGGCTTACCCTGCTGTGATTTCAGAATGTCACACGGGTGTGATGGTTTGGGGGCGATCAGTTTCTTTAGCAGAAATGAGTTGGTTGTTGTTGAAGGTGCAGTGACAGCCCACTACTATATGGACGGGATGCTGCACGTTATTGTGATACCTTTCATGTCCACCACCCAGATCGCATCTGCTAACAGGTTAATACCCGTCCTCGTACTGTGGTCATGACAACACAAGCCTTGCAAGGGGTTATTATCATAATTTTGACCGCACGGTCCGCAGGTTTGTCCCCAATAGAGCATGTCTGGGATGCCAAGAGTAGACACATTAGATTACATGGTCACCCAGCACAAATTGTGTAATAACTGAATGCAAAAGACATGCAGACGTAGAGAGACATGCCCCAAGAAGACATCTGTACATTTATTGATTCAATGCCGGCAATTACCCACGAGTGTATAGGTGTTCAACGTGGGCGAACTTCTTACTGACAACTGTATCTAATTGTCATAAACTTAGCCTGTTCCATTTCAATTTGTATAATTTCTTCCGGGTATTACGCTGTATATAATCTACAAAGTTTCCTAAAGCTCCACCATTCCTGCCTGTTTGTTGCACTTTTAATTTCCGCCAGTGTAATTCAGTGCTGGGCGATTTACGCGAAATGTGTCCGAGCAAGTGGGGCGTTTTATCGATTCGCACTCCGCTGTCAGCAGTGCCTCACGCCGGGGAGGAAAGCGGTGTTTGCGCTCCCGGAGCAACAAGTCGACTCACCGGAAACTCGTTAACGCCGCACAAAGAAGAGCTCCCCGTGGCCGCTTTGTTCTGGTCGCACCCACGATTAGAGACGGACTCCCGCCGTTAGACTAATGACCCGATTGGTCGGCGTGCGTATCGCCCCAGCCCTCCGATAACCATTACAAGATTACGCTAACCGCCTCTGCCAGCTGATTAATGGAGTGAGTGGCCGCTGAATGGACAGCAACCGTCGTTCTACCAGACGACATAATTCATTTACGTCACTTACCTGCTTATCTCACGTTTTCAGGTGTTGCATATAACCCAGTTGAAAAATTACCATCAACAGCAGGTCGACCGTGTTGGCGGCTCAAGCTTTCAGAATGGAGAGAACATACAAAGTGGCCACTTACGGTGATTGTCTACTTGAGGAAGCATTAGTAACATGTGGTAAATAAGATATATTGCAGTTTTATGTCGTTCAGACATCAATCTAATGAAATGTATGTATTACATCGACTTGAAGACGAAACCAAATTCCATTGATGAAGAAGTGGTTACATGCACTCTCTATTTCATTTTATCTTCCTCTGCACCTTTTAAACATGTATACACATGATAGAACTACATACCTCAGGAGTAACATAATACTTTAATTGGTACTTATTAAGCAAAATAATTTGGAGTAAACTGTGCATTCAGGGACTATCACCATTACTGAAAGTTGACCTCAACATTTTCTTTAACATCTTTTGTAAACCTCTTCTAGTTTATAAACTATTTCAGAGTAAGCTTGAAACGTTTAGAAACAGAAATCCTTAGATTACCTACCCTGTCAAGTAAAATGTTCTCTGTCTAAGAAATATAGTGATATCGAATTAATGAAACATATGTATTATATCAACTTGAAGACGCAACATCATTCCATTGACGATGTATCAAAGCTGTTACATACGTACCTTATTCCATTCTTCTTCCTCTCCATCTTTTGAACATTTACACATATTAGAAAACTGTTTGCCCTAGGAGTAACATTAAACGTTAATGCTACTGAGTTAGAAAAATAATTTGGAGTAAGCTGTGCTTTGAGGGAACATCGTCATGAATCAAAGTTGATCACGACAATTTCTTTGGCTTTTCCTCTAAACCTCCTCTAGTTACAAGCTATTTCAGAGTAACTTTTTGACGTTTAGAAACACAAACAGAAATCCCTTCATCAACGATTCTAGCAAGTAAAGAGCTATCTGTTTAAGGACTAATCACACGCTTGTAACATCACTACAGTTACCATTTGCACTTCTTCCTTTTGTTATAGCTCCTTCTCTTATCACAGATTGACGGACGTGATCTTGCAGCATGGAAAGTCGCTTCTGACGTGCAGTTGTACCATCTCCGAATGTCCTTCAGCCACGAATTCCCGTTCCTTCCTACAGATCTATTGCCCTGTATCTTTGCTCTTAGAGAACTGAATAAATGAGGTTTATTTAATATTTATAAAATAGCCTCAGATGCGAGATGACACAAGTTATAAAATTATTGAGTGGGCTGATACACAGAAGAACAATAACGGAAAGAAAAAGATATTACAAGAAGCCAGAAAATGAAAATAATAGGATTCATTTTCTGTGTTTAGTATAATAATAACCAATTAGTTAAAGTTTCATATTTTGGTAAAGATTTTGACAATAGTAAATGGGAACAGATGTTTCATTTCTTTTAGCAACTTTGAACTAACGGAATTAAGATTTTTCATAACCTATATTTTACTAGACTTCGAAAAAAATCATCAAGGTTAGAATCAACAGAGAATCTTTTTAATCGATAACCAGTGGTAATCATATAAAATTTAATGTAAGCGTCTAATGTAACAGTAAACGATTTATTTTGTACTGAAATGCCAATGTGCTGTGAATTTTTAAAAAGCAGAAGAAAAAATTTCTGAATTATTTGCACAAAAGAATCAGCAAAATTACCGTAAATTACACCATATATTATGAACCTGTAGTCTAAGGACACATTTGTAATGGAATAAATAGAAACAGTAAGAGTATTGTGTATCGTAGAAAGGAATTATGCAATACACATTTGAAACAGGGAAGATAGCAATAAAAAAACGCATTAGAAATAGAGGCTAGTTAAAATATAGAATTTTTCGATATCAAATATTATCCAGGGCTCCATAGATATTTCTTGTCTGTAATATGTTTAGCACATTGTGAAAACAATATTATCAGTTTAACGGATAAAATTTTCTATAAATCTCATGAAAATTTTGGGACGAAAGTTGAGACATGCAGCATTGATTAATTTTTATTAGAGAAGGCAGTGGAAGCAATAGAAGAAATGCTGAATAAATGGTTTCGTGCAGATATCATATCATGAAAACGTCCTCAGATGTTATAATCTGCAGAAAACTGTATGAAAGCTGAATTAAGACTGGCGCTACCCTAGCAACGATTAAAATAAATTTGTCTATTGCCGTGTAAAATGATGTTATAAATGTTCAGGAATCAGAGTAATTCAAATTAACCACTTCCAGCAAACTTTGTGACAGTGTCGCGACCGAGCGTGGTGGTGTAACGGATAGCGTTCTGGCCTCGCATTCGGGAGGACGGCGGTTCGAATCCCCGTCCGGGCATCCAGATTTGGGTTTTCCATGGTTTCCCCAAATCACTCCAGGTGAATGCCGGGATGCTTCCTTCAAAAAGGCCATGGCCGAATTCCTTCCCATTCCTTGCCCCCATCCTTTCCCGTCTCTAAAGACCACGTTGTTAAAAAGGGACGTTAAACTGTTACAAAAAAAAAAAAAAAAAAAAAAAGACAGTGTCGTATAAGCTCATTTACTTGATAACAACAAAACCTAAGTTTCTAACAGCATTTAATAGTTTTTTGAAGTACCTTTTAAAGAAATTACCTTTGATTATTCTGTTGCATCTATCAGTTTTTATGAATTATATTGCAAGCTTAACTGGTAATGTAAACCACGGTTGCTAAATGCATATCATAATTTAAAATGCATACTTTTAGTATCATTAATGGAAACGTTCGGAGGACATGCAGGTCAAAATTGTAACAACGACTCATGTGAGCCATTCGGAGGTAGAAAACGGAGCAGAATGGACAGATGTTAGCCGGAAACACCACCCTGATGTAAATGTGCTCCCCAAGGGACAAGTGCGTTAGCTTCAGTGATCCGCAAATCTGTAACTATTGCTTCCCGCTACGATGTTTAACTTTCGGTATAAATCAGGGTTATCGAAGCAGAAAGGATAAAGTCGAGCTTCGGAATGGATTTGGCCTGCTGTTCAAACACCAGCGTCGATAATATTAGCAGCAGCTCGTATCTGCCCGAACCGTTTCAGCGATCGTTTAAATCTCTGCCTCCAGCTAAAAGACACCGGCGTTTTCACAGATATATTGGCTGCCTGTACAAGTAACGCAGATGGAAAATACCTGACCAAGCCCGTTGCATGTGTGGTTAACACCAGGGCTAAGCTTTCGACTCCGAATCCTGCCATCCTGATTTCGGTTTTTCATGGTTTATCTTAAGTAGAGACCGGATTGTATTTTCACATTAAGCCCATTTTCACCGGTTATTGCGTGTTTTACTTAAAACCTAGTGATGATGCATATTTTCGATATATTTATAATATATTTCGGTAGTATACCTAGTTAATACATAAATTCTTACGTTGTAGCGGGCAAAATTACTAACAGCAAAGCTCTTAGCAGTCATGCTACTATTGTTTGGATAGAAAATATTGCGGCCAAGTAAAACAGATTCACAGCAGATAAAAACGGAAGATGCCTTTCTGCGTCGCACTCGTTTACTGTAGCATTCATCCTACCTGACAAATTACGCATGCGGTTGTTAGCGAGCTCATTTCATGTTTAATTTATATTTATTTGTCCAACGTTTAATATACATCTACCATGCCTCCCGAAAACAAGTGGTCTTTTCGTGGGTAGGGACTATCCTGGAACATTTACATATGACGGAAATGTTTTGTATCGTCTAGTTAGCGAGAAAAATATTTCGTGCACAAAAATGTTTCAAATAGACCAGCATATCAAGACAAGTCTTGCGTAAGAAACACCCACGAAAACAACTTTTAACAGCGGCAAGTAGCGGTAACAGCAAAGGTAAAGAAAAAAATCACTTTAGCATGGATCTATGTGAAGTATTCCTTGAAAGTAATATTCCTCTTCACAAACTTATAAATCCTACCTTCAAAGATTTTCTGCAAAAATACTGCTCGAATCAAAATAAAACACATGAATCAACATTTCGTAAAGATTACATACCAACAATTTACCTATGTGTTCTTGAAGAAATACGCAATGAACTCATGAATAGTATTATTTGGATTTCAGCTGACGTACTATCGACAGTTGTGATTGTTGCATTGCAACTTTAACCCCTCGGTGCATTAAAACTCCAACCCTCTTCTTCCTTTTTGGTGGCTTGCAAAGAACTTGAAAATGCTAATCATTCTACGATCGCCAGATTTGTGGATGGGGGTTTAAAAAAAAGTGTTTCAAATTTCTCGCAGTTGAATGAATGTCTGCATTTTTTTTAAATGTTGCTCCCTATATCTTCAAGACAACAAAGCCCTCCAAATATATTCTTCCGATTTTACTCATGTTATGTGCTTAGCTCGAAGTACGACTTGCTGAAGAAGTGCAAATAATGTAAATAAACCGATTTTACCAACGAAGAAAACTTGCCAAATGTGCCTTTAGCTGCAAAACCAGTGGTAACTCGATGGGCAACGTGGGTTGAAGTTTTACTGTTTTACAATGAACATTTCGATGAAATTAAAGGTGTAGCAAACGACTTTGATAGTGCAGAGGCTATGACAGTTTGTCAATACTAGGAAGCATTTAACAATTCTAGAATTAAAACCATAGTTGTGATTAGCATTTATTTTTTCCACATAATTAAAAAGCTTAAAACACGAGGTTTGGCGTTGACTGAATATATTTAGTTAATAAATAAATTCCGCCAAATCAATTCCGCGTTGCCAGTGGTATACCAGAATAAACTTAAAGCGAAGACTGAAAATATTTTGAACAATAATCCAGGTTTTGAATCTTTGTGTCAAATTAGTAGTTTTATTAATGGGGCGGGTGAACTTTTTGCAGAAACAATGACTGCTAACACAGCACCCAAATTCAAATACTGCCCAGTTACATCAGTTAATGTAAAATAGTCCAATTCCACTTTTTTTTTTTTTTTTTTTTTTTTTTTTTTTTTTTTGAGAGAGAGAGAGAGAGAGAAAAATCTTACTCTCCAATATTTGGAACAGTACCCGACTTTTTTGCGTTTCAAAAAGTAAGTAAAAAAAGTTAATTATTGAATTTACAGATATGTTATTCTTCCACTTACTGATTGTATGCTTCGGCGGGGATTTAATTTTACCAGGTGTAAACTGGGAAGGGAATAAGATAAATAACACAAGGAAACAAAGATTTGCAAATATCTTAATAAGGGAAGGAGGATTTACACAAGTGGTTGAGCAAAACCCTAGGGGACAAAATATTTTGGATATATTTCTAATTAAGCCCGATGAAAACCTTTTGAGGTATCAAGTAACTGAAGGAATAAGTGATCATGAAGCAGTTCTGATGGATATTAGAGGATTCAGTAAACCAGCAGCCAAAATTGAAGGGGGAAATAGGTACAGTTATAAAAAGGCACAGGTTTCAAATTTGAAGAGATATTTCAGAGAACAATTCAGCAAGTGGAAGGAAGACTCAGGAAGAGTAGAGTCAAGGTGAGAAGAGTTCAAGGAGATAATAAGAAAGGGGGAAGAAAAATTTATTCCAAAGCAAAAAATAAAGTAGAGAACCTATGTACTATAATAGGGAAGTGAGGAGGTTAAAGAGGTTGGTAAGAAAAGAACATAACAGAGTTAAGAGACAGCAGGGTAGTAGCGAATATTTAAAACAACTAAACAACGATTTAATAACAGCAAAGAAAATGGCTAAAGATTGGTTTATGAAGAGTATTGTCAATGCAGGAGGACCATTGACTGATGCATCTAGAAATTTCTTTGGCTATATCAGGAAACTGAGGGGAAGGGAGGATGGAGAAGAAGTTACTGACGATTTGAAAAAGGCAGAGATTTTAAGTAACTGGTTCAGTGAAAGCATTAGGGACAATGAATCAGAAACAGGAGGGTCTAATTCGGAGAACAAGCTTAACAACACAATTAGAAATGACGATAGTAAAAATTTTTTTATCCATTCTGAGGAGATCATGAAGGAAATAAGAAAGCTGAAAAAAAATAAAGGTGCTGGTGAAGATAATATTTCTACAGATATCTTAAAGATAGCCGGATGTGACATTGCACCTTATCTTGAAATATTATTTAAATTGTGTCTAGACACTTGCTGCTTACCACAGGACTGGAAAAGTGCAATAGTAGTACCGGTACATAAGGGAGGGGTGAGAAATAGAGTTGAGAATTACAGGCCAATCAGTTTGACATCAGTGGTAGGTAAATTAATGGAAAGATTGATATGCAATCACATCAGAAATATACGTGAGGAACGTACGTGGTTTTCAAGCAGGCAACATGGTTTCAGGCAAGGATATTCATGCGAATCTCAGTTGGTGGGATATATGCAAGATATTTCAGATGAAATGGACAAGGGAGGCCAAATTGATAGTGTAGCACTAGATCTGTCTAAGGCGTTTGACAGATTAAGCCATAAAATGGTAGTAAATAAGGTAAAACCATTGGAGTGGATAAGAAAGTCATTTGCTGGGTATAAGAATTTTTAAAAGGTAGAACACAGAAAGTTAGGGTAGGAAATGTAGTATCAAAAGAAGTGGAAGTAAAAATGAGTGTGGCACAGGGTAGCGTATTGGGACCATTGCTATTCATTATTCTAATGAATAATTGTGTTGATTGTTTACTATCTGAAATTAGATTGTTTGCAGTTGACATAATGCTGTATAAAAGAATCAAAACGATAGAGGATTGTAAACAGTTGCAGGGTGATCTGGACAGGATATCTAATTGGGTTGGTAAACATGGAATGAAGATAAATGCAAAGAAGAGTCAGCTTATTAGAAACACAAATAAAAAACAAAAGGTTAATTATGAATATAAGGTGGGGAAAGAATTGCTTGCTGAAGACTTGAAATGTAAATATCTTGGAATTACTTTTGATAACAAACTTAACTGGGCAGGACACATAGAACAGGTGGTAGGAAAAGGTTTCAAAGCTCTGCACTTGTTGGAGAGAGTGATGAGGTGATGTACGAGAGAAGTCAAGGAATTGGGTTACAAAACTTTGGTCAGACCATTGCTCGAATATGGTAGTGTAGAATGGGACCCTCATTTTACGTATCAAATACAGGAGTTGGAGAGGGTGCAAAGAAGGGCTGCTAGATTTGTTTCTGGAAATTATCGCAGAATGCAATCAGTGACGGATATGATAAAGTAGCGGGAATGGGATTCATTGCAAGACAGGAGGATGATGAGGAGGGTCATGGGAGTGTATAGGGCATATACTGGCGATGAGGCATCGAAAGATATTGCAATAGGTATGAAAAGTAGTGTATGGAAGGGAAAAGATGACCATGACCACAAGCTGGCACTCGATTTCAGGCACAAGGGTGTGGGAAGATTCTCTTTTTTAGGTAAGGGTGTCAGGGATTGGAATGAGTTACCAAGAGAAATGATGAATAATTTACCGAAAACTTTGAAAGAATTTAAAGATAAAATTTGTAGAGGGCAAATGTAGGTAGGTGCAGGATAGGGGGAAGATGGGTGTGTAGGGAAATTGCCACCGGAGCCTGTGCTCCATTGCAATTAAATTAAATTAATTTTGAAATAAAAAAATCTAAAAACTACAATTTTTTTATTATGTAATGTTGCTTATCTTAACACTTTTTGACAGTTTTCATGCATATTTTAAGTATTTTTAGTGCATATTTCTAGCTTTTTATGTTGCATATAATCCGGTGTCTAGCCAATACCGTACTTTTAAAAAGTGCACGGTCGTATTCCTTCCCAATTATGACGCCTCTTCCTGACTTTGATACCGAACTTAATACTAATAATTGTAAATATAAAATACTGCATTTATTTTTTGTATTAAAAATTGTGAAATTGGATACTAATTCTGTTTTATAAGTCTCTCTGAAGGCAGGGAATGACTGGTAAATTTAGAGAACACGAAAACGATAAATTATGAAGAATGAAAAAGATAATAGAAAGTCGTAAAAATTCGGCGATAGCCTGGATGATACTACAGAAATTGCAAAATAGATATTAAAGAAAAAAAACAACAATTGTATTGCATAATGTTTATTACCACATGGACGAATAAGTCAGGCAGTAGTGGAAGCTGTAATTAATTTGTGATTAACTATGAAATGTTGTTAAATAAAAATTATGTTTGTTTTAACATTCGAAGTTATTAATGAAAACGTAATCAACGGGTATTTCAAACAAAAGGAGTAGAAAACAAGAAAATATAGTAGAAACATTTTTCTTTGAGATGCTATAAGAGGGAGAAACGAGGAGTTTTTGGAAATTGTAACTCGAGAGGTATGATCGTAAGTCATCTAACTTTAAAAGAAGATGTAAAATGTTCTCGTCCTGGCTGGAAAACACAAATAAGAGATACTGAAGTAAGTTAGTAATGATTAGTTTACAGGGTCACCGAAATAAAACGCTTGAGAGCTGCATATAATGCAAAGATAGACGAGTCGTTCCTTTCGGAAAAGCTTTGCTGACTTGTATCTCTTGTTAAGGTCGTAATAGAAAGGTTCGAGTATGTGCGGTAAAAACAGAGACATCGTGATCTAACATATTCTAACTACGTGTTTAATTAAATAAATCCAGTGGTTGATTCTTTCTCAGAAATACAAGCATTTTGTTTTACTGCTTGCCACTCATAATGAACCAAGCATTCGACGTGAACTGAAGCTAATTGTTTTTGTAATTTAGCTGAATATGAGAAAATGTCACCGCAAAAAGTAATATACATTTCTATTCACAAATAAAATATAAGTTTCTTGAATAACGTCGTTTATTTACTTAAGTAAACTTGACATTAATAAAGATCAGACTGGACCCTGGAGATTTACTGATTCAATAGTACTCGTCACTGTAAATAATCCTTAAGCACACTTTCTCTATCTATTCTTCCCTTTTTTATACGTTCTTGGTCGTTCCCAGTTCACGTCATTTCGCAGTTCACTTAAAAACAGGCCTCTCCCAGCTTCTTGTAGAACTTAATGCTAGCGACATAATAGTCATTTATATAGCCATCTTCACTTCTCTCATTTTCTCTTGTGTTACAGGCCAACCAACTTTATCAATCACATACATACCAACATTACGCTTACTTGCAGCAAAGGTGATACATACACAGAAATGAAATCGAAACCAGGAACCTCAAAATAATCCGTTACTTAAAATTATCAATACAAGTTTAACAACCAAGTAGGCATGCAGTAATTACTAGATACCTCACACCCCAATCCTACCGCCTCTGATGACCTCGAGTTAGACGATTCATAAAACCCTAAGCAAACAATATTATTATCATTACTCAATTTTCAGTTAGTAATTCGCTTCATCTATTCCCTTATAACAGAAAACCCTATCAGCACTACACTTGTATATGAGAGAAATAGCAGTAATCTACTTGCCAGAAGAAATTTGATTATCAAAGAAACCAACAGTTTGTTTTTGAGGAACGTAGGAAAAAGTTCCAAAGAATTTCCTCTTGTTGACATCCTTTATGCGAGATATTGTATGTTTGGCATTCTGCTAATTTTATTTAATTTTATTTCTTGTTTGATATAAACGAAAAAGCATAGGCAATATTCAGACTTCTATTGGGTTAACACAGTTTCAGTAATTACAAAGACAAAAAAAAAACGAACTGATTTTAAAGTCTAGAATGTTTTACTAAAAATAGTGCCACTGTAAATTCAAACATTAACCTCTAGTAGCGTCTACGTTTTTCTAATTACTGTTTACTGGAACCCTGTAATAGGTTATTTACTGTATTCTAATGGCTTTATTAATTTACATACCTGCGTCAGGTATTCACGGACGCTGTGCGCGTCAATAGCCAATAAGGCAGCTCCGAAGAGTATTTTAAATTCCCGATATGGAAACTTTTTTAATAACCGCATTTCTGAGCGCTGGAAGTGTCGCCTCAAGTCATTGGTGGCATTATTAATTTCTCGTCAGCAAGCCCGGAGGCACGTGGACCATTACCCTGGCGGAGGAAGCGGACGACCTGGGGAGAGTTACCTACAGTGTCTGCTGCTGCTACTATATTAACTGCAGTAACACATCCTGCCTATAAACTGTGCTGGTAAATTAGATACTTCACCAGTAACAGTTTCAAACTGTGCTACTTTTATTACGATGCGTAGACCTTGAACTGAATTGTATTAAATTTAATTGCGATGGAGCACATACTCCGGTGGTAATCTCCAGAATATTCTAATTACTCATTTCTTATTATTATTTACCAATATCTTATATACTTTAAGTATTACATTTCTCGACCTATCTACTTTTATCATTTAAGAATTTTAATTTTAAATTCCTTCAGCTTTTTTGGTAAATTATTTATCTCTTCCCTTGGTAATTTGTTCCAATCCCTGACACCCTTATCAACAGAACAAACATTTCCGACTTCATTATGCGTGAAATCTAAAATCAGTTTGTGACTATGGTAATCTTTTATCTTCCATGCCCCTCTCCTAATTCTTCGACCAATATCCTTCAATCCCCATCACAAACATTCGCCTTGTACACTCCCAGCACTCTCTTCACTCTCCTTCCAAATACATCCCCTTTACCAAATTAGATACTGACTGCATTCAGTGGTAATTTCCAAAAACAAATCTGCCTACTCTCCTTACGTGCTCCAATTTCTGTATTTGATGCGAAAAATATCTGTTCCAAACAGCACCACCATATTCAAGCCATGGTCTGAACTGTGAGAATTATTGGCACATATTAGAAATTCAATAATTTGAAACTACGATACGCAGAAAAGATGAAAGGAAGAAAAGAAAAGGAGATATTTAAAAGTAAAGTGCCTCATAACAGTTACAAGGCTACGCAAATTGTCGACGGGATTGGACGCATCGATAATATGAGCTCAGGAAGTAATAATAATAATTCCGTGTGGTCGTAATGACTTGGTGAGAGGGTTTCTATTGGCTGCGCATTTCGTCCCTAACCCCGCAATCCTGGTTGGTACAGGGGACCTACAATTTAACGGGGAATCCGAACCACGGAAGCATTCTGGCATACTTCACATTACACAAAAAGCTGTGCCACAGGTGAAGATCGAGTTAGGATCCTTCAAAAATCCCCGCCGAGACAGGGATACGAGCATCACCAGGCAGACACCTTAACACTGAGCCACCAGACCTCTCAGCTCAGGAAGTGAAGTCAGTGTATTCAACTATTTTCAAATTATGGCAAGTCTTGTGTTCCAGGATGTTTATCAAAATTTGTAACATGTGTTTTTAACACCCAAAATTGAGGCCTTTTCTAGAGTAGATATGTTGACAAGACGCCTTGTACAGAAGACGAAAAAAAAAATATGGAAAAACAAAACAGGTTTTATTGAACTCGAAGAAGGAGTAAAATCTTTTGATGATAGTTATAAGAACAAAATTTGTGCGTTTCTCTACATGTTGTCATGCAATGGTTAAAAAATCCCAGTAAAATGATATTAATTGATAGAAAGAAAAGCAAAAGGAGGCAATGAAGAAGATATCTAGATTGAAAGATGTAGTTTAGCGTGTTATTAACTCTAAGAATCTAAAAGCATTGATAAAAACATAGATGAATTAGGAAAACAAGCATCGTTCATTGGAACTCAGTAAAAGAAGGTAAGATGATAGCGGAATGTTCTCCGCGAAGACTTAAAATTTAGTTAATGGCATGGAAACTGTCCTGCTAAACAGACTGTAAATTATCTTTCTATAAATAAAGAAAAGAGATTAGTCGACCGAAATGTGTAGGGTGGGTGCGCGTGGTATCGTGAGTTACAAGCAAGTGGACGAATTTTAAAGAAATGATGGAGCATCCAAGGAAATTGAAATACCCCTACAAGCATACGAGACGTAGCTTTCGGTTGCTGTGAAAATTTATTAACGTTAAACATAAAGATCAGTAGTAGAAATTCATTTTTGAAAGTATTTCTCGTAAGAGTAATCTAAGATGAAAGAAAAATCAGAACAAGAATAACAAATAGGAAGAGAACAAAATCTTTGTAGTTTGTATTTAATTAAGGGATTACTAATATAAAATGAGAGGCGTGGTATTTTAGAGTTTGAGTAGAGTGTTTGAGTTAGGAGGAATAGAAAAAGTTTTCATGATGCATGTAACAAATGGTTTCAGATTTAGCTAAGCAGACATGAGAACATTAGTATGTTACAGTTTTATTCGATCCATAACCATTATAGTAAAGACCTTTTAAACTCTTTCTCCAAACTTATTTTTGTTCTTCAGGGGCCCTAACATTTTCCAAGATTGTTTCCTTTCCTTATTCTCCAATTCTTCATATTCCCTCTCTTTTATTTAATGTAAGGCATTCTGATCTATACAGTTATTCCTGTTTTACATGCTGTCTCTTAGTGATATTTGCCTGGAAAGATATTGATTTCTTGTAGTATTGGTTATTTATGAATTCATAAGCCAGCTTCATACGGGCCACCAAATGGTGCACCAAGCAATGAAAGAATACTGGCTTGGGAGAAGAGAGTGTAACATGATTTCGAGTGGATCAAGCCAACAGAGGGTCTACCACCTGTGTCTGAACAACCATGGCCCATATGGAAGTCGCTAAACAGGCTTCGAGTTGGAGTTGGCCGCTTGGGGATACCTGGGAGAACAGACAGATACCACATGTTCGTGCGGGGAGAGAGAAACCATGGTACATTTGCTTCTTGTTCACAAATCGGAATAAATCTATCTCAATTTGACCTCCAATCAGCCACTAACAAAGCCATCGCACTGGCGGAAAAATTACCACATATCTGATGCTGTCATCGACACGAGAAGAAGAAGAAGAAGAATTCCATTCGCCTCAATCTTTCTTTGCTGGCTGTATTTTTCAATTCATGTAATTGTATCCACTTCCCCAAATATTTAAATTTATCAACCCTCTCGATTTTCCTTGCTGTGTTTCTATGTTTTTACTTTTTTTATTGTATCTGTAACCAACGTATTTACGCTTTTAATGCGGGTGTAGCTGCAATTTAATTTTTATTTCTATCATTATTGTAGAAGCTCATTTGGTTTATGGTGGTTTGATTCATTTTAATAATTGCGATCAACTGATTTCACGGGTATTATGAAAACTCATTTGTATGCATGACGGGGGTTTAATTAAACAGGAGACTTTGCATGTCGAAAATATAATTACCTATTTTATGAAAGTTCTTGTTCTCCAAACCTCACTATAATGTTTGATTAAGTTGTTTGCTCTGGATGTTGGAACAAAGCTGAAATGACAAAAGCAGAAATATATTTCCGTTTCTTGTGGATAACATTATGAGTTAAGTGCATAATCAGTATTATAAACCTGGACTTTTAAGGAAGGTTGAGCAGTATGACTGAAAGTGATATAAAAAATAAACTCTATTTGTGACCTTTGCTCCGTTTATATTTCAGACACAGTAGTCAATTTATCCTTTTATCAAATGTGACAACCACAGAGCATGTTACAGCTTTTTTATCCTTCTTCAACTGATGGCTTTGTTGCCCTCATGTTTGTCTTTTAAATGTCGACCTAAAATTGTTCGAGAGAAATTCTAAACAACGTGCTAAACGCCATTAACCGTAACAAGTGATCAAAGGCGTTCGTTTAGCCCAACAAAGTCCCGCGCGAGTTACACTCACCACCAGTTAATAGCCCTTTCTACAAAGCTAGAGGAGAGTACAAACGACGCGAAAGGAATACTGCGGAAATTACAACTATTTCGCGTCAAACACGCTAAGCGTCAAAAGAGCCGAAATTGAGTTGCGTCATATTGTCCTGCATAGATGAATTGTCGTCACTAGAGCGTGATGTCGTGGCAAGAGACAACAGATTCTCCCTGAAATGAATGTTTAGCGCCGCATGTTCATTATTCGTCCCGAGTTAAAGGACAGGTGAATTGCAGACAGTAATAGACCCATTGCTTATGATGAAAAGGGTCTTTAATAACAGATCTGACAAAATTTGTGCTACGCGTGAAAGCGTATTAACGTATTCAGGATTCAATTGACTGCATACTAAAACTTGATAGTTGAATCGTTATTGGACGCTTGGAAATTAATGGATACTCTAAACAAAAAAAACAAAAAACAAAAAAACAAAAAAAAAAGCTCAATATAATCATATTTTTATTGGACTTCAAACCAGTGGTAATGAGTTCCAGGTTCTGAGAGTTAATCTAATATAGGATTTGTCAATCTAAAAAGTAAGTACTTGTGTTTATTTATTTGGTTATTATTAAATGAAATTAAACAAGAAAGAAAGTTAAATATAAAATGGAAGAGAGAGTCTCATTAATAACTGCTTGTTCAAAAGGCAAAAATGACTACATGGGAATGGTGTTCTGGTTTCTTTTGAAAAGTGATAGTCAATTTCTTAGTCGATCCACGTCAACAATTTGAGCGCAGATGACCTTTATGAAAATAGAAATGAAATTTAATACACCCTGTAACAAGAGAACTTTTATAGTAATTGCTGAAGAAATCCCATTCCTTGTTACCCACATTCATTTATTTCTATAACGTTGAATCCAAACGTACATCTTCTGAATACTAGACAATTTAAAACAATGGGCAAATAAAGTGGTAATGAAATATACACATCTTCATGTCATCAACTGTCATGGATTGATTCGATGGCGACTTAAGTAACGAAAATTATCTCCACGTCACTGATGTACTAAAACATGATGACCACCTTCAAGATCGAAGTTTATCACAGCGATGTATATTAATAAACTCTTCTCTGGCTACCAGCCGCGTAAAAATTTCACATTTGAGGGGCGTTTCGAAGGCGTCTATCTTGGCCCTCATTTTCCACAATAAATGTCAATGCGAAAGCGGTGGAAGACAAAATCCAACAAAGAGCGAAGACATCATCCACTCTTCTGCTCGTTACCGAGCCGAAATTGCTTCAGCATATTAATAGCCTGGTTCCAGGCCACAATGAGTTGATAACCAGTGTCCCTGTTAACTAATGAATCAGTTTTTCTGATTCCTACAGCTTCTGTAATAATTCTGTCCCAAAAATCTTTGACCCGGCCTAAAATTGTAGTTTTTTTCCAAATTAAATGTATGACCTTCTTGGACACTGTGTTCAACCACAGCTGATTTGTGCAGCGATGTTTTGAATGTACGTCTGGGACAAGAAGAGAAATCAGCTGTGGTCGAACACAGTATCCAAGAAGAATTTTAGGCTGGGTCAAAGATTTTTGGGACAGCATTATTACAGCAGCTGTAGTAATCTGCACAACTGATTCTTTAGCTAACCGCGATACTGGTTATCAACTCAGTGTGGCATGGAACCAGGCTATTAAAATGCTAAAACAGTTTCACCTCGGTAACGAGCAGAAGAGTGTATGAAGGCTTCGCACTGGGTTGGATTTTGTCTTCCACCGTTTCCGCGGTAGCGCGTAAACAAACAGTTAATCATAGAAATATATAAACGAATCTAATCTTTCTCGGCGTTGTTTATTTATAAACGTTTCTCGGGAAACAAACCGAATGATGTTGTTATTAATGCACAATATTTCGGTGACTTTATTCTCCGTCGCCATCTTCAGGTGCAGTTGCAAGTCTTGAAGTCTGCCTTGAAGTCAGCCTTGAGCATGTTGTTTGTAAACTGGCATGGCAACGACAGATGTTGTTATGTTGCCTAGCAGCATCTCAGATGTCATTAGACGTCCGCGGAACACAAGAAGCAGAGCGTTGGTGATGAGCAGCCTCAATTACAGGAATCCATGCAATTCCGTCAAAAGGCCATTGCATGAAAATGGTTGGAAAGGACAACTCAGAAAACTGGAAGTAACATGAAAAAGCTTGAGAAAATTTATACGTTTCGTCAAAGAAGAGGGAAGATACATACTAGGGAACAATAAGGACCTATAACAACAACTGGAGAGTATCACAATAGCTATGAGAAAGAGGGGATTAATCTCTTATGGTCACTTAATTCGGATGGACTCATCTTCAAAATCGTCTCTGAAGCGAAAGAGACTAACGCAAAGTGAAGAGACAAGTCGGAAGAAATTTACAAAACTGGTAATTGATCCCAACGAGGTTTATATCAGCAAAAGGAACATAATGTTCGTTAAAGCATCCGACTGTCATTGCGCCCAGGAACTGGGGTGAATTAGAGCCAGAAAAGAAAAGACAACCGCAGTGTAAGGATGAAGGAATACTGGACTAAGGAAAAAGTTCGCCAGGGTTAAGAAGCAAGTGGTCCATAGTTGCCCAAACCAAAAAAGGAGATTGGGAACAATTCCATACTACCCAAATGGAATGTGTATGCAAACATAGCAGAGCCGACAGAGTACAAATCTGCGAGGGATGTTTAATATGAACCTCGGAGGGAGTTTAGTTACGCCAGCGACCCTCCCACTTCCGGCCGTGTGTGAGGGCAAGGCGCTGCATTTTTGCCGAATTAACGCGGTTCGCGCCATCTGGCGGCGTGCGGGTCACGGTCGGCCGCTTAATGCGCCCCTCGCGAGTAATTCTGCCCGCCGCCGCCAGATGTTGGCAGGTCACGTGACCCACAGAGCGTCGCGTCGCCTGGGGAGGCGCCCACAGAGCGAGAACCAGCTTTCTTCGGCGCCTGCTGCTGGGACCAGGTGGCGGAGTACCAACCATCAAATCTTAATGGCACCATTGCATTATTTTCTCCAATATAAACTGTTTACACCATTCTCTGCATAAGGCGATAAAGGTGACGTCCATTAACTTCACGCGAGATTTTATCAGTAATGTTACTGACTTTTATGTATGGTGTTCTTTTTCACTTGTGACTGAAACCATGGTCAGTCATCTTACTCATTATTGGAAGAAGTAGAAATCCTATTGGATTTCTCATTGCATTTGTGACATCGTTGGCCATTCAAATAATGAATTCAAATGTTATGTGCGAGTAACTTCTGCAGAAGACCTGACTTTGCTTCTTAACTCTTCGTTAAATAAAATAAATAATTATTTTAAAAAAAAGACAAGTGAACGAAGAAAACGGCCACAAATGGTAAATCGTATTGCTGAAGCGAAATAAAAGCTTTTTTTCTAAATTTCTGGATCTTATTGCGTTAATTCTATTCTGTCGTGCCAAATATTTTCTTATAACTTTAAAATGTTTGCCATTTTTCTTTCTTGTGACCATTAAGGGGCAAGTAGTTGTTTTGTGTAAGAACTTGCTGATTTTTGTTAGAGGGAAACATTTAATTCAATTTAATTTAATTGCGATGGAGCACGCGCCCTGATGGCAATTTCCCTACACACCCATTTTTCCTCCTATCATGTACCCACCCACTTTTGTCCTCTGCAAATTTCAACTTTAAATTATTTCAATTGCATTCGGGAGGACGCAGGTTCGAATCCCCGTCCGGGCATCCAGATTTGGGATTTCCATGGTTTCCCCAAATCACTCCAAGCGAATGCCGGGATGCTTCCTTCAAAAGGCCATTGCCGAATTTCTTCCCGTTCCTTGCCCCCAATCCTTTCCCGCCTCTAAAGACCTCGATGTCCACGAGCCGTAAAGCCATAAGCAAAAAAAAAATGTTTTATGGTTTTGGTATATTATTCATCAATTCCCTTCGTAACTTCTTACTCCCACATCTTTGAGCCTGAAATCGAGTGCCAGCTTGTGGTCATGGCTATCTTTTCCCTTCCACGCTTTACTTCCAATTTTTCCACGCCTCAACACCAATATCCATCATCGCCAATATTCCCTTGGTTTTATTTTTGATTCGTATTTTTATTTTTGGATTTTCTGTGGTCCATATACAATTAGGCAGATAATTTGAATTCATGTGAAAATTTTTATTTTTCCACCTCATTTTTTGATTCGTTGTTTTCAACCCATATATTGATGTACACTAAATTGTGATGCCAAAAAAGAAAATAAAAAAATAAATCAGTTTTGTGCGTATTAACTTGTTTGTTTGGAGTAATTAAAATTATTACCGTACACCTGTAATGCCATCTATGATCTTCAGTTAGTCTACCAACACAACGAATTAAGGCGAACCTGTAACGGTAAAATGTAGTTCTATGGTTTTCTGCTTCACGCCTCTAAATTAAAAACAAAATTGGAAGAAGAATTTTATGGAATAAATCCACAGAAGTTTCATAGTATATCAACTGAAGATATAATATTTTTTTTTATTTTTACCTTTTATTTTATTTTTTTAACATGAAAGCACATTTTCTCAGGAAGGTGCATTGCAATAGTCGTAGCCATTAATTAAATAAGATGAGACGTCCAGTATTTAAATAAAGGTCTTCCTACAGCATTGTTTCATCATCAATATACCTCGGCAAGATTATTTTATTTTATGACGTAGTTTGAGAGTAAAAGATTCAAACAAAATGTCATTTAGTCTATTATTTACTTCATTGAGTATTTATAAAATAACTTTGATGAAACTTATGTTATATGTTATAAAAAATAATTCAAAAACAAAGAAAGTTGCTGCTCATTCATTTTGGATGGCCTGGAGTGCAGATATAGAATTTCCATGTTTCGGTTAATTCTGAAAGATCGCAAAATTTCTACGGCCATAGAGACAAGAAATTGTGTACTATATCTTTTCGTTTGTCCAGCATGAAAATTCTAAAAACTAACGAAGGCATCGCTGGGTATTTGACTTTATCCAGGCTTCCAGCCAACACAAATTACCTGACGAAATCCATTGGGAAATGTGCGACTGCTGTATTCCAATCTGAAATAGCGAAGATTAAATTAAAAGTAAACTGAATATCAGACAAATCAGAAGATCAATTATTTTATCGCCCAGAAATAGTGGTGTCCGTATTTAGTTGATTATCATGTCTCTAAGAAATGAAAAATTAGCTAAAAATCGAAAACCAGCGGCACGTGACTGTTGTTGCCGCCAGTGCGCTTTACTGGATTTTTGCGGCGCGAGAGAAATCGAACAACAATTACGCTCACCATTGCTTGATAATTTAATGAACTAATTTGCACGTGGTTTGCCGCAACGTATAAAGCATTCGCTGGTTAATTAAAATTTCCTCCCCGTATTAGCCTTGCCGCCGTCAAACGACAGCCAGCGTGAGTGGAAACCGGGCTGGCAATTCTGCACAGCACAGCGGCGTCATTACTAGTTAATTCGCTTAATGTGTTTGGAGGCGCCGGCACAACACGTGAGCCGGCCCCTCTCACTAGGCGACTGCATTAGTGAGACCGAGTCTGCCTTGCTTCTATGCTCGCTGAACTCCAGTTATTTTTCTATTGAGAGCTAAGGTTTCTCTCATCGTTGGTTCGAGCCTGTCATGTAACACTGACAGTTTTTAAATATGTTTTGTATGCGTGACATTTTGCTACATTATTGCTTGATGGGTGGGCACTACACCCGGGCCTGGTATTCTGGAGGCCGTGAGTTCAAATCCCTGTCCGGCCACACAGAAGGCCTTGGATGAATTCCTTCTAATTCCTCCGTTCTTGCTATCGTCACCAAAAATTTTCCTCTTCCGGCTATAATGGCCCCTACGTCGATTTACCGTTAATCCAAAAACAAAGAAAAATGTGGTAATACTGGTGGAAAAATTACACATATTCCCTAAAAGAAAGAGAAAAACAACTGGTTGTAAGGCTGAAATTAATAAATTCCACCTCCCCCCCTTTTTTTAAAAAAAGACAACAACATAGAAACAAAGAATTTTTTTCGACGATAGCAATTCATGTGGATGTATTAAATGGTTATCGTTATGAACGAAATACATTCGACCAGCTGGACTCTGGGAGATGCAATTGGGCCATCTACAAATATACGTACTGTTCGCCCTAGTCGCACTTCACAAGCGTAATCAATAATATGGCTGAAAGTAATCTGGTGGGATGATGCAAAAAATCACTCAACATACGTGACGTATCCTTCTGAACGTAGGTCACACGATTTATAGACAATGACGAAATGTATTTTCCTCCCTCGTGCCGCAGGTCACCGGTTCGATTCCGGCCGAGGACGTGTGTGTTTAAGTGCTGTGTATGTGTCGACGTCTTGTCCGTCCCGTAGTGTCTATACTTAGTCCAAGTGATGTACTGGAGGAACTGATACACCGGAAGAGCATGATAATCACAGTTAGCCGGCTGTATGAATCTAATTAGCCTCATACCATTTAAACAATGTACTAAATGAACTTTCCTCAGTTTCTTGATAAGTGCCTGAGAAGCCAATAGGTAAACCACTTTGGATAGTCATTTCGCACTACATTAATCAGATATAGAAAAACAAAATAAAAATTTATAAATAATAAATTAGTTCGATTTTCACTTCGATAGTAGTGAAGTATAGATTTGTCGAATTGGAAGATGAGCAATAGCGTTCATTTTTGAAAATCGAGAAGACTACATTACACTTCTTTCGTTAATTTTATGGACTTTCTACATTTAGCGACAACATTTTTGTATTGTTCAAATAACAAATAGATTTTTCTGCACAAAAGAATCAAATTGTTCTGATGGTTCTCGCAAATATTAAAGTAGAAATGATGGAATCTCTCCTGAAGTTTTCAATAAATTTTGCACTGAATGTGATTGAGTTATTTTATTCAAACTAGATTTTCTTAACCATAACTGGAACCCGTGTTTTCAAGCAATCTGTCTACATTGACAGTTATTGCCATCCGGGATGATCTGTGTTTATAATGTAATCAGGTTTGAATTTGTTGGTGAATCTTTCTTGACTGCATTTCAAATTTTTATCACTCTTCTACCACCTCCTCCAACATCGCGACTTCTATTTTGTCTAGAAAAATACATTTTTTTTTCTACCACCTCCTCCATCTTCGCGACTTTTAATTGTCTAGAAAAAAGCATTAATTTTTTTTGTCTGTCTCCATGTTTCTTTTTCAAGTGCATCGTACTGGAAACGAAGTTAAAGCTAGCCGAATAAAAACGAGAATGATGCATGAGTTTCCCACTGCTGAAATGTTCTTGTTACTACTTATAAATAAAGGAGTACAAGTATTTACTTGTAATTATTGTGCTCTAAATATATTACTTATATGGCATCGTAACATTGCCAAATTTTATATTTATGGTTCGATGAAAATTTACGTGCTCCTATTTCTCTCGACCTTTCACGAATCTTTTGTATATCTGGCCATAGATTTACGGTTATGGAGGTGAGTCTCACCACGTTAAACGTTAACCTTCAAGGACACAAATGGTTATTCTGTTTCAAACATATTTCTCCATGACTATGCAGACTATTTGCGATCCATTTCGAATGAGCTTCAGCAAGAGTTATAGCTCTTTTCTTTGTTCTATAGACGAATATAATCATGTGGTCGTTGTGAAAATTCCTATGTCACAAAGTTGTCATCTTCCTCCAATACGGTAGTGCAAAGCCCCCCCCACCCCCCAAAAAAGAACCAGAAGTAATTCAATTTGTCGATTTCACTAGCTATGGTAAGTTCATCATCTCGTCCCAATAAAATAATCAAATTATTTAAAACCAATCACTGCACAACTACAATGTAATATACACCAATCACGTTTTTACACATTGCTGTAGGTAACTGTAGGGTTTTCTTAGCACTACTATGGAAGATCTATAGTTAACGTGAAAATAGAACGTGACTCGTATCATATAGGCATTATATATTTGTATATATAACATATTACAAATCATAAAAAAAGATAAAAAAGCGTTTGATAATAGTATAAGCAAGAAGAAACACAGTCTTAAATTACTAGAAATAACAACAACAAAATGAAACAGATGCAGGTATAGGCAGCTGGTCGCGTAATAATTTGCTATCATGCTCGCTTTGTTACGCCCGCTCCGCTAACTAAGCCGCTACTTACTTGTGCTGATGTGAAAATTTGGGGACGCGAAACTTGGGGGGAAAAAGGCCCATCCAATAAAATATCTTGAATCGATGATTACCAAGTCAGATATTCTTTACTTCTTGCCTTTTAAAATTATTACATTCAGAGAAACAGCTTGAAGTAGGTCGTCGAAACACCATCAACTAGACCATAGGTGGCCAACCTTTTCAGCAGCCGGGCCAAATTTTGGAACTTCAACTCTCTGCCGGGCAGCATGCGTTACTTTCTTGGAAAAAATACTTTAATATTTTTACGAAGGAAAAAAACATTTAAAATGAAATATGGATATTTAATTAATTATTAAATATACAATTATCTTAATGCGACTTTTGACATTGTTTGGCAGAACTAAAGGCATCAATATTGATATCGAAAAAAGTTGTGGCTACACGCATAAAGTTCTCCAAATGAACGCCGTTGATTCGTGTTCTGTGTTGTGACTTGATACTGTTCATCCGGCTGAAAAGCTGTTCACACACGTAAGTGTTTCTAAGTAGCGAAATCATACGGAAAGCATGTTTGTAAAATGCAGGATATTTCTCCTTGTCCTGATATTCTTCCAAACCAACCTGGTGGAATTTCTCCTTAAGTTGTGCGTCACACTACAATTCACAATATTCCACTTGCAAATTTCCTGGCAGTGAATTTATATCAACGGAGAGTGGCGTTGAAAATGCAGATAAAAGAATATAATGTTTCTTGAAAACTTGATATCGGTTTTCAATCTATAGGTTCAAGTTTGATATTAATGAACTGTACTCAATCGCAAACGCCTGTGTCACGTCTGCTTGCAATGATAGCTTGGAAAAATTAGTGAAATTTTTATTTTTCAACTGTTGTTCCCAAAGCCCAAGTTTCATTTGAAACGCGGCAACAACATCAAACATATTATTGGCCAATTGGTCTTTGCATTGCAGACGAATGTTCGTTATTTAAATGGCTAGTTACGTCGACTAGAAACGCGAAGTCACAAACCCAAGCCACGTCTTCAAACTCTTGGATACTTTTTAAATTACTTGTATAGAATAATTGTATCTCTTCCTTCAAATGAAACATATTTTTAAACAGTTTTGCACGGGACAATCATCTTACTTCAGTATAAAATGTAAGGTCATTATAGTCAGAATCCAAATGCTTGAGGAATTCATGGAATTGACGGTGGTTCAAGCCCTTCAATCTAATGAAGTTTTGATAACCATGCTCATGATCTGATCCATTTTTAAAGACTTGGCACATAAATTCTCTTGATGAATAATGCAATGAAAATTTTATAATGAGGTATTATCAAGTTTGCAGGCTTCATTTTCAATCAATTTTACTAAACCTTCATGTTTTCCAACCATTGCTGGAGCTCCATCCGTCGTCACGCCAGATAAGTTGTGAAGTTTTAACGAAAAACGATTTAATGTTGCTCAACTGACTCTAACAAATCGCGTGTAGTTTTAGTGTTCTTAAGTGGATATAGAGCCGCTAATTCTTCTGTTTTGTAAAATCGCTACTTAGACAGTATCTGTTAGATCTGTACTTTCATCCAATGCAAGAGAATAATGTACGAAATCAGGAGCTCTGCTTTTAAAATTATCTTCAATATGTTTCCCAATGTCTTCCACACGTCTGGTAATAGTTTGACGAGAGAGGCTTATTTTTGAAAATTCCTTTTTCTTTTCTGGGTACATAATTTCAACGATGCTCTCCAAACATTCCTTCGCCATTTCACCATCTGAATACGGCTTCGATTTCTTGGGTATTATCGATGCTACTGCACAGCTCGCTTTTACGTGGCATGTTGACTCTGCAGCAGTGCTTGTGAATATCCGTTGCTGTGCAGAAAATTTTCTTTTTAATAATAATATATAATTAGATTGCAATGGAGCGCACGCTCCGGTGGCATTTTCCCTACCACTCATCTTTACCTGGTCTATTGTCCTTGGTACTCATCAAACTTATTTAGATGTTTAGTTTCATTACGCCGTTTCATGTTATGGTTTTTCAATACACAAACAGATTCTTTGCATATTAAGCACATACGCTTTGTTTTAAATCCTAAAAAAGTAGCTAATTGTCCACTTATTCTGGAAGTTTCTCAATTCATCTGCAGCTTTTCGCTTCTTTGAACCAGCGTCTTTACTAGTTGACGCCATTATTTCATTGAACTAGAAAGAGAAATGTATAAAAGTCACGTGCTTTATTTTGCAGAAACTACTAAAACCGCAACGCTTAATAATCATAATAAATGGAACATATTCGGTAAAGATGCAACAGCACAAATATCACGTATTTTTACAATAGTAATACTTATATGCACACGACTTATACAAAACAGAAACAAGTTCTTAAAAGTCGATCACGACAACACCCCACAAATACAACAGTACAGCAGACACATGGAATATAGACAATGCATTTCGAAACAAATACAACAATCAAAGCAAAGAGCGTACTTCCACCTATGGGTAGAAACATTAACTGCAATAACCGACGCAAGCGATCGAAGAATGACAGGCGAACCACTAACGCGCTGAAAGTTACAGGAACATAAGCCGTTATAAGGTTCGGTTGTACTCCCGCACTGTCCATCCCCGCAAGATCAATCGAGCGATGATCTTGGTTGAATATCAGCTTAACTCAGTGTAGATATCACCACTGAAAATCAAAGCTTACCTATATAATGAAACAGCTCCGCGGGCCAAAAAATGACCTACCGCGGGCCACAAGCGGCCCGCGGGCCGCGGGGTGGCCATCCCTGAACTAGACATTTGTTAACATATATAGTACATTTACCTGCAGGTAATAATCAACATCATGAATCAATACTCGAAACCAGTAGAGATAAGATTGAAAATGTCAGCTGAAAGTTTGAGCGTCTTATTCCTGAGTAATACCCAGATGGTCTTGAAGCCAAATCTCCCGTCGTAAAGTGGTCTTCGGCGAAGCTTGGAAATGCTACTATCTTTCTCCTCAGCTAATAGAGTAACTACTAAGAAATTTTCGGTAGGTTTCATACTTTAAGTTTAACGTCGGAATGATACCAAAGTAAACGAAGAATGCTTACTGGAAACCCGTTCACATACTGAGACAAACATGTTGATTGTAATATAGATGAAAGGAATACAAATAATTGCTGCCTACTGAACAGCAACTGAGAGAAACAATAAGCTGTGACTGAGTCTAAAATGAGCCATGATTTAAACTGAGAACAGCGACACACTAGGTAGTATTTTTAGATTTGTTAACTGTACTTCCAATGAGAACCTAACACACTTTGTCCATATTAGCTGTTTAAACTTAAAGATCTACATGTGTCAGCTTTTTATGATGAAAAGCTGAATGTTTAAGAGAATATGTATTTTATTTTCTACGGGGAGACACATCTTAAGGAATGTGGTCACCTTCTATACCTTTATATCACCAAGAACAACAGTTTTAATTCATCCTCATTTCACTGCAAGATATAAGTATTAATGTTACTGTTCTTAAACACTCAATACTTACATTAGTTTTCATGAACCACAACGTAATATTTAACATGCACCATCGGTGTAATTTCGTAATAATGTACGATTGTTATCTGTGACTTGTTGAAAGGAACAGGGAAATTATATGGCCTAAATAATTGTTAATAATAATTACCAATTTATTCATTCTCAAGTTAGAGACCTTTTTTTTTAAAAAAAAAATGCTTTGGTTTTCAGCTTTGCGGCCACTGAAGATTGAACTACACTCTTGTAGAGCTTATTAGTACAATGTACAGAGGTTAAATTTATCTTTACATTGCTTGTAACTTCTCTGATCTATGTTGTTGTTCCTTGTATTATGTATTGGCATGTGAACGTTAAGAAAGAATTGCTGTTCGTAATAACGGGTCCTTTACAATTTATTTTCGTGTACCGCTGATCTACGCACATAACTGCTAAAATTTAAATAATAATAATAACAACTCTTCTAAGAGCAGATTTTATTGTACGGCTACGTATATTGCTTTTCCTCAACACTGTTACCAACAATAGTACGGACATCACAAGACGATACAATTTTTTAAAGTGAAACTTCTTTGGAAGCGGTGAGTAAGTAATTGTTGTGGCATACGCCGCAACGTTCTGCGCATGCGCACTTAACGTTCTGTGCATGTGCACTTAACGGTTCTTTGATGCAAGCAGCTTCGGTAATAACTGCTATCACTTAAGCTCATGCTAATCAGCGAGTATTCGCTGCATCGTTAGTTCACGTTACGCGTTACAATTTCCATGTATGTGCGTATATTGTATCAAAAATGTTAAAGCTTAAATTGCTTTTATACTCACTGAAAATCACGTGAAGACGCCAGACGGTGTATTTACGTCCAGATGAGTCGCCATTATTACAAACTGATACACGCATCAGTATTTTTAGGTTTTTTTTTTTTTTTTTTTTTTTTTTTTTTTTTTTTTTTTTTTATTGCTATTTGAATTTCTATTTGTTAGTTGCTTTTTTGTTTGTTAGATGCATTTCTCTTTGTTAATTGTTATTTGTTTAATAATTTCCTTTCATTTGTTTACGAGAATAACTTCGACAAAGTTCCTAATAACTTTACAAATGTAATGAAGATAGTATCGTATGTCTATGAGAAAGAAAAATTAGGCACCTCCAAAAAACTTTGGAAAAATACACAGAAAAAAAGAAGGAAGTTTCTCTTGTTGCTCGCGTACACACTGACACACGTTAAATATTTTTTAAATCCCTATCCTATGCCTCTGCATATACAGATGATTAAATATTCCTAACTTTGATTGCATAAATATTGATGGACCAAAGACATAAATTTTCCTGCTGTATTCAATTGAAATGATTGATATTTAATAGTTTTATTGTTACCAAGTTATCGCTCACACTTTTATATCAAATAGTCTTTTTTATGAATCTCTGTGGCAGTTCGATATTAGTCTCTGCCGATCAGATAAAGATCAGTGACGAGGCAGCGAAATGAGAAGTCAGTGGAGTCAAACTGCTTGGCACGCGACCAGCCACGTCAGGGCCGGTTCAGTCCTCTGTGACTCAGCCCCTGTGCGGCGGCTCGCGTGCACACTGCGCTGTAGTGCAGTGCAGCGGCGCTGAGGGCGCAGGCCTCTCAGTGACTCACTCGCCCGCGTCGCGTGTGTGATTACGTACTGACTGCGCCTTCCGACCTGACTACCCGAACAGCCCAATTAACTCTGCTCACCGCACAGTTTGAGGCACTCTCAAACTGTCGCGCGACTATTACCGGCAGCTTAAGAGTCGTTACACGTGTGCGGGAGTCTTTGCCGCTTGGTGTATTGTTACACAGCCACCCACATACCTGCGCTTAGAAAACAATGAAAGTAGGAATACCACAAAATGGTAGAATATTTTTTTTATGGATCTGCCGTATAGTGTAAATTAATTGAAAAATATAATATTTTAGTCCATAAGTCGAACATTGCTTGGATCCTCCAGAGGAGGTTTACAGGCCATTTTGTCAGACATAGAAAGGTAAGTTCCTTTTCTCTGGGAAGGTTAATTGAGTATGTTCTATTGATACCCCAGACTTATACGATTATTTCACTCCAGTTTTTACATATCCTTGCTAGACGCCTAAGTTGCACAGGCGCTCTGACAGTATCAAGCGTTTAGTTTGTGTCAGTTTCCTGGGATGGAAGTAATTTAATATTGAAGGTGCGCCGCAAGATGCGACCATTGGTCGCATACAATTTGCAATCAGAAAACTATAACAGAAAATTATATTGAATTACAAAACATTACTGCAGAATGTACAGAAAGGAGAGCATAGAAGTCCTGTTGTTGTTTTTTTGTTTTTTTTTTTTAGATCGTATTGGTATCTTAAATTTTTCAGCCCCGTCTATGTTCTTCGGAAGAAGGGGACTGAAGTATTCTCCAATAGATTTCATCCTATCCCCTGTTTGACAACAGCTCCAATAAACGCTAAATGAACACAACTGCATTATAGTAATATCAGCACTAAAAAAGGGAGAATGGCAATAAGTTATTCAAATCAATATCTCGGCCACGCCTCGAAACTTTACTTTTTACTTGTTTTATACGTACGCAATCTTTGAATATTGTGAATGTTTGATGTAAGTTGTATTAATAACGAAGATAGATTTTTACAAATAATGATGAAAAACCATAAAAATATATGATAAGAAGAAATACCGCTGTCTTTTCAACATACCAGAAATTTTTTGCTATTTAATTAACCATCAGTTTTATGTATTTAAAGCATTTATCAAACTTCAGAACTAGGATGAATGCAGTTTGACAATATCAAATACGGATAGTATATAAATATGGCGACACAAAGTGCTTTAGTCTTAAAATATTTTTCTCAGGGCATTTCGTTTGCCAGTACTCAAGCCCTTTCAAACAGTTCTACGGATCTTCTTTGTTGGTCTCTAACTCTTTATCCTTGCCTGGTTATCCTTCTATTGTTAAGACTATTCACTTATTTAACAGCGGTTAAGTTGGCTGACTGGAGATCGGAAGGTCCCCGGTTCGAATCCCTGTCTGGCACAGCTCTCAAGTACGCCAGAACGATTCCGTGGTTCGGATTCCAAGTTAAACTGGAGGTCCCCTATACCCGGTAGTATTACCCGGTTAGGGTAAGGATAGCCATGACAGAGGCGCATGCGCGGCGTTGAAACCGAACTACGGTTCGGGGTATCCCGGCCAACAACGCCATATGCCCTTTCTTTCTTGTTTAACAATAATCAAATATTTTTTGTGACGTTTCACCAATTGATAACCAGCTATTTAATGTCCAAGTGTGAAAATTATCTGTAATCGAAACGCAAATATTATCTAATCTTTTAAGAGAAATATATTTCTTTACACATCGTTTTGAAAAAATATCTAATTTTTATCCATCGGATCATTTTTATTGCGATATGATAAAATAGCCAGATTCCCGATTCCATCTCGATACTGTTACTAACTTATACTGACCATTCCTATCACTTACAACTGCAGTAAAGATTGCTTTTGGTATGTAGAGTGTATCCGTGCATCTCCGTGGTTCAGATTCCATATTAAACTGTAAATCCTGGACATCATATAAGATCTTAGTCTGCTTCCTGCACGCTGTGGATCAAATTAATTTTTAACCTTGGTAGTGTAGCGAGATGACTACAATGTAAATTAATTATTGTTTGATTTAATATAAATAAGTAACAAATGGATATTCATTTTGAGTTGGAGACAGAAATCCGCGTCTAGCTAAGAGGTGTATTAGCGTGAGCGACAGTCTGACTTGAGCCGGAAGTGTCTGTGAGGTCGAGACAGTGCGGGGATTATCTCTGACACTGATACTGGTGAGAAAGGCTGGACTCTGGGGAATTCTGCGGAAGGATCCGTAGATGTGCCGTTCGCTCGGTGTCGTGAGAAAAATTTCTACATATCCACCCGAACAATCCCGACAAAACCCGAAGACTCTTAGCAAATAAGAGGCTATGTATTAGCCAGCATAGAGGGCAGACTTTTGCGAAGCCAATCCAATGTGTTTATTTCCTCACGTGGTTGGAAATATTACAAATTTTGTGTTTTTCATGATACTCGCCGAGGAGAGAAGAGACGAGCTCTGAGGGGCGAGAAGAGGTCATTCCGTCCAGAACGATCACGCTGGCAACTGCCTGCCAGAGTACTGCGGATGATTTCGTTCTTGAGGCTTCGATGACTGAGGGCCTAGTCCGATAGATGTTGTCACTTGTGTTGGTTGACGTGACAAGTGCCTAGCATTACCTGGATGGTGCGCTGTTGAGAGGCGTTAGCGCTCTTGTTACTACGCTGCGTGCAGCCAGACAGACACGGTAATTATACCTCCAGAAACAGTGTGTACTCAGACGAATCATTGAGATAGTCCTTTAACGGTCTTATGAGTAAGAGTTCTTATGCTGCCGGACATTAATTCCTGAGCTAGTTGTGTCTAAAAGCCGAGTGCTTTCTTGGTTTTCGTTATCCAGTTTGAATTGAAAGACTGATTTCCATGTTTGAAAACTTTCAATGACTATTATTTGTGGGTACAAATTAACTCCCTGGCGCCCTATGTAATCCAGTTAAATCTGATGTTTTCTTGTTATCATTGTCTTACAAGAATCGCTTTCGTTATGTATAAGAGAGTTTTTGCTTCAGTTGCATATGGAATTTGTAACTCTTTGTAATGTACATGTATTGCAATTTCTTAGCTTCAATTAACGATAATTGTTTGTTTGCTATGTTGCACCTGTAAGACAAGGTATTGCGTTGAACTTTATTTTGCATAGACAGATGTTTAAGATTAATGGTAAATATACCTCTGTCTGTAAGCAGTAATGAGTACCAAATAAACCAATATTTTAGGATCTTTTCAAATATTAATAACAGAAGTAATGGTTTCACCTCTATTTCCTGAAATTAATATATGTGCTTTGCATAAGATAGTGGAAGGTGGCGATTATAAATCATGCAAGGTAAGCAATTAATCTGCCCCCACACCAATCCGCTACAGTAGTAAATAAATTATAGCATTCAGAGCTCAATTCTCAAAACAGGCCTTGCCTCTTTGCTCGCTTTTAGTTGATGAATTAGTAGTTCGTTTTATATCCAGACAGCTTTGTTGCATTCTACTTTCACCAGGTTAGACCACAGATATTTAATCGTTATACGATTGGATACTCTCAGCTTGGACTCCATTGTACAAAGAGCAGTGACGCCTCGTCAGTGTCGACTGTTGTTAGAGGTGGGAAAGGAATGAGGTCAAGAAACGGAAAGCGATTCGGCCTTGGCCTTTTGGAGGACCATCCCAGCAATCACCGGTGGTGATCTCATAAAATTTGTAAAATTGGAATCTGGATCAATGATGGGGATTTGAACCCGCGTCCTACCAGATACCAAGCTCGAAGATTAACCACTTACCCATCCCGCTTGGTGTATTATACGTAACGTGGTAAATATGGACATATTTTTCAGGTATTTTTGCTCTATTTTCTACAGTTAAAAAATTATCTTGCAAAAATGGAGGTGAACGAATATATATCATTCAATATTATCTTTCACAGAAATACTGATGTTTCACACTAATTATTTCGTAATATGTATTCAGTTGGAATATTTCCATTATTTTGATCAATTTGGCTTTCTTTGCAAGTGAGAAAAATCCTCTCAGTTGATCCTGGATGGATTTTATTTTAAATACTCTTATTTTAATCTTACAGATCGAGCAATAACAAGAGATATTACTTCTTTCATACAATTAAACGATTGGTTATGATGTATATATACCCGAAAAAAACTATTCGTTATAGTTGTGGCTCCTTTTATAAGATTTGCACGACAGATCACAGTGCTAGTTTCTGTGAAATGTGTTTATCTAACGTTTATAGCATAGGATATGTTTTATCTTCTGCACAAGTGAAGTTTGGTTCAGTACCTGAAACATCGGCAAGGTCCATAAACTCCCTACCTTTCATTACCTTCGTCGTTCCATAATATGAGCTCAACAGAGTTTACTACTATGTAAACAGTCGTTCTGAAGAAACCTGACAAGAAGTCACTTCGCGATGTGATTCTGCCGACAGAATAAAATCTAGTGAGCGCTGGTACTATCGGTGTTGATGTCGATAGAAGCTGTTTGATATACACTGCAGGGTAATTGGTAGGTCAATTATATACGAGAATTACAGATCGGACACAGCAATTAACCTACAATAAATGTCAAAGCTTCCCAGGAGGATAATAAAAATATTTCAGCATTAAAGGATTATATAGATTGCTGACACACATGACATTTCCTCAGAAAATTTATTACCTGCCACACAGAGACCAACGCTGAGCCAATATATCTGTAAACGTAGGAACGGTTAAAAAACTTAATTCTCTAGTGAACTTTATTACAAATATGTTAAATGTGAGGAATGGTAAATTGTGCAACAGTCTTCAAAGCATAATTTAAGAGGTTTCTTTCCATCAGTTCGGAGACGGAAGGCACTGATTATTAAACAGTTGCAATACATTTTTTTTACTTGTTGCTTTACGCCACATCGACGGCTAAGAACATTAGAGGCGGGATGAGACTGAGGACAAGGAACGGGAAGGAATTCTGCCATGGCCTTTTTGAAGGAAGCATTCCTGCATTCGCCTGGAGTGATTTGGGGAAACCATGGAAAACCCAGATCCGGATGCCCGGAACACCCACCACACTCGGTGCAATTCTTGTAATAAGCATAGTAGACGAACAGGAATAACCTGGCATGCAGCTTTAGTGACTGCTGTATATTAATACTGACAACTTTTCTCCATCTTTAATATTGAGTTTACTATAAAAAGTTTATTTTTCGTTGTTACGAGGCGTTTTTAAAAGCTGTTCCATTACTTTTAATCATATTTTAAATCTAGTTAACCTCTTTACAATGTATGAATTTCATGCTGTCGAAATAATTATAATTTTTGTTTAACCGTATCAGAGTGTGATTGGATAATATCAAGACAGCTGGAACCACCATACTGAGTAGGAACAGTCTATCACACGTAGATCTGTAATGCTATGTGTTATGGTCGTTTAGTCAATGGTGCTGTCAGCAATCAACTGATCATAGTAAAGTTTCACGAAATATCATTCTGATTGCATTATGCCGGAATCGATTAAACCCGAGTCACGCTTATAGGGAAAGTTACACAACAATAATTTCTCAGTTGCTATCGACCCATATAGACAATTTCGAGCTAGATGAGTACTGACAAAGAAAATACAATGTAATGTAGTGAGATGGAATTTTTTTATGGTTTATGTCATATTAGAGGTATTGGTTAGTTATGAAGATATATTAACATATATCGCAATATGTTGATTTTGTTTCATGAAACTTTATTTTTTGATAAATAACATTTTCTGCTTTTCTTATTAGTCCCTGTATAATATATGTAAAAAAATATATATTAAATTTCCATAATTTTAAACTTGTACACAGTACAAAACTTGTGTATATACACCGAAGTGAAATAACTAATGGAATAGGGAGATGTAAACATCCAAATTGCCGTAGCACCACGGAAGAACATATATATTTCTGCCAAGCAGTGTCAGGGCTTTCATTTGTTCTCTCCTGATTCGTGTGAAAGGTTTTCTGACCTTATTGCAGCAGCACGACATGACTTTTAACGTAGTATGATAGCTGGCGTTAGGCGTATGGGATATTACATTTTGGAGATCGTTCGTGAATTCAACATTCCTCGATCAACAGTATCAATTTGTGCTGTGTAATTTCCGACATTACTTACCGCTATAGACAACGTACTGGCGTAAAGCCACAAGACATGTTCGTGGGGTAAAAGTGTTAAAAACTATAAGTTGGAACTCTAAGAGATAGGATTAAATACTCGTAGTTAAAAAGGAATAGAATTAAGAATTTCAAATTGCCCTAGAGAGAGTGAGGCAGGTAGTAGATTTTATTTAGAATTTCAGGAGGCTGCTGTAGCGGCAGCTTAGAGGTCAGTCAACCCCTTCCCACCATCTCCGTAGACGCGGAGAAGGTTGTGTACCCGTCGCCAACCCACGGACACCAAAAGGCATCTTTTGGGAGGGGTACTATCTGCGGGAGCCAATGTATTCTCCCATTTGGCAGAAATTGTACTACGACAACTGGGAGGTTAGGAATTCGATGTTGGCAGTGCTCCTCCCAAAAAGAAATCAGACAATCCAAGTTCCCCTAAGTGTATTGAAGACTGACCGGAATACCATAGGGCCGTCAGTATTCTCGGTGTTGCTTAGTCGTGATCCAGAGAGATACTGCCTGCCTGCTACATGTAAGTCCATCTATATTTCTCTCTCTGTGTAATCTGTCAAAGAACTCACTTTCGCAACAGGTTATGAAGTGAAGTAAATTAAGAACATTAAAAGGAAATGTATAATTGCCTTGTGTTACGATAACGATGATGAGTTGCTGATATTTAGTATCACTACAGGAAGAACAATATGCTCACATGTGAATCTTAAGTGCCGGCAAAATCGTTACTAGATAATTTTACGAACTTCATTTAGATATTTGTATCATTGTGCTTAAGTTGGAGATTTCGACGCTCTCTAAAGCAACAACAACAGCTTAAGTTGGACAGAATATAATTTGAATTTGTATGGTTGATCACCTATCCACTACGTTGCTATTGCTAAAAGTAAATGCAGTCAATCTCCGGCACACAGAAATTCGATAATTAATAAATTAACCGAGAATTATTAAAGGTTGGGGTTGGAAGGTTACGCTGGCCGACCACATCTGCATAATGGATGGGACCTGCTACGTCTGCGTCAAGGATACAGTGTTGATAGTCAGGTAACACTGCGTCAATGAACAGCAGAACTCAGAGTGGGGAATACGACACATGTATCCGTGCGGACCGTCGTTGATGAGATATGGCAGAAGAAGACCGACAGGAGTGACTCAGCTGGCAAAATTCCATCCCCAGTAGCGCCTCTTCTAGTTTCGTGAACATATTTCCTGGACCCTAGATGACTGGAAAAAGATTTCTTCGTCAGATAAGTCATGATTCCACTTGATAAGAGCTGATGGTAGGGTTCAAGTGAGTCTTAGACCCCCTGAGGCCATGGACGGAGGTTGTCAGAAAGGAAGTGTGAAAGCTGGTGGTAACTCCATTCTGGCAAGGACTGTGTTTAAATGACATGGACTGGGACCTCTGGTCAACCTTAACCGGCCATTGACCGGAAGTTGTTATATTCAGCTGCTCGAAGAACATTGCAGTCATTTGTGCCCATCATATTCCCAAAAAACGAAAGACTTTCCAGAACAACAATGTGCCATGCCATCTGGGCCAACAACATGCACAATTGACTTGAGGCTCATTCTTGACGGTTCCAGCAAATATCCTGGAAACATAGAGCCGCAGACAAAAATTCAATCGAACATATCGGGGACAGGATTAAAATATCAGTTCTTGCAGAGTATCCTGAACCGGCACAGTTATGGTCGGCTGTGGAGGAAGCATGACTGAAAATTTCTTCTTCTGACGAATTGTTGAGGCAGTAAAAAAAGGGCTTATGGCATTGTGGCCTTGAGATCCCGAACTTTAGTTCGCCGCCGGTTAAACTGAATTTTGTTTTGCCGCGCGTGCTCCTCTGTCGTGCCTACCCTAACCTAACCCGGTAATCCTAATGGGTATAGGAGACCCTACATTTTTACGTGAAATCTCAAAGTAAAGCTTTGCCAGAGGTGAAGGTCAGTCTTTAAGGCCGAAAATTTCCCGCCGAGACCGGGATTCCGTTCTCCATTCACACATCTTCACCAACTGAGCCACCAGACGGGCCACTTCGGACTGCTGCACTTCGCGAAGCAAAGTTGGTCCCATACCACTGTAGCCGGTATCCCAAGACTGTTGGCACTTCAGTTTATATTCAACAGAGGTTTATAGTTTTTGAAAATACTTAACTCAGATTTTTAACTGCAACTGATCGTATATTTTAATCTCTGTAGACTACCACTATGAAGAGGAGTGTAATTAAATCATATCATTAAAAGAACTCATAATGAATTTTTCTAAAATGTATGAAAGTTGATATGAATTTGCTTTTGGAGATCATTGATAACGAAAGTGGCAACTGCGCTTCTCAGTAAACAAATATTAGGCCAAAATTACGGTAATACATTGTGCTGACTCTCAGCTGAGCTCATTTATCTTCCTATATTCTGTAGTTCTGCAGATCGTTGGGGCACTGAAGAAATACGACGAAGAATAGTATTTGCAAAAGATACTGAATCAGTGCTGTATGTCATCTTCAAAAATCATACCATGAGGAGACATACTACACTGAAGAACCAAAGAAACTGGAACTCCTGCCTAATATCGTGTAGGGCAACCGCGAACACTCAGAAGTAACGCAACGCGACGTGGCATGGACTCGACTAATGTCTGATGTAGTGCTGGAGGAAATTGGCATCATGCATCCTACAGGGCTGTCCATAAATTCGTCAGAGTACGAGGGGGTGGAGATATCTTGTGAACAGCTCGTTGCAAGGCATCCCAGATATGCTCAATAATGTTCATGTCTGGGGAGAGAGTTTGGTGGTCAGTGTAGGTGTTTAAACTCGTGGAGCCACTCTGTAGCAATTCTGGACGTGTGGGGTGTCGCATTGTCCTGATGGAATTGTCTAAGTCCGTTGGAGTGCTCAATGGACATGAATGGATGCAGATGATCAGCTAGGATGCATACGTACGTGTCACTTGTCAAAGTCGTATCTATACGTAACAGGGGTCCCATGTCACTCCAACTGCACACGCCCCACACCATTACAGAGCCTCCACCAGCTTGAACAGTCCCCTGCTGACATGCAGGGTCCATGAATTCATGAGGTTGTCTCCATAGCCGTAAACGTCCATCCGCTGTATACAATTGGAAACGAGACTCGGCAGATCAGGCAACATGTTTCCAATCATCAACAGTCCAATGTCGGTGTTGACGGGCCCAGGCGAGGCGTAAAGCTTTGTGTCGTGCACTCAGAAAGGGTACACGACTGGGCCTTCGGCTCCGAAAGCCCATATCGATGATGTTTCGTTGAATGGTTTGCACACTGACACTTTTTGATGGTACAGCATTGAAATCCGCAGCAGTTTGCGGAAGGGTTACACTTCTGCCACGTTGAATGATTCTCTTCAGTCGTCGTTAGTCTCGTTCTTGCAGGATATTTTTTCCGACCGCAGCGATGTCGCAGATTTGATATTTTACCGGATTCCTGATATTCACGGTGCACTCGTGAAATGGTAGTACGGGAAAATCCCCACCTCATCGCTACCTCGGAGATGCTGTGTCCTATCTCTCGTGCGCTGACTATAACTCCACGTTCAAACTCACGTAAATCGTGATAACATGCCATTGTAGCATCAGTAACCGATCTAACGCCTGCGCCAGACGCCTGTTGTCTTATAGAGGCGTTGCTGACCGAAGCGCCGTACTCTGAGTGTTTACATATCCCTGTGTTTGCATGCCTATACCAGTTTCTCTGGCTGTTCGATGTATAATAAAAATTCTGAAGGCTGTAGTATTTGGAATACAAATGCTGAAACAAAGAACTTCCTCCGGAACGGTAGGAGGCCAGGTGGTGGGAGATATCAGCGGACTAACGGCGGTGGAGGATTTAAAGAGGTGGTGAACCGAGCCGAGTGAATTAACGGCAGGGCAATTCACAGCCCGGCGACTCGATTGGAAAATAATTGCCGGGCCCGAGCTGTTAAGCCTACCTGCAGTCGGCAGCTCGTTTTTGTCTCCCACCCCCCTCAGTCGGAGATTAGTAGGTGGGGCGCTGCGGAGTGTCACGGGGTACCGCAGGCTTTATTGGCTGTGCGGTGGGGTGGGCCAGGGAGAGGGGTAAAAAATATTGGAGGGCTCCAGGCGCGGAATACCGACCCCGACAAACAGTCTCGTTTGTCAGTCGCCGTCTTCGCCGAACGTATTGCCGCTGTTACGAGAAAGAACCAGGCGACACTGCGACTATTACAAGGCGCAATAGCTCACGTCTGAGGGAGGGAACAGAGGTTCTCTACGAATTCCACCAAATACTTGTTATTTATTCCATTATTCGCACTATTTTTAAAAAATGGTTTCGCCACTAAATTTCTCGATAAGAAGGCGCTTATTGGCATCATTTTTCACATAAATAACGTTTTATTCGTCAAAACACTTAAACCACTCCAGTCTTTGTAAGGTGGCACGAGTGCGCATCATACTGTATATAAATTTTATAAGAATATTCACCGAACTGTTAATGTAGTAAGCATTATCTGTATAATTCTTTTTACAAGTCTTGTTAAATTATATCACTTCACTGTTAAGTATAGTTGATGAAAGGAGAGAAGACTCCCTGTTGGTATTGTGAAACAGACGAATAAATCGGATATCAAGATACGATACTAGGCCTAAATAATGTTACAAATCGCTAAGAAATAATAAATAGTTCAACACGAAGAGTAATCGTTTTTATTAATACATAGTTCACATAATTCAATGTATGTCTACTGAGCTTTCTTACAGGTTGTTATATCTAATCATAAGTTTTAGTTAATCCTGCAAACTTCAACAGCCAGTCGGTTACTGGCTAAATGATTGTCAGTTAAATTCATTTAAAGGCAAACCAGTAAAAATCAATCGACATATATCAAGGCAATAATAATATTCCTTAATACAACAAAACTATACATCTTCCATAGATGGCAGAGAACTTATATATTATCATTAGGTTAGGATTTGAAATTTTGTATACCTAAATTAAATTAAATGTTTTGATTGTTAGATCTGAGAGACTGAGAGGCATTTTTCCCAAAAAAGTTAACTTTGAAACTAACCCACCATATATGAATCCGTACAACGACTTTGCAAAATTATGATTAAGAGATTTATGACACAAGTTTTGTTTACACCTGGGTAGAAATTGAATGAGCACTGATAATTTATTGAAGCGAAAATAAATAACCATTCCTTCATCCTCCTGAATTAAAGCTTCGTAATTATTTTGCTGCATATTTTTCGCACACTTGAAAATACTCTGTCCAACTCAGCAACCAATCTATTCATAAGCGCGGTAACATATGGCAGTATACCGGAATCCAAGAACACCAGTGATAAAGCTCATTTAGTCATTCGAAATTTCAAATCCAAGAGGAAATTCTCTTCTGATTGTAATGACAACTCCGCAAATCAGTTCTGTAACGTGAACTGGATGAATATGATCGTCTACAATGAAATGTCACCAATGTGTGGTTTGTAACTCAATATGCTTACCACACTTCTCCTCCTCCATTTTTTTTAAATTAAAATTCAACAATCCCAATATTGGCCTGGTGTGATTACGAGAAACCATGAAAAAAGGAAATCAGAATGACCGGACGGGATTTGAAACCACGTCCTCCAGATTGTCAGGTCAGAAACTTGTTGCTACCCTCCTGGTTCGGTGCTTATAGTATTAACTGAATACACTAATCACCATAAACGTTGTTATTGGTCATTGATTTTCTTTCTGGAGCACTGAAAATTTGAATAATCCGCATCTCGAAGTGATTTGACCAGCAATTGAAGGCTACTATTTGTCAAATTTTCTGCAGGATTCCTGCAGAAAGGAACATTATATCGCTACGACATGAAACTGTTTCATCAAGCTACTCCTCTGTAACTAAGAGTATTACATTGAAGGAAGTATTTTTCATCCCGCCCTCTTTTATGAACATTTATGGTGTATTTTTAACAGATATTCCTGCAATTCATATTCGTGGTCAGTACGTTAGTTCAAATTTCCACACTGAGGATTTTTTATATATAAAATTGCATCATTTCTTCCAGAGAGATGTTTGTTATTCACATTGTTATGTATTTGTCTTAAAATTAATGTTGTGCCAAGTAGTGAATTTTTCCCAGCACAATCATTAGGGGAACTGTAAAAAATATCAAATCTTTGGATCAGGTTGTAACTAAATGGTAACATGTTGGTATGTGCCCGGCAGCAAAAGAGTTTGTTTTTTATTTAAAAATGCATATATGTTTGTCCGTAGTCCCCCTTTATCATTATGCATGTTTCAATTTGATCTGAAACTTACATATCTATGGCAACTATCAGCTCTTCATTTGACCAAAAAAAAAAAAAAAAGTTAACCGTAAATAGATTTCTTCAGATTTGGAAATACCTTGAAATCAGACAAACCAAATCTGGTCAATATGGTGGATTTTGTAACAATTTGTACTTCATATCCAGTTTTGCTTTTGCGAAAGCACCTTAGTGAGCAGTTGAATTGTCCTAATGAAAAATTATATTTTCCTTTAGCAGTTCAAGTCTCTTTTGCATAATTTTTTCATGCAGTTGGTTCAGAATACATTCACAGAATTCAACAGTTATTGTTTTACTGATTTCAAGTTAATCAATGAAAATAATCCCTTTCTCCATCCAAGAAAACGTTGGTCATGGCATTTATGGCAAATGACATGGTACAGAGCAGTTTCATTTCTGCAGTGCTCTGGCTGACATACATCCGCTCTAAAAATCGGCGACAAAGACTGTGGGAAGTTTTTAAAAATGTTCAAGAAATTTACTTTCCCATTTTTTTTGGTCCGCATTGAAATCATCGTTTGGCACTATTAGCTGGCAGATCCCGAAGTGTTGTGCGGCCACGAAGTGACAGAGATTTCGATTCGCCGCGCCTTTTATCATGACTGGCTAACCTCACTTGGTAATCCTACCGGGTATAAACGAGGTATAGCGTAACGTGGAATCCAACCCACGGGAGACTTTAACAAATGCAACTATTTTCACATAGCTATTTCATATTCAATTCAATTCTTTGCTTAAATATACTTTGTTGTTTCACATCGATCGTTTTCAAGAGAGATTCTGCCATGTTTAAATTCAGTCCTATATTTGTTCACTGAAAAATGGAGGAACGGACTACTTACATACATTTAATAACTATGTGTTAATTTTTTGGTGTTAGGCCCTCAAAAAAGACGAATTTTATGACCACACAGTATGCAAGCACATACAATTGAATTTTGAGACACACAGTGCTTTAGAAAGTAATTTAATGATAGATATTTCACATATAAATTTAAATCCTGTTGTTTGTTACCACGATACTGGTACCAACATAAAAAATGTAAATTGTTCAGCCTTACACATTACACACTCCTTGAACATTGTTTCTCCTTACCATCATACAGGTTTTGTGAGATACTGTGGTGCTACATTCTATAATTATCACTGCAGAAATTCTTGTATAGATCACCACTGTACAATTAAGGAATCATTAGTTTGTAAATACGACATATGCGTGGTGATTTTTGAGCCCCGAAATATCGTGTAACTTTACTTCGCTAAGTCGGCTAGTTACCTGACGACAATTCAACGCCGAGAAAAACTTCGTTCTTATTTACCGTTTTATTTAACTGTAGTGTGGTCTGGTACGTTTTCGAGATCCAAAGTTTCCCAGCGATGGTATTCAGGGGAGCTCAAGGTCGAGCCGACGTGTGACTGTGTGTGTGACTGAAATAGGCAGTTTCTGCCATCTATACCGGCAGGCACAGTTAGACAGGATTTTTGTTTCATGATTCACCACCACCAACGACGAGTAGTGGCTGGAAACATCCGGTTGTCTCCCGTTTCCCGGCGAAAAAACCACATTACTATATGGGTGCAAGAGAGGGGGAAGACAAGGAGATGATGTTTCTGGGGCAGGAGCGGCTCCAATTCTTAAGCTTTCTTTCTTTTCTCGTGAAAAGTATTATGAAAATTGTTTCGCGGCAGCGGTAATCAAGAAGGTGAAGATGCTACTTTGATTCAGCGTTTGATCTGGCTGGAGAGGTTATCCACTATAATACGCAGCACCAGACGCCAACACGGTAATGTGTTAACGATTATGCCAATTCATTAATATTTTCACGGATTTGAACATCTGAAACGACCTGTGAAGAGTTTTTCTTGTCCCCTCCGTCGTTTAAACTTTGAGCCCATATGGTTTTCGACCATCAGGACAGTGCTCCAACATCTTTTTTTAGTCGGAATTGTGTTTAACATGTCCTATGTAAGAATCAATTTACTGCTTATTGTAATTTGATTTTATTTTCCAATATTTTCTAATAAATATCAGTTCTTCGTCAGCTGGAATCAAATGAAATTATATCTCTTAAGCTGTCCAAAATTAATATTTGAATACTTAGTAACTTTTTTAACAGTAAAATTTAGTTAATAATACACGTAATGCTACAACCTGCAAGTTATTTTGTAGTTTAATACTCCAAATTACTCTGCTTGCCTCAAGACATACTGTCGCTGTGCTGGTGTGGCAAAGCTCAGGGCTCGCCAGTACTTGGCAGTCGGTTGGCAACTCTTGCAGCAGTTGCGGCTACTCTCTCCAATAATTGTTGGGGCCGCTAATGACGGCTGGCCGCGTGCACTCCGAACCATCACGCCACCGCATCTCCTTCCTGACGATCTGCAATTAGAACAATAACCGCAGCAGAGGAGCGCACAGCTGATGTAATTCAGGCCCCCGGGGGAAAGGGGGCAGCTGCAGAACACGACTTCCACTATGCGAGCGGCGAGGATAAGGTTCCAGTTGCATTACCTTTCATCATTTCTACACTGCAATCGATTTAAAGTCAAAACACGGATAGTTTGAATGTTAGTTCCTTCTCATATTTGAGGATACCAAGGGCGCTGAATGACACCAAGGACATACCTATCCAGGGTTTCTCTTAGACCAACAGCATCAGGGTTGCCTAGAAGCTCAATATAAGAACACTAATCAATTACTTGTTCTATTGTCTTTCCTTCATGCTTTGGTGCGAACTATATACATATAAATTTAGTTGCGATAGAGCACACGCTCCGGTGGAAATTTTCCTACGCATCCATTCATCCCATATCCTGTATCCCCCTACTATTGCCCTCTACAAATTTCAACTTTAGATTTTTTCAACGTTTTTGATAAATTATTCATCAGTTCTATTGTTAACTTATTCCAAACCTTGCCCCGTTTCCCACGCAAGAAAATATTCCCACACCCTTGTTCCTCAATTCAAGTGCCACCTTGTGGTCATTGTCATATTTTACCTGTCATGAATTACTTTTAATTCCTGTACAAATATCCCTCTATGCCTCTTCACCAATATACGCCTTACACACTCCCGTGTCTCTCTTCACCCTCCTACTGTCTTCCAATGTATCCCGTTCCAGCTCTTTTATCATATCAGTTACTGATTGCGTTCTACGGTAATTTCCAGTGACAAGTCTAGCAGCCCTTATTTACACCCTCTCCAACTCCAGTATTTGATTCCCCAAATGTGGGTCCCATACTGCACCATCATACTCAAACTATGGTCTGACCAAAGTTTTGTAACCCAGTTCCTTTACTTCTCTCGTACATCCTCTCATCACTCTCTCAAGTGAAGGATTTTGAAAAAATTTCCTACTATCTTTCAAATGTTTGCTGTCCAGTTGAGCTTGTTATAAAATGTTATGCCAAGATATTTTCATTTCAAGTCTTCAACAAGCAATTCTTTTCCAATATTGTACCCATAATCAACCCTTTTTTTATCTGTGTATCTAATAATCTTACTCTTTTTTGCAATTATTTTCATCCCATGTTTACCAACCCAGCTAGATATCTTGTCCAGAACTCTCTGTAGCTGTTCATAGTCCTCTACTGTTTTGATCCTTTTATATAGCATTATGTCATCTGCAAATCCTAACTTATGACAGTAAATTATCAAGACAATCATTCATTAGAATAATGAATAGCAATGGTCCCAATACACTACCCTGTGGCACTTCCGTTTTTACTTCGACTTGTTTTAATAGTATGTTGAGAAGTGGAAGATTTACACACACAACTAATTATTTGAAGTCTGACAAATAACTCATATATATTAATTCTAAAAGGTGTCTTTTGGTGACGTGCTATCTTTCTCTCTTCATACTTGAACAAAATCGATATATAAGGTAGACCTATCATTTTATAGATTAAGTAATCCACTTTGCTAACATCATCATTAAGTAAGAATATATATATATATTTTTTAAATTCAGCCCGTATACGACAAAGTTATGATCAATCGAGGACACGGGTATGCGATAGTTCTGATTGAAGCTGCTAGGGTTCTCTGGCGTCGATAAGGAATATCACCTTACCTCTAGATAGTAGCACCACATTTATACATTTTCGCAAGGCTCATGATAGCACGACCGATCCCACAAATGATTCTGTCCTTCTTTCATCTTACTACAAAATGCCAATCTCGCTATTTTTTGCTATGTCATTCGCGAAATTTTCGCACGGTAATTTTTTTCAAAAATTTGTTTAAATTTCGTTTTTTTTTTTTAACACAGACTTTAATTCTATTTGAAAATGTTTCAGTGTGTGTGTGGAGTGCTGTTAAGAAGCGTGAAACTTTAGTACTGTTTTTATTTGTTTCAGAAATAAAAAATTCTTTCAAAAAAGTGACAGACAGCTGAGTCTAATCCAGGGTTGATTGGAAATTTCTACAATACTTTCATTTGGTCATGGAAAATCTTCTTGTGTTTGTGAAGTACGCAAAATGACCCTGTCGTTAAGATTCGAAGGATAAAAGGTATCGCTTATCCTTTAGGATTACCGGCGTGACCCATTGAAACTCATATATCTCAGGGGTGTTTCGTGTCTCCGGCTATATTGCTGTGGTTACACACATCCCAATTCGGCCGAGTTGCGATCGGTGAGGGTCATATTTCTTCTTGAATTAAGAGGATATTAGTAATCATATTGCTGAGTAATGAGATAGCCTCAAGTTTAATAATAAAACACATTGTTACAAAACGTAGAATCAAACAAAACATATTATCGTAATATGCTCCTTGATTACTTTTTATAATAACTTCGGAAATATGAGTAGTCTAACAACAGAGAAGATCGTAATCAGCAAACTCACCTTGACTATTTTTATTACGAATAAAATTTTACCCTCAACCCTTCAATGGACAAACAGATGGCCCAAGCCCGCAAGTAGATTTTGCAAAATTTCTGAGGCGTTTGTCAACTTAAGAGATACACAAGGACAGTACCAGAGTGCAGTATTGGTTCTTGTAAATAGACGAGCGACATACGACAGGTGCGTTGCTGGAAAGGAATTCCTAGAATTACTAAAGGCACCAGTGATTTACTTGATCGTGATGAAAGCATTGGTTTCCGGAGTTCGAAAGTCTTTTGTATAATTTCCACGCTACACGATGTGATCAAACCCCTTAGTCAGTGCACAATGGAACACTCGTTTGTTGGTTCACTCGTTGCATACTGGATAGTTGCCAGTGCTACCTGCTATCTATGCCGGGAGCCAACTTAAATGCCAAAAATCATGGAACAGGAAGATTCATATAGCCTCAAGGTGGTAGCACTGCGAAACAAACGTATAAATGTGTCGCGGCATTCATTTGCACACTTGTGAGTCGTGAGACAAGTTTTCTGACGTGATTATGGCCGCACAATACACTGATCAGCCGGACCATTATGACCACCTACCTAATAGCGGGCATAACAGTGGCGACGCGTTTTGACATTGAAGCAATGAGGCCTTGGTATGTCGCTGGAGGGAGTTAAATTAAATTGAATTGCAAAGGAGCGCATGCTCCGGTGGCAATTCCCCTAATTGTTGAGTTGCCACCACATCTGCACTCACAAGTCACCTAGTTCCCGTAAATTCCGCGGAGGGGGGTGATGATCTCTAAGGCCTCGTTCAGTCACGTCCCAGATTTGTTGGATCGGATTCAGGTCTGGCGATTTGGGGGACCACCACATCAATTTCTACTCGCCACTGTGTTCCTCGAACCACTCCATCACACTCCTGGCCTTGTGACATGGCTAATTATCTTCTCGAAAAATGTTATTGCCGTTGGGGAACATGGTCGTCATGAAGGGATGTACGTGGTCTGCAACCAGTGTACGATACTGCTTGGAACAAAAGCCTCTCCGACGGTTCCTATCAATCCACCTTCTCTCGTCTTGTAATGTCATGTAATTTCCTCTTCTCTTCTCAACCCACATTTTTTTTACACCTTTCATCCATCTGCCCCTACGTTTTCCTACGGGCCTCTTCAGGTTCAGCATCTCCCTTGGCATCTCATACTTTCTGATTCTGTTCACTTTGGCCAGATCTCTGTTACCTCGATTTATCTATTATTAGTTTTAAGCGTTTCTCCATTGTCATCACCCTGATTCCTCTTTACTTTTTGTCCCATCTTGTTACACCTTCTTTACTCCAACTAAACGTCGTTTCTATAGCTTGTACTCTCCTTTTTGGTCCCATTCCTTCATCACCCACGCTTCCCATGCATATGTCAAAATCAGCACTAAATATGTCATATAGATTACTTCCATACTCTTTTGCGGCACATCTCTCCTACATAACAAGCCTGTAATGTTCTTAAAAAATTCATCTGCACGTCGTCCTCTTTCATTTATCCCCATTCTGTTTCCACCATTTTCTTCAATCTAGCTTACCAAATATTTGAGATAGTCAACTTTTTTCAATTGTTATCCTCCTAGTGACATGCCTGTATCTTTCCTGCATTGCATTGTTGCTGTAATTTCCACTTCACCATTTCTTGAAGAGAATGTCATGCCGTATAACGCAACTATCATCTCCCAAACATCCAGCTGATACTGCTCTTCTCGTTCATCTTCTCCCCCAACTAGTACGTCATCAGTAAATAACAACGCTCTCGTTCTTCTTTCCTCAATGCTCTTTTTCCTTTTTCTTTTTTACTTATGTCTTCCATTGACGACGAGGTAATTAGAGGCGGGATGGGACTGGGAACAAGGAACGGGAAGGAACTCGGCCATGTCCTTTTTGAAGGAAGCATCCCGGCATTCGCCTGGAGTGATTTGGGGAAACCATGGAAAACCCAAATCTGGTTGCCCAGACGGGGATACGAACCACCGTCCCGCCGAATGCGAGGCAAGAGTGTCAATGCTCTGAACCATCATGAATAGTAATTTTTAAGGGTATTCCATGGACATTGATGGATAGATTGAACTCTGTGGCTAAGTTAGATCACACTTAATAACCATTTTGTCGCCGACAGGGAATAAATTTTTTTTCAGTGCAACCCAACCTAAAAAAAATTGCAATTAAAGTGTTTAGCAAAAGCCTTATGAAAGTTAGAAAATTTGATGGTAAAGTTTTGATATATCAGCACATTAAGTGTTTATCTGAAATTAATTGGTATATCCGTGGTTCGGATTCCACGTTAAAATGTAGGTCCTCTGTACCCGACAGGATTGCCGGGCTAGGTTAAGGCGGCTACGGAATGCGCAGCCAATAGAAACCATGCCACCAGGTCATTACAAGCATGCGGAATTATTATAATTGGTATACATTCTATTCTATCAAATAATTCATTAGTGAACTCTATTATCACATAACAACTTGTAGACCATAACCACAGATCCTACACTTTTAGTCTATTCTGCAATAGTGCAATTATTGGACCTCCAGTATGCAATCGTTGAATGCACACATGCAGAATAAAGCAGCTGCATAGTGTGTTAAATGTGTAGCAGTCATAAATACAGCAGCTTTGACAGAGGCGTTAGATTATAACCTGTTACACTGTGACCATTTCCAGCAATATATCGCTATACTACTTCCATTTATCAAAAATAACGTGCAGATTTACGCGTGGCTGTTCCCTGCGTCATTTTTGCGTGCCATTCGTTCAGGTTCGTCGCGGACTACCACAGCCGAAGGAATATTCATGAGAGGGCTGCCTTCCACCCGGTGCTTATTACCAACATTGCGGATTTGTAACGAATCGCTCCCCCACCAGAAGCGCACGTTGTTTCCACAAAGCACGCCGTGATTCACGGTTTGTTCGTTGCCGCGTTGTAGTGTCTGTTATTTCTCGTGTTGCCAGCCGTGCATGACGTAACCTTTCTCACCGCCAGGTGTGGTCGAATTGATCTTCTATAAAGGCGTGGAGAAGCTTCAGTTTGAAAGAAAACTCGTGAAATGAGCAAATCAATTTGTTACTAAATGTTACTGCTTTCTTCATGCACGATCATACGAGGAAGTTGTTTAATTTATTATTTAATTACAATGGAGCATAGAACCGATGACAATTTCTCTTGATACATACTATTATATCGTGCGAACTTTTACTTTAATTTTTTTTGCTCTTGGGGGTAATTTATAAGGCCGGTCTCTCCATATTTTATCCCAGTCCATGACATCTCTATTAACAAATAAAAGCATTCTTACTCCATTCAGCCTGAAATTGATTTTTTGGTACCTTCGTATCATAACGCACAAACAGTTTTCGTAACTATTTTTTCACAAATCTACGATTGTTGTGACTCATACGTTAATGCTAACACTATTACACAATAATACAGTTATTTATACTTCTTTTTGTTCATTTATGGAACATGGTGTAAATTTAAAATCAGAAATTAATTGAAAGTATTAAACATAGGTTAATACTTAAAGAAATATTTCAGTTTAAGTTATCAAAGTTGCCTGACGTTACAATATGGACACACCCAACGATTTAGACAAAATTTCATTTAATCTTCGGTTTCAACAAAAATTACCGATTTTCGTCGTTTACTTGCAAGTTTGATTTTCTCACTTCGTACTTAAATGCTAGTGAAAAGATATTATTTTTATGACTCCTTCAAATTGTGCATAAAGACATTCAGTACAAACATTTATGATTTAATTTATTTACAATAAAATCCTGGACGTATTTCTGAATCCATTGTGGAATTAAAAATAAACTCAAATTAGCATTACTTGACTGACACTGTGCGAAATGAAAGTCACAGTACACAACTTTGTTTTCATAAGACAAGATGGGATTTATTTTTCTTCATATATATTCTGAATCCATACTTTCTGCAGTTACTCCAGTGTCTCTTGTGATTACAATATTAATAATCACGTATAGTTAACTAAATACAAGTTTTAATATCAGCAAAACTAATTTCAAAACCATTAGCAAAACGAATTGCATATTAAAAGAACCCTCTTTTGCCTGAAAGAAGAGGTTAATTTTCTTATAATTCAGGGGTACAAATTGCAAATTGAGAAATAAAAATGTAGGGTAAAATATTTAACTTCTTAGCAAACTCTAACAATATGTAATAACTTTATGTTAGGCCCCAGATTGGGCACCAAAACAACAAAATATCTTATCAATCCTGTTTTATGCCTGTGTTTATAGAACACACTGTGCACTAGGATTTAGTGACGATAATATTGTACACATAGCATTCGTGTATTTTATTAATTTCATTTAAACAACAACTTCCTCTCTATAATTCTTCACAATTGATGAAATACGTTTTTTCCACAATTTCTTTCTATGGTTCATTACACTCTGTTCCTAAGGAAATTTTTCACAGCTAAGAAGGATTTTACACTCTATGATTTCGAATACTGTACGTTAGGCAAAAGGTTTATCAAGTTATGTGGTTGATCCCAGTTTTTTTTACAAAACAAAATTTTAATTATTACACTTGTTGTTTATTGATTGCTTACGCAGCAACTAAAACGAGTGTGTATTTTCTTTCATTAACTAGTTTTGGTAGTTATTTTAAGTTAGCTTTTACTTTTCTGTTTCTATGTGAACGGGAAAAGAATGAAAAATTGAAAGTGCCACATTTACTGGTTATTGAGGGGCTTTCCCCAAGACTATTCAACAGTACGCCCATCGTGCCTAATCATGACTCACCACCCCTCAAGAAGACCGCCGGGAGCTATCTAAATCTCATAAGTCATGCGCGCGGTGAGTCACTCAGGTGCGTGAGACCGACTGTAGCTCTTTGCCACCAGTCCGCCCGGCTGATTCAGCCACAGGGTGGTGGCGCCGGCGACCGTGGGGTGGGGGGGACGTCGCGGAGCGACACCACTACCGTCACTGCAGGCGCTCTCATTCAACTCGCGTAGCTGCCGCCGCACGCATTCTCGCGCAATCCTCACGCGCCGACAAGTGCGCTGCGCGCTGTTAATGGTGCCACGGAGCGTCTGCCTCGACTCACTCACAACAGAAGCAGCAGAAGCAGCGTTTGTGCTGGACCAGTAACGCACATATGCCTGGGACTTGGTGGTGTTAGGGTTACTACCCGTCTGTTGACAATGACAATACGTAGCGAACCGTGAACTATTGTTACTCCTTCATATTGGACATAACGCACGGTAGGATTTTCACTGCAACGAAAATTTATCAAAAATACACTCGGTAAAACATACAAAATAAATAAATAATACACAGTGAATAAAACGCAGTGGATTTCATAAAAGACGATAATATAAATCTAACTCCTTGCCTGGTGCAGGTGGTGTTAGCCGGACTGTGTGTTATTGTCAACGAAATGCAGTTCTAAGGGTTGCTTTTGGTCTGGAGAAACACGTGATGCTTTCGGGGTCGAAATGCAAGGTTCATCGGAGATGTGGAACAGCAAAGAGGCGAAATTCACGGTGGGAGTGAGTGTTCTCTTAGCAGCGCTCACCATAAACCACGCATCAGTCATCGCTCAAGGTAAAGTACTTGTTATAATGTTGTCTCAAATAATCCGCACGCGTGGTAATGAAAACACATGTTAGTTCTTATTGAATTGAATAACAATAAGCTACCTTTGCCATAGCAAGGCTTCTAGCATTTATTATGTGTTACATTTAATTGTTCAAATGTTGCAATTCTAACCAAGTACTTGATCACTTTAGTTAAGATCATTTTTTGCAATAATACGAGTCATCGACACTCTCTTTTTCCTAAATGAAATTAGATAGTTCAATTCTTGACAGAATGAAAGCTATTTATTTGTTGCAGCTGAATTATATTTAAGAATTTATTGTCATCCGAATAGAATATTCTCTCATTTGTATCTCTGCAAATTCTTCTACCTTACTTAATCGTTTGTTTTATTTTGTAAATTACTTCCCCAGCACGTAACGCGAATATAGACAGTGGTGTACCATACAAATTTCGGATTACTTCATATAACGTGTCCATTCCCAATGTGGCTCATGACTAGAATTACGGCGAATACTGAGACTGTAAGTTCAACATTTAGGGACAATGATACATACGACGGTTGTCGTATGTAACTACCTATCGTTTGATTTAAGCCACCCTGAAGTTCTTCCTATCGTACACCACTCATTCAACATCGCGATATCTCTGCACATTCTTTTAAAAACTCATTCTCTCTCAGTACACCTTCTTCCTTGCAATCGAAGGAGCTGGAGTACGATTCGTCGGAAGATAGAAGAAGTGTGGAGAGAGTCATGGGAGTGTACAAGGCGTATATTGGTGATGATGCATGGGAAGATAACGGTGGAAGAATTAGAAGGGTAAAGATGACCATGACCACAAGCTGGCACTTGATTTCAGGCATAAGGGTGTGGGAAAAATTTTCTTTAGTAGGGAAAGGTGTAAAGGATTGGAATCAATTACGAAGAGAAATGATGAATAATCTACGAAAAACAATGAAAGAATTTAAAGTTCAAATTAGTAGAGGGCAAAAGTAGGTGGGAGGAGGAAAGGAGAAAGATGAGCGTGTAGAGAGATTGCCACCGTATCGTGCGCTCCATCACAATTATATTAAATTAAAACTATTGGTAATCCGTTTTAACTTGTCACTAGTTTATTTGCGAATCTTTCCTTCGGATTAAACAGGTAACAGTTTTCACTTTCTGTTTGGCAGTAAAATTGCCACCCAAAAGAGAGACAGCCTTGAGATGTGCCGCTTTCAGAAGACGTAGACACTTTTCGCCTCTATCACAAGAGAATTTTCTGTCTAATAAGTTTGGAGAGTAAGCAGCATCTGTGTCAGGATTCCTATGTTTCTATAAGACGATAATCTTCGTGTTTCACGTGTTTTGAAAGTCACCGAAGCAGCGTGGTAAGGTCTGTTGTTTAGTAGCAGACAAAAGGTTTTGAAACGACATAGGCAAGGTTCTATGATATTATTTCCTACCGGATTGTGTCCTTTGCATACTATATCTTTACACCAGTTCTGTCATAATACCGTTTTTAATTCCGTACCCATCCAAACTTCGCTCAGTATGGTTTCTATACAAGTTCTTGGCGTTATTGCTGTGTTGTGGATTAGATTATTTTCATCTTCCAGATATTCAGCTGCCCTGCCATTGTGGCTGGGCCGAGCATATGTTGTCTGTTATAAGCAATATTAAGTACTTTATGTTCCTCCTTGTCTCTGCCAACTCCACATGTTTATGGAAAAAGTTAAGAATTTGGATGGTCTCCACGTTTCCAGCCTTAACCGTCCATTCAAACTTCAGCAGAGCACTGCACTGGTCCGTCATCAAGCTCAAATGATGGCACTTTCTATGGACTGAAATATCCTGACTTGGCGATGAGATAAACAACTATTTATCCGTATATAATGCCAAATTTGGTCTTATAATGTTTGATTTTATTTAATGAATCTATTGATTCATGTTATGTAATGTAGAATGTAAATGATAATTCAGAAGCCACTTGTTTAAGGAAAAAATATCCATATTTACCTATCACGAAACACGAAATTTCACTCAAATTTGATGAAAATTAATTTAGATATCATATAAACGTTCCTCTGAAAACCATTAAATTTATTTATCGCTGCAGCCTTGACCAATGTACAAATTAATTCATGAAACTAAATAATGTTGCAAGCTGATCTTGGTATACAATTGAAGCGGGAATTTCTCATTTGTTACGGAATGATGTCACTTAGTCCTGAATGTAGCAAGTATTATCTACGCAACGATTCAATTTTGATGTGAAAGCTAACATGATTTACAAGTTGTGCATGATATCAGAAATTAGTATCAAAGTGATTTTTCACTCAGTGTACAACTGTTCGGGACATTGTAGACATTGAAATTATTGCTGGTAAAATTTTTACCACAGAATTACGTATTCTTTATTTGGGTATTCCCTCATGTACGTACCTATCCAGTTGGCGAGAATTACCTGCAAATGAAATGTTCTCGGGAACTAGCCGAGTGAGAACGTTTTTAACGGATGATGTTTAGGCGGCCATATTCTCTGTCGCCATTGTCAAGAGACTGCTGCCTGTTGGTAATGGGGTTGCTTATATGTCGCGCAGAATTATCTGTATTTGCTGACAATAGTGGTCTCTTTTAACTGCCAGCGTGGTAACCTGAAAGAGAAGGCCACAAATCCATACAAGAAGAATGAGTGCAATAATTTACGAAAATACAAGAAGAATCTCTAAACATACAAATTTACAGACAAAATGGTAGAATCCTTGTTGAAAATTGTCTTTAACCTTATAAATATATGACTGGAAGAATCGACAGAGGAATCGTAACTGCTGCATTGCAACAAGCATTGCGATGTGGGGAAACCTCCAGAATTGGAAATAAGAACAGATATGTAAGATATGATTTTCTCAACAATTGACGAATAAAACCAACAGACACTGCGAATGTGAAGTCTATTACACAGCTGATTACTCAGCAGTGTTCTTTGCCTTTACTGCAACGGCGATCGATTACATTAAAGTTTGGGAATTTATTTTTGATCGTAGCCATAACATATGGTTACCATCCGCATCTATTAACGTTTCAATTTCTACGGGTCGTCCAGCAAATCCTCTTCCATTTTTGATGGTCTCTTCAAGACTTCCCCTCCACTACATGTACTCATTCAACTCCCTTTGCCTCTATGCCCACAGTTTTACACGCTGATGAATTAAAACATTATGGCCACGTGCTTAATAGCGCGTTGGTTCATTTTTGGAACACAATACAGCAGTGACTCGGCGTGGGATGGATTCGATAAGTCCTTGGTAGCTTTTAGAAGGCCAACGAACAGCTCACGTAATTCCCTTACATTACCGGCCAACGTTTGTGGGTGCAGATCAGGCACGCGATAGCGTCCCAGATGTGTTTTGATATCAGGCAAATCTGGAGGCCAAAACATCAGCGTGTGTTCTCTATCATGCTCCTCAAACCACTGTAACACGATTCTGATTTTGACATATGGACAGTTATGCTGCTTGACGATTTCATCTACATCTACATCTATACTCTGCAATTCACAAATATTGTGGGTGGCAGAGGGTGCTAAACACCAATCCTAATTCTGTGCATTCCAATTCCGAACAGAACGAGGAATGAAAGAATACATAAAAGTATCCGTACGGCATCTTATTTCTCGAATCTTATCCCACCTGCCATTGCGAGCTAAATAGGTTGGTGGAAGAAGTATTTCGTTGCACTCGTAAATTAAAGATTTTCGCATATTCTCCAACAAATTCAAACGAAAACGACGTCGTCTGCAGTCAAACAATCCCAGCCCAACCCACGTCTCAGTTCTGTGACACGTAAGGACTGTAACTAGCAGTCACGAATTGAGTTGCTCTCCTCTGTACTTTCTCTAAAGTGTCAATCAATCCCTTGTGATACGGATCACAAAGTAATCCAAATGCGGACGCACTAGTGTTTTGTACGCTATTTCCTTTGTATGAGCTTTAAAATTTCTCAAAATACGATCTATGAATCATCGTAGTTTACAATTAGCTTTGCCTACGACGGAAGTTATGTGCAAGTCCCATTTCGTGTTGCTTTGTACTGTTACGCCTAGATACTTCAGGAAATCCACCGTGTCATACTGAATTGTTAACTTTGTACTCTTGAGCAAACAGGGACTCTTTGTTAGTTATTTGCATTCCCTTGCATTTTTAGCAGTTAAGTGTAAGCTGCCATTTATGGCACCAAACTGAAATAACATCCAGATCGCGCTGAATTTCCAAGCAATCGTCAGAGCACCTCATTTCCCTAGAGATAGTGCATCGTCAGCAAACAATCGCATCCTGCAATTAACGTTGTCACCGAGATCGTTTATAAAAATTAGGTAAAGAAGTGGTCCTGTAATACTTTCTTGAGGAACGCCCGAAGTAACATCTAGCTTAGAAGAGGCTTCCCCGTCAACAAAGATATAATGTGACCGACCAGTTAGAAAATCGTGTATCCATTCGCAAATCTGATCCGATATTCCGTATGCTCGAACCTTCGCTAAAAGTCGGTTGTGTGGTACAGAGTCAAAAGTTTTCAGAAAATCCAAGAAAATTGCATCAACTTGTGATCCTGCATCGATAACTTTCATTACGTCATGCGAAAATAGGGCCAGTTGCGTTTCGCACGATCTGTTCTTCCGAAATCCGTGTTGGTTTGCTGTAAGTAACTCGTTTTCATCTAGAAACCTCATAACGTTAGAGCATATGACATGCTCCAGGATTCTACTGCAAACAGATGTTAGAGATACGGGTCGATAATTCCTAGGATCTCTCCGATCTCCTTTGTTGAAAACTGGAATCAACTACGCTATTTTCCAGTCAGAAGGTACTTTTCTTTCTTCTAAAGATTTACGAAATATATCTGACAGAAATGGTTGTATTTCTTCCGTGTATTCCGAAAATACTCTTACTGGTATACCATCGGGACCCGGCGCTTTCCCCCACTTTAGGAGCTTTAATTGCTTTATAATACCTACATTATCAATTTGTATTTGATCCATCTGAAATTCTACACGCCGTGGAAAAGCGGAAATGTTTTCCATGCTTTCATCAGTAAAAAAAAAAATGTATATTCGGTGTTAAATACGGTAGCCTTGTCGCGGCAGTCGTCAACCTCCCGACCGTCTTGCAGTAGAACTGGCATATTGATGCCACTACCACTATTTTTGCATGCGACCCAAATTTCTTTCGGTTTACGTTGAGGTTCTTGGAAAGTGAATTGCACCCAAGTCATTAAAGGCCTCACACATCGCCTTCTTAACATGTCCTTTTGTCTCACCCAACTTTTCTAATCACTCCTATACATCGTCCTTCTTGAGCGTGCATGCATATTCCTTTACTTTTTAAGTAACCTTTTAAGTTCACGTGTATACTACGGGGGATCGTTCCCATCCCTGATTGCCCTTTTCGGTATATGTAAGTCCATACCATCCCTGACTATACGCATGAATCGAAGCCACATCTCTTCAACCGAGCCTCTTGCTTCTATAAAGATAAGGTAATTATCTCTCAAAAAAGTTCTTAAACACTCCTTTGGAGCCTTTTCTAACCTATAAATGATCTTTTCTTTTAGCGCGCGGCTGTTAATTTTACTGTAGCAATTACAGCTTTATGATCACTTGTTCCCGTGGTGGTAGAAATGTCCGTGAATAATTCAGGTCTATTTGTAACGAGAATATCTAAAACGATTTCATTATCGTTGTGGCACCGCGTTCGTTCAGTGACAAGCTGCTCAAAATGAAGATCTGAGAAAAGGTCAAGAATAATTTCACAGTATGTTTTATCCCTGCCACCAGTAACGGCGACAGAATTAGTCCTTTCGTTATACGGAAAGTTGAAGACACTTTCTAGTATTATTTCATGATCCGGAAATTAACGTGCTATTTTACTTACATTATTCCTTAAGACTTCAGCAATAGTAACATCGCCTTGTCGGAAGACATGAAGCATGAAGGAAGACAGGAGGTTCACAATAATTTTCACGCAATCCTTAGATATCAAAGTGCCTTCGTTCATAACCACAGATCCCATGAAACACAGGTCAATGTCCCCCATATCATAATACTGTCCCCATCAGCCTGTGTCGGGGGTGAAGTATATGTTTCCAGCAGACGTTAGTTTGGAAAACGGCCTATCCGGACATAACCATCGACCTGGTGTCACTAAAAACGTGATTGATCCGACGCGGCAATGCGTTTCCATTCATTTATGGTCGAATCTCAATGACATCGTGCCCACTGAGTGATAATTGACAATGTCGTTCGGTCATCATAGGAAAGAGTAGGAGCCGCCTACTGTAGAGCTTAATGTTCAAAACCGTTAGCTGAACTGTGTGCTCTGATACACTTGTGCCGACATTGTAATCTGCCGTCAAATCGTCCCCTTATCCTGCTATACAGAGCGGACAAGCCTCAACCGCCACATTCTATGATGAGGCGTGGACGTCCATCACCTTGTCGCTTACTAGTGGCTTCACCGTCCTTCAACCAATGTCCAGAGATGCTCACTACATTAGCACGCGAACAGCCGACCAGCATCGTCGTTTCCGAAATTCTCGTTCACATGCGCCGTGTCGTAACAATTTGCCCTTTGTCGAAGTCATTTATATCATTGGATTTTTCCATTTGCCACACGTATCATCATTAGAGTGACGTACCCGCAACGTCAACAGACGATATTAAATCTCACAGTGGGCAGTAATAATGTTTTTGCTCACCAGTGCCTATGGCGATGTGTAAATAACATACGCTAAATAATAATAAGCTGGCCAGAATATCTATACCTCTTCAGAGTCGACAAGTTGTTCTCTGGAATTATTAGTTGTAATATATTGTGTTCTAGCATTCGTTTACAGTGTATAATACTTTACTAATTTTTCCCTCTACTAAGTGAAACTTGGTATCATTCCGAAGGAGACGTGGGGGTATTGCATACACCTATGTCTAAGTGTTGATGACTATTCTGAATGTTGTTTCATGTATGAGAAGATAAAGATGGTAAAGCGTGAAATCCATTGCAATCCCGTCACGCCTTCTGCTCCGAACCGAACAACTGATGAATCATAAACAGTGTCATATGACATCATTCCATATCCACTGCGGAGGTTTGGTATTTAAACCAGGGTTTGATATACAATCTGTTGGTTAGGAATTACGCAATACTACCTCCTCTCATATCATGTAGGCCAAGTCCCAGCGATGAAAATTCTTTCCCTTAAGGTCACTCCAGGCAGCTAGCCTGGTGTCGAGCACCTTCCTGACCTAAGCCAATATGGCCACGGTTATCATGTGAAGGCATTTTTCTGGCAGACTGGATTAATTAGATCATGCAGTACCACAAATGTGCAGTTTCGATGATTTGCCTCGTAATCAATTTTATCATCTAAAGTAGGGACATTAATTGTACAATTAGCTCTTGGGTTTCCGAGTAGAGAGCTTGAATTGGGTTCTAATACATGGCTATGTAATGCCAGAAAAAGCTTACACATGTGGCAAATAATTTTTTTATTTCGCCATTTTCAGTGATCAAAACAGTCCTTACCGAGCGTGGTTGGGTGAACGATCAGGCCTCGCATTCAGGAGGACGTGGGTTCGAATTCCCGTCCGGGCATTCAAATTTGGGTTTTCCATGGTTTCCCCAAACCACACCAGGCAAAGGCCGGGATGCTTCCTTTGAAAGGCAAGGGATGAATTCCCTCCCGTTCCTTGTCTTGAGTCCTTTCCCCATTCTAATTACCTAGACGTCAACAAGGTGTAAAGCCATAAGCAAAAAAAAGAAAAAGAAACGGCCCTTCTTTTTTTTTTCTTAACGAGTCGTCAGTTTCGAAACAATGTACAGTTAAAACGATATTTCTTAATAGTTATTTGCTATAACAATAAGGCACTTGCCCTTTTATGTTCTAGCCTTCTTCAGAAGCTTGATTACGTGCTCAACCATGTGCACCGGGCAGATAATATACACATTTCAAAGTGGCCTTTATTAACACACCAGTACATAAAACTGATTTTAAAAGTTACTGCGATAATCACACCTTTAATCAGAGCTAATCAGTTTACGTATTCTCAAACTGAATTATAAATTTCACGCAATTGCAGCAAAATGCCAACTATACCGAGTTCACTGCGAACTGGCGGCTGAAGGTGCATGTTCCATTGACCACGCACCTCACTTCACCTCACCACCCCATCCAGTTCCTATATCTCCGATCTGACCGCGGTGTCCAGATATAATGTCAAACTTCCCCTTCGTATGTAGGAATTAGTGCAGTGGAGTGGAAAGACAGCAGACTGATGAACCATCTATGTTAGCGGGCTATAAGTAACAATTAATTAGTTGAAAATTATGATGATTTCTACCCGACCACTCTATCTAACATGTTTACGCGCTGACAAAACTATCCTAGATTCATGAAAGACTGCCTCGGAAACAACAGGGGAATAAAATAAGGTAAAAATATGAGGGCGAGTGTCTGCGCCCAAAACTATTTCTAAAGTCCTATCAACACAAAGATTTGAACACACCAATAGCATCACCTGCTAGTGTCATATTGCCAACTGTCGTGCTCTTATGCCACCAGACTGTGATTGATAATGAGGTTTCCTTTCCTTATGCCTGGTCGACATTGATGTCACTCGAGGCGCGAAAGGACCGGGAACAAGGAATGGGAAGGAATTCAGCAATGGCCTTTTGAAGGAAGCATCCGGACATACACCTGGAGTGATTTGGGAAAACCATGGAAAACCCAAATCTGGATGGCCGGGCTAACATGCGAGGGCTAACGAGAGATTGTTTACTGATGCAGTTCGATGAGGACTCATTCTACAGTATATCTATTATTTTACTTAGTTACCATGGATCTCCCCTTCTCCACTTTTCTTCCACCTCTGAACTTAGCGGTATCGAACGTGGAAAAGGGAAAAGTGACCTGTCCTTTTCCCGTCAAATAACTTTCCTATGACCTACAAATCTTGATTGCGTTAACTTTCCTGTCTTCTCTTATTTTGAATGTTGCATGAAGTACTGAAAATACTATCACTAAACATATTCAAACTTTTTATAAAATATTATTATCACTGTCAGATTAATCAGCCCAAATTTTTTAATATTCAGACGACTTTTTATAAGTTTTAAGTTATGGATTTATGTCCACCATCGTAATTTTGACAGATAACATTTATCTGCCCGTCATAACTCATGCCTTCTTGTACAGCTCAACTGTTTGTTACTAATCGCACATGGCTCCACGGCACTACACCAGTGGACGTATTGCGCCATGGGGTGTGTGGTGAACTGATCTGGAAGTGACTCATCAAATGCGCTTGATCAGCTGTGACCATTCCCGCCATTACCAGGCTCCACAGTGCCTTAAATACTAAAACTCATCGATCTACCGAGTGTTGGTCGCCACATCCTGCATTATATGCCTAGAGCCTTGATCATACAATTTTTCATCCTCTTCTATTCCTGTCACAGGCATGGCCTTTCGATTTTCTAACTATCTCAATCCTGAATTTTTGCGTCTGCTTGTTCCAGTTTCTCCAGCAAGTTGACAATCATCATATTCAACAATTTGTTCTTCCCCTTTCTCATGACAACGTAAGCTGTCTTTCCCTTTTATTTGCTTATGGTTTTACGCCTCGTCGATGTCGAGGTCATTAGAGGCTGTAGAGGACCGGATACAATGAATGGGAAGGAATTCGGCCATGGCCTTTTGAAGGAAGCATCCCAACAATTTCCTGGAGCGATTTGTCGAAACCATGTAAAACCTAAATCTTGATGCCCGGACCGCGATTCGAACCAGTGTCCTCCCGAATGCGAGGCCAGAGTGTCTTCCCTAATAATTCGAGAGCCGGCTGTATGATTTATAAAATGCAATTTAATGCAATTTTTTATAGATGATTATTAATAGAAGAATATAGTTCTGCCGGATTGCCTATCAAAATATGTCCGCAAGTATATTTAATTAAAATTTCTAAAATAATTATTTGTTAAAAAAATTTCATTCACTTGATTTTTAAGTAAATTATAAGTCATTTAAAAGAGAGACAGGTAAAAATACTTAAAACGTTTTGGCTGCATACGTAAAAGTGGCCGCAAGTAGGGATTGACAGATAATAAAGTTAGCGAACCACAGCGTCTAGCAGACTGTGTGGTGCACTAACTCCCTCTCGCTGTTATATGTCTTTAACGGCTTTAACTCTCGCTTGCTGACAATTTTACAAAAGCAAGCCAAACTTTTATTTATGAACAGTAAGTCTGTTTATTCGATAGACTTCATGTATAAAGACAAATTTTGACGTCAAAAATGTGATAATACTTGTTAACATACGAATTTATTGGATATATATATATATATATATATATATATATATATATATATATATATATATATATATAAAAGTGATAAGGACATTAATAAAAGCACGTTTTGTGACAAAATTTCAAAAACAGTGTGACCACAGAAGGTTGCTTTGTTGGACTTCCGGTGGTGAAGAAAATTTCGTGATCACTGAATTGGCTAACACGGAAGGAGATTGTTAGTCAGATTGTATACCAAACGCCTCGACTGTTTCCCAAATCACGTAAGTAATAACGTCTCAGATCATAATACTGGGTTGATGGTGATTTGGCTGTCCGATGGGGACATAAAAAATGCGGCCTGCTATTTTACTACGGAAGATTATGCCCGAATGGAACGGCAACGGGTATTATTAATTGTACTTTCTGATCTTTCATCTCCCATGGACAACATGAACAGAAACAACACTTAACACACAGTCATCAAAATGATGTAAACACACAACAGCACTTATAAAACTGTTCGCAGACAAAATGTATTTGGGAGTTTTTATGGTGAAATAACAAACTCCTTGCCTTGGTAAAAGTGCATGTCTGACAGAGGAACTTGGTAAATAAGTTAAGTGTTGTTTCTTATAAAAGACAACAGTATAAAAGAGGTTATACACAAAATACGAGCACCGTGCGTGGTGGGTGAGCGGTAACGCTTAGGCCTCGTATTCGGGAAGAGGCGGGCTCGAGTCCAAAACCCAAAGATTTCTCAAACCACTCCTTGCGAATGCTGGGATAGTTCCTTCAAAAGGCCATGACAAAATTCCTTTTCGTTCCTTCCTCCCGCCTCCCTCAATCATATCCCGCCTCTAATGACCTTGACGTCGACGAGGAGTAAAGCAAAAAAAAAAAAAAAAAAAAAAAAAAAAAAAAAAAAAAAAAAAAACGGGTCATAACGGTTTTTCAAAAGAATAAATAATGACATATATTCTGCTTCCAAATAGTCTTAATTCCTACGCTATAAGAGTGGATTAAGTTTTGACGGAAATATACTCGTAGAGGATTTCGGATATCTTAAGGTTACTGAAAATAATTCCGCTGTTCCAACCAGTGCCGCAGAAAGATTTTTCAGGATGTATTCCGAAAAACGGACACACGTCAACAAAAGTGAGGCACAAAAATATTTTCGTTTCTAGATTGCGAAGTGATAATGGAATTTTTTATCACCCCTGGGACGGACACAGAGCTGCTGGCCAGAAGCACTCAGCCAGTAGCACCTCTGCGCCTGCATCTGCCCGCAAAGATCAAAACAATGTTTCCCCAGACGTGACGTAATTGCAATGACAGGCTGACCGCTTCCGCTTTTTAATATTACTCGTAGCACTCGTCACAAAAGAAGGGGGAGGTAGGCACCCCGACCTCTGTATTGACATCACTGTCCGGTTCCGTAAAAAAAAGTTTTGACAGTAACATCCGTTTCAAAATCAAATGGTGCTCTGTCTCGTAGAAAGTTACATATAATCCCAGCGCACTATTCTGACACTGGTTAATACTAATTACAACAAACAAAAACCTTTTCGCAAATAATAATAAGTAATTTACAGCGACATTCAAGCTTAAACGTAACAAATAAAATTTTTGGAGTTATGAGGCTCACGATTTACCACGGGCATACAACTGATTAAACAGCAAAAATATGAGAAAGAAGATATATCCAGAGTCTATCCCCGCAGCGTAGAGGTAACGTGCTTTCTTTGCGTTGCGGGGGTCGTTGGTTTTAGTTCAGCCTAGGGCATGGCTGGGTATAATTAAGTACTGTGTTCATCTAGTGCTGTCCTTACCAGACAGAGAATAATAATTAAGATGATATGATATCTACACATCGGATAAAACAAACACATTAAGCTGGATGTATATGAAATACAGTCAAAAGTCAATAAAAAAAATTAAAAATAAAAAGAGATATATACACGGATAACGTCTAAACAAAAACGTTGGTTGGAAGTTGATATGGACATAGGTTACCAATGTAAAAAGAACTAAATTTAAAGTATTCCGGTACGGGTTATCAAATTTATTCACTTTCAGAGATTTTAAAATGTTACAACTTGCAAGTTTTACAATCTCCTATATAAGAAAATATAAAATTAAAAGTATGAAATTTTTCAAAGCACTATATTATGTTACCGCAGATTTTTTTTTTTTTTCGATAGAACCATTTTTAATAATCAGCCTCTTTGACAGTTACCAATTACCTGTCAAGTCAGTCTGGAAGACAAGTTTTGTGTCTTTCCTTCCTTCCCTTCTACTATGTGCTAATTAACTTGTACTCACGCTTCTACTTGCTCGATCCATTTGTCTACTGGTCATCCGCGAGAACTCTTTCCATTCAGTTTGCTTAGGTGTTTCGCATGTCTTTAGAGCCTCTTTTGCTACTGCCATACTTCAAAAATTAAGTCTATTGCCAACCTTAACGTTGTGAAAACATATTACTCATATTTGATCTCCCACTGTTGCTCTTATTCATCACTACATTAGCTTTACAATTATCTGCCCATAACGGCACAACAAACTCTGAAAATTTAAGCACTCGTATTGAATACCATCGCAGCAAAACACTTCTTAGAATCTTCAGAGATCGATTTTCCTCTCTCTACACTAAGCTCCTTCTGTGAAACCAATGTAACCCCTTAACATTCGTCACACTTGTTATGTTGACCGATTTTTCGACCACGTGTAGTGCTTTATTGTCCACCGTTTTCTTTGATATTTCTTCGAGTTCTTTCCAAATAAAGTTCTATTACCTTTCCACCGTTGAAATCTGCCTTAGAAAGTCTATTTGTTCCACTTTGCAGTAAGTCCAGTACTCATAACACCTTCAACCTATTCCCTCAGCGACTATTATAACACATTCGCTTTCTCCTCTGTATTTCCATCGAAATACATTATCATATTTTGTATTGAAAATTGTCTACAGGACTTTATTATTCCCTTTACGATAGGTCCCTAGTGCCCATAATAATTTCATTGAAATGATATACCTTACAAATTTCCTATTATAACGGGGTTTTACTTACTTCATTGGAACTTTAAGTATGATACCACACTGAAAAATAAAAGGTATGCAAAGTTCTTAAATTACCCTGTGATAAATGCAATAAGATAAGTAGGTGAAAGGAGACATAATTATGGCAATTCACCTTTCGTTTTAGGACTGGGCTAATTTATTATTATTATTATTTTGCTCTATGGTTGTGGATGCCAGTTTTATTTGCTTAGAAAAAATAATATGTTATGTCTGCCTAATTTTTTTTTTTTTTTTTTTAATGGCATTTGGCCATGTCAGCCATACAGCCAGCTCAACGTGTGCGTTTCTCTTACAATGTATACATTTCATTTCAATATTAATATTTTCCATCTTCTTTAAGGACGACACAAGACGAACACAACACTTAATTAAAATCACCCCTGCCCTCGGCCGGACTCGAACCGGCGACCCCTGCAACGCGAAGCAGGCACGCTACCCCATACGCTGCCGGAGTCGGCTCTGCATATAATTCTTTTTCCTTGGTCATTGCGGCTTGTCAACTTCGACGTCAATACAGCCGGGAGAGGATGAGGGGGAAGGAACAGGAAGTAATACGGCTGTGGCCTTTTGAAGGGGCAATCCCGACAGTCACCTGGAGTTACTTAAGGAAACTACGCAAAATCTAAATCAGCGTGGCTGGTGAAGGATTTGAGACCGCGTCCTCGAGAATGCCAGGCTGATGTGTTATCGCTCGCCCACCAGTCTCATTTTGGCTTTCAGGATCTGTAGTTTAAATCTACGTAATAAAGTTTCATTTCTGTATGTTAAATTTATTTATCACTAACCTTCTTTGGAAAAATCACTTATCATTAATTCTCTGTTATATCCACATACAGGACGACGATTCTCAGACGACGATAAGCGAAATGTTTTGACAAATCCTAATGAAGCAAGTTCTGAAAAGGCCAATAATCTCCACAGATGGTAACGATTTCATAAATTAATTTGTTGTACACAGTAATTGATACATTAGCTGATTCGCCATTTTGTCATCGATTATCCACAATGAGTAGAGTTGCTTTTATTTGAAATGCATATCAACAATCAACTATAACTAGAGAGAGCGTACATAATAAACGATAAATTACTCTTTGGAAACACAAATGACTTCATAATATGTTCGCTAACGTATTTCATGCGGATTTATTAGCTGCAATGTTGGCTTTATTTGTTCAGCGTAAAACGTCCAACATATTGTTTTCTCACCTGATTCATTCCCCACGCGCTCTGTGGCAGATGTTTTCAGCCGGGGGTCTCGTTTCGGCCGAAATAATAAATGCACAAACTTGTTCAGCAAGCCTGCGCTGCGGCCGCAAACAAAGCGTGGTTATTTCGCAACTTACGCGAAATTTAAATTACGAGTGACGCCGCGTTCATTAACATACACAATGGGCAAAACACGGCCCGTCCGACAAACAGCCAACAGCTCGGCGGCCGGAGACAACATCGCGTGGCCCTCCATGCCACATGCTTAATGGAAGGCTGTAAGCGGCGCATGGAACACTTTGTTTCAGCTGCGACGAGAAAGAAGATCGCTGCCTGCTGACAAGAAACTTCAGTACGGAACGTAATCGATAGATCCAGAATCTTTACACTGCAATTAAGCTAGTGCCTTGTGATTTCTTCTCATAATCTGATTAAATTTCTTTAGCATAGCACTCGTCCCAGCTCAGCAATTAACAGGAGTGACAACCACAGGATCCATCGATGACTGGACTGCCTTAAAATACCCTGAGCCGGGTTTACCGCATTTCCTGTAGTGAGATCACTGCTTTTCCAATTTTTTCCGTTTATTCATTTTTTTTTTACTTATAGCTTTACGCCTCGTCGACGTCGAGGTCATTAGAGGCGGTATGGGACTTGGGGACAAGGAACAGGAAGGAATTCGGCCATGGCCTTTTTTGAAGGAAGCATCCCGGCATTTGCCTGGAGTGATTTGGGAAACCATGAAAAACACAAATCTGGATGCCCGGACGGGGATTCGAACCACCGTCCTCCCAAATGCGAGGCCAGAGCGTTAACCGCACACCCACCACTCTCGATTTTTTTTTCAGAAACACTAGTTTAAACTGTATATTTCTCAGCCTCTTCTAAGGAAAATAAACACTTAAATTTTTGTATGAAGCGAATGAATACTACTAATTACTAAAACAAAACAAAAATATTGCTTGTATCAGTATGTACACGAGCAATAAGTGAAACTGATATGGGTCATACCCAATTTTTCTGTGTATTTTTCGACACGTTTTTGAATGTTTTTGTGTTTTCTTTCGTATTCGAGTGTAGGAACGAAACTATCCTATTCCATTTGTACAAAAAATATGATTATTCATCACGTTATTCTCGTAAACAATTAAACATTGTCAAAAAGCTAAAGCACAATTTGGTAGATTATAGCGTAATTCATCGAACCTTAATCGTATTTTTCATTTATAAATGAAATAAGTAATATATACTTCAAATTTATTATGATCCAACGTTTTTAACATGAGGTTAAGTGCCAGCTGAGACTATTGTAGCTGTTTGCATGCGCAGATCGTTAAGTGGGCATAAACCGCAACGTTGACAAATTTTTCTCTACCGTATCCAAAAATCAAGAATACGTCGATAAGCTACGAATTTATTTTCCAGTTGTTATGAATACTCGCTTTAAGGGCCACCCACAATTATGATTCGATGCTATAAATGACTTTGTCACTCGCACGTGGAAGGTGAAACCGCGATCGCTTGACAAGAAAATTTGCAGGGCCCCTACCTGGACACCGGTAAACCTGTGGGAGCCTATGGCGAACCTGGCAGCAGGCCGACCGGAAACTTGACCAGATTCGATGAGAGGACTGAGTAAGCGGTTAAGGATCGAGCATAAAAGTCGATCTGGGGTCGGATTGAGACATTCGTGGTAGGATTATTACTTGGACAATGAGGACAAATAATTAGTGAATATTTACATGTTTATTTACAGAAGCTTTCTGAAGGCATGTATACCAAACTGTACATATATCTACACATAAATGGAAATACTGTGAATAATATCTCAGGATGAACTATTGATGGATGAAACTGATAAAGCTGGTGCAGTGGCGCTTTACTAACCACGACAAAGTAATGAGAACGAGAAGAGAGAGCAAGTTTTGCAATATGGGTACCACTAACCACTATTGTGATATATTGAAACTTCTGCAAGACTGACTAACTAACCAGATCCGTTTCATATCCAACTCTTTCTCAGTAGAGCCTAACTGCTGGTTTGCTGTAGAACATCTCTTATGGCTGCAATGGCTCCGTTACTAGGCGGAGCCCGGTAGCTTCTCTCGTCGACTCCCGGCTGCTCAATGCGACAATCAGATCGACCAACAGACAGACAGACCTAGCCTTTTTGTGCTGAAGTTTTTACTATGATAATTCCCCCTCTGCTCCAGCTTTCTGGAGAGGGCACACACTGTCATCCGCGAACTGCGTTCTCGTTTTGGCGCTTGACAATTGCCGAATCACTGATGTGTTCTACTTTCCCGGTTGTGGCTCTCGTAACGTTGCTAAATTTTACTCGCTCGCCTGTCCTCGATCCCAACCCAAAAGATGTGTAAATTTCAGAAGTAAAACCTCTGATTTTACTAAAAATTAATGTCTCACATTTTTCAGGTTAAGTATCTGACTTTGCTCCATGCCTTTTGTTCAGTTACAGGATCGGTCTTTAAAATATATACATCCACTAAAAATCTACACTGGCGGAAATTAAAAGTGAAACACCCGGATGGAGTTGTAATAAAGGAACGAATTTGGTCCCAAAAAACTAAAAGTTTTTACATGTAATATTATCAGAACTACGGTGCTATTTATTATGAAAAATTGGTATGTTTTATAGTGTGTAAGTGGTGACCAGTGTGGTGTAACTTAACACTTTGTTGCCCGCAAGTTCTTGTTGATCAAGTATGTCAAGGCGAAAAGTGATGACCACCTTTACCCAAATGACTAACTGTGAGAAAGGTCGGCGAAATGGCGTCTTTAAAATGGGTGCATTATATCGAGAAATCTCCAGAAAGATTGGTAGTAGTGCTATATCAGTATACAGAGGATAACAGAAGGCTTTAGTACTCCTAGAGCAGACACAGGTCCATACTGAAGACCATAAAAATGTGTTGGCAGCTGTTGCTGACAGATGGGTGACTGCAGACCAGATTGAAGAGGTGGTTACAGAGAGAAACACCTGATCCCCAGACGATTGTAAACCAATTGCTTGAAGCTGGGTTGCAATGCGATCCACTAACCTTATTTCATTCACAGCATCGTTTTACCTGGTGTAACGCAAAACGTACATGGATACGTGAATGGCGTATATTTGTGTTTAGATACAAGTCTCGATTCTTTTTGGGGGCAGAGTGATAACTGACAGCATGTACGCATGGCGTAGTGGAGAAACGAGTCACCCTGCTGTGATTTCAGAGCGTCACACAGGTCCAGCCACTGGTGTCATGTTTTGGGAACAATCAGTTTCGACACCAGGACAAAGTTGGTTGATGTTGAAGGCACAATGGCAGCCCACCACTATGTGAGCGGAATAGTGCACCCTATTATGATAACCGTTATAACCACCAACCAAACTGCGTGGGATGCCAGGAGTAGACACATCAGATCATATGGTCACCCAGCTTCAACAACTGACTGCACAAGACATGCAGACGTAGAGAGACATACCCCAAGAAGACACCCGAACACTTATTGATTCAATGCCGGCAAGGATCCACGAGTGTATAGGTGCTTGAGATGGGTGCATTTCTTACTGACAACTGTATTAAAAGGTTAGCTTGATCCATTTGAATTTGTTATCAATTCTTCTTGGTATGACCCTGTATACATCTACAAAGTTTCCTACAATTCCGCTATTACTCTCTGTGTGTATCACTTTTAATTTCCGCCAGTGTATTTAACAGACCAAATGTATTAAATAAATTTGTCAAGATGATTGTGTTGGTGCACAATTCTATTTTTTAGAAATATCCAATGACAAAAGTATAATACAGTTAAGTTTTTCTCTGATGTTGGACAGCTCATAATGTGAACAACATTTTAAAGGAATGCCGAAAAACCGGCATTTAAAAAGTCATTAGATTCCAAGTCTAAATTAGATGTCGTTGAGCAATCCTTCACTTGCGACATGCGTACTAGTCTTTTAAATTCAACAAAAGGAATTAAAAATAATGAATTGTATTATCTTCGGCATAGTTCGAAAATTTATTATTAGAGATGCGCACACATTTTCGTGAAATTCGTTCTAATAATCCGTAGGAACAAGCTCAACTTCAGACAATGTCTAGGAGTTCTTCTTTCCTTCATAACCTTTAAGTACAATATAAAATAATTGATTAATCTCTTTGGCCTGGAATCTGACATTTATAAGATTTAAAAATGATTTAAGCGGTTCAAAGGACGAGTAGTGAAATGTCGATAAGTGGTCCAAATTAAAAATTACTTTCAAATCTTAATTGATCTTGGTTTTTTGAATTCTTACTTGCTAATCAATTCTTGTTTAGTTCACTTCAACAGGTTAAGTACTACGTCTTTAAAAAGTAACCCCTTAAGATCATTCGCTGTTAAATTCTTGTCATAGCCTCTATACTAAATCGCAGAAAATGTGCTCAACCGGAAGCGAACAAAACCACACTTTGTGTAGTAGCCCTGCAGGTGGCGAAAAGATAAACTAATTACCTACGAGGCTCTAGAGCCCCAACAGCGGTTCTCTCACAAAGAGGCTGAGGACATTAGTCACTACGGTCCGGGCGTGACCTCTGCACTGACAGCTGATTTCCATCTCCGTGATTTTGATAGGTTTCGGTCCACTCCAACCGAATGCATTATCCACAAAGCAACGACTTAGGTCATGGTCATCTCGTACATATAATTGAATGTTAAGTTGTGTACCAACCCCAAATAACTGAAAATTTATGTTCTCAAACCTTTATAATTGAATAAAATGTGCCTACTCATTTATTTACAAAAATATCCATGTTATTAATAAATACAAATCGTATGACTCCCAATTGCATTCCCTGATATCTATCTAGGTACGAAAGACAGATATTTTTAGTGATACAAAGTTTAATGTGACATTTACCACTGATATTAAAGGCATTTGGAAACGTTGTTTATGTATTAGCTTTTAAACAGTGTACTTTACATAACGTTGCTCTGAATAATTCATTGTATTTAATTGATTTTGCCGACACGTGTCATGTTTCCGTTCGTATTTAGATCATTTTGAGCAAATATTCAGTTTTTAACTATTATTCAGACTCAATCAGAGGGCAATGAATAAATAATCTCTCAACTGATCGTCGTTAATAAACGTTAATAACGACGAAACACAAACGATATAATTGGGATTCATTTACTATGCAATTCTAGAAGCTCAGCAGAATGATAAGCATAAGACCCTCTGCTCATTTCATGGTAAGCTTAAAGCAAGCAGAGACAGATAAGACAGTTCGTGACAATGTACGTTTGTTATGGTTTCGCAGTTTGTCATATATTATACCTAAAATAATTCCGCAGTTGTTTATTAATTCGTAGTTTCAGTTACAACACTAACCACAACAAGAAACTTGGTAGAACTGCGCTAGCTGGTACCATTCCACTGAATCCCTTGTGGCGAATATAAACCAATAACTCAGCCTCTTCTTCAATGTTCTTTGGTTCCATTACCACTGTCTTGGAGCATCGGTCTCAAGCGCTGGATGTACTGGCGAGCTTTACTTGGAAAACTCTTTCGTCGGTACCGGTGTTCACTTGGCGCTGATGCTTGAGTCGATGTAGCCAACATTTTAAACCAAGTGTGATGAACAGCTTCACTGGAAGTACAGTGGTTGCAATCAGGAGAGGCTAAAGTCAGTGATCGAATTATTCTGAGTGTGAGAGTTTTACGTCAGAAAGTTCCAGCATTTCTACTCGAACACAAGATACCGGTAATAATTGCCACAATATTGTTTGTTCAGTTCAGTAAAACACTGTACATCGGAGTAGGGTGTATATAATAACAACACGGTTTGTTTATAACTTCGCTCGGTGAGTCATCGTAGCTAAGATACCAGTTTGTCTTCTGAGTGATGGCGTACTAATCCAGTGGTACATTGATGTGAGAGACCTACCACGTGACGATGTTATGGAAATGGTACTGCGAGTGAGGGAACAGTGAATTAACACAGACAAGAAGGGCTGTTGGACAAAAAAAAAATTAGAAGTAATAAATGCTGTAAAGGGAAAATGAAACGTTAATCACTGGGGAAAAGAAAACCATGATGAAAAGTAACATGATAATATTCCAAACAATAATAAAATAGTTGAGTTGGTTTTGCGGATATGATTAATGGAAGTGAGAAAAAGAAAAAAGGGAACCAACGAGATTTATCTGAAACAATAGATATTGATTTAGTGGCTGGAAAATTACGATTACAAAATAGAAGAGATTGGTGCCAAATGACGGAAGAAAAATGAGGTGGCGGGAAAATTGTTGCCTAAATCTAGCCGAATTAATCAGAGAAAAGGTTTGGTATTTTCACTTGTTGAAATAGCAGCTGGGACTTATGATAAATTGCCCACTGAGAACCTTGATGATCCAGATTGTCTCGTTAAACACATTAGATCGAGTTTTCAAGTCACCCCCCCCCCCCCAAATAAAGATAGGTAAATGATTAAATGTATCAAATTATGAAGAATGGGGAACATATAGTCGTGGAGAGATGTCAAGTAGGTTACAATAACGTGCGATGACTTTCACGTGTGTTTGTAAATAAAATCTCAAGCTTGAAGAACTCAGAAGTATTATTAGACGTGTTAAACACGGACAACGACGATTGTTTCAAATGTTATAGACTCGAACTTGCTGTAATACAAACTTGACTTGTGTTTGACCCTAAAAGTTCACTCTGAAAAATTTGAATAATTCCTGGTAGCTTCGAAGGCATCACACATTTATTTTTATTTTTTTTAATTGAGGCTGGGCAAACAGTAATAAAGAAATCTTTGTTCATGGTGTCTGTAACAGCCAGAGAACTTAATACCGGTTCCAGATTATTAAATTGTTGAGCAATACCGACATTTTAAATAAACTAACTCACGTACAGCGAACATAAACAAAGATGGTTAACGGAAGTGGTCGGCAAAATACGTAAAATCAAATAAACCGTAATGTATAAACTTTGGTAAAGCAGTAACATTTTCGAAAGTTTTAATTGAATTGAAATATAGCCCAGGTGGAAAACATTTACCATTTGTGGTTACAGCAGAAACTATGAGTAATTAAGTTTTCTTAAAGTTTTTATGTTACTTTCACTAGCGACATATTACTGAATCATAGGCCTACTCGTAGTTCCACATCTTTTCAGCAATAAAGATTTTCCATATTTTTTTAAGATTGAAATGCTACGAAAATCAAACTTAATGAATGTATTCTGGCAATTAATTTTATAGCATTTGCTTAGATATAAAACTGTGAACTCAACCTCTAATTACTAATAACTGTTGTCGCAGTTAATTAGCGAGTGAAAGCTGGGACGTGACGTCACCGTTTTCCAGCCAATCGCTGTCTAGGTGAGTGAATGAGTAAGGAAATTATATAGTAGATTTATATCGCACGGTATGGGGTTTAAAAACTTGGTTGCTGAGTTAGTGAATTTCATTGACTATCGCACAATCAAAGGGTGGTTTGTGGTGTTGAAAAACAAGGCTTATCTTTCTAAAAAAAAAAAAAAAGTGTGGTCATAGTGTGAGTAACCATGGCTGCTGATCCTATCGACATGTGCTCGTCAGCTGCAGGCAAGAAGCCGGCTACCATCCCATCGGAGAGAACCTCAAGGGCTTTATGCCGACTCGAGGACCGGTGACTGTCCAGCCAGCTTCGCGACTGCGAAAGATATTTTAATGCCATATAGTGTATCCATTAAACTGAGTTAGTGAACTGCCTCTGTCGCGTGTGGACCGAGCGATTGGCGACACTTACCACACTGTGGGTCCGTCCTAACAACCACTTACTGTCGGCTGACGTTTCCTTGGTTTCCAGTCGACATCTGTAAGCTTCCGGCTAGGATAAAAAAAACACACACACAGAGAGACTTCATTCACTTAAAAGCAGGACGTAGGTGCTCCTTGAAATGGTATCAAGAGAATTTTTTTTACTTGATTTATTGCTGAAAAGTGTTGCATGTTAAAGTTACATGGAATTGATACATAAATCGGAGTTTTCCGATATTGGCAATGGTGGATCATAGGATTCAAAAATGAATACAGATGCATTCCGACCCAGCGGAGGGAGAGTGATAGAAAAATGCCTAAAATGACCAATTTGGATGGTAACATGTCTGCCCCACAAAATTTCACATCACGGTACGCGCCGAGAAGCGTCCCCGGCCCTGAAAGTGGGGAAAACTCTCTTCTCATTGGCTGCATGTCATGCCGTACAGGCGTGTACTTCACGTGTTTATAGGAAGTGTTCCTCGTGTACCAGCACGGCTGGTTGACTTTCTCACAGTAATGACTGCAAGACCAGCGGCCTTGCTGCCGGTGTCATATAGAAGCGGGGTATTCTCACAACGTTGCACTGGCTAGGAAACACACTGCCTTCTAAAATCTATACTAGAATTAGCGCGCGCGACAACTTAGCGAAATGTTCCACAGCTCTAAGGAATAGTGGTTGATATTTAAAGATGTCCACTTAAATGACCGAAGAATTATGCTATAGAATAAGGTGTAATTTACTACTTGGAGGTAACAAGATAGTAGGGTTCCACTGGCTGTCGTTAGGGAAAGATGCTAGCGAAAAAATCTAGAGTTTTTTTTGTGAGAGGCTAGTGAACAACTGAGGTAGCTGTGATGTTCATTTTGTTTACCACCGGTTAAAGAAACGCTACAGATATTATACTATTTTTATTTAGCAATTATGGTAGGGTGAATTCGAATTTGAACATACACGCAAATACAATATTTTTCTCTCTGCATCATTAGTTTTCGTGGCGAATCACAAATTATCTGTGTTTTCCAAGGTTTCAGTAAAAATTGATTTTTTCTGACTGCCTTGGATGCTTATAAGATATCATGATAATTTACTGACCAGCGAAAAAATTTTTCTTTGTCACCTAATGAAATGCACCTTCACGGAAGGAAATCTGCAGTATTTTATTTTTTTCAGTAGCAACTGTGACAGCATTGTTGAGAATGAGGTTTGTATTACCATAAGAATTTTTATTCTTTATTTCTAATTAGATAATTCGGAAAGTTTTAGAAATTCCTATAAACGGTTTTGACAGATTCTTCAAAATACTTGCTGATTTTTCTTCTTCTCCAGTTCATCGTTTACTTCGGCACAGGATCAACCACAGTGTGGAAATTAATTTCGTCTTAATTCTTATTGTTTGAGTTCCTGACATGTCTAAATTCGGATTATGAATCTATATGAGCACTCGGATGGTAAATTTTAAATATTACATTTTTCTCTTCACCAGTAGTTTTTGTTACTTTATTAATTTATTAATGCTCTTTGGACATTGCATATACTCAACATCACAAAAAATAAATTTTTGTTCACAAAAAAAATAAAGATAGGTAATAATATTAGTACATCTGTTCAGAAGGGAAGCTAACGCAAAAACCATTTTTGTTTTAACTGAGCGTAAGAGATTAACAAGTCTGATTATAAAATATAGAGCAATGAAATTTTTGATTAAATGAAAAGCTTTAGAAACACGGATCACTTGACTATGGTTACTTTTAGGAGAAAATGAAGTGATACTGAGCAACGTGACAGTGCATTGTTGGTCCTTGCATCCCTTCCGTTAGTGATGAACGTCGAGTGTGAAATATATAATACGACAAAACACAATTCAACTCCGTATTGTTCAGTGGTAGGGAATTGCCCCCAGGAATTTAGTAATATCTGGAGAGGGTAATAGGATGTTCTCTTGATCAAAGTGTGACCATCGGACATCAACTCTTTCCTACCCACAAGTAACCGCTAATTTCTCTTCTATTCGGCAACCATTTACTGTTAGCGGGTTGGGGTTGGATTTTCGAAAATTATTAAACCAACCTGCTAGTCAGAGATTATGCCTTGCGTAGATGATGTAAGCTGGTATTATTTTGGGTCTTAAACTAGCGACGTTAGTTTCTCAGCTAAAGAGAGCACGCTATTGAACGGATAACACGTTTTCCTGCCGTAAAAGGGAACACACAGCGACTTTGAGTACCGCGTCATGATGGCGGGTAATGGTCTCACCATCTGCTCTTGACGCTCGAAACTTGGTGTTTATCTTCAGACACAAACCATCAGTTCCGTTATTCCTCAATCTGCTCATAATTATCTCAATATTTATAATTATTGATGATTAGGAACATAAGTATAATTTTTTGTCTGATGTGTTTCCATGTGTTTCTGAAACATATAACTACGTTCAGCGTGAGGTAAGTGTATTTTTGTGTGTGTGAGGGGGGAAGGGAGGAGGTTGGGGGAGGGTAATGTGATGTTTGTGAGGCAGAATTGGGGACCGTTCCGGCATTCGTTTTGATGACTGCTGAAAATAGCCTAAAAACCACCTTCAAGACGGCTGGTACGCGAGGTCCTTAGTTCGTGCCCGGTCCGTTGTAACTCCCGGATACAGGGTGCGCCACGAGCCACACTGGCGGTTCCCCAAGACACCAATAAACAGGTCAATAAATGCAAGTAAACTTCCATTCCACCTTCTTTTCAACAGCCATTTGAGGACCGTGGTAAATAACTTCATGCCTTTTCTATTCTTTGTTCATAGTACTTTTATACCCTTTTATTTTGTTGTTTGCATCTTTCTTGTGTCTAAGCTTTTTCCTGTGTTTCTGCACGTTCATTACTACTAAAGTCTCTTCTTGTTTGTACCAACATTTAAAAAGGGATACATTTTTGCGTAGCTATAAGACTTCCCTTAACGTGAAACTGAATTCACAGTATAATAAAATTCGTAGGTAACAGTCTCTTCATTAAACTGCCGAAAAAGACCGACAACTATAATTAATGACTCCCTCTAACACAGAAAACGTGCAATCTAAGCGAACTACCCCACACACCAGTTGCAAAACGCGCGCAAAAAAACCGTTTTACGCGTTTACTTCAAACACAGATTTAATACTACGGACGTGGGTGGCAGAAGAGCGGGAAGAGAGTTCATTTTCCGCATCACATGTGAACGAGAATAATCTGAGGGGAGACAATACTCCCATTTTTATGTTAGATTTTATTTACTCTTAATAACGTAATGGGAGAAACGTTATTACCGTCTCAGCGGCCGGCCGCTGTCCAGCCCGGGGCTCACGGACGCGTTAAATCCCGAAAACGCAATCTGCTGTCGGTTTTATGGCCGCCAGGAATTTTATTAGTGGCGCGCAGGGTAGCAAGAGAGCCTCCGTCGACGCGAGCCCAGCCTGGGAGTGGCGAGAGGAGAGCCGCATTGTCTCGCAAGTGGGGGAGAATCACCCGCCGCGTTTATTCCACTTACGTCGCGTTCCCCGTTACAAAGTCAAAGATATCACGGTGGAGAAAAAAATGTGTCCCCCCTGCCGGGACCTTCAATTTAAGGAGCCGCTAAAGGAGAAGACGTAGTCATTCTTTTAGGACCCGTCCTTTAGATATGATTTTTTTTCTTTTCTTTTTTGAGCATTCGAGTAAAAGCTTTTCTGTCTGTGAAAGCGGTCTCCGACGGGGCAGCTAAATGTCACTGTCATCAGTTCACACAATGTAGTTTGATGTGGTGCAGTCACTTGGTGGATTCAGTATTTGGCGAGAGCCTCGTATGCACATGTATGTTGGCACAGAACAACAGAATATATGTGCATACATGTATCAAGTTAAATACCGTCTATTAACAACTCATTTATTAATGATTTTCATCAGATACGTTTCTCGCTTTTGGAGTGTAGCATCTTCAGTGGATGTAAATAATAATTATATCTGTATAAAATATTACATATTAATCTTTTATGTAGATATAATATGATTATAGCACTATGTATATTTACAGCCACTATGACATCCCATTTACAAAACGCAAAACACGTCTAGTGAAAAATATAAAAATAAATTGTTAACAGACAGTCTTTAAAATATTTATGCAATAACTGTGTAAAATGGCCGACAGCAAAGTTTTTATGTTTTTATACATCTTTCCCTTAACAATTTTAATTTCATTTAATTACCTGCAAAACAAAATCTTTACAAATCGTGACCTGAAACCGAGTAAGTAAAAAGTAGGTAGACATTCAGTTTAAACTTATGGTCGAATAAAAAGTTTACGAAAGGATGTTTCAAAAAAGATCGAATAAATGTTAGAATAGACTTTATGGAAGTATTTCATTCGTTAATAGAGTGTAGTAGAATGGGGAAAGTGTAGAGGAACACAAAGAAACAGTTAATTGAGAATAAAACTCGTGAATCTATGTGAAAATGAAATGATTCAGTCAAGAGCAGTATTACATTTAGTTGACACCAGTAATAAAATAGTGATGGTCAATTTCTTTGAGCAGTTTCTAACATCTTGCACCAGCGGTAAGGTCTATTACACATTCGTCATTTGTATTCGTCCTTACAATTCTTTCTTCTCGCTTTACACACACAAAGATAATCCTTCTAACGAATATACGTCAATGTTCTACCTAAAATAATTGAATTCCAGATTCCTTTTATTCCACTGATATTAAAGTTGGTTTTAAATAATTACGTACCTCTTTTACCATCAGCTTATCTGTTCATGTTCACTTATTAGTTACAATCTACTTCAAGAATCTTTAATATTTATCTTGAGTACTTCTTCTAATAGTTCTTACCTTAACGTGAGTGATCTGGTGGCTCAGTGGTTGATGTGTTTGACTGGAGATAGGAAAGTAGTCTCCGGTTTGAATCCCTGTTTTAGATGGTACTTTGAAAGAACTTTAATCAGACCTTCACCTCCGACATAGACTGCTGTGTAGTGCAAAACGCGACAGAACGCTTTCGCGGTTCGGATTCCTGGTTAAACTCTAGGTCCCATTTACCTGATAGGATTAGTGCATTAGGTAAGGCCAGGAGGAAAGGAACTGGCCAACCTAACTTCAATACAAGGCTTAGTATGCCTCCTTCGGGAGGGTCCATCCAACTATCGGCTACAGAACCACGCTTAAATTTTAGCTTAGCGTAAACTGTGAACCACAATTATTTCATAAACTACATTATTCACCTATCATTTCCAATATATTTTTATTTCACACGAAGTAAATTCACTGATTTTTCAGTATCCAGCGGTTTGTAAATTAATAACCAGGACATTTGATTATAAAACATGGGACAAAAATTTTCAATTATTGAAGATAAATCTTAAATTAACTTTATTATATGAGATGATTTTAAATACAGTCGCTTAGGGTTTGACTGGTAACGAATGCTTTTTGGGAAATACGGCACATTTTAGTATGGCGTTACTAATTGCACGACGCTAAGACGTCACCTGTCAGCTGGAAGCACCAAAGTCAAGCCAAGGTTGCCACCGGTGATCGCTGGTAGTCTTGGTGGGTCATTTCATACTAGTGGCGGACCATCATCTTGGGTAGCGATGAACAGTAGCACTTGAGTTCCCCAATAAACCATTTGACACGCCCAAATAAAACAATCTACTACTTCACTGCGCGCCCGTAGCAGTATTGAGACTCTTCGGAATTACCCGCCGTTGTGGAAAAAATCTAACCACCATACCTTCGCGGATGGCACAGTGCATTTCGCCATTCGTTGAGGGTGCCCACGTGGAGCATTGCGGATGCGGCGCCATTCGAATCAGGTCGAAGACTCCCAAGTTCCTTCTCGTAAACCTCTTAACGTATGTAGCGCAGGACCCATTAGTCAGTCCGTCTGTAGCCAGGTTCTATCATATCTTCGTCTCCAGCCTATGGTTGCTCAGTCGTTTTCAAGGCTAGAGCTGCTCTCTAGTCTTGAAGTACTGCTCCGGAACTTCATGCTGCACTGACCAACAGACTTCCTCTTCTGTCACAGTCACCAGAGCTGAATCTGCTAACCCGGACTTGATAGTTTCACTATTCCAGACTATCTCTTTCTCAAATTTTCAATAATTATTTATAGGCGATTTTGTGCAAGTTTGGTCGGAGGTAACTATGGACCGCTGAAACTGAGCAATTAGCCGCTGAAATGGAGAACTAGTTGGAAATATTTTCACTGTTATGGCAGGAAATGGTTAGTATATTTGAGTTCAGAGAACTAGTGTTAATGTTACGCACAGTTGTAAATATTGGATGCTTGATTATAGGTAGGCAGGAGTTTTCAGTTGCATGAAGTGGTGGGAAGACGAAAAGTGTGAAACCGTCGCGCCAATCTAGGCGATTTATGCGAGACAAAGTCGCAGATCAACCTAAGACAGAAGTTCATAACAAGTAACTTTTTTTTGGCTTTATCCATGATAAATGGACCTTATGAAATTCTGTAACTGTTTCGAAAAGAAGAAGGTATGCAAATAATTATTCTGCAACACAATTACTTTTGCTAATTTATTTATTAATTTACGGCGAGCGTGACGCGTTTCGAGAAACTCATTTTCAAACGCATTTTAATTACATTTCCAGTGTGAAGAGACTGTACTTCAAGAAACCTTTTTTATCCTGTACAGTCGTAATTTTAGAACTCACAAGAACTCATGTCAGTTTCCGCTGGATGTTAACAAAACGTTCTGTGTGTTTCCTCAAAACGATATTTTGCACTGTTTTTTGCAAAAACTGTTTAGTACAACACTCCAAAACATCTTTTTCAGGAAACACACAGAAACTTTTGTTAACATCCAGCAGAAACTGACATGAGCTCTCTTCACACTGGGAATGTAATTAAAATGCGTTTGAAAATAAGAATAATTTCTTGAAACACATCACGTTCACCTTAAATTAATAAATATATTAGTAAAAGTAACTGTGCAAAGTAATTTAAATTTTGCTGAGTACTGTCGCTATAACCGAAACTGGGAACCGTAAGGGACCTGCACTAGTTGTTTTATTTAAAATGAAACGGGAATTCCTTCAGACAATGAAGGCTTTGCAACATACTGAGACTGTGTTGCCAGATCAGATTAAACACCTGTCAACTGTACTGTGTTTACATCTTGTGTAGCTTCAGGCGGTAACTACGACCTGCACATAAACCCCAAATGAATCACCGAGCGTGGTGGGTGAACGGTTAACGTTCTGGCCTAGCATTCAGGAGGACGCGGGTTCGAATCCCCGTCCGGGCATCCAGATTTGGGTTTTCCATGGTTTCCCAAAATCACTCCAGGCGAATTCCGGGATGCTTCCTTCAAAAAAGCCATGGTCCAATTCCTTCCCGTTCCTTGTCTCCAGTCCCATCCCGCCTCTAATTACCTTAGCCGTCGACGAAGCGTAAAGCCGTAAAAATAAAAAAAATGAAGCCATTAATCTTAATGTCAACCACAATCATCGGCCATTGGAAGCAACATCGTATGCATTAATTTATTTTCAGGTTTGTCGAATATCAACTTAGCAAACACTATGTAGTCAATATTGAGATGAACAGCTGAGTATATTTCGTTTCTGCTGTTAGTGTTGCTCGGCTTAAGCGTATCAAACGCTCGCCCGTCTCGTAACGGAGCGCACTAAGTTGGTGGTATCGATCCTATTCGCTCTGCTAACTCATTCGGACGTTGCATTCCATCACGGATATTGAAGCAAAGAGAGCGATCAATATCGCGCAAGTACGAAGTACTGTGAAGCAGTAGATTAGATTTTATTACGGACCTCCATTCAAGTCTTTTGTTAATCTTTTTATGGAGTTAATCATTCCGTACCTGCTACTAAAAATATAAATTAAAAATTAATTTTGCTTAATTATTCCATTCTTATCACGACGATTTCCCGCAACATTTCCGTAAATATTGTGTCAGTCATTTACTATAAAAAATGTAATGTAAAATTGATAGTTACAGGCTTATAATGCCGTTATTATGTAATACCAACTGATCCAAAAATAAAATAGAGGTGATAGAATTTTTAACAGATTATCAAGTTCAAAAAATCAATGGCAATCAACAGAAAGTTTCTAGTTTGTATGTAAGTGTTGGTAGGCTAACAGGTTAAATAAAGTGCTTTTTAGCGTTTATTAACTTGACACTTCATTACAACTCTATAAATACACTCGTTTTCGCATCTTTAGCAAATAACCACCAAAAATCCCTTTACAATTATAATTTTCATTCCTACACCTAGTTCGGTACTATTGTCCTGTGATTTCATATTGTTGGATTTGGACATTAAGGACAAAGTTTTTGTCCACGTAATTTGAAAATTACAGAGTGTTTTGTTTTATTTTGTCCTTGAGCTGATTCTTGTTTTTATATTATGTTGAAAAAGTATCTTTTTTGGGATCAAATACATTGGATTTCATGTCCTCAAGATACTTCATTGTACTCGGCTGTTTAAAAGAACGTTGATCAGAATGCTGCTTCTCATAAATATAACTGAGGTCTAATCCACGGAGCTTGAAAGATGGTTCCTCCTCTTTATTTACCATTAAAACATTTGTCAGTTTCCGCTATTAAACATCGCTTGTAACACTTGCAATAGGGCCAAACTACCAACTGGTCCATCTGGACCTAGAGTTGTCCCTCTGTCCTTGTTTGTGATAAACAGAGCATAGCTAAATACGGTATTGAATCGCTAGTTATCAATTTTTGAGGAGCACCCACAGTACAGAAAACTGAGAAGGGCTCTGCTCGAAGATGGCACAAATAGAAATAATAATAGCTGGGTCAAAATCCATACCAATAGACAAACCAATCCTGCACACTATAAAGTGGATTACTTTGTACCAGGCGGTCCATATTGGTGCAGTTCTAATAAAAAAAAAGCGTTGTTTGCACTCCATAGTTATAAAGTAAAAACGTGATGAATATTCTCCGATGGAAAATATGACATAAGCAATTTGAAATAAGGATAACAGATTGTCATTATATCTTGATTACTCTGGCAACAAGACAGCAGCTGCAATGAAATTTATCATGTGTGTTAACATTTAATTTATTTGTATTATACCGATCGTGGTGGGTGAACGACGGTAACGTTCTTGCCTTGCATTCAGAAAGACGTGGGTTCGAATCCCCGTCCGGACATCCAGATTTGGGTTTTACACGGTTTCCTCAAATCACTCCAGGCAATTGCCGGAATGATTCAAAGGCCTTGGCAGAGTTCCTTCCCGTTCCTTGCCCCCATTTTTTTTTCTCGCCTGTAATGACCTAGACGTCGACGAGGCGTAAAGCCATAAGCAAAAAATAAATTAAAAAAATAAAATAAAAATAGTTTTGCAGTTGAGCACACGGTCCTGTGGCAGTTTCCATGAAAACTCACTTTTCCCTTTTAAATAAAAAACTGGCTTTTTTCTTTACGAATTTTAATTTTTTTTTAGCAATTTTGGTAAATTTTTCAACTCTTTTATTGATAATTTATTCCAATCCCTAACTTACAAAACTACAAAAGAAAATTTTCCTGACTCTTATGCCTGAAATCATGTGCCAGGTTGTGATCTGGATCATATTTCCCTTCCATGAACCACTCTTAACTCTTCATAAATATCCGTAATAAGTTCATCTATGGCACCGTCGCAACTAGCGACGACAAGAGCATTGGATTGCGAAACTCCGAGGCAATGGTCTCTGAGTAGAATATTGACAGGTACCGAAAAGGCACCTAGCAACGAAACACTTCGACCATCGCCGGTTTTGGCAAGTCGAGACCAGAATTATGGATCGTTGGTTGGAGGTTAGGCTTTATTAACCCCCTGCATCGATCTGAAGAGGTCATTCTGGCTCGATTACGACTCGTCACCCGACGCCGGCCTTGGTTTGTGTATAGCGGTTGTCGGCGTCGGTCCTGGGACAACGCGGCTTTGCATCCTACGAAGACGACACAGCTGGAAGCCTTAGAGGTCGCCGTCTAAGTTGCAAGGTGAGAGACAGTAATTAATGCGTCCGAGGATGGCATAGTTTCAGTTATCCTTTGAGATTGATATGTTGCCAGTTGCACAACTACACAAATGTTGTTGGGAAGCCCTACTTGTGAGTTTAACTGTACATATAACCTCTGAGAATAAACTCTGCACGTATGCTACTAGCAACGCTTGTTTAATTATGAACCTGCAGCCGGATACTTAGTCTAGAACCATCGTAGCAACCGACCTTCGAGCTGATTCACGTTTCCCTCAGCGTTTCTGTGTGACTCACCCCTCGTCTTGCTACATATTTTTTAAACCCTCTTCACCAAATACGCCTTGTACGCTCTCAACACTCTTCACCATCCTCCTGCATTTCAATCAATCCCAGTTCAGCTCCTTTATAATATCAGTTACTGATTGTGTTCTGCGGTAATTAGCACAAATGAATCAAGCTGTGTTCCTTCCCACTCCCTTCAACTTTTATGTTTGATACCCAAAATTTGGGTCCCACAATAGAGCACCTAATTCAAGCAATGGTCAGACATGCTGACATTTGCAAGAAAAATTCGATTCAGATTGCTCTAGAATTCGATACAGGGATATGATTGAATTTTTTTTCACTGCCTCAACGGCTTTTTGTAGCCCCGCTACTGTATGTAGCTTTATCTACTGTTTCGAATAGATTGTGTTGGATTCGCGATGGTTCGCGTTAGGGAAAAACCCGGCTTTGACCGTTGTAAACAGTCTTTATGGGAAACCCTCGAATGTTCTTACTAAGGATCGCTTGTGGTTGTTGATCCTTTATATCGGTCTCATAATTGTGCTACGTGGCACTTTGAATTTGTGCCATTCCATTGGGAGTACTGTACCTACTGACTCCAATCTGTCAACTTCTGGGCGGAAGGTATCAAGCCTGTTGAAAAAAATTGTCTGATTGTCGAAAGATTTCTGCATGGATGGTAGGCATATTGGTGATCACGTGAAGAAGGTCTATTGGCGTGTAAATACTCGCATGGCAAATCATTCTTAAGCATCTGTTCTGCACTCTTTGTAAGTGTAGCAGGGTAGATTTGCTTGCAGTTCCCCAGACCTGGCAACCGTACATAATGAAGGGTAGGACAACTGATTTATATATTCTTATTTTTGTTTCGAGTTTCAAGCCGTTGATCACGAAGATTTGTGTCAGATTCATAACGACGGCTAGGGCTTTTTTTCTTCTGTCTAGGACATATTCACGGAAGGGTAATTTGCGGTCTAACATTATCCCTAGGTACCGGTGCTCGGAAACCCAGGGTAACATTTGCCCCATTTGCTCCAGCTGTCTTTGTAGGTTCGGTCGTTTAGTAGAGAAGTACACTGCGGCACATTTAGTAGGGTTCACTCTCTCCTTATTTTCTCGACACCAGAGACTAAATGCGTCTAGGCCTGCTTGGGCATTGGAAATATTTCTGTCGTGGTTACCTCCGGTTGCGTAGATGACCGTTTCGTTCGCTAATTGTGCAATATAAACGTTGGGCGGGGTTCGTATATCGTTGACATCAATGCTGAACAGATGAGGCGATGAGGCAGATCCCTGCGGTAAGCCCACATTAATTGTGAAGGTAGATGATTTTTGGCCTTCGATTTGGACGAAGAACCTTCTGTCCTTGAGGTAGCTTGCTATGAGGGCAATATAGCAGTCGGGTATGTCGGTGTGATGGAATAGCTTGTCTATTAGTTTGGTGTGCCTTTTTCAATATCAACAAATATGGTGGCTGTAGATTTATTGTAGTTAAAACCTTTGCTGATTTGCTCGGTGAGCCTTACTAACTGACAGGTGGCTGTTCTTTCCTGGTGATTTGTCCAAAATCTAAGCTTGCTTTAATTCTCTTCAGCAGCTTGGAGGTAGCAGAGAGTATGCTGATTGGTCTATAATTATTGGGAATTGTTTTGTCTTTACACCTGTTTTGGTCCTCGTACATATATACTCAAGCTCAGTAGCTCCATATGCAGTCCGTAACCGTCATTTGATACTGTTAGTTGTATGTTGCTCTGACACGAAATAACAAAAATCACCTTTAAATTTTAAATGAAATTTGTAGTGCATTTACTAACTCTTAGTGACTGAATTTACTCAAAGTATACAGAAGTACATAATTAGTTTCTGAGGATTTTCTTAGTCAGATTCCGTGGAAATGATGTCGAAAAATATGGTGTATAAAGCAAGAGAATTAGGTTTGTTTTTGGAAATTACAATGTAATACATTTAGTATCGGAGGCGACAAAGGATTTTGGTGGAAATCATGGAAGAGAGGAGGTTGGTAAAGAAATTGTTGGATTTGTTTAAAGTACCCATTAGTCTATTGGTCATAGGTCTGGAATGACGAGGAATAAGGAGTACTATGACTATGGGATGAGGATACAACGACTATAACTTAGCACCTAATTTCAGACATAAGAAAATGTAAAGGTTTTATTTTCAGGGATGAGGGTTAGGGACTACAAATTTTTGGTAGAGATGTACTGAAAAATTAACCTGAAACAGTGAAGCAAAATAAGCAAAAATGCATGTTATGGTTTAGCAAAGTAATCTGCATTGCAGTTAACAATGATAGTAACAATAAGAACATTTCGCATTACACCTTGGTTGGGTTCCAGCAATGCTGTTTGCTCCACCGTCGTAGGGATCTGGCCGTAACCTTGTTTGAGCGGACGAACGAATCTGTGCGGTTGTTTGGAGCTGGACGCTGGAGGCTGTGAGTCGTAATTACGTTGGGGGAGGACCAGACTAGGGGAGGCAAGGGACTCAGTAACCCTCCCGCCAAGACCTGGGGGAAAACTTGGGGGAAACGTCTGCTCCAATTAACAACGTCCAGAACTCTGCTGTTGTGTAATACAATCTCGCAGCCTGCTCGGCCTATGACTGGTCCATTTATATAAAGAGGGAGGCCACGCTTTTATCTCAACACTGCCAGTCTACGTAACTAATTTCACGTAATTATCGCAAATTGACACAACGGAAATAAGGAAAGTATTTCCCGGAAATTTCTCGGGTGGATATGGTTTCTGAAGCGAAGATAGACAGTTTACAGTTTTTCTTTTGAATTCTTTACGGCCATTTATCATCGGATATTTTAATAAAGATTTATTTCTAACTTCTAGCAAGGAAATGCGTCCCGGTATAGAAAAGTCTTTACGATTTCCTCTCATAAAAATCTGTGGTATAAGTAATATTTTAAAAAAAAATGGAGGACGAAAGCAAATATTCGTTCTGTTGTAATAAATAACTCCTTTTCCCAGGTGATACAGCCATAGATATTTTTTACTTATGGCTTTACGCTTCGTCGACGTCGAGGTCATTATAGGGGGATGGGAGTGGAGATAAAGAACGGGAAGCAATTCGACTCTGGTTTTTCTAATGGAAGCATCTGGAGTGATTTTGGAAAACAATGGAAAACCGAAATCTGGATTCCCGGACGGGAATTCGAATCCACGTCCTCCCAAATACGAGTCCAAGAGGCTTACCGCTCACCCACCATGCTCGTTCCCAGGCATTAGAGGGCAAATTTTTTGTGCTTGGGTGATTTCCCATGACTTTCCCCTAGATGTATGTGTTGCTGTAAGTTGCTTAGATAGGCACGGAAATTTGTTAAAAACTATTTGTAATCGCCGATATTGATCAGGTTTCCTAATAATCACATCATGCTCTAATTACAGCCTTTATCTAAAGCTACTTCAATTGCACAAAAGATGACTACGAAATTTCGACTTACAAAATTTTCAGGGCTCGTAAAAGTTATTAAGAGCAATTTGAACGCGATGTCTATCTACGAGGCTGTAGCGGAATTACTTGAACATCATTGTAGAGAAACTTCGGAGGAAAAAACATAAAATTTTGTTTAGGTTGTTTACATATTGATATTACTGTTTCCATTTCACAAACGTATATCTATGTCTTTTTATTTTTAACCTGCATTCAGATACTCTGCTGGCTCATGACACATCTAGATGATAGTAATCTTCCTGTAACAGTGCTTCACACCGTTCGCCATACCCAGCGTTATCATTTTTATTAATTCTCTATGTACAGTTTCATATAATTTCTATATTCATGCCCTGGCCTCGCATTCGGGAGGACGCCGGTTCGAATTCCCGTCCGGGCATCCAGATTTGTGTATTCCATGATTTCCCAAAATTACTCCAAGTGAATGCCGGGATGCTTCCTTCAAAAGGCCACGGCCGTATTCCTTCCCGCTCCTTGTTCCCACCCAGTTCCACCCCGCCTCTAATGACCTCGACGTTGTCGAGGCGTAAAGCCAAAGGTAAACCATAGGACCGAGCGTGGTGGGTGAACGGTTAGCGTTCTGGCCTCGCATTCGGGAGGACGCGGGTTCGAATCTCCGTCCGGGCATCCAGATTTGGTTTTTCCATGTTTTCTCCAATACACTCTAGGCGAATGCCGGGATGCTTCTTTCAAGAAGGTCATGGCCGAATTCCTTCCCGTTCATACTCCCCAATCCCATCCCGCCTCTAATGACCTCGACGTCGACGAGGCATAAAGCCATAAGTAAAAAAAAAAGATAAGTAAACATTAGGTAAGTCTCATTTAGCAAATATTGCTTACAGCAAGTATTGCTTTCTGATTTTTTTTTAATCGTTTAAACTTGGATGAGTGTAAATTCAAATTTCGTCGCCCCCCCCCCCTCTCTCTCCCTCCTTGATCCGTCAGTCTAATAATCACCTGCCATTGGCACATTGTTGTACCCCGGTCGCCAGGTAAATCGTGAGAGTGGGGATATTACTTGAGTTCGGTCCGTATACAAAACGGTTTTTTTTATACTCCGTGTATTTCACTTACTGTAGGAAGCTCCGTGTTGCCATCTCTCTGCTAAACTTGTAACTATTGTGTTCTGTATGATAAGTGTATTTTCGTTTGTGAAATGTTAAGTTTATGAGGTGGAAGTTCAGGACCGTGCCAGCATTCGCCTAGATGATTCTTGGAAACTTCACAAAAATTGTATTCAGGACGGCCGGTACCCGGGGACTAGGACTCGAACCTGGTCTAGTAATACCTCCCCGATCCACAGTGCGGCGACTTATGCACTGAGTCACACTGGCGGGTGTAATTTAAATTTTCATAAGTTACTTGAGAGTTAAACGTCTATACCAAACATTAAAGTATCAATGTAAGATACAGGTTTTAATTTATTAGTTTGAAATTTTGTTGGATAGTGGGCAACCAGGTATTGCGGCTTAAACTACACTTTCAATCTATACGGGAATAGCATCGTACATATCTGCTGCAACCTTTTACCAGTATAAAAGTTTAAGACAGCTGCATATTTATCAATCACTTATTCAAATTACAGAATAGCCAATATGTTTTTCCATGTTTTCTCCAATACACTCCAGGCGAATGCCGGGATGCTTCTTTCAAAAAGGCCATGGCCGAATTTACTTGGATGGAGTAAATTCCGTCACCGACATGCTACGACATGTTACGCATATGACTTGCGCGTTGGACGCTTTTAGGATGGGTAAAATCTTACGAGTTCCCGCTACCAACACAACATGCTGTAACAGCAGTATATAAGTATGACGTATTGCGCTTGGACACCAGTGAAAGTATAATTATACTTGTATCTGATATGTATACAGTATATAAATGAATGTTTGTTTGGGTTTCTTCCAATGTTATTAATAAAAACACACAGTTTTATTCGATTTTGATGGAGTTTTGTATACATATACTTCAAAACAAATAGAAAAATACTGTTTACGTGTGATTTACAAAAACCTAAACCCTATCTTCCCTCCCCCCCCACAGCTTAATTTCTGTCAACGTTGTTCATACAAACCCACAGTTTTTATCCTATTATGATGGTACTTAGTTCACGTATACTTCAAAAACAAGCCAGTCTTGTAGATCAGTGGTTTAGGCGTTTACTTCCGAAAGTTTCTCTATCCGGTCGCGAGTTCATATCCCGTGGTGAGTAGGGATTATTAGGAGTTGTATTTGATTATATGAGCTACGCCGGGACGTTCCGTGGTTCTGATTCCATGTTAAACTGTAGGCCCCTGAGGATAGGAATTGGCCTTTCGGCCTCCGACACTGTAGATTGGCACATGTCCAGCCAACCTTTGAGTTGTGGACTACGTTAGATTTTTAGAAATTTGTTTAGGCACGTTGGGCGATTTTTTGATGAGTAGAATCTTATGAGTTCGCGTCACCGACATGCAAATGTTAACAGTATATCTGAAGTGGCCTGGGGGCTCAGTGGTTAAGGTGTGATACTGGGGAGCGAAAGGTACCCCGTTCGAATCCCTGTCCCGGAGGCGATTTTCATGGACCGATCTTCACCTCTGGCACTTTTCTGTGTAATGTGGTAGTATTCCAGAATGCTTCCTTGGTTTGGATTCCACGTTAAACTGTAGGTCCCCTGCACCGGACAGCACTGCGGGATTAAGTTAAGGCGGCTAAAACAGGGGCGGAATGCACAACGAATAGGATCTCTGTCACCGGGTAATTACGACCACACAGAATTATTAACGTTTAGCATATCGGTAGCTATAAGTATGACATGTTATACGTATGACATTCATAGTTTTAAGTTTTCGCTTCTGTTGGCAGTTCCCAATAACTGCCAATTGGTTTTTGGTAATAACTTTGATGTTGCTTAAAAGTTAGTTAACGTACGGTTAGATAGTGAGGAATTCCTCCTACGCTGATGTTTTTGAAGTAGCTCCTATATTTTAATAATAATCACCAACGATTTTCCACTCCAGAGTGACGGGTGTATTGTGTAACATGCCTCATCAATAATCCCATGTCTTGTCACCCTTTATAAAACAAAAAGAATGGGAATACAGAGGATTATGAGTGAAGAACTAGAATAGTTCTTAGTGTATTGCTTTATTAAACCACCTCTTGGTCTTTTTTTTAAATCTCTTTCCAGATACTAACTTTTAAGATGTTAAACATTAACAAAACATGTCTTAGATAGTCTGTCCAGTGCCACTCTCACATGTGACCAAACAATTTCGGTGTTATAAATGAACGAGGTGTTTCTCGACGTTGTATATTTATGAACGTTTCTCGGGAAACCAACTAGGTAATAAAATTATTTAAGCAAAATATTTTGGCGACATAAATGTCCGTCGCCATCTTCAATATTCATGAAGATGGCGACGGAGTATCATTCGTAAATTTCGGTGTTGATTATCCTGAGATATCTAGAACGTTTTCTTTAGTGATAGTATTAACATTAAATTATTTTTTTTTCTTTTATATAAAATCTTTCGTTACATATTCGTGAAAGTTTTTTGTGTGAAACAGCTGACATAATTTCCTTAGTAGTGAAAACAGTTATGTAGCACGTAAATACATTGAACATCGCTTTTTGCCGGCTAATTTTTTCTGTCGGAACAACGTCAGAATATGTCGCCTTTTCAGATAGGTTCGCCAGTAAGAGCTTACTTTTTTAACAGGTAACATTAGAAATCAAAGCTAGCACGTATAGTTATGGGCTGCTAGTAACAGAAAGCTTTATCACTGATGAAATCATAGCACCAATTATATTAAGTTGTTTGTTGTTTTAACCTGTTTATTCTCCTAAAAGCGCTAGTTATGTGTGCTTATAAGAATTTTTGTTTTGTTTTAATAGAAATTAAATAATATTGCAAACATTAAATAATAGGAATCTTAAATAATTAAACATCTCTAGTTTCGTGCCAGAAGACATTTATGCTCAGAGAAAACTAAAACTTTTTTTATCAAAGTATCCTTCTCTTCTGTAATTTTACTGTTAGCGACAACGAGGTCATAAGAACCCGTAGGGTAAATTGAGAAAACAACTGGAGAAAGCCGGTCACGTCCTTGTTAAGGAAATTTTCTCAGTTAGCGTTGGATGATTTAGGGATACCACAGAAAACCGTAGTCCAAGTACTGAAACTTAGTCCTTCTGAATATCAGGGCCAAACTTTATTGCTCATCCAGAAAGTTCGCTTATAGAAACCATCTTGGCACAAATAATATGAAGCGAATATTGACAATATGGCGATAAGAAAAAGGCTGTTATAACATGTAAACTGTGTGCAACAATTAAAACATCAGGCCCAAGTATGTTGATCAGAAGAAGGCGCTCAGCAGGTAGTTCATCAAAAACTTTGCTCCCATTTGCACCAGTCTGGCTTAAAAATCAATCAATTACAAATTTTAAAACTGTGTTCTCTTTTCCCGATAAGATTACGAGGTTAGCTTATGCCTCAACTGAATTACAATATACTTAGCTGCTAAGACTAGACAATATGTATTTAGGTCTGTCTGAGACTCCCTTTGGTTCCCTTTTTTTTTAATTATGGCTTTACGCCTCGTCGATGGCTAAGATCATTAGAGGCGGGATGGGACTGGGGACAAGGAACGGGAAAGAATTCCGCCATGACCTTTTTGAAAGAAGCATCCCGGCATTTACCTAACTGATTTAGGGAAACCATGTAAAACCCAAATCTGGATGCCCGGACGGGGATTCGAAACCGCGTCCTCTAGAATACGAGGTCAGAACGTTAACAATTCACCCACAACGCTCGGTCTTTTGGTTCCCATTCGATTTGCTGAGTTTTTAGTAAAGAAGACCCATCGGCTTCTCAGTTACTTCGAGAAAATTGGAATTGTTACGGATGTAAGGATTTTTCCCCTGGCTTCCTCGTTATATGTCGAAGGCTGATCCTCGCGGGACAGCGGCTGAAATCCCTTTGATGGTCTCTCAAAGGAACTTCGCTCTCGGTGTATTCGTCAAACCGATTTTATTCTGCCGCTGTATCGATCGAACTGCTCGGTGGCTGACACTTGAGGCAATCTCTGCCATCAGGATACGATGCGTTATCGGCTTGTTGCAGGCCACACGTCGCTTTGATAAGAGCGCGTCTCCTGTCCCGTGTAAGGACTGTGGGATAAAAAACCTGGGCTTTTGAAAGACACCATGGTTTCGTTAGCTGAGTAACCAACTGCGAATTAATACGATAACCTACTTAATTTCACTGTAGATAATAAATGAACATTGGAAAAGATGGTAATTTCTCATTAACAGTCAATGACTTCATTTGATATCAGTGGGAATGGAATTTTCTTAAGAATATTGTCTTTTTCTAAAGAATCAAACCTATTTACACATAAAAGAAAAGTCAAAGTAAATGTTATGGGTTTAGAGTTTATCTACATGCGTCACCACTTATTTTCGAACTTTGTTACAATGTAAATATTATAGTATGGTTTCTAGTTATTGACAAAATTAGAACGACCCGGAAAAACAGCGTCAGTAATAAAAAAGTATTTATAACAGTTTCTGTTATTTTCTTGGGGTTTTTACGGTTGTGTAACAGTGGGATTGTTGGAGCCAGACTTGAACTGTATAGAGACAACACAAATGGATTTTGCGCTGAGTGATTTTGGGAATTTACAGAAAACAAAAATATTGTAAAATCACAGGTAAATATTATATATTGTTACCGCGGAATCACAACTGATAGAACATTACCTGTGAAAATATTTAATTACGAAATGAAGGTGTTAATTACCGACTTTGATATCTAAGAGACACGTTTCGAGAAATATGATTTGGTGTTATTATTCCTTCAGAGTTAGGAAAGCGAAGATCTGCTTGTGCGTCTTAAGGCGCGATCTATCTGGTTTCCGTAGACCATTTCTGCGATATTGTAACGATGTGAAAATTTCATTCAACTTATACAAGCAAACAGACAGGTTCAAGAAATCGCAGAACGCTTTTGTCCACACGAGAGTGACGTGAACTACGTTAATTTATTTTCATAGAGCAGTCTATAGAAAGTTTAAGAAAATCTAAAGGAAAGATCATTGAAAACTTGTTTCAGTAGTATGCAACTCCGGGAGGGAAAGACAATTTGTGCGGGAGCTTAGAAATATCTGTTTTTCACAGTTCAGCGAAGGAATCGAGCGAGAGCCTCGTAGACCTACCATCTGAGTATCCACTGAGAATAATAATTGAGCTAAGGCACTTGTTGCACCACCTTTCACGAGTTGTTTTTTCATAAGGAACTTAGAGTTATACAGACAAATTAAGCCACTGGAAACATCACGGAAATATTAAAGACGTCTGAATGTTTCAGTTTTCATAACTCTCTAAAACTTAATTCACATTTTTTTCGATTAATTTAGGTAGTTTCTGAACCGAGGTGTGAAGTAGATTATCAAAATTCAGTCAGGATCCACACATTATCTTGCATAAGAAGAAACGATAGACTCTTATTGTAGCTGTTACCCTCCAATACGTGACGTCTTGCAGTTTTAAGCGTTGATTTCTGGTGAATATATGAACCTTCATTTCCTTTGAAATCCGAAGAACACCACTTACTGTTTTTGTGGACGTAAATTTCTCACTGATTTTTAATTTCATTTATTTCAGTTACATTATTTTTTGCGCATTATGTATTTCCATGAATTGCAACGTATTTGGTATTGTCGGCAGCCCAAAGAACAGACTCGAAACTCAACTGCCGCTGACAGTCCCCGACGCCGTACATCAGTCTACGAAAAGTGATTTCACCATAGACGATTACAAATATTGCAAATTTCAACTGTCCGCAATACGCCAAAATGTCGAGTCTTATGTTTCGACCCACACGATTTGTTGGGTTCAGATCTGAAATTTATTGAAAAGTTTCTTTGTATTCTGTACATTTTTTTAAAAATTTGAAAATTATACTCTCTGCAACTATTTTATAAAATGAAATTCTTGTTAGTTTCATTTTGTAAATTAGATACGTGTATTAGAGTAGTTGTATCTACCACCAACTTTATTAAAACGCACTAAGAGATTTTGTTATTTTAGATCATTTTCCTGAGGTTATAATTTATTTTACTATTTCATCTTGAGCGCACTTCTAGTGGTGGGTTTATTGACTAGTCACTCAGTCTCATCACGAACCTAATTTTCTTTCTGAATCACAAACAGCAAAGAAGATTCAGCATGCAGTTTTAACCAACTACCTGCAATATAAGTGCCTGCTTGGTGTTAGACTTCCGCGCGGGAAGATAAAACAAACTGAGGATAAGTCTTGAATCTAGCATATCGGCTGCACTGAGTTAGATAGATTTCTGCAAGCAGCTGGGCGATTGATGTATGGGTTCAATAGTCTTCAACAGGGTTTTGCAACCTGTGGTCCATGGACTCCCGGGGTTCCACCAACCTATCCTAAGGGGTCCACTTACAAAACAAAAATAAAATTAACAATTACGAAAACATAAATTGAAGCGTGAGAACTGCAAACTCTGGCCACAATTTGTGACATGCGAGTCGAGCTATCAAATGACAGTTCTAGATGGCCAAATTACAATCATTATTAATATTACTATTATTTATGGGTCCGTGGCTAGTCTCCAAGGGTTCCGCCGTTGAAAAAGGTTCGGAATCCCTGATTTAGAACATAGCGAGATAGTCTCTGTTGCTGCTTAAAGCTTACAAGTTCCTTCAAACTCAACAGAAAGTTTACAAATTTAACGGAGTACAAGGGTTAAATGCATGTCGAGTTCGTAATTCAGCCAGATCCGGTCACATCGTCATGACCAGTAGCCATAAAATGTTTTGCCTCTAAAATCTCTTTTTGTATTATTTAGGTCCTGTGCAACGGTTTTCTTTATTTAAATCGATCCTAATAGGTCGAACAATGTTCAAACTTAAGAAACAGTTTTTTTGGGGGGGAGGGTATCTTGACCAGTTACCCAAAAAACTTAGTTTTACCACTTTTGTCCACTTTTAGGCTATGTCTAATGATTTTTTTGTTATAATCTGCTTTACGGGCGAAAGTTGGTGCGAAAAGAAAGGAGACAGACGGGTGTGTAGGTTGAGTGCCATCGGAGCATGCGCTCCAACGAAATTTTATCAATTATTATTATTATTATTATTATTATAAGAAGTCCAAGAATGATAAAACTAAAGAAATAGATCAGTTTCTGTCACTTTTCCTACCTGAACATGTCTCCAGCTGGGAACAGTTCTAGGTCTATGACCATACCCAAATACGGAAAAAAACACGGAATAAACAATAGAAGTAACACTTGTATAGAAAAAATTGAGGGAAACATAGATTCTTACAATAGTTAATATGTAATTGGAGAAGGGAGAGAGGAAACCTAGTATACCGATATACAAAGTACTTCCTAGGATATTATTATTATTTATTACTTGCGGATAAACTCATTATGACTACGCAAAGTACTCAGAAGCGTTTGTTCGCTTTCCTTTGTGCTCATATTTCTTTCATACGCTTGCTGTGGGCTTCTTTTCTCTCATCTGACCATTTTGTTCCAGGTCTTTTCTTTAATCTTTCCTCCCGTTCAATTATTATAGAAAGTATTTTCTGAGTTAGTGTTAGATGTGTCAAAAAAAAAAATCCTTTCTGAAATAATCAGGCAGATAATTTACGGTTTATAAAGATAACAAACGTTTTCCCGATTTTTACTAATAGCTTTCTTTAACGTCTATGTCGTTCGCCTAGTTACCTACATTTGTATCAACCGAACAAGCGTCGAGTGCCCCGTATTCTAGCATGAAGCACCGTGCTGCCGCCTGTAGGCGCCAGTAGTGAATTCAGCACTGCCATGCGGACGTCCGCCACCTCTAGCGCCGCCTGTTGCAGGTCCAGTAGTTCACGTGACGGCCGTCAGCGGCGGCGAGGCGCTGCTGCCTTGCAACGTGACGCCATCCATCGCCGGCGACGACACATTCCTGGTGCTCTGGTCCAAGGACAGCCACCACGTGTACAGGTGAGCCTCATCAAACCACCTGCACCAGTGACTAAGAGCCAAGTTGTCAGTCTCGACTATTACGGGGTTGCTGTTACTGCACTATTAAGAATGCAATTATATCGAAAGAAAACCTAATCCAAAATGAAAAACATGTTTCTAACAAATTAATGTAAATTGTCTCATTTATGAAAAAAAAAATACTTTTTTTTGTTAAGGGGGTAGGTACACCTAACACATACAAATATTTGATAAAGTTGAGATGTCATTTTCTCCAAATCTATTTAAATTTGAGGGTTCAAATTTCATAGCTCCATAGAACTGTTATAGCTAGATAAAAAAATTGATTTTTAAAATAAAAATATTGTTCAGCAATAGGATAATGTACCATCCAAATTGACAGTGAAAAATATATTGTTGTAAAGGGTTTTAAAGATAAAAGGCATAGTATTTGAAATTTTTTCAGAAATGTTCTTTTAATATTGTAAACTAATATCAAGCCAACAAGTTGAACCTATAATATAACATATTTAACTCTATATTTTTTATTAATAAATTTTTTTGTCAAGAAATTAAAATTTTTGCTTTTTTTGCTTAGATATAAAGGCATATTTTTCATTTGGGAAAAGCTGCATAAACAATAATGGTTCAGACTGTAGTACTTAGTATGTAGAACATGCCCTGCAAATTTGAAAAAGATCTATGCATATGGAAAAAAGTTATATTTAAAACCATTTGATGAATTGCTGTTTTGAAATATTTAAGGTTAAAGATTTGGATCACCTTCAAGCGCAGTAAGATTTAAATGGCTGTCAATCGTGCAGGGCATTGCTTAATCACACATAATTCCCACACTGTTGAAGATATTGAAATAATTTTTTCACTAAAATGAAGCCAAAACTATAAACTGTTTTTGTGAATAATAATTTAAAAAAATCTTTTTTTTGAAATCTGATAAATTTTTATATAAAAAACATAAAGATCCTTATATAATTTTAGGTTTTAAAACACTGTTAATTTACTATTTATTTATTAACCAGCAAGTAGTTCGTCAGAAATGATGGGATAAACGCAGGATTCTGCAATTAATTTTTTTGATATAACAGTGACATAGAATATAGCGGATACATCTACATCCAAACAAATGCGTCGAAAGCCCGTCATAAATTATGTGTTGAAGAGTTCTAGTAGTTCATTTCCTAGAAGCTGTTTAACAAAATACAATTGTTATTAAATAACGGTCACAACTTTAAACACGATGTAATGAGGTACATATTTCTTTGTTTACTGTAGCAGCTATACCACTAAGATAACTAGTGTTGCCCAAATGCAAGAACAAGACGAGACTTGGCCAGTCTTGGTCTTGGTCTTGCATCAATACACCTGGTCTTGGTCTTGGTCTTGGTCTTGCAAAAATGTAAGACCAAGACCAAGACTGCAAGGCCAAGACCGATTTTGGGCAACACTAAAGATAACATCTAAATCTATTAAATATAAATAAACAAAAACCAGCATGTATTTAATATTGTTATTTAAACGCAGTACATATTTTTTTCTTTGTTTCTGAAGCTCATTTTTTTGCGGTTGTTTAACAATATAGAGTTGTTAATAAAGAACGCACATAACCTCAATTTTTCAGTAATATCTCAATTATTCGTAACGAAGGCCGGGTCCGTTACGTCAGCATTACGGACACCATCACGCAGTTACCAAAGTAGCCTTTTATATAGACAGATGCCGTATTTCTTACTCCATAATACAGGACAGTATATTGGGCGGAGATTGGGGATTGTCACCGCATTCGGCCAAATCAGCGTTTCAGACGCGAGGACCAGTAAACTGAGAAAAATAATGACGCGGACCACCAACTTTCATGAGCCTAATTGTTTACCTCGTGTATATTATTACCATATTTCATTACAACATTACAACATAATAAATATAAAACAGTGTTTTAAATTCCTTAGGTAACACAGTTTGAAATTAATAGTGAATTAAAAGGTTATTACATATTCGCCAATCTCTTATTATTTAGTAACCAAATGAATAATAATAGAAACTACACCATTCCAACGACTTACATGTTCTATGCAGAATAAAAGACTACCTTACACTTTATATTTTTGTTTACTTCATCACTCTTGTGTTACCAACACTACCACGTAACATGTTATCACATCTTTTTTTTAAAAAAAAAGACCCTAAAAAAACCGTCTTCTACTTAATCCCTAGACGAACGTCGTTCATTTGATGCGAGCTGTAATTAAGTAGACTATTATAGGAACAATGTTGTGTTATCCTCAAACAGGAAATGTCAAATTTTTGCTTTCTGGCTTTTAAAAAGTTGGGCTTATGGCCTATATTAGCTTACAGCTTTATATCGTAAGAATTCGGTGTCTAAATTTATAATTCTGCCTGCGGATCACCTGAACCACTGGTTGAGAAACACTGGCTCAGATAATTGCTTATTGGCGACCGTGTATTTGTATATATATATATATATATATATTTAATAAACGTTGATTAGAGAATTCACATAACATATGAGCAGATGTTTGCGGATATTACATAGACGAAAGGAATCAAAACGCAAATAATAATTAAGCTCACACCAAACCAAGAATGTATTCACACATAAGTATTTACTGAGCGATAAAATAGGATTCTGTCTGGTAATGTGAAGAATACCCCGCGTCGGTCCCCTGACGTGGTGTGTGTGTTTTCTGTTTCAGTTACGATGCTCGGGACAAGGAGTTCAGTGCGGGCTCCCACTGGCGGCACGGGTCCCAGCTGGCTGACCGCGCCTTCTTCCGGGCCTCCACCACGCCGCCCGCGCTGACCATCAGCTCCGTGTCGCCCGCAGATGAAGGCCTCTACCGCTGCAGAGTCGACTTCCGTCTGTCGCCCTCCAAGACTACTCGAGTCAGCCTACACGTAGTCGGTGAGAATACAGTTTACACAACATTACTGCACACACTACTGTGTTGAGCGTTTCAACTACAGTTGCTGTAGTTACAGCTGACTGTAGCAAATATCAGTTAGTTTAGAAACTAATCAAGTCTCAGTTAGCATTGTGTGATGTTTCCGCGTCTTTGGGTTTGGGTCGTTCAGCATACTCTCTTCCATTTTCGACTCCCTTTCCAAGATTTTCCACTACTATTTGTCTCCAATCAGCTCCATTGGCCTCTTCATCCATTTGAACTTGAACCATCGATCTTGCCCAAAAAAAAAATCGATAAATATCGTCTTCTCTTTGTTTTAGAGCGCTGGCTTCGATATTATACCCTTCTACACACTTTTAATGTGATCTTCTTTCAAACAACCCGGAACTTGGTGTCTGAGGGCTATTACATTTTCAAAACTTTTCCTCTTTATTCTTCTAATGAGTCGACATTTCATCTCTCCAACATGTGTTTCTTACTGATCCTGTCCTCTTTTTTGTTTTTCTGTGCTTTTTCAGTAACACATCCTTGCCGTCTCTATTCTTCTTAAATTTCTCTTCTCCCATGTCCTTGTTTCGGAACCATGATGTCAATGTTGGTCGGTAGGATACTTTACATGTGAAAACTTTATTTTTGTTAAATATATTACACCCCCCCAAAAAAATACCATTAGGTTGATGAAGTCTTGGTTATTCTCTGTCCTAATTTACTCTCCATGTTTCCATTCCTGGTGGTCTTAATACCTATGTAACATAACTAGTGTTTGCAAATTGAAAAAAAAATTAAAAAATTCAGCTTTGTGAAAAAAAACTGAAAAAACCTAGCACCCTTATTTTTTTCTAAATTTTGTTGTTTTTTCTATTTTTTTTCCAGAAAACAATATATTTGAAAAATTATAGTTTTATTTAAGGAACTTCCATTTTACAAGTGTGTTTTAAATCTTACTGAATCACATAATGTCTTACACAATGAATCATAAACGTAATCATAGGTAACATAATTTTATTGATCCTCTATGTCAGTACCACACTCACTAGTATCAGCACTACCAACACTAGTTCAGTCGGTTTCGGAATTTTCTGTTTCTTCTATATCCATAACTTCAGAAGTAGTTACATTTTCTTTTATTGGTTGTTCTAGTATTGTACGCAAAAGATTTTGAGATTGCAATTTTAAATTGTGAGCAAAGTACATACTGTGCATAAAGACTGCGCCGATAGTTCTGTATTACGGTCTTTTAAGTTTGAATTTAAATCTATTATCATACAAAATAGGAGCTTTACTTCTTTTCAATCGTTGGTTTACACCATATATGGGCAACCCCCGGCCCCCGGGCCGGATCCGGCCCTCCACCAACTTTAGTCCGGCCCGCGAGAGATTCAGAAATTTCAAATAACGCTTCAAACTCAAGTCTCCCATTAATTTTCATTTGATTTTTCTATCTGTTTTTGTTAATTTGATTTTTGTATGTTAGATTATCCTATTGTAATTCTAGTAAAGAAAAAATGTGTGAATTTTTATCGCCTTTTTATTCACTACTATCTACTTCTTTCTTACCTACGGCCCGCGACCTGATTAAGTCCGGCCCGCGACCTAATTAAGTCCAGAAATTACGCCCTCAGCTAAGCAAAGGTTGCCCATACCTGGTTTACACCAACGGTTGCAAGGAAACGATTCATAATTACTGACACTTTAATGAGTCAGTACCACTGTACTCTGAGAGTTTAACAAGTATACGAATATGAGGAAAGCACAATACGTAATAAAAAGAGGCAAAAAACCGTAGATAAATTTTAAATTCCTATTTTTCTTAAAAGATCCGTAGATCTACAGATAAATTTGTAGGGCTGACAGCACTAGTTCAAATAGCGAGTATCAATCCAAACAACGGAGATTCCTTCTCGTGCAACCTAGCCTCTTCAGGAAGTCCCCGTTCATAAAAGAAAATTTCAGTCAATGTTGCCAATATTTTCGTTTTTTTTTTTTTTTTTTTTTTCTACTGAACCAGAAAAATATAGTAGATTTTAAATTAAGATAAGTACTTAAAATAAACTCTAAAACAGTCATATTAAACGGTAACTGCCTTACAAATTCGAGATTTAGTAGTTGTAAAAGAAACGTGTCCCAGAAAAAACATGTTTTTTTCATAGTTTTTTCATGTTTTTTTTTCAAGCCAGAAAAAAAAACTTTTTCTTTTTTTTTACAACACTAAACATAACCAAGTCACATTTAATGTGGCAATGATGATTTTAAATATTTAGAGATGTAATGGACCTGTTCTAAGTTACAAATAGATGAACCACCCTGTGAATATTTGGCTTTAGGGAATAACAATGAATGAAACCAATAAATACGTGCAGGGAAGGGAGGAGGTGAGGTTGCACAACCTGTTACCGCAGCATCAAATCAAGAATAGAGACCTAGAGACCGATTTTACATTTGATTTTTTGAATTTATCTATGACTTTATAACTACCGACCTTAAGAGAAAGGCAGAAGACAGAAGAGCAGCCAAGTGAAAACCTGCCATAGGGCAGAACACTGATGATATGATGGTTATAAGTACCCAGTTATATCAGATGTGTGCACGAAGATTAATAACATGCTGTGCGTTGACACAAACTCGTGTATGCAAAAATCATAGTGACAATGAAATTTATAACGTCCTTTAGTGAACTGATAATTTCTTGAATATCTTTTTATCTAAGTTCATAAGATGTCACGGAAACTGTTACCGGACTTAAGTATATCTGGGCTATACTTCTAAAGCCATATAACAAACATTATTTTTTTTTTTTTAATTTCCTATTGGTTTTACTCCGATATTAATCATGCTTTGTTTTCGAAACGTTATATCCTTGGGAAGCTTTGAATTGAAAACGAGTAATGTGCATCATCTCGTATGTTCGCCGACCTAGTTTTCAGACACTACTGGTTAATAGTTTGAAGACGACACCAGGAGAGTGTGTCCATTCACCAGTCTTCTTTCTTATTAAGGTATATAATGCAACTGGAAAATTCTCACGCTCAAAACAATGAGAAACAAGAAGATACAATAATAGTTATTTATATTCTGTATGTGTGGTATAGAAGGCAAATTTAAAATATTTACTTTTCAATGAAATGTAGCTTTCTTCTCAACAAAATGCACTAAAGTTAATGACCTACAACTCCGTGAAACCATTCATTCCATAAACCGTAACCACCCGGCAATGGTGCTTTAAGTAATTTATAACAGATTGTAATCCAGTTAAGCATTAAGAATGGAAGTACAATTTCGAACCAAAACAAACAGTATTGTACTAATGATTTTCAATTAAATTTGTTTAGAATAATTATTAAGGCAATCATGCAAAAAGACAGACTAACCTTAGCAAATCTTAGAACTATCATACGCTGTGCTATTTGGCAAAATTTTTATACCTATAGTTAGTTATTCAAAATAGATCTTTCTTACTGAAGTAGGAGTACTCATGAATAGCAGACATCTGTAATGGGATCTAATGTATCTAATGTCTTTTGCCTGGCTGTACATGTTACTGATAACGTTTCTTCATTCTGTTTAGTGCCTCCTCAGATGATGAGAGTGGTCGACATGCACGGCAACGAGCTGCAGCGAGTCACCATGCCGTACGTCGAGGGAGACACCCTGCGTCTTGCTTGCCTCGTTACTGGCGGTGAGTACCTCCACACGATCACACCACATATTTTTTTTGCATCAATGAACGTAGAATACACGGATCATATATGAGTCACCTAATACAGTCAATATTGCTCTCGGAATTAATAGCTAGCAGCGTCACAAAAAAAGTAAATTTTAGGTCGGCCGGTTTTTTATATTTCTTTTCTTATTGAAATTGGGTAGTGCTGCGGTACGTCTGGCACCTGGGAGCGGTTGCGTTTACCTGTGCGCATCTCTTCCGTGCAGGTAAAAATTGTGCATTTTGAAATCATTTTAAGACAATTTTTTTTTCAAAATTTTCTTTGTTTATGTGTAAAGAGGAGCCAGGAATTACACCAGCTGAAATGGCATTGCACATAAAAACAAGAGCTGACAAAGTCCCAATAGATCCTGCCATGAAGAAACAGATGGAGAAAGAGATGATTGAAATGGATAACAACCTTAGAAATAATCCTATCCTTTCTAATCCATTTAGTCATGAAGAAGTTGAGAAAGCCATCAAAATGCTAAAAATGAGGAAGGCTGCAGGGTTAGATGGCATTTTCCCAGAATTCATAAGATATCTCGGCAAGCAGGGAAGAACTTGGCTCAAGAACTTCTTCAGTGATATCCTGGACACTGGGATAGTCCCCCCAGAATTTAAGATGGCTCACACCTTGACGATCCTCAAACCAGGCAAACCAGCAGATGATGCTTCAAGCTATCGACCTATTGCTCTACTCAGTGTTTTCTATAAGCTTCTAGAACGCCTCATCCTTAACCGCATACAAGGAATAATCAATATCATAACACCAACATATCAGGCAGGTTTCAGACTAAAACGGAGCTGTTGTGAGCAAGTATTAGCACTGACATCATACATTGAGGCTGGATTTCAGAAGAAGTTAAAAACATCAGTAGCCTTTGTCGATTTAACAGCGGCGTATGATACAGTTTGGCTGGATGGACTGCTACTTAAACTTAAAAAACATATACCCTGCAGGAAACTAACATCACTCCTGAGGAATATGCTGACCAACAGATATTTTAAGGTCACCGTCGGACATAAGACAAGTAAGTCATTTACAATAAAAAATTGATTACCTCAAGGGTCAGTACTAGCTCCATTGCTCTTCAACTTGTACACCAGTGACATGCCAGAAACAACCGGCAATAAATTCTGCTACGCTGACGACTTAACTATCGCCGTCAAAACTGCCACATTAGAGGAAGGTGAGAGCATTCTCTCTAACGACTTAGAAACCTTGAACACATATTATAGAAAGTGGAGACTTTGTCCGAACCCAATGAAAACAGAAGTATGCGCATTCCACTTGAGCAATAGAATAGCACATCAGCAGCTCAAAGTGAACTTCTGCCACCAGAGGGTGAAACATAATTTCCATCCTAAGTATCTTGGCATCACCTTAGACCGCTCCTTAACATTCAAAAAACACCTCGAAAACACAAGTCAGAAACTGAAAACACGAAACAACATCATGAAGAAGCTAGCTGGTACTTCATGGGGAGCTGATGCGAACACACTACGAACAACCGCTCTCACCATGGTTTACCCTGTTGCTGAGGACTGTGCTCCAGTGTGGCAACGTAGTACTCATACTAGAAAAATCGACGTCCACCTGAATGAGTGTATGAGAGTAATAACTGGCATCCTAAAATCTACCCCAGTCCCATGGTTGCACCTGATCAGCAAAATACCACCTCCAGAGATAAGACGCCAAGAAGCAACGGCACGTGAGTGTATAAAACTACACCATCCTGATCATCCACAGGATCTCCCAATCCACGAGGTTCTAAATAACTTACCACCCCCTCGTCTTAAATCCAGAAATCCGGTATGGCAAGATGTATTTGACTTTGATGTCATGGAAAAATGGCGACAAAGCTGGAACTCCACATCTGTAAAACATTCATATATTAAAGATCCCACAGCTGGACTTCCAGGATTCCATCTAAATAGAGACCAGTGGGTCAAACTAAATCGCCTAAGAACAGGCCATACGAAATGCAACGCCATGCTGTATAAGTGGGGTCTTCAGGATTCTCCTGCATGTGACTGCGGTGCTCCTTCCAAGAGTGTGGAGCATATTATCAGGGAATGCCCTCTACGGAAGTATGAAGATGTTTTTGGAGCTATAAGTTCCTTCTTAGAATGGCTGGAAGAATTAGACATCAGCTTGTGAACGCTACCAACGTTCTTGTCATTGTATATATTTATTATTGTATTAGTTGCTTGCCATACGACAATAAATAAATAAATTTGTTTATAGCGCTACATACCAGACAGTTTTACCGTTGCTAAGAACGAACCAGGAGAAATTAAAAAAATAAAATAATTTTCAAACTATTTTAGTATAGCTGAAATTTTAATATGATTTATTTCTATAATCAAATAGTATAGCATAAATTTGCCAGACAGAAATTCGTTTTTTTTTATGTCGGGGAGAATGTTAAGTTAGAAGAGTGCGCCAACTAAATCGTTTTAAACTAACACAACATAAAAGATAATCTGAAATTTTCATACATTTTTCTTTTTCATCGCCCACCACTAAGAAACTGAGTTTTCATTTTACAAAGCAGAACACAACGACCATAGACTCTCAACGTCATCTTAAAAAGTAGCATCTGTGACTGCATATATCTCATGACGCCCTTTGTGCAGCTACCTCTCTGACGCAAGCAACGAATTTGATGTACTTTCCTAAAATCGATCAGGTTCCTGGGTTATCACTTGCTTGAACATTTGGGGATGAAATTGTTTAACAATTTAAGCCAGTTGCTGCGCTTCTTGGTTGTGTTTTGGTGGCAACAATTGTCGAAAGTTTTAGGCCTAGCAAGTCACACTCTCATATTTCTTCCAGAAATGCTTTCGTTCTTGAAAGCGTGACCAGTCGATTTACGACAGGTAATGAAACTGGTGCTATGCCAAACGCTGTCGTTTTGTTGCGGCTACTTCACATGGGACACATTGCCACTTCCTTTCCGACTTCTAAACATCAGTGAGTCACCTCCATTATTAAATTTCCAACGTCTCTGAAGGAAGGAAACCAAAATCCATTCACAAGTATGTGATGAATAATTCATTACACGTTACCACGTAACCGTGCGATCCCTAGTAATTGCGAATCAACCTAACAGCACGAGTCGACTGAATCGACTCAATGAAATTAATAGGAATTGTGGCAATACTCATTAAATCAATCCTCTGCAATTGCCAGGGCTCGCCGATAATGAGTGATGCCGAATGGAACATTTCAACATGAAGTACAGGGCATTATAGCGTTGTAACTTCTTTTTGAGTAGTGGTATGAAGGCAGGGATTTTTTGGAAGTCATAGTGTTAATTTTTGTGTTTCTGTTATTTTCAGACCTTTCAGTTTATTCTTAAAATTGTAATGGACCATTTTAATTTGGAACATCGTGTTGTTATCCTAATTGTGGATTAGTTAGTAGGGCGAATTCTGTGTTAGTTGGTTAAAAGTTATCGATTAGTACTTGTGTTTTTGGCCTTGCCCAATTCTTAGTGTATGCGTAGGTTTGTCACGTACTGGGAGGTTTCTACTACTTTTGGATGATTTGCAGTTTACTTAATTTATGTTCGCTGCCTTGCTGAAATCTCAGATCCATACATGTGTCCTCTTTACTACAATACAGATCCTGATTTTAGTCTTAATACTAAGGCTTTTTGCTTTTGAGGAGGGGATATACTAGTTGCTAAAATAGAGTCGTATTTAAATTACATGCGCTACGTCAATTTCCTGTCCATTCAGCGATTTCGCCAAGATGCTAGGTCAATTTGCGCGCGATGTGATTTAAGTTGCGGCACGACCACTGGATAGCACTATCGTTCGAGAACAAGACAACTTCACGCGCCTTATTGGTGGTGTATGTCATTAGTATATACTGCACAAGTATGAAGCCATTACCGATTCTTGGGGAACTCCTGTTTCAATTTGCTTTCTGCTCCGTCCACGACGACGTAAAATTTTCTGTTTCGGAGAAGGTAATTTATAATTTTGGGCAAGTCGCCAACGCAGCCATTTGTATGTTATTTTTATATTAATCCATTATGCCATACTTTCTCGTAGGCTTTTTCTTTGTCTAGCATAACAGCACCTGTACAATGACTTGCTCAGTCAGTCGGGTAGCTTGGTGGACACTAGCGGCTCCAAGGAAGGGGCTAAGGGGCTCAAGTCCCTCCCTCAAACGCATTTGGGTTCACCGCTGAAAAATATCAGATTTATCCTCCTTTCTTAGTAATGTACTACCGTTAGCACAAATTTCATCACTTATCCTTACTTAATGCATTTTATGTTGGTTCTATATGTTTTCAAATTTTAAATTTCTATAAGAAGGTGGTATTTATTCCACACTGTATGCTATCAACTTCCGAGGAGACTTGATATGCGTAAAATGAGTAAATGTTTTATTGTTATCTTGATAAAGCCCATCCTCGCCGTGGTCAAGTTCCTCCCAAACCAAAATCCTGGAACCACCATTATTTGGTGGATGATGCTGTGTTGTGCACGAAAACGAAATGAATGGTCAATATTAGCAACAGTCACGTATGGCTTAACATTTCTTCCCTTAGCAATGACCATCAAGAATACTCAACCACCAGAAAGAGATGTGCCTCTGGAGAGGGTTCAGGTTGTTCGGTGTACACTGTGCAGGTAAGCCGCCTCCCACGGTGCGGTGGTGGCGTGAGGACCATGTGATCGAGTCCCGGGAGCTGCCCTCCGCCTTCCCCGAGGTGATCGAGCGACTGTTGTTGCTGCCCAAGCTGTCCCGCGCCGACCTGCACACCACGTTCACCTGCCAAGCTGTCAACACCAACCTCACGCAGCCGCTCACCGCCAGCGTACAGCTTGAGATGCACCGTGAGTAACACAGCCTACCGTATACTGATGACTTGTTTATTTACTATGCAAGTCTGTCACGGTGTTTCGTGTATGTTCAGAGGCTAGAATAGTACCTGTTTTGGGTTCAAACGACATGACAGGTTCACCTGATCTGACTAAATACAAAGTTGGCCTCTATTTCAACCTGCAAAATTTGAATAAAATCTCTTCATCAATAATAGATTTTCTGGCTATGCTGAGTTGTTTATTACATAATCTGAGCTTCCGGCCACCATCCTTCAACCTTCGTCAGAGATACTGTTTATGTTAACATAGCAACGAGCGCCAAGCATCGAAGAATAAAAGGCCGCTATATTTGTTGATGTTGTTGGTATTCTTCAAAATTTCTGCTGCCTTTTGCACTCGTCTTCACCACTGGTCTTCTCTCCACGGCATACTCGTGTCTTCAAGTTTATTTCGTTTGGAGGATGGCAGCCGAAAACTCAGGTTAGAAAATGAACAACACGGCATACCCGGAAAATCTATTAATGATGAACAAAGACGGCCGCAGAAGCCTTAGGAATCAAAATATCTTCAGTTTAAAGGAACTTGAAAAAATAATAAAAGTATCAAACATGGACAGAGACGATTTCGCTAAATTCCTAAACATGGTAGGGTAAATAGTGTGATGATCTAGCTATAGTCAGCACGCTCCCAACGTAAAAACCAAAGAAAATACAATAAAAAATCACCTACATTTTACTTTTAACAACCTTAACCTCAAGTCTTATATAACCTCAAGTCTGATATCCGATGTAGATATCTAGTTATCTAAATCTGGCAGAGCAGGATTTCAGTGGTGATTGAAGAATGGTAACCACGGGAACGACTTGATAGAATCTTAGAGTACAGTTTTATTCCACGCTTTTTCAGCCGTAAACTTGTAACATTAGTTTTATACTAAATTGATCTTTTTAATTCAAAACGAATTACTGCGAAAAGCAAACTTAATTAAAGTATAATTTTTTTTCACAGTTATTTATTAAATTTCGCTCATAATCTCGAATTTCCGGTAATACATCTGGCCGCTGTTAATTTGATAATGAAGGCCAAGCACGTAACGTCAGCGTCAGCTTCAGCCAATAGATCGAGGTGAGTGTAGACTTAGCCTACGAAATTATAAGATAAAGTTTTCTTGTTACATGTTCACTCAGCAACTACATGCTAAAACTGGGCCGCTAGCGTCTTCTTTAACAAAATAAAACGTTATACGCACATAATAATTACCATTTAGTATACAATTTTAAATTATTTTGTAGAAAACTCTTAAATACCCAGAATATTTTTTTAACACCTTCATTCCACAATTGTACGAAAGTAAAATACTATAACTGTTACAAGTTTTATATAACTTCGGATATACTCTTTCTCTGGTGATGGGTTCTTATTGTAACTTATGCTTCAAGATGTGAAACTGTAAATGAGTTCAAGAATTTTCTCTATTCATGTACTTTTAATGACACGACGAACTTGTCAGGTTCAGTCATCCTAGACATAGGGACAGGTATGACAAGTCCTAGTTCAAATTTGGGACTAGGCTTACCAAAAATACTGCATGAGGAATTTGGTAATATTTCATATCAACCACGGTTTTATAATGTCCATTACACGGCTTAAGCAAATAGAACAACAACAGTCACTGCTGCACTGCGCTTACACGTTTCGAGGCCGATGGCAGCATTAACTACCATACCTTAGATCCTTCTGTTTCTTTTTGGCCACACCTGTATCCGATTGTAGGTTGATAACATAGGGGTGTCTACCCCTCCACGATAGCGTCCCTGGTAAATAATGATCTGGGGTGGTTTCCAATTGCCTTCCCCAGTGTGACAGCGTTATTGTCAGTGTGTCTGACTCTGATGACGTGTGTGTTAAATGTAGTGTTGTGGATGAGATATTAAAGAAGGGCAAGAGTGAAACCCGCTGCCGGCCCATTCAGTCCTACTCTTACGAAAGATAGCAAAGGCGCCACCCAGCTTGACATCACCATCCAACGGCGGAATCATCAACAGTATCGAATGGCCTTATTCCATACGCACTGCGGAGAGGTTTGGTGTTTACCCCAGGACGTTGTTGCAATATTTGGTGATTGGGAATTGTGCACCACTACCTCTCACATCTTGATGATGAAATTTTTTTCCCCACCTAGACTCGAACCAGCTACCCCGTGTCACTGCCGGGTGTTCCCACGGTGCTGCAACCAACTGAACCAGAGGAACTGGCCTTCCTTTGGTTAGATCAGCTTAGTAATGGAAGTTGAAATTTAAAAAAAAATAATATTCAGAATGTTGAACTTGAATTTCTGTAATACTAGAAGACATTTATTTAGCTCTCTGATCTCTATTAGCCTGTATTTTGTATACAGATAGTGGTGAAACGTCAGAAAGACGACTAAAACATACTAATTAATCACAGTCCTATTATATTTACAAGGAGTCCATTTCTGGGCGTGTTTAAATATTTCTTTTACTAACAAGATATTCAAGGATTATGTACGACTAACTGATATTATTATCTGTCTCTGACTAGATGTCTTAATTCAAAATTAACCGTAATACTACGTACTTAAACAACAACAACAACAACAGTTCTACTACGTTGAGAATTCATGATTTTTTCCATTTCATATCGATTGATTCATTCATTCAGAGCAAAATTAGTTTTGTTATAATTACGAAATCTTACATACTATGTACAAGTAGGGCCCCACTTGTTATACTGTACTGGTATTAGCTTTTGCCTCTATAACGGTTCGGTTTATGAATATCCTTCATAGCAGATAGTTCTTGAATTTGATACCTTTTGAATCATTTTGCAGCCATGGATGCGTAGATATTAAGATTATTCTTTCTATTTTATTGTTTTGATATTTTATTGTTACCTAAGGTGTTTAAATATTATAAAACGATTATTTGTAATCAAAATATTTATTTGATATTGATAAAAAGTTTCCAAACCCGTGTCCCGTTTAGTTCAAGCAAGTCACCCAGCGACCTTACATTGACTACAACGACCACTTGTCCTTCTGTTAACAAAACTTTTATGCAGTAACATTTCGAAGTTCTCTTGTGGTATTGGTGGCTGTTAACTAATAGCTTGCGTGAAGTGTTTGTTTATGTTTTCCTTGTCTTTACAAATACACCGTCTCAGCTAATCAGAGCTCCTCATTGTGTCGCGTGGCTGACTGAACAAGATGACTTACCCCAAAGGTGGGTTCACCTAGCTCATCTTACATTCGGCTGCGGTTGCAAAATTTCCAGTCGGCATTTATAAGCATTCTCTGGGTACTAAACGCAACTACGCTTACGTGGAAAACTCCTTGGAATAAGTGATAAGAGATGTAGTTACGCTGGATTTATTGTATAAAACTGGAGAACAGGTACACAGTATACTGTCGATACACTTCAAAAGCTGTGGTAAACGCCACACGTCTCGGAAACACTCTCAGAGTGAATGAATGCTAGGTCATTGATCTAAAGTAGTGATAGTTCCCTTTCTGAGCCAGCAGAGGGTGCAATACTAGTACAATTGGTCTAATACGATGATTACTCCATTGTTGTTGAACCACTGCTCCCAAGTTCACTATAGAATTGACGCCAATACTTTATTTAAACTGGACTCTCCAATCGGGGAAAGGATAACTACGATTTGCTGGGCAGACACGTGAATGTCAGATGGTCAGTGCATAGACTCTGTAGGCACTCTGCGTGTGCATGAGCTGGCGCTGGAGTTCTCAAGGAAAACTGCAGTGTGATTTGTCCTTTGAGTGAAAGTCCCGTAGCTTACAAACACGAGCGTTAGGTTTCATCGTGAGGTCTTTGCTCAGCTGACCAGTCGTAGAGGAGATAAGGTGTCCATTTTGGTTTCCATGGTTTCCCCAAATCACTCAAGATGAATGCCGAGATGCTTCCTTCAAAACACCATCGCCGTATTCCCTACCGTTCCTTGTCCACATTCCTTTCCCTCCTCTAATGACCTCGATGTATGCGAGGGGTAAAGCCACAAACAAAGAGAGAGAGAGTGAGAGTAGCGAACAGTATGTTATCACATATTGTTATTGACGTGACTGTATTCCTGAGTAGATCAATCGACTTTGTAGAGTATGAATGGTGTTTGTCCGCAGTGCGGGTGCTGTACGCTCGACTGAGACCTCCCGAGGAACCTCTTCGCGCGGGGCGAGTCCACCAGCTGCAGTGCGACACCGCAGGCTCCAGACCCGCCGCCGCCGTCTCCTGGTGGCTGGGTGACAGGCAGCTCCCAGAGGCACTCTCTTTCCAGCAGGTCAGATACGCTTTAAATTCCAAACAATTATTTTTCAAAGCCGAAATATGATATTTAAACCTAAACAATTTCGTGGATGAACTATATATTTTGATATTTCTCGAAGAGGACAGGAGGAGATTGGAAGGAGAGAAGGCTAATAGAGAACCTATATTTAGAACAGAAAGAAAGCATTATGATTGAAAATGAAGTGTTGGGAGACATCAGCATTCCGATAGCCGTCAGGCAAGATTGTTGCCTTTCCCCTGATTGTTGAACTTAAAACTGGAAGAGATTACTGGGAAATGCTTAGATGAAAAAGAAGGGTGCTTACTGGTGGCAAGAGAAAAAAATGTATAAGATTTGTCGCTGATGTGGTTTATTAGTATAAAGTGAAGGAACTGTAAACAAAATGCTTCAAGATCTAAATCGAGCTTGTGATAAGTATCGAGTGAGAACCAATGAAGCAAAAACAAAGAGCATGGTGACTGGAAAACGAAGGAAACTGTTTAATATTGAAATAGCTCAAGATACTATCAGCCAAGTTAGAGCTTGGAAGTACAATCACTGAGATAAAGTTCGTATGGCGGTAACGAAGGAAGCGTTCAACAGGAACAGGAGATTAATTGTCGGAAAACTAGATAAAGCACTGAGGAAAAGGCTTGGCAAGTGTATATAGTAGCAGACACGTGGACACTGAGACGAGAGGATGGGAACAATTAAAATGTTCACATGCTGTTGTGTGTTCTGTATCTTATTTCAAGTGTGACTGATAACATAAATGAAAAGCTACGTAGTTTTCCAACAAACCTCTCTCCCTAATCCGAGCCACTTGGTTTATGGAAGCTTCCTAACTGTATTAATTTTTCCTAAATAGTAATGTGATAAATAAGCAATTATGAGTTTATGGTTGCATAAACATTTTGAGGACATACAATATAATATCAGAGCAGTACAAAACGCCTGCGAGAATCTTCATTGTGTCGCAACATTTCCACCATTAATTCCCGCAATGGCTGGGACCTGCCAAGCGGATGGATCCAACAAGAACAGCGAGGATATGGATGGAAAAAGAACGGAAGGGTAAAAGACGAAGAGGCCGGCCCAGAAGGAGATGGATTGATCTCGTGAAACTGGACCTACAGTGAGAAAGTTGCACCATGGTCTAGAATCCAAGAAGAGTACTTGGCGAGCGCTCTTAAACCGTACCCGGGAATCTGGAGACGGATGACGATGATAATGATGAATTCCTAAAAACTTTACAGCAGCATATAACAGAAACTAAAAGACAAGTAAGACATAAACCGTCACGGTTGAAAACACCAGTAATAACTATAAATTTTGGCTTACAGAAATTATTACTACTATACAGAATACAATCATTTTAACCGACAAACGTTAATTATATTAATGAATTAAAATGTTTAAACGTGTCATTTCCTAAACGAAAAGTAAATAAATAATTAATTCAAACTGTAAAATGAAACTGACATTCGCTTATGATTAAGAAGGAAATGAAGCAATCAGAGTTATTCATAGAGACTAAATGTTCAACTGCAAGTTAAAATAAAGAAATATGCCCATGGCTTTGTTGTCCGTGGTATTCCGAAAGGATCCGGCGAACAATTGTCAGAAGTCTTCGCTAGAGCTACAGTTTTACGCGGAATCTGAACCACGGAGCTTCGTGACGTACCTCATATGAGGAAAAGTCAAAGCCTGAAAAACCTGCAGATCGTATCTGTATTCGAACACGTTTCTTAAAATTTTAGACAATTCTGTCACAGAGATTCTGTCATACGCAATAAGTTTCTTTAAATTTCAAACCTTCAATTTACAATTTTCATGCAAGTCTACTATGCAATAAATCTGTAAGATATATTCGTCTTTAACTTTCATTTTATTTATATCAGCATGAGTCGAACACGTAGCTATAACACAAAGAGTGGATGATTTGCCAAACACTATTTTATCGTACCACAATGGTACCCTTCATTAATGGAATGATGCTTTTAGTCAAACTGTAATTGGAGTAAACAAGCGATATAGCCATTGAATTATCCCCATCCTATTGCCTTCGGTTTGCCAACATCTGTTGGATAAATAAGAAGCCAAAAACGTATGATACACTTGTGTTTTTATTTATGTTTTTACTGCTGAAATTGGAATTACGAGCTAAATGAAATCTCAATAAATCAAGCCTCAAAATTCTATACAGCGTTTTTTTCTGTAGAAATATAAAACGTTGATGGAAATTTTGACCTTAAAATCCATATTTAAAATTTTTCCGATATTCGTTTGTTCTCATTGCATTTCCGTGTTATTTGTCCAATATTCAAGCACTAACGATAGCGTCACAGAAAAGGAATTCACAACCAAGTTTTCTTTGGCTTTACGCCTCGTCGACGTCGAGATCATTAGGGACGGGAAAGGACTGGGGGCAATGAATGGGAAGCAATTTGGCTATGGCCTTTGAAGTAAGAATCCCGGCATTCACCTGGAGTGATTTGGGGAAGCATGAAAAACCCAAATCTGGGATGCCTGGACGGAGATTCGAGCCGTCGTCCACCCGAATGTGGGGGTAGAGCGTTAACCGCTCACCCACCAACCTTGGTACTAAGTTTTTATCAGAATCCATGATTTATTTTTCCTTCTTAATGTTTTTCATTGGCTACACAGAAATACCACAACGTATTAAACCTGCTATACTGAAAAGAAAATGGGTTTAAAATTTCTGTTATTTTAATTTTCGTAAAAGATACATTCTCATAACGCCTAATATGCGTTAATTTAAAACTATGGGAAATTTAATTAACTTATTAGATTAACTGTAATACAAGGATACTATTACGTATGTACTTACTATACTCAACACAACGCTAGGAAGACGTTAAATGCGAAGTCTTGAGGAAATGCAATAGATTTTCCTACAATTATCACTTTCAGAACTCTTTCTAACGCTGAATATGTTATACTGTTATATTTTCTTCAGTATGTATGAAGTTTAACCAAACTGGTAAAAACTAATATTTTTACAAATGTTTGTTTCGAGGTTTTAGTCCCCATACGATTGTATGAAGAATTGTTAAGCAATACTACTGACTTTATTAGAAATCTCTGTTGTAACCTCAGGATCATTTAATTCAGAGAGCAAATAAATCAATGACAACTCATGTTGCTTTAATACTTATTTCTTAAGATCTATATGAATCTCTAAGTATTGTTCGCTCAAGAGTTCCAACTGTCTAAGATATTCCTGAATTAAATCAAAGGAGTCGAGAGCCCGTAACTAGACGTCGTTCCTTTGAGTCCGGATATGCCCAAGTTTAATAACGCCGCTACTCCGAGCGGAGTAGAAACGCTATAACCAGCTACGCGTTCTTTCTCCTTTGCCTGTTCTTCGTATTTGGCCTGCACTCAGGCACTGATTAAAATTGCGTTAGCCTGAGCTGCTTCTACCACATAAGGCATGGAGAGCTTCTCTGTTTATAAAGTAAATATAAGTATGAACACAGTGACTGAGAAATAAAATACATAGAAATTATTGGCCTTATTTTTTAGCTGTACCAGCTATTGCTCTTTAAACCCAAGAATCACTGTAATTTTAGTTGTTCTATTGGATATTAATGCTCAAAAAAGAACTATTTCAGGAAATAAAGCTGGTGCTCATTTGTTCGATATCAACATTTGATTTAATTTAGTTATCGGCTTACGTTTGTATCCCACTGTAGCACAATGTTCCTTAATCGTTATTTCAAGTAATACTGGCTGAGTTAAAAGAACACTGGAGTTTGTCGTCTGTCATAAAAACTAATGACGGAATGAGTGACGACTCTCAGGTCAGGGATTTGGAAGGTCGCGGATTCGAACCCCGATTGTCCATATTGATTTTGTTTCTCCATGTTGTTCCGAAATCACTCCAGGTGAAAGCCGATATGGTTCCAACTTAATTCCCATTACTTGATTACTCATCCTTTCCAGTCCCAAAAGACGTGTATGTAGGCTAATCGTAAAATACAGGGCGATCGCCGGGAAACGCAACCCACTGTTAGCGCTACAAGGAAGAAACTGCTCCCGGCGAGCGAGCGGTCAGCTTCCGGCATTGTTCGACCGTCGGCCGCGGACTATTTCATAATAATTACGCTTCATAAACTTCATAAACTTGTATGTGCTAAGCATTTAAATGTGACGTAATTCATTAGCTTACCTTATAAAAGATGCTGGAAGTGTTGACCCTTTTGTGTAATGCACATTTCACATCTTCTGAACATATTTCGAGACACACGCTGCCCTAACTGACTTAATGATTTTTTGGGTGACTGTTCTAGTCGAAAAGCGATATCGTCAATTTTCTCCTCTGTGAGAATACGGTTGACCGACAGTCTCTTTTTGTTAAAAAATGAACCCGTTTCTCTTACTTTTTTAACCAGACGCAGAATTGTTGATTTAGGTGGCAGTAAAGCGCCAGGAAATTCGCGACGAAATTTACTGCGACACTTTTTAATCGACTTCTTCTTCACATATGTATCGTAGAGAAATATTCTTTGTTGCAAACTGTAACGTACCATAATTTTACTCACACTCAAACACGGTACAGATTAGTAAGAGTATGAAGCCCCAAACCAGCCAAACCGCAAAGAAACGTTTATTCACAACACTGATTAATAAGAGACTGAAGTCACAAACTAGCTACAAAGCAAAGAAACCGTTCTTAACAATGTAAGGGTCACTGCACTGCACTGTTGGGGCAGCGGAGGTGTTAAACAGTGCGGTGATTCACGGTGCCGTGTGGTGGAAACTGCTGGCCCCACTGACCGAGCAAGTTGCCAACGGCAACAGACTGGGAGGGTAGCGTTTTCCGGCGAACGCCCTGTATGAAGCAAAAATAACAAAAATGTAGCCTGCTTATGCAAAGGCTGTTATTAGGTCTGGGATTAGGAGTTTGCTATTGTTAGATGTAATTTGGAAACAAAACATGTTAGAATAATAATGAAACGGAACATAAAATGATTATTATATTTAATTTTAATTTTACTTAATTAAATTGCAAAGGAGTACACGCTCCGGTGGAAATTTTCCTAAACACCCATCTTCCCATGTTCCTGCACCCACCTATATTTGCCCTCTACAAATTTTTACTTTAAATTCTTTCAATGGAGTGCGATGATTATTTCCAAAATATTGACTGGTGGATTAAGTGGAACAACTTGATATTGTTACAATTCTAATCACGAATATACCTATATATAGTATTTTGGAAATTATTCTTTCCTTGTTTGACAGAAAATAATTAGCCATTTCAAAAGAAATATAGCGAGCTTAAAAACCTGGGAGCGCCACTAAGGAATTATGACGAGTCTTCCTATTTCCATATGATTTATATATTATACAGCAATAGCAATGTTATTCGTTATTTAATTTTACGCAGAAATAAATTAAGAAGCCCCCGATACATCTAATAATTATTATATGAACTACCCAAGTCACTCATCCAAGTTTTTCAAAACAAATTTTTTATGGTTTAACTGCAGACTTCTGTTGTTGGTTCAACATTTCAAACTAGGATTTTCACAGTGTCACTAGTGTTTTTGGATTCCCTGTCTTTTTAGCAAAAGTTCAATGAAATAAGAAAACCCGCAACTGAATTTATTCTCTTATCATATTTTATTTTTTGAGATCATTTATTTCTCTTACGGAGCATAATATGCCTAATGGAAATTCATAACAGTAATAAGTTACAAGCTAGGAAAACTAAGGCTGGCTCTTGTTTGGTGCTTATTAACATCTTTTCCTTGAATTAAAGAGCTTAGTAATGAATAACTTCTATAAAAATTTGATATTTATAATTTTTATTTTTATGAAATTAAGATGTTTGTTGGTCTGTTATAAATCAATACCTTTTTATACAATTTTTCAACAAAGACTGATGATCCTTATTTAAAACTACTAAAGGTTTGACATGATTGAAGAGAAGATATGGGTTGATTTTAAGTTTCATGGTAGCAGTTTAGATGAAATGTACGCTAATAATTATAAAATATGAAAAATCGCTCTGAATATTAAACAGTTATCGTGTTTTGAAAATTTTTGCACGCAAAGAAGCTTGACAAGAAATAAAATACTACAAATCTCTGGTCAAACATCTGTATTGACGACTACATTATTAGCGCCAATAAACTATTATCTTCGGTGAGTATAGTTTTATGTCATACCCAGAAAAAAGTTTACCATTAAAGTAAAATTCTATCGACGGTCGATTTTTGAATGAATGGATTCAAAAAACGGTTATTTACTTCATTTAAATTTCTTTTTTTCCTGTTTAAAAACCTAACATTCGTAAGGTAAAAACGTATTAATGTTCAGGCACCGAAAATTAAGAAGATTAACGCTATAGGTTACTGAACTGTTCCCAAATTTTAAAAATTATGTATCTAATTTAAAATAATTTTGTAGGTTTTTAATCGTTTATTTAGACGTGTCTTAAACTCGTCCGAATCCTCTGTTCCAAAGGAAAATTCCTTTGACCCACAAGACACACACACACACACACACACACACACACACACACACACACACACACACACACACACATTCGAGACAATCACGTTTCTTCTTTGCCGTTTGCAATTTAGTAACGTGGGCAGAAGTAGGACGATTTTGTTACACGAGGTTGATGACTAAGTTACATAACGTCTTATGTAAAACAAAGAGATTCCTGTGACAGGCCTCCGAAGCGTATAGCGTTGCCCTCCGATGCAGAATTCCTCATTCGTTTCGAAACCTCTGCACCAGATTGCAAGTAGCGCAGTTAATGTAAAATAATAGTTGTAAAAGAGTTGACCCTTTGACACGCGCAGTTTGCCGTAATGCGCCTCGCCTGGCCCTTCTTCATTACTTACGGTTATTACGTGTCTGACGGTGTTAACCGAAGTCGAAACGTTCGTGTTTACGGCCAGGCAATTTATATTAATCTTACTGAAATATCGCCTAGTTAAAACTTACGACGTCTGCCCGTCTGCCCCGTCGTAACCTATTAATGACTCAATTCCAGAAGAGAATACGATCCAGAAAAGAAAGACGTGCCTCTCCCCATCCCATCGCTGCATTTAAAACATCTGCGCCATTTAATTTCCGGCTGACTTCCACTCTACTGCCGCTCGGCGTCAAGAAAATGCCTCCCTCTCCCCCCACCCCCCTCTTCCCCCTCCGCAACTCTGACTTCCCTAAAAAGATGGTTTGAAACTGGTCGATTTGATCCAGATTTAGTTTCATTTGGTGATTTCTTCCAAGAGCGAATAAGGGTGGGAATTGGAGGAACAATGACTAACGCCTGGCTGACGGGACTCTAATCGTATGAAAATAATATTTCTGGTTTGGTACAGTAAGTTAAACATTCTGGGCAAACCGCACGCAAAATGTGAAATCCACGCTCCGTATACTGAATCAGGACTACTTTGATTTATTTACTTGGTTCTGCCCTAGTATACAAGGTTTGGTGCACCGAGGCTTTCAAACTGAACATAGGTAACTGCAACTGCAGGAGATACTAGACACCATTGTATTTGATACGATATATACAGCAAAATAATAAGATGGACACATTTTCATATTGTGATAGCTTCAAATTTTAGATTATATTATTAGTTAATTAGGTTGTACAAACTGTCCTTGTTGTTAATTAATTTCTAATCACTGAGTACACCAGAAGCGAAAATTAATGTAAAATATACGTGAAATATAACGTTGGATCAATGTGTTGTACACTGTAGATTAATAAACTATGAATTTTGATTTTTTTTTTTAAACTGCTTAACGTCTCTTAAAAGCGAGGTCTTTAGAGACGGGAAGGGATGGGGGGCAAGGAATGAGAAGGAATTCGGCCATGGCCTTTTGAAGTCAGCATCCCGGCATTTGCCTAGAGTGATTTGGGAAACCATGGAAAATACAAATCTGGATGCCCGGACGGGGATTCGAACCGGCGTCCTCCCGAATGCGAGGCCAGAAGGCTAACCGTTACACCACGACACGCCGTCATTTTCGTTGTAAATAAGTTGCTTCTGTAAAGCTCACTTTAACAATTATTTTTTTTCTTCCCTCCATCTACATCAACCCGTTAATTAGGCTTGGAATTCAGAAAATATTGTGTAATGTCTACTCAACCAGAATAGTTATTACTCAGATATTCACTAAAGGTGGGTGGCAGAGGGTGCATTGCACCTATCCTAGTGTGTAATCGATTGTGTATAGGAAGCCACCACATGGCAGGAGGCGCCCCTGGGCTATTTTGAGGTACTTTCCCGGCATTCACGTGGAGCGATATGGGAAAACAATGGAAAACCCATATCAGGATGATCGAAGCGGTTTATAGAGATGTATTCCTATCGGATTCTATGTTTTCTCACTCAATAAATCCTTTCTATTCCATTCCCTAATCACTAATGAAAAAAAAAATATAGAAATGAATCGGTCCTGGCCATGATTTCTCTTATTCTATTTTCGCGTTCATTCCTAGATATGAATATTTATGTTAGTAAAATGTGTTTGCCACCTTCCTGAAATAGGTCCGTTCAATTAGATTCTGTGGAGAGTAATGCCTTCGGTGATCCAGCTCTTTCAACATCTCACTTACCCTTTCCCTTCAGATTCTCTTATCGTATATTTTAAAAGTAATTAAGGGGTCATTTATAAAAAGTTATATCTTATGTTGGTTCCGACTGATGCGGGCTGAACATTGAGTCTCAATCCAGTATTATGATTACACTGACGTATTCACCTTTCCAGTTTGTAAAAATCTGATGAAGGCAGCTTCTCTTTTCCATTTAGACTAAAATCCAAACATCAGTCCTGTTAACATTATAAAAAAGATATATGTTTATGCTGAGAGAAATTAGAAACAGTAATAGCAAAACAAGGAAGTAGAATATTTTAATGTTAATATCACGAAAAGTAGACCCCAAAAGGATATCCTTTAATACTCGTACAATGCATATTAAAACAAGGTGGATGTAATAAAGTTTCGGGAGGCAGCTCCTTCAAGTGATTGCAAGTTATCTAGAGGCTCGTCCCGTACCGGTAATATGTTTTGGTGGTTCCTTGGAGTTTGACGCTGATGGAAGGGACTGAGCGCCGAGTCGTGGATAAAATCTCGAGCAACGTAAACAGGGTTTATGGCCAACTGCCAATTACTTTGGAGATTTCTTCCTGTTTTCTATCCGTTTCCCATTTGTCTTCTCACAACGTTCTCAGAAAAAGTTGAATAAAGTAATAATACACAGATAATTTTATTAATCTATTAAATCCGCAAAAAACTTATCAACACAGCTGATAAATTATAAGAACAGTGTTTAATTCAATCTGGAAAAAATATTTTGGTGGAACTTTTACTTAATGCATGATATAATATATTTTTTAAACATATAGTGTTATTTGTTGACATATCCTCTTCAGTCCCGAGGTATCATATATGATACCTCCAGAAATTATTTTTTTTTTTTTCTTGGGCCAGTGCACAGCTGGACCTTTTCTGGCCTATCGTATCATCTACAATATACATCGCGCTTCTCACAGCTCAGATGTTTGATATTCTGCTTTTGACAGCCCTGATTAGAACCTTGGGATCCTGCAGCTGTACAATATGGCTCCTCGAAATAAAGGTAAAGACATATATTTTATCCATGAAGTAAAGTAACATGAAGCAGTAAAGTTGTGTGTATAATTTTCCTGCTTGACTCCAGAGGTATCATATATATACCATCTATAAAAAAATTAATTATTGTTTCAAGAAATTTTTTGTTTATGGTCATTCATTGTTAACTAGCATTAACACAAAGTAAATAACACAATAGTAGTCCTCTTACACTTGTATTATGAGCTCCGGACTGAAGAGGATAAAAATTACGAGAGACTGGATGCAGTAAGTGCATGTCAGATTTAAATTTGCCACGAACTAATGTAGACACATGGGCAGTTATAACGAATACTATACTATACTATAGGCGTGCATTTCCGAGACAAAAATAAAGCGAGTCCTAGGCAGTTATAGCGAATGAAATTTATATATAGGCTTTCTACTATAGGCGTGCATTTCCGATACAAAAATAAAGCGAGTCCTATGCGCTGTAACGATAGAGTCACACCAGATCTTTTATTTGACTCTTGCTTCACAATCAGTCATCAAAACACCAAAACTTTACCAATGATTACTGTCTAGAATACATCCATAAATTTCAACAGAATCTGTGGCAACTGGAAATGGGAGTTTTGCGTTTGGGGTAAACCGCTCTGGATATTGATGGATAAATCCTAAAACGTTTGAATTTACTCTATCGATTTGATGATGATACGTTATATGGCTCTCTAAAAAGTCTACTCTCAACAACAAAACTTTCCTTAGAGCGGTCTCGTTGCTCAGTGGTTAAGGCACTTTTATTTTAATGGCATTTGGCTTCTCTTAGGCCATACAGCCAGCTCAAGTGTGATTTCAGATAATTCAGTTTATTCATTGTATATTATTATGAAAGTAACTCCAGACACCACAGGACGGACATGACATTTTCACACACACAACACTTACACTAAACACCCATTCCCTCGGTCGGACTCGAACCGGTGACCATCGGCGGTTAAGGCACTTGCTTTCAAAACGGTTGCAGGAATTTTGAGAGTTGTGTTTGATCATATGAGCTACGCCAGTACGTTCCATGGTTCGGATTCCACGTTAAACTCTAAGTCCCCTCTAGCACCAACAACCTTAGTTGGAACACGTTGTGTACACATCTACAATAAAATTCAAGCTAAACAAAGGTTTAACGTGGTCATAGTTGCCACAAACGAGCATGCGTAAATACAAAACTTTCCATAATGAAGGCGAATGACCAACCAACTGAAGCAATGTCTTACTTGTTAAGGCTGGCGTGTGACTCGCTTTGCATAAGTGAAGTTACACGTAATTGAAAAAAAAAGACAAGATAATCTAGAAACAAAAAATTAATATACAGTAAGTCAAAACAACTAGCTAAATTCCAGTACGTTATTACATATTAAACTTTGAATCATCCCATCAACTCATTTGGAATAAAATAGAATTGAACAAATACACAATCTTTTTCAAAAAAAAAAAAAAAAAAAAGCTAGCAAAAATGAATCATTTTCGGGTTCAATATAATAGAAATTTTTTTAAAAAATAGTTGGCATAAATAACTAAGTGAAAAGGAAGTTAATTTTAACTAATTGACATGTTTCAATACTGTAAAGAGATTAATAGTTAAAATGGTGTTTATTACCTTCAGAGTTGATATCTGTAGTTTCTAATAGCAAATCTTTGTTTCATGATTCATTATAAATACGTACTGTATTAATGAAGGAATGAAGGCGAACATAATTTTGTTTTGTAGCTGTTATGAAACCATAAATAAACAACGCGTTGGCAACTAATTTGTGGCAGGTATCTCTGGACGGGAGCGAGACCTCATCAACACTGACGTGGACGCCGTCCGCCGCAGACGATGACAAACTGCTGCGCTGCCTGGCGGCAAACCCGAGACTTAACGTGCCCGCCATGGAAGACACGCTCGTGCTCAACGTCCAGTGTGAGTAACAAAATACCTCGCTCTGCCTATAGCCCGTTCAGTTAACAAAGGCGCCTCAAGGTCAGTTTGCTCTACCCCCCACTCCGCTGCCCTTACCCCTACATGCGAAGAGGAAATTTATCACTCGTGTACACAGCGCTCAGCTTGTAGAGTTAGGAGGAGAGCGTGGTAAGGTGACGAGCGGGTCCACGGGAATATTTTTTGAGGGTATAATCACAAAGGGTATCAAGAGTTTTCTTGTCCGTAGGAATCGTAGAGACAGGCCAGACAAATTACGGAAATTTTTTTAGACTTCCACACTAATCTACTTTAATAGCATAAAATTATATCAACACTCGCGATCTCCTCTTTTCTTTGTGAAGTGGTTTACTGAACCACAAATACCATTTAGCGTAATAACTAACTTTCTGCAAACAGTAAGTCGGTTTTGCGATAGTAATTCAAACGTAATCACTATTTTTTCCACTGTAGAGTTTTTTTTTAATTAAGATTAAAATCTGTGATAATTGGTGAGCGATTTTTGAACTAATAGGGCATCAGGGTCTATCTTTTATGGAATGTACGTACTTAAATATTAAAATGAAAGACTGTCATTTTAAACTTCCCTCAAAGATTTGCCTACTTCTGTTCTCATATTACACTGAGAAACGACGAAATATGGAAAACAAATAGTGTTGGAGTGGAACCCAAGAAATCCCACCGACCGAGAAGAGGATCACCAGACAGATGGGACAAGGACATACGCAGGGTTGTCGGAGTTAACTGGCAGAGGATCGCCCAAGACCGTTCGACCGGCTCAAGTTCTTCCTGAACTTATGACTTTAAAAGGTCAAATCAGTAAGTGATTCAGCTAGCTGATAATGATAAATAACGTAGAATCACTGCCGAAGGCAGTGATTTGTGTCATATTTAAAATGGTCGCAATATATCTTATTTCTATTCCAAACAGTCCGTTGAAGTTGTTGCATTAAATTTAAGTTTTTAGTACAGTTGGTGGTTTGTAGAGCGCTCTAGCTTTCTTCTCGGACGTGGCACCAAATAGTAGATGCCTGAGCGGAGCGTTAAGTCCTTTCAGTCCGCTGCACTATGGCGCATTTGAAGGCTCTGCTGGAACGGAACGCTTTGTGTACTGACGCGTCGCGGAATAGTCCATGCGTGTCTCGAAAAGCGTCCAGTGTAATGCGCTGGAGCCGGTGGCGGCATAATACGGTATCTGGTGGCGACCACATTCCGAGCAGTTCCGCTGCGTGCCGCTAGATCGCACAGCGTGCGATGTCAGTGAGGAGCTGCACGTGAAAAAAGAAGGGTATTACATTACTTCCAACAAATCATGGTTAGTGAAATTAAAAAAAAAATCATTATTTGATGTAAAGTGTGGTGCACTTGATCATTTTGCAATGGACTAAAATTATTCCTTATGAATATAAAATCGCTTGTCTCATTTGTTGCCATTTAGTAATAAATACTGAATGCCTTGGTAAATAATTCACACTAAAATGAATCCCTTTTACACAAGACAATGAAATTAATGAAAAACAATGGAGAGGAGGGATGATATTACTTTTACGTGAAATAAAAATATCATATTATTTTAACTGATTCAAGAGATTTAATAAACTTGGATTTAAACTTCATGTGCATGTTTGATCTTGTCGTTGATAAAACAGAACATAATCAATTAACATATTTAAAAGACGCGAATCAGAATAACATAAAATGAATGTAATACACAAACAATTAGAAGATCATTGAGAAAAATTGAATTTGTTTTGCTCAGGAAACAATTTGAAGAATATCGGCTATTACATCATCTGATTTTCATCTCCAAAGCTTAAGGGACGTTGGTATCTTGTGGTTTATTATATATGATAAAATAATTAGTCCAAGATACAGATTTAGCTTTGTTTATTTTCAGAAGACATCAGACTCCAAAGATACTGGTTACACATTGAAACACAAGCTTCAGCGATTACACTCAATATTACTTTCAAAGACAGTACTGCCATAAACGGTCACTTTACTGGATTGCAAGACTCTCTGCAAACGTATAACTTGTACTACTGTTCGCGTAAAACTGTTTCAAAACTTGTCTCTGCCGATCGCTTATATAAGTTTCATAGAAAAATCCAGAATACTACAAAGGCTTCCGACAGATGTTTCTCGAACTCTAACAACACTTAAACAATTAAAAACATATTAAAAACAATCAAAATCAATTACAATCATTACGGAATGCACAGAAATTAAAATTAAAGATATTTACACATAGAGTTGTCCACATAGATCAGTTTAAACTGTCGTATATTGTCCTCTAAACATCGAAGCTCACGTTAATACTTGGGATACAAACATGTAATCAATTTTTCTTGCATAGGTCTGTCCTTGAACATATTAAATAATGTTTAAATAATTTTGTTTCATAAAACAAAGTCAATTTACATCGATTTACAATAAATTGCAAGGCAAAAACACAAAATCATATTTACTTAATCCCTAGCTTGCTATAAATAATTCATAAAACATAATTTCATTGCAAGGGCTGTTACAAGTCACTGCTCAGATTTTGGACTGCGGCAAGTTTAGTACTGAGACGAAGGTTTTACTATAATGAATCTTCCGCTGTAAGTTTGAAATCGATGTAGCCTGTTCCATGCCCCTCACAGGCACATTTTCGATACAGTACTGTGACGACTTCATACTTTCGATGCACTACTGCAAAGCATGCACTGCAACTTTCAGACATGATAGTTCATCAGCAAGTGTGAAGTTTTAAGGTCTAGACGCTACGTCGTTGCAAGATCGCAACTACCATCCGAATGAAAGTTCAGTTGTCTAAAATGGCAGTACAAAAGTAATTTGGTTCGTATGGAATGGCAGCAAAATTCGGGCTGGTTTCCTCGCAAAAAAAAATCACTTGTGCTACTTCTCTCCCATACCTGGTGTCCTGGTGATGTTCTCACTCGTTGATAGACCGATCACATAACAAACATTTAACAACAACTATTAATAAGCTGTAGCTGTCTTCCCGTTCGCATTCTGCTCCTCCTACGTGTGACAAGAATTTCATTGGATTCTTGATAACACGTGACAATGGGACTTCAAAAAATTGTTTAAAACCTTCTCTAATTTTGCTTACGTCACTCGTAGGACGCTAATGACCTAGACGTCAACGCACCCTAAAACACCACCACCAACAACAACAACAACGTCCCTCGTTGTCAAGTCACCGCGTTTCCATCGTGTTAACGAAAGTATCCAAAATTTTCCTACGTGGGTTTGAGAAACGACATCTTGCTATATTATATAACGAGCTACAATATCTCCGATTCGTTTCTGTCAGTCAAGCTTACCGTACAGTTGCAGAACCAGCTCGTTCTATTGTTCGAACCGTCGTCTGCCGGCGTGTCTCCGCCTCACGTACAAACCCAATCCGATTTCACACACTCCAGCATTCACTAATAACTTTAAATAGATTGCATTTATTTATTCAGTGTACAAGAGTTAGCTTGTACAAAGCAAAAGGAATTTATTCAGTCCATGATTTAAATTTTAAGTCAATATTATAATTATTTAAATATTTTTTTTCATAATCAGAGAACCTTACAGCAAACGCACGCCTTGTTATTCAATAATGCGACTTACCAAATAATCAAACATTTTTTTTTTTGTTAAACACTTAATTATGTCTGAATACGTCTCTTTATCACAGCAGGCAATACCGAACTTAAAAATACTTGCTTTAATTACCAGATTGCATAAATAATGTATAGAGAAAAACTGATATTATAAATGATTATACCGAATTATTAAGGATTTTCATTATTTTTCCTATAGAAAAATACAGTAGTTTCTGAACCCTCTTAAATTCCACCAATTTTGTTTTAGAATTGCTAGAATCCGGCTTGTCACTGAATAAACATATCAAAGAATAACGGAACCTTCTTTACAAAATGAATTATATTTTCGCCATTTATGTGTAGTGTTCAGACGTTTCAGTGTTGTCTGCTGGTAATTTTTTTGTGTTGTTGTTATTAAGTATAGTCCACTTAAATTAATACAGCATGTTTGTATTATTTAGATTAATTAAGCAATATTCCCATGAAAACTTTGTCCAGAAATAGATGCCACTGATGCAGAAAGAAAATAACACCAAACTTTAACATTACTTACGCACAATTATTTGAAACAATATACTGAAGGCCACAAAATACACGATTTATTTATATTTAAAAAATCTGGTCTGTAAAAACGTAAGTATGTGAAAGATCTCATACTCCGCAGGGCATAAATATTCAAAGCCTCCACATTGCGACGCAAATGATTAAGTGCACAAACAGTTAGCAGTTATTTAAGTAATCGAATCTGAAATGTTATTTAGCTGAACAAAATAACTGCATGTCACTCTCTCGTCTAGTATAAGTGCTTGTTTAACGAAATTAATCGCTTCAATAGATTCAGATGTAGCTAGCACATCATATAGCAGAAAACAAACAGGATTTAACTCTGTATGAACGTACAGTTTATGAGATACAGTAACGCATATAACAGAGTTATGCTCGGAGCCGCTTTGTTTGGAAGCTGCCGTTGGAACCAAATCGGAAATTGCTTCTCTTAGAATTGCATCCATATCAGACTATTTACTAACATATTTTTTCAAGTTAGTATGACATTATATTATTGGATTTCGTACAAAGTTATGAGAAAATATACGTTTTAAACAGAGCAGAAAAATCTGGAATCTTCCGTTAAGTTAAGGAAAAAGTTTAAGAGTACACAAAATAGGCTGCTGGAAAAATAGAGATTAGACAGAGAGAATCCTGTCGCTTAGTTTTAGAGTTTTTTGTGTTAAAATAAGTTTTTGTTACGGAAGGAAAGTTTTTCGCATATCTTGTCAATAAATGAGCTTCATAAATTTAGAACAATAGCTACGAAGCAAAAAGCTGCTTAGAAATTCCCAAAACGAATATAATCACTGTTATTTCGATGAACGAACGAGCAGTCATGCCAAGAACTCGTGCTTTTCTTCGTATCTCGACATTTTCAAGTATTTTAACATTTCCATTTAATTTAAGTCATAAAACCGACTCGGAAAATCTCTTAGGTAAATGATTATCCAGCTATTATATGACTCATGTCACTATGGTTTCCTGTTTAAATTAATTTTGATTTTGTTTTATCTTTTTATTTTTCAAAAGATATTTTATGCTACACCTATGGTACTACTTGAATTGGGGAATATTAGTAAATAATATGAATATTAGTAATTCTACCAGTTGTAACTAAATACTACGTTATCACTTTTGTTTATTATGAGAAAATGACTGCAATACGCGTTAACTTTGATTAAAAATTTGGATTACGCTAACGAAATACATGGGCCTCATCAGAAAAGAAAGATATAGAAGAATGGAAGCGGTACATTTGAATCATAAACTACATAAAACAATCAACAGGAAATGCTGATACGGAATTGTCAAGAAAGTAATTTTTCGTAAATTATTAATTCGCGATTTGTACAACCTAGTATTATTGAAAACTTTTATTTGTGAAGTTATTGACACGTGTTCATAAATACGAGATTATAACAAATTAATCATCACCGATTTTGAGTTAAACGACCAAATTATAGGGTAATGATACAAAATTTCAAAATTTGATGGCAGAAATTACTCCATAATTTAACTAAAAAATACTTTAAAACTCTCTGATTATTTGTTTTCTATGTGCAATGTTCACTCAACTTCTATCAGAAATAATTTGATAGTTATCGGCGTCAAAATATTGTTAATGATCTCAATCGTCACAAAAATGTTTGCAATGTTGTCTTTATATTATAAATATAGATATATTTCAGTCAAGTATATGTTTTGGTCAGATGAAAACAGAAAATAAAAAATGTTTACAACATCCTGTTGGATACAATTATGTTTATTTCCAACACTGAAGAATTTAAAACAATTATTTTCGTTCATTAAAATAATTACAATCGTTCTGGCGGAAAATGACCGTAAGCTCTTGGCTTTAATATTACGCACGTGACAAATATAACAAAAAAACAAAGAAAAAAAAGGGGAAAATTCATCGTAACTAAATATTAGAAATGCCAAGACCACAACAGAACAGTATGGGATGAGTTTGAACACCGAACAGATAACTTTAGTGTTTATAGTGATGATCACATTGAACATTTCAGAATCTGTGATATTTGCAACGTCGTCGTGTTTTTTACGAAGTGATTGTCAAACAAAGGTTGTAATAATTTTTGTTTTGTGAAATTAGGTTTTCAAAATAGTTGTATACTTTTTAATTACCTCGTATTTCCCACTATTGCAGAAAACTGTAAGTCGTCTTCTGCCTCACATGTGCTTTTTGGAAAATAATTAAGCATGACAAAATTGTGTTTTGTAAGCAGAAAAAAAAGTTTGCCAGTATCTCTTACTGCGTTTAGAGTAAATTTTTTTCCTTTGTTTACAGTTATTCCAGAGACTAGCGTCTTCCTTGACTCCGAGGTGGTGCAGGAGGGGTCGGACGTGCTTATACACTGCGAAGTCAGAGCCAACCCTCCGGCCTACAAAGTCGTCTGGAAAAAAGACGTGAGTATTCGAAACAAGACCCGATCAAGGGGGAAAGTTTAAAGAAAGCCTAGCGTGGTGGGTGACCGGTTAACTATCTGACGTCGCATTCGGGAGTACGGTGGTTTGAATCCCCGTCCGGGCATCCAGATTTTGGTTTTCCATGGTTTCTCCAAATCACTCTAGGCAAACGCCACCATGTTTCCTTCAAAAGGCCATAGCCGAATTCCTTCCCGTTCCTTGTTCCTAGTCCCATCCCACATCTAATGTCTTCGACGTAGACGAGGCGTAAAGTCGTAAGTTTAAAGTAAATTTGATTGAAGAATGCTGTTTGATACACGTAAGAAAATAAACATTACTGTTACTGTTGGAAACCCCAATATATGTTTTTTTTTTGTTGTTGTTTTATGCGGGTATTGGTTAGAGTGGATCCATGGCCTCATTTCTCTTACGAAAAACAGAGCAATTTTTAAAGCTACGTCATAACCTATACTGCACGTAAGATATAAATACATAAATGTGACTCTTTATTTAAAAACACTTTACAATGATCTCTGCAGCAAATCATATGAGGGAAAATATGCCACACATTTGAACATTTAAAGAAAATAGCGGCTGATAACAGAGCAATTGATAATAGATGATTTAGTGTCTAGACTGAAGCGTACAACTTGTACTCCTCCTTATAAATTAAATTTACCTTTTATTTTAATTAATTAACTGATCAACAAACCATTATTATATAAGAAATTATTGAAAAAGGGGATGGGAATTGTGCTGTACAGATCGGCAACATCGTTTCACATACAACAAACATTAATACTTATTATAAAAAATTCCTTTTTCAATACGATGCATACACGTATAATATTATAGTTTACACTTAGCAGTCCGCTCACATGTTAATGTCCTTCGACTAGGCACAACGGGCAATGAGAATCTCTAGGGTGCAAATTTTTATCATCAATACGACACTTCGAGGGTATTACCAAGGTCACTCTGTGTTTTCCATATTTCGAAGGCGCCAGGTCGGCTTCCAGTGGTCTCCCATCGGTGACGGACCATCTGTACCTACGTCGCTTGCTTCATCCACTCCGCAGGCGACATGCAACAAAGGACACGACAACAGCACGTGCTAACCGTCACCACTCACATCACATTCACTCATCTCTCGGCTGGCGTGCACGCAACCACATACACTTAACAGCTCTTCGCTACCTGTTCAAGGCCGCATTCCAGAGCAGCCGTGTCACCCTTTGTTCACTTGTCCACCTGCCTGAGCCGGTGGCCCAGCTTACCACGAATACACCATGTAGTGTGGCGATACACTACAAGACAGATTAGTTATCTTCAGCGTAAAACCCTCAGATACAGATTTTATGTCACTTACGTAAACGATATTCTAAAACCAGTGTTTGAAAATGGTCTAAACAAACCGAAATAACTTTATTCATTGGATGATTGAAGCAAGAACGGTAGAAATTGGCAGTCTCTGACCGGACCTTCCAACGATTTTTCGTTGCTCGTCATAATTTTTTTACTATCGTAGTTATTTATATTATTTTCACCTGGCACAAAACAGCTGACCTAACGAATAGGTAAGCTGATAGCTACCTCCATTAAATCATTTTAGGAAGAACTGAGTAATTATACACACAAGACATAATAACGCAGATTGGTATCAATGTCGTTATGTTTCCATGTAATTAAGAATCGTATCTTTACATCTATGTTGCGTATATTCAGCTCAAAGTTATGTCTCCATGTAGATTCAAATTGCTATGGAAACGCTGACGAGGTTTAAAAACATGTAACTCACAGTTTCGAAAGTCTAACTTTTAAGCTTATTTAGTTATCATCAGAATATACAGATATACACATTTTGTTTTCCTCTTTTAGCAGGTATAATATTTCGATGTTTTGTTGCAGGGTCAGGAGATTGAGGAGGCCCCAGGCGTATCTGTTATGGGAGAGGCACTAGCGCTACGGTCGGTAGGCAGAGATTCCGCAGGTAGCTACACCTGCACGGCTTCGAACGTGGAGGGCGACGGAGAGAGCCCGCCTGCTGAGCTCACGATCATGTGTGAGTGAACACATGCATTGTACAGCTACAAACCTTACGACTGAGATCAGACGTCATTAGTTATATGAGGAAGTAGGATGAGTAATATAAAGTGGTTGTCTATTACCTGAGGCCACAAAAAACTTACTGGCCACGTACCACATCTGAGATTTCTTTATTCTTGGATTAGTAACCCTGGTGCCAACTACCACAAGGAAACTGCTGACTCGTATGATTTCGAAATAGAGATTAGTCAGTAGCGATATTAAACCCATCAGTTTAGCTATACGTTATTAAGTTCTAACAAGCACAACGAGCAGAGGTTCAATTCTAGAGACTTACATACATTTGTGTAGCCAGTTAGATGACTGCTCTGACGGTAAAAAATTACACATAAAAAACACGCAGCTTACTACCAAGTTAATACCTATCACAATGGAGATAATTTACGTAATTCACAGACAAAAGTCGACGCGGATGTTTCTCCGTTAGTTGATACCTCTGAAGGCAAAGGGGATACTAGACCACGTATTCACTCCATGGAATACCACTATAAGAAATGTCCACGAAATTCCTTTTAAATATTTCAAAAAGCATTTTTTTCAAACTAAATACTATGTATCTTAATACTATTAATCATTTAATATCTTAGATGAATATATATTAAATTTACCATTAACTGAAGCCTGCACGATGTGACTAGCGTACCACCATATAGCACCATTTCGGTGTTGTTAGGACTTAATGGTAATACTTTTTTTTTCAAAATAATGTTATCTCAATGTTTTGGTAAGATAATTATTTGCGTTTGCAGTTGCTTATCAATTTCACATCACAAACTTTCAATGTGCTTCGCTATGAATGTTTAGTACATGTTCCCCTGATCAAACATTTAAACAACCATCATTTTGCAAATGCATACAGAAAAGTTTCTTGTTTCTAATTCCAAACACTGCTTCTGTTAACTTTTGCTTCTCGAATATAAGCATCTAATCTGGCCTTTCTTGTTAGAACTCTATTACAAAATATTTAAACAAATCTATCTTAATACTTAAAAGAAAAGAATAAATACCAAACGCTGAAAAGATATTAAATTTTTGGGTGCTGAACTAAAAACAGCAATACGATAAAAGTAATAAATTAACAACTAAGCACCTACTTCTTACAGACTACGTCTTAAATTATCTGCTTTACGTATCATAATCTTTGTCTTCCTCAATAGTTTATTCCTTAAACTGTTCACTCAGCTTAGAAGTTAACTAATCCAGCAAGTCATAAAATGTGACCCACCATACAGACTTTCCGTTCTGTGATATTCAAGCAAAATTCTCACCTCGCCCTTCATTCTGAAACACATTAATTTCCTACTTTATCTGACCACTTAATTTTCATTAGCCTTCTGTATCTCCAGAATTAAAATTATTCAATTTTCCTTCTTATTGCTATGCCCTAAGTTCTAACTTCTATAATGTGTTGTGTTCCATATACAAATATTTAGAATCTTATTTCTGAATCCAAAGTCAATATCTGAAAGTAAAAGATTCTTTTTAGAGATCGCCCCTTTCGCTATTGTTGTTTAAATCGTTTTGGCTTGTGCTATTAATCATGAATTTAGGTCGTTAATAACACAATTCACTGAATTATACTGTTACATTTGATCATATTTTCACAATTAATTCACTATTATTGCTATCATGACTTTTCTCTTGCAATGATTTATATTTAGTCCAAAGCGTAATCTGAGTATTTTAATCATGACATTCAGTATTTTTTTTCAGTATCCTGACTGTTGTCAACAAACAAGAAAGTGTTATTAGAGAATTTCACCACATTGACTTTTTTGTCATTTAGCACCTATACAACATTGAAATTTTTCTTTTACCTCCTTGATTGCTTCCTCATGATATAATTCGAATATTCGTACCAACGGATTACAATTTTGTTTAATAACCATTTTAACTAAGGTTAATCACCAGTTGTCTTCTACGATAGTAGTCACATTATTCTTGTATAATATCTTTGATTGCTTCGTCTTCTAGAAATTTCAGCTGTTCTGCAGGAATCTAATCAATTCTTACTTGTGTTTAAAACCTTCAAGCGTACTCATAATTCTGTCCTAAAAGAACCGTATAAATCTACAGCATGGACTTCTCTTACCAATACACTATTGTTGCGACAATTCCCATCATTACAATGACGGAGCTGTTGTTGCCAGTCTTGTTGATCCTTATATAAAGAAAGTCTAAAACAGTGTTCGCTAGTGGTGTTATTTAGAGGCTGTCATTTGGAGAATGTCGTTTCTATTTGTAATAAACAGCAAAGAGATCAGTAAATAATGGCTAACGAATTACGGCTGCAAACTCTTCTGAGAAAATTAATTTGTCGGAGCAGTCGACGACGATCAATAGCTCAACGTCGAGGCAATTTAGCTGAGAATAACAAGAGAGGCTTCTGAAGGCCTTGCGTGTTGAGAAACTCAGCCAGTATTTTCTGTGACGAGATATTCCAGTTTTAGATCTGGAAAGGAAGATCGTAAATTAAGTCGCCTCCAGGGACATTCTTGATTATGTTATCCGGTCACTGGTCCACTATCAGACTTTCTCAGAGCAATAATTATATACGAAAATGCATTTGGTAGAGTATATATCAATCTATAGCGTCTCAGTGTGTGTCCTGAGTGTCCTATTAACTCAGTTAGTATCAAATCATGCAAATGATTCGGCCCCGATTACCTCATGAATAAAGTAATTAGTGCAATTCTATACCTGTGCTCCAATGTAGATTCGCAACCATTCCAAGTTAATCACTGGATATGTCAAATTCTTCATTATGATAACAAATAAGTTTTTAGTGAGACTGATGTTTTTACCGAATTTATTCGGCAATATTTATTAGGATATCATTGTCACTGAATAGTCAACAATTGTCAAAATGAAGGCATTTTCCTTTTGGACTAGTGGTTTTTAATAATGCCTATTACTGTATTGTAATGATAATAATTTGTGGGTCAAAACTTTCTAACCATCAAATATTAATCCTGACTGCTTGTATTTTACCCTTTTTCCATTAATTTGTAAGTTATTTATCATACACTGAACGCCTATCTCATAAAAGGAATTTGACACCGTTTGCAATATGTGTAAAGACTTATCCTTACCTAGTGAAATAATTTAGGAACATAAAAAAATGACAGACTGTAAAAAGATATTTTATGTTGTACGTACGTATTCGTCCAATATTTTAAACATGTAACACTATTAAATGCAACGTGCTAGGTTAATAACCAATATAACTGTGATGGCAGATGGAATTTATGGTTATGATTTAGCTCTTAATAGAAGATACAAGTACCGAATGTGACGGGAGGCATTTTCTTCGAGTAACAGAGCAACGTGTGAGTGGATATGCACCCCAGGGTGAATAACGCGTAGTTATTACATTTATTAAAAAAAAATCGTAACATCAGGAACAATCGTAAACTCGTATTGTCTTAGTGATCTGGTGACAGTTTTTCTTACCTGCACCGAGCGTGGTGGATGAGCGGTAACGCTATGGCCTCAAATTCTGGACGACGTGGTTTCGAATCTCCATCCGAGCATCCAGATTTGGGTTTTCCATGGTTTCCCCAAATCACTCCAGGCGAGTGATGGGATTCTTCCTATAAAAGGGCATGTCCTAATTCCTTCCCGTTCCTTGCCCCTATCATTTCCCGCCTCTAATCACCTTGACGTCGACGATGCGTATATCCATAAGCAAAAAACAAAAAAATATCTAACCTGCTGAGCAATCCGCCGGTTCGAATCCCCGTCCGGGCATTCAGATGTGGGTTTCCCACGGTTTTCCGAAATCATTTCAGGGGAATACCGGGATGCTTCCTTCAAAAAGCCATAGCCGAATTCCTTCCAGTTCCTTGTCCCCAGTCCTTTCCCATTTCCAATGACCTTAACGTCGACAAGGCATAAAGCCGTAAGAAAAAAAAGGGGTACAATGATACCATGGAAGAATATACTGAAAAATAACAGTATTTTAATTAGTTGTTTATTATTTTTTTGAACAAACAATAAATTACAACAGAAATATCACTATGCCTACTTTCTCAAAACTACTAACATAATCCTAAAATTTGAGGTAGCCGACTTTCCCTGTTACAGGAAAACAAACGGTGGAAGTTAGTTTAGAGAGAGGAAAATCAGAAGATATATTTCACTGAACTTTTTCATTTGAAAAAGTTGTATAAAATAAAACTAAATCATTCACTGATAGTTTAAATAAATTCATTGCTGTTGTACTTAGATTTATTCATCAACGGAAAACGGATAAAATTCTGTTAGGATTTGTTTTTAATTTGCAAAAAACTTAAAAATCATTTTCTATTGAACAAGTTTGAACATTATTTTTTAATGTTCTGCTATACTGCATTGTGGGAATCATAACGGATCTGCTGTCCTGATATTATGTGGTTTCCGTAACCTGTGGCCGTAATGTTGGCATCGTCTGAAGGAACCGTTTTAAAAACTTCTAATATACAAACAAATAAACTCTTATCACACAGAATAAAGCTTACACAATTGTTGCACGCACTTTACTCAATTTGATATGTAAGAGGAGAAGTTGAAGTGAAAAGCGGGTAAACCATTCCATGCATTCATCTTCCGGATAAATACATGTCAAAGAGTTCCTAGTGTCAGACGAATTTGATGTGACAGAGAAAAAGAAAACATTGGAATAGGTCAGCAAAAGAGGAGTCATCTTCCAGACATAGATTACTATCCATTTGAATTGATTATTGTTTATGGTCATCGTCTATACTGCTTTCAATGTTATGATGTTTTGGGCATTAGCCTTTAGTAAGCGGTTATCTGTTGACAACAAATTTATTCAACAGCAGGTGTAAGTCCATGACCAAGTTTCGTGTATTGTCACGGACTAGAAACGTTTCATATTTATCACGACATATGTGGCCTGGACCACATTTGCAACAAATATTACGACCAATTTTATTCAGCTAAGAAATGAGGAGAAATGGCTTGCTGGGACACAATGTTTAAAGTGCAAAAACACAAAGAAAATGCTGCTATGGTGAACACGCTAAATAAAAGATAATATATCAGAATAATTACTCTGGGTTACATCTCTGGTAATTAGATAACAATCACAATAAATAAATACACCATGAAGAAATACACGTAACCCAGCTGCTGTGAACATGCACACAACGCAAAAAGTAAATAAAATGTAATAATAAATGACCGACGTTTTTACTTTTGATTGTATTAACGTAAATACCAAAATTACATACTGATGGCCAACCAGACTGACAGTAGTGATTGAAAGATTGCAACGACGGGGAGAACTTGATTGAATCGTAAAATGCTACTTTTATTCTACATTTCTTCAGCAGTTAAGTTTTTACCTGCGTTTTTAACTAGATTGGTGTATTTACGAATGTAAATAAGCAAATATCAAATAATAAACGTGTTGATTTAAACGAAATAAATATTTTTCTTTCAGAATTCTGTCAACTGGTTTCATTTCAGTTGCTTAGATGCTAAATAACACTGATAACCTCGATTTTGTAATAATATCTCTGGTCGCTGTTAGTCTACCAACAAAGACTTGTCGCGTGACGTCAGAATTTTATCCACCTATTAGCTATCTTGGTGATCACATTGGTGGACCGAGTGATCCAACGAAATTCTCTAGCAGATATTGTGTGAACTATTCACAAGTGATTAAACAAAATTTGATTTCGCTGTCAGTCAAGTAGTATTTAGTGCCTGAAATGATTTGTTTGCTGCAGTCCGTCCCGTGTGCCGCCGAGGACAGCGCAGCCTGTACGCCGTCGCTCGACACGAGGTGGCCAGGGTGGTGTGTGAGGTGGACGCCTCTCCTCCACCAGACTCGTTCCGCTGGGCCTTCAACAGCTCCTCCGAGGCGGTCCGCGTGCCCGCGTCTCGCTACAGCTCCAGCGGACGCGCCTCCGGCTAGGCTACACGCCCGTCACTGACTCTGACTACGGCTCCGCGCTCTGCTGGGCTAGCGGACCTGCAGGCGAGCAGCTGCAGCCCTGCGTGTTCCACGTCGTACCAGCAGGTCAGTACTGCCGGGCTCAGAGTCAAGCTCTAACGGTGGGCAAGTCTCACATACTATCACGTTACTCCTGACTAAAAACCATGCCAACATTCACACAAGAAGGAAATCCGTAAATAATTAATTCCCTAATTTATCTGCACGCGCAATAGCCTCATAAATACAGAATCTCATAATCAAGACAGCGTATTCCACTGATTAATCTATAGCGATCTACATCTAAATATGTATTCCAGACTCTAACAATATTCTGTAATTTGGGTGCGGGATATAGTATTATGTGTTGCAAACTGAAAAGCGTTATTAAACTAAAATTGTTAGTATCTGGTGTTAAAATCGTTAGATTTAACATTATGCTTTAGTTTTTCTAGTGTTACGAGTGTCTTTTTTAGTTGTGTTGGCAAGATTCAAATTGTAGAAAGTTTATTATTATTGATGATACGCTTCGTTCTTTTCTTTTGTTCTTCGCATCACCGATATTCTATGGCTTGTTGCGCGTGTCATATGTCTACTGAACGCTTTATAGACGGGTAATATCGTATGAGTTCGCGTTACCAACATGCTGATATAGCAGTATATCTGCTGCTATAAGTATCACGTGTTGCGCTTGGGCAGCAGTGAAAGTATAAATTACACCTACTGGCGCGCGCGCAGTTCCCTGTGTACATATTGAATTGTCACGCTGATTGCGGCATCAGAAAGGATAATTAATACTATTCATTATAAATTTATCAATTAAATATTAATTATGGTGGGATATGAATTGATAATCAAGGCAGCATTTAAGCTAGTATTTATTAGATAAAGCGTATGGATTGCATTAATTAATTTGACGTGTTTCAGAGATGTGATTTGGATAGTATGAATTGTCAGTTATATATCATTGTTTCTCAGGGTCGTTTGCTGGGTTAGTGGACGCCAGTGGTGAACGCACGTAACACACACGTTCGTTGGTTGGACAATACCGCACTGTTGGCTTCTGCGACGATCGCTGTAGGCAGGTCCGTGGTGGCGCTTCTTGCGGCCAGCTCAACTCGCGGTGGCGCTGTGTTCACCACACGATCGACGCTGTATGGACGTAACAGTAGCCGTCTCAAGTAGCTTGGACGGGAAATGGTCGAAGCGATCTGGTGACGAACCTGTTCCTTGGAGATTCGGACTGGAAAGCTCTTCCAGCAGGTCACAGACGGGAGCGATCTCGCACTCACACTCGCGAATTATATTCGGACATCCGTCCGTGCTCCACGAGGCTCACACCTTGGTGACCTCCAACCGAGTGTCGCCACCCCTCCGCCTAGCGGTCCAACGGGTTTGAGGGGGCGAGGGATAGCCAAATTCCTTGTGCGTCCTTGGATGACCACTACCTGCCTGGCAGCCAGCTACAGACTCTCAAATCCGTTCCCAAACTATCGTGGCTGCCACTTATTGTAATTGTACACTGCTATAATGTGTTTCATTACAATATAAACCCATATATACAATAATACATTATATGTACCTGACCGTAAGATATGTATACCTTATTTTCACGCGCCCTCAGTCTTCGTGGAAGGTTATACATTGTACCTATAATATCGTTTCCAAGTAACGTTTTTTCACTATATTTTTTATTTTTTTGTAGCATATTAGGGCTTATAACTTCGTCAAGCCATTGGCGGTCCACGTGCGTGAAGTGGTAAAGTGCTCTACCGTAAAATGAAAGGTTACGATAACGAATTCACAATCGAAAAAACTTTTTTCAATAGAAAACTCCTTTAGGCTCGTTGGGCGATTTTTGGATGGGTTAAATCTTATGAGTTAGCGCCACCGCCATGCTAATGTTAACAGTACATTTGTAGCTGTAAGCATGACGTCTTGCGCGTATAATAGTGATAGTTTTCATTTCTGTCGGCAGTCCCCAATGACGGCTAATTGTTTTTTTTTTTTTTGAAGCATCCATTTCATTTATTTTGATAGTTACAAAAATTTATACCGGTTGTTACGCTCACCTACAGCAATGAAATGTATTTATAATTAAAAACATGAAGAAGCAATAAAAGCAACAATGTTGAAAATTATTTGTCATTATGTTACTCCGATTATTTTGCGAGAAAAATATTAAAATAATTTTCCGTGAAAGGAGAAACCGTAAAATTGAATGAAGTACGAACGGTAATAGGTAAAGAGGGGAGCAGTGAATCGCTTATTGTTGGGTTTGTTGTTTTCGTATAATTCACATTTCGAAATTAAATATGAGAATTTGATTTCTACTTCTTACAGTTAATACGGTATGACATAGTTTTTTTAAGTAATTTGTCAGTCGTCAGGTAAGAGATCTAGGATAGGAGGGGCCAATAATTGTCTACGAAACTCTTTTCAACAACGTGGGATAATATTTATTAACATATGACAAAGCTGATTTATTTAAAACCTTAAACATTTCGATATTTTCTTCCAACCAAAAATTAATATTGCATAGATACAATTGTCAATATTAAGTTATGTGAATTCTGAACTGGAAACAAGATTAGGCCCTACTATTCAAATTAATAAAATTTTCTTCGTGTCTAGTAATTAAGAGTCAAGCTGCACGTTATTCACAGTCAAAATTTACTGTACACTCTTGACCACGGTCTTGGTAAGAAGTAATGATTTTTCGTAAAGCAGTTAAACATTCTATTGCAATGTGGTTGGCCGAGATGTTATTAATGTATCAACTCAATGTACACTGCTCGATACAGTTTATCCGCAGTGGTCTCTCCGACGTACGCTCCCAGAAAATGAAATTACAGATAAAAAATTACGAGACTCCGTACAAAAAGGAAATGTTAAAAGTTACGTATTTCCCACATAGGCAACAATTATCACAGTTACAACCTAGTTGATGAATATATTTCTCCTGAAATACAATTATGTTAGACTTAATTCAGATTTGAGTAGTAGGGAAGACTTTTAAAAAATGTTTCTGACATTTTATACCACATCTGCAGAGTAATTCTGTCATAGCTAGTTATGATTTTAGTTTGTTTTACGTGATGAAAGATGTGAAACAAATCTAACATTCGATGTATTTAAACAGAATTCTACCCATTACAAATCTTTCCGTGTCTGTGCTGTACTAACGACGCTTTTTATGAGTGTTGAATTGAATCTGTTCTTGATCATTGCCCAAAAATTGATTGCCGATGGAGAGGGCAGATATGAAAATTCAATTTTGTCCTTTGTATGTGACTTTTCAGTTCAAATCAATATTCATGCTTACTTTCGGAGGATGCCTCGTTTTGTCTATTACTCCTTGAATCTATTATCTGCTTTTATTTTTTTTGCGAACTAAAAAGTTTAGAAATGGGAAGTGCTGCTAGGAAGTCTTGCATTAGTAATCTCTCTTCACTATATCTCTCCACTGCAAACATTTCTTAGAAAAACTGAAATTCGCCTCTCATTCTACCTGCTGAGGGCAAGGTATCCGATGATAACCATTAAAAATTTACGGAACGGTAGTTGAACTGTGGATTTTTGTGCATAGGGAGAGAAGTCACGACATAATGTAATATCGAGTGACACTAGCTGACAAGACATCTCTCAACTACTCTGAAAATCTCTGCAGTAGAGAGAGAAATGAGTTCGTAGCTTAGTTACAGTCCTGTAGTAGCTTCATATCCAAAGGACATGCCCACAGATAATATGAGCACTCGAATCAGCATGATTCAAATAAGAACGACTCGTAACACTAGTTGGGCACCCGCTTTTCTTTAAACTAGTACTCGACTGCCATATTTGTGTTTTAAGATTTTTTTTCATTGAGAAGCTAAAAAATGTTTTAGTAAGTGTGCTATGTGAATAAAAGATTATTCAGATTTTAAATTATACCTGTAAAGACCCATCACTTTCTGTTTTGACTAATTGTGAATTATGATGAGGAGTCTAGATAAAGGAGATCTGTTCGTCTAGTGTTTTAAAATGTTAATCCTAGTCGATATACTCAAATAAACCAAATACCAGATTCACTTAGAAAATTTTCGTATCCTTATGACAATAAATCCGTTTCTGTTTAAACATACTGATTTATAAATTAGGATTAAAAAAAATCAGTTATACAGTTAATATCCAATTCGTTTAGCGCAATTATTTATTTTCAGAACTTAAAAATTAATAATTCAATGTAAAGTGTGTATACTGTCAGTCAAATAGCAACCTGACTGATATTAACTGAAGAATTTATTCTCCATTTCCACATCTTTGTCCGTGATTAATTTCCTGTTGTTTTCGTCTTGTAATCACTCATGAAAAGAAAAGACACTAAAAATTTTATAATCTAGTTTTCTCTGCAAGTCTTGTGCCACTTCTCCCGATGTTAGAAGGTATAGTGTCTAAAAAGTCATATAAAATGATTAAAGTTGACACTATAATTCAGAATTTTTAAAAGACTAAAACTTGAAATAAAAAAATAATTTGTACGAATTTAATGAAAACTGGGTTATTATTTTGATAATAAATGTTTCTAATAGTGTTCAATGTATATTAATAGCCAAAAAACATCATTTACCCAAGTACGGCGAACACAAAAAAAAAATCCTTTTCTTTTTTATATGTGAAACATGTATTAATCCGAGGTTGGTTTCGTTTCAATTTTTGACAATATAATCTGATTATTGTCTTCTGCCAGCCGTCTGTTCTTTATTTAACTATATATGTGTCAGGTGATGGAAATTTAAAGTTACACATGTTATTTTTCTCGCTTTCCATTCTAATGATATGACAAAATTATATGTTTTCTCTCGTCAGACTACTTTTTATTTTGACGTCGCACGAGGAAAGAAGTGACATAATTTCTGTGTCATGTTTCAGGCCCACCCGAGCCGCCGTACAACTGCTCAGTGCTGAACCGCACCTCTCACTCGCTGCGTGTGCGGTGCTCGGAGGGTTTCGACGGCGGGCAGCCGCAGGTGTTCCTGCTGGAAGCGACTGAAACGGTGGGCGGCCGGCCGCTGCTCAACACCAGCGCGCGCTCGGCGGACTTCCAGGTGGAGGGACTCGCCCCGGGGCAGCAGGTGTTTCTGTCGGTCACCGCGTCCAGCTCCAAGGGCCGCAGCGAGTCGGCCACGCTGCAAGCGGCCACGCTCGACGGGCCGGAGAGAATGGCGGGTGAGTAACCCTCCGAAACGTCACCAGAAATAGGAACTTGAAATCCGAACTAAAAACAAAAAGGAAGAAAGTTTATTTAACCACAAACACAGAAGAAAATGTGACAAAAATATCGCTTATAGAAAGCGAAAGTGTTCACTAAAGGGGAGGAAAGAGGCAAAAAAATAGGGTAGCGTGCTTTCTTCACGTTACATAGGTCACTGGTTCCAGTCCGACCTATGACTTATGTGTTTCTAGTTAAGATTTGTGTTCGTCTTGTTTTCCCATTGCAAGACAGGAAATAGTAATGAAGATGATATGATACATATACATTTGAAAAATATAATACTTTGAGCTGGCTGTATGGCTAACATTACCAAACTAATTTTTTTTTTAAATTAAAAGTTACACTACCCCGTTATTGATTATAGTTTCTGTGTTGCTACCAAGTTACCAAATACTTAGACTTAATTCAATATAAGTTCACTGAATTTGGTATATTGTTATCATTATATATCATCTTACTAGTTGTATTGCAATCTACCGCACTTAGAACTGGTTTTTACAATTGTTTTTCGTGATCAGACAATTTATATTTTCTAGTTCTTGTCGAGAACCTATCACTCCACTGTCTATTACGTGCCATTAAACAACAGTAAAAAATAAAATTGAAATATTTCCAGCTTTAGCTAAAAATATAGGATATAAAGCTTCATTGAAGATCCCGTAGCCCCATTCTGTCTCGATTACACTAACTAAAACTCAAAAGCTAACTATCAACCTAAACGAAATGGAGATGCATTTGAACAATCCTTTCTAAACGAAGATTTTCCCGGTATGTAAATGCAACATAGTCTTCATCCATGTAGATTATGATAATGATTTCTCAGGCTTCCGCGACCGTGTTTGTTAGTGATTACTAGATTATCGGGATATGTTACGTTGTTTATTTGATAATCTAAGCTTTCGGCTGCCATCCTACGCCCTTCGTCAGAGATATTATTTGTATTGACATAACACTGAACGCCAAGCATCGTGGAGTAATAGGCCGTTATCTTCGTCGAAGATGTTTATCACTCGTCGAGTCCACACTGATATTCTATCCACAGCAGCCTCGTGTTTTCAAATTTTAGGCTATGTCAACATAAATAGTATCTTTGACGAAGACTGTAGAATTGCAGTCGAAAGCTTAAATTATCAAACAAACAACGCGGCATACCCCGAAATCTAGTAATCATTAACAAGACTATATTTCATGCTTAACTCTTCAATTTTCATGCAAATGGTTACGGATACATAAAAATTTAAAAACAATTCTTTTACTAACCACAAAAATCCGGAGTCACATATTAAGCAAATAGGTCATCTGAGTTCGTATAGTTTATCATAAGCTGACGTTAGATGAATGTATTACGTCTTGGCTTTTCAAAATGTTTTGTGCTTTATTAATGTAGTTTTTCTGTTGTTTGGCGTTCCACCAACCTAAACTCTCATTCCGGTAAGTGGAATAGTTTAGTATGCTAGAATTAGGGCTGTAACAGGGACCCTTTGTTTAAAGGAAGTAAACAATAATCGGTGCATAAATTTAAATATAAGCATCCTTAAGTTTTGTATTTACGAAATAAAAAATATTATCGAGCTAAATGATCCTGGTTGCTATAGCTCCATCATTATTATTGTTCGTGCCTGAAAGGGGCGTTGACGCCACTAACGAATGTATTACCAGATAAACGGACAAACAGTTTTAGCTGGCGGAAATGATGGAGAATACTGCAGTCACGCTACGCTAAAATTCGGTAAACTTTAAATTGATTATACTTCGTGACATTGGCTGCTGTAACGAAGGTCGTAGTACAGAATATATATCATAGTCTATGTCAGGGTGGGGTAGAAAATGGAAGGTATAATAACGGTGGCTTTATAAGAATTTATTTTATTGTCATTGTCTATAGATTCCATCTCTGCCCACTAATTTCACCTCGGAACGAGAAGAAAGACAACTCTCATAACGTTAAGACCCAGCATCCTACTAATTGCAGTCATATAAGTTAATTACATTTCTGTTCAAAAGAGATACTCTGAGGGTGGTTACCAATTTATATATTTTTTCTATAAATTTGTTTTGATGAATGAATATGGTTTAAATGAACTTATATTTGATTAAAAGCAGCACAATGACTTGTATGTCAGATAAAAGACTGTAATTAAGTATGTTATGTAAGCTAAAGTGTTTTGAATGTGATTTAGAATGGTTTAAATTTATCAGTTTGTTGTTTAAATTCCAATAGATATTTTCTATTTCTTTCTTAAAAAGTTGAGTTATGATTCTAAGCAGTTTTGTATAAGTTTAATTGTTTTGTACGATTTTTATTCTTGGGGCGATTATCATAGCACCAGAAGCGTCAGACAGCGCTTTTAATGTTCCCTCAAAATCCTACGATGCGTATTCCTGCTCTGACTATCGCGTACGGACAACCTCGCTCGGACCAGTGCTAACACGACGTCATGTAATTAGTTTATTAATGTGCTTGATAACTTCGGCAATGCGTCTGATGTTATTTTTTCTGAGTCTTTCGTCTAAAATTAAATGGTCTATTGTCAGTGTTATTGTCCAAGAAACCAACTGTCATTGAAAAGCACCAGGAATTCTGTCACAAACATTGGTGAGAAATTACCTGTAAATTTTCACAAATCATCACAAAAAAGCAAAAAAAACACTAGTGTTTTGAGTAGTTTAAGATGAATTCCGCGACAGTACTGACTAATTTGCGGCAATTTTCTGTGAAAAAAATTCTTAGAAGTATGATGCTATGCCAACCAAATATAAAACATCGACTGTTTTCTTAAGAAATACAAAGGGAACTTACTCTTATTGGAGAGGCGTTATTCTACGAAGGCTGAATAAGAATATAAGTGCTGTGCAATTTTGCAAAATAATGAAAAAATATTTGAAAGGCTGCAGGAAAATGTGTAAGTCTAGTAAAAAATGAATTCTTAACGCAAATAATCCTTGTATACGTAGACAAAAATATTTTAGAGCCAGCATTTCGCATATTGAAGGAGAAGGAAGCTGAGATACTACAATTAGTTAAAGTGAAAAAAAAACTTATCCACGTTATTATTGTAGCAGAAATATACTCACATTGTTTTTTATATGTGTATGTTCCGCTGTAAAATAGTTTATAACACTACAAAAGCATTTCGTCAGTACTGAAGAACCTATTTTGACCGCGGCCCTCGACTGATCACTATTGGAAGTACATGTTGGTTAAATCGATTGGTATGTTTCTAAAATTAAGAGTTTTCAGTTTGTTATTTTATTGAAAAGCACAATCCGCGTAGCTGAGGCGGTAGAGCGTCTGACTATGGCCCGATCGAGTGGGGATCGATCCCAAACGAGGCCGAGGATTTGCATGAAAGCTGAATGTCCGAAACGGCGTCCCAGGCCTTTTTAGTCCGATGTCCAATGAGTACCCTCGCGCCGACCCCGACTACTGCCCTCCTCAGTAGCTAAGGTAAATTTCGGTGTGCCGAGATCTACCTCTTAGATCACTGTGGGGAGACAGCTGCAGAGTTGGAAGTAACCCACCATTAAAATTATATTTATTTACATTAATCTAAAACTACCCTTTTGACCTAATGTGTTGAAGTGTCACTGTACTGGACGGGCTGGAGGCTTGGGGAAAGGGGGAAATAGGAATAATAGTTGTAAAGGTTTAAATCTTAGTTAGGTACAACGGTCATAGCTTCAAAACGCAGAACTGGAGTACCAGCCGTCCTGTTCACGGTGTTAGACGGTTTATATTACTCATCAGTGTGAATGATGGGACTTTCTACCATTTTCGACTCAATAACCACACAATTCAGAGAAAAACTAACGCTTATCACAGAGAACATAAATAACAACGATGTCGATACGGACACTCCATCCAACAACCAGCTATAGGTTCTCGCTAGGATGCAGTTGGTAAACAGAGTTCTTGCAGCTACGCAGCCTGTTCGGAAATTCCTTTTATAAACGTCTTTGGTTTTCTGATGAGATGGAGTGCGTACAGTTTCAATTAAAAACCTATGTCCTGAAACATATCTTTTTCAAGATAGAAATTAAATAAAATAAGTTCAAATCTGCAAATCTACCGTTTTTAAAATACAAGTTCCAATTTTATCTGCAACACCAGTTCAGGACGTTGTAGAAAAAATTTAACCAATAACGCGTATTTTTTAGAAACTTTGCCGGAACTTGTTTCGAAAATTAATATGTTTAAAGCTGTTGATGTTTGCTATATTTAGCAGCTCCCATTTGAACCAGGATGCAACTAATGCTGTAAAAAATAAAGTAATAATAATTTACACCTATTTGCTGGACACATTAATGTATACATTTGGAACACTCTAGAAGCAACAATATTTTTATTGATTTTATTCTATTTCAACTCTAGTATGGAAACGGCATTTTTCCGCTCAGTGAATCCTGATTAAGACTTTATCTATTCAGGCTACTCTGCTTCCCCCATGAGTCTGAAGTAGGAAGTTTTTAACACTCAGCATAGTAAAAGTGAACCAAACGAAACAACGGTAAAACAGCAGGGGAAAGTATTATAGTATTACTTTTGAGGTAAATTTGTGCGTGAAATAATAACACATAGATAACAGATTCTTTCTTCAACACAGGTTGCTAGGTTCTATTTAAAGTTATTTGTAATCTCTGTACTTCTGGAGGGATTCTATCTGTTAACACTAACACTGTTCGAAGCAGACACGAGGCTTCTGAGGAGGAAACGTACATGGTTTCATTCACACTTAGATTTTTGTTTGTGTGTTATTTTTTTCTTATAAAGTAATATTGATCATATGTTTTGTTACTTCAATTTTGCCGGCCTCGGTAGCGTAGGGGCTAGAGTGCTAGCTCCGCGTGCCGAAGGCCGCCGGTTCGAATCCGGCCGCGGGCATGGATGTTAAGTGTTGTGTGTCTGTGTGAACGTCCTGTGGCGTCTATACACTGAAAGCAATTATATACCTTGAGCTGGCTGTATGGCCTCCGTTGCCGAATGCCATTTAAAAAAAAAAAAAAAAAAAAAAAAAAAAAAAACTTCAATTTTATGAAGATCTGATACGAATTTTAACTTGTGAAGTAGAGAAAACGTTACTGGGTGTTAGACTGATACACTGCACTCATTCAGCGTCGAGAGAGATGAATATCACTGTAAAGTGGCTGTTGGTGGGCGAGAGAGAAATGTGGTGGGTGTACTGAGTGGAGCATCAGGATATTTGAAAGATATGAAACTTTGTGGTTAATCAAGAACAGTAAGAGCGACTAATAAGTATGTGACGTTTTGTTTGAACACTGTTAATTTTTGAAGTATATAAGAGATTTGTGACGAATGATGCATACGCAAAACTGAAAGGGAGTATTTTACTGAATTTATTGGATTGTAATGTGAATGTACGAATACGTGATCTGCTGTTAATAAACATGAAGTATGAGAGAATATTGTGTAACTTGAACTAGAAGTGATAAATTAACTACTTTGTCCTACTGCATACGGATCGAGGTAACTAGCAAAAGCAGCAAGATAATTTTCTTGGTTTCTGAGGTGAGTTGTACGTCCCGAGGCATACCCAAGAATCCAAATGATTAGTTTCTTATGGGCTGCACGTATCCACAAAGGAAAAATTCAAATGCTGACATGTCTGAAGAACGTAAAGTACGGGGCACATTGCTGCAGTATGAAATGAGTCGAATACTCATAAGGACCACCGTCTCTTGCTGTGGACATTGGAATCATCTAGGCATAAAATACACTTTACTGAACCTACACTCATAACTTGGGCTCCACAATATCTCTTCTCACCGACCCAAAGTTTTCTCGTATCCGCGCTCAAGTAATGGTACGTGGTTGATTTTCTCTCTCCATACTTCCAGTCGATCTGAAGCACTCCAATTAAAATCAAGGTTATGCTATGATCTTGTCCATTCCCACGAAAATCGACGTAAAATATTGTGGAAGGTTGCAATTTTCGATATTTTTAACAAAACTATGTTGAATGAGCATACGTTTCTGCAGGTACTATACCAATGTTTGAAAGCCACTGCAGATTGCAATGATTTATACCAGGGACAAAAAATGCTTACATTTTCACTGTTTCAGAAATTATCAGTTCCTCTGTATCTACTTGTAATGTAGCAAAGAATGTATCATATTTTGCTTGCGTATAGTTAAACTCTATTCTTCCAGCTTATTCGTTCAAACGTAAGTGTCAAAATGAAGTAGTGAGAAGTACACTAATTCCCGTAGTATGTTCTTCATTTGGATTAATGAGGGCTTGTAAATTGTTACAAGTAGATAACGTACATCTGACCTTGACAGTAGGGACCGATTCAGTACATGCTGCGTGTTGAACTGGCATTTTTGCATGGACCTGGCTGAATTACCAGCTGATGGCTGCCGTTTATGCTAATGGATCTACTCAATTCCAGAGCGTGACACACGGCCGTTTCTCCAGTACGTCACACTGCACTGCAGCATGTGGAATGACAGCTTCTTTAGACCACCAAAACTCATAGTGCTCATTCTGTAAAAGACAAATTGATTCGTTTGTTGAATTCTGTATCTTATTAATAAGTGGTAATTGTATGAAGCTAAAAATTAATTAACCTTCGCAATACCGTATTTCCAGGACGCTCATACCTACAACAATTGGCCATACCGTTTCTTATCGCTGCAAAAATTTCATAAACTCAAAACGAATGTGTTACACTATAACAATATTTTGTAATGACTATCCATTAAAAAGTAAAGGAGTGACTAAAATAAAATATGGCATACTTACGCAGTTGTCACTAAATTAAGTGGCGTAAGTACACACCTCTAATTGCCCTCATTTCCATCTCTTAATTGCTCATCCAAACAGAAATATTATTACCCAATGTCAGCCTTATAACGCTTTAGATTAGCGTGGTATTACAGAAATTTGGCACATATAGTTCAGGTAAATATGATTATAATGTTTCTAGCCTGTAAAACTGATAATTGATATACACAACATTCGTCTAAAGACTTACTAGTATTTATATTAAAGAAAGTGAAATCAAAAGTTGCAAAGTAAAGATGCATGTGAAACTCATCGTACACCTGAGATTTTAAACTTCATTCTCACGTGTTTTTCTAAAACAAACATCTGTTCAGTTCATAAGGGATGGAATAAATTCATATTAAAAAAAAAAATTGTATTCGCAGTAAGGAAACAGATTGCTGCATTCTAATTTTACCTAAGACCAATACTCAAGGATGTAGTCGGACGTCAGAGCTACATAACCACCGACATCTCTGTCTCAAGTGAGGTTCGCTAACGGCTGTGATGATTCAATTGTTAAGGTGTCTGACTGGAGATCGAAAAGTCAACACTTTGAATCCCTGTCTCGACAAAGATTTTGAAAGACCCATAACCCGACCTTCACCTCTGGCACAGCTTGCTGTAATGTGAGGTACGCCAGGACGCTTCTGTGGTTCGGATTCCTCGTTAAACTGGCAGGATTACAGGGTTAGGTTAAGGTAACCATGGCTGAGGTCCATACGTGGCAAATTGAAACTCTCTCAAACCATCGACCGAACTAACCTTGGGGATCTTCCTTCCAATAATACCAAACTCATTACTATTACACCAGGTGAGCGTAAACTGAATAATGTATCTCTGCAATTCTCCTGCAGTCGGTGGCCGCTTTCAACATTTCACTATAGCTTACCAAACGGTCAGAAAGGATCTCAAATTGTTTAAATAACGCTCAATTAGGCAGAGATAATAAGTAATCATTATCTTTTAATGCATAGTTTCTTTTTACTTATACTCACCAACCGTTAATACAATGCTAACCTTTCAGAAGATTCCATCGACAAACAGTACTTATCAGGAAAAAGTTTCTAACTATTTCTTCTTACTAGCAATTCTGAATTATTTTTCTGTTACTTTGGCTCTTCTAACGTTTCTTTAATTTTTCCTAACAGTCCCTAATAACTTTTTTTTTAACTTATACATGCTACGCAATGCTGAATAACGTATGACTTCGATAAACAATATCCTTAACTTTCCATAACCACACATCTTTTTTATAGTTTGCACAACGATAAATAACATTTATTCGCAATAATTTAAGTTTTCTTCTGGAAACATAAAATGGTGTATTTACTGAATTATTAACTTTTACGGATTAAACAATAACGCTGCAACCCCTCTTTTTTTTTTAACTATCGTGGCATTCACCTGAGGTGAATTGGGGAAACCATAGATAACCCATATCTGGGTGGCAGGACAGGAGAGGGATTCGGATCCGCGTCCTCTCGAATGCGAGGACAGAGCGTTGTCACCCACCCTCCTCTCTTGGTATCTCTAAATTACTAATGAACACTCTGAACCTTACTTAAACATGGCAATGACTTCGCACGTTTGCCTTAGACGACAAAGCGGTTTCTCAAGACGTCCTTCACAAAAAACATTGAGTGACCAGCACTTACTACCCATCAGTTTCTCAATTGCGCCTCAGCTGAATTCAGCAAACATACTACGCACACGTACTTTCCCCGCTGAAAGATTTTACGTAGCGAGCATACACGCTGATCAGGGTCGAATATTTTATACCAATACGCTCTCCATACTTTTTACTAGCCCAATAAATCTATGAGCTGGGTTTGTTGTTTTTTTTTTTTCTTGTTTCAATTGATATTTTTTGGTTGTCATTTTTATCGCGCTTTCTTTGTCAGTGTAAACGACAAGTGTTGATTATAGTCCTAATCAGTCCACTCTGTGGACAATAGTATATATTTTAGAAGGGTTCTATGAGTGTTATTATCATCCGAGTTGTAACAGATTATCTACTTATGTGCACCAGGATGTTATTTGTCCGGATAATATAATTTGACACCAGGGCGACCAGTTTATAGGCAGAGGTCCCGAGCTGCTCTGAATAATGATCTTTCATTAGACCTAACCTTAACGACATATCAGCAAAGTTCCTCTACAATTACTATCTGAAATAATCCTGGATCTCACTTAACGACTGAAATGACTTTACAACACACTGGATAAGTTAAACAAGTACTTTAATTATAACTAACCTAACGATACATTTATCCGCAGTTACTGACTTTAGCTGTGCTGGAAGGAAACATTCCGCAACGCTTGGCTACAATGCTACCAACTTGATCTTGCTAAACCACTAAACAGCTTCCCCATACGAATATAACCGAAGTATAGCTTAACTGAATTAATTCATGAACAACTGAATGATCAAATAACGATACATCCCGATATTACCATTTAAGTTCACCACAAGGCATTACAACTTTATTGCAAGGCATGACTAACAACTCTTTTAAGTTACACAGACTGAATAGTTTATCTAACACACCAAAGAGTGCTTACCTTGCCAAATAAGTAACAGTAACCACAAGAGAGAATCTTGTATCCAAGTAAGGCTTTCCACGTCGTCCGAAGGCAACAGAAAAAGGCAAAGCATTTACTTTCTACATGGTTGTTGGCAGAATAGACCTCGTTCAATATGGCGACAGGATTTTATGTGCTCTAGTGAGGTGGGTTAACTCACCGTTCACGTACACTATACGAGAGTTACACGCTGCAGTAATCTTGGACCCTGAACCTGCAAGTCTGCTGTTTGTCCGTGCGAGCTTCTCGATGTATTTGCCAAGAGCTGCTTACAATAGATTTAACTGAATCAACCACTAAAATTCCAATTTTAAGCCCCAATTCACAGACTGCCTGTTACATCAGTGTACGCTACCTAACTCAATTCACAAATTTCATCCGCTGACTCACTAAACGATTACTGTCAGAACACACTGCTAACAAAGTGAGGTCCTACGATGGTATGGATTTAAGGTATAGAGCCCCCCCCCCCCCAATACATAGTTAAGGAATTTAGTTATACTAAATAGGAGTTGATCAGTAGCAAGTGTATGTTTTGTATGAATTCACTCATTTATGTCTTACAATTATTAGCTTTATTTCAATTGATATCTCTAACACTTAACAATGTTTCAAAAGCTTGAAATGAGATAGTCCAAGAAAATTTGTTTCTATTTCTACATGCGTCTACTGTTAATTCTTTCAGCAGTAGCAAAATATGAGTTAGATGTTGGCAGAGTTATATTTAGCACTTTAAAAGACATGCAGGACACAAGCAGAAAGGCTGCATGCCAAATATGCAAATTAGTGTTAGCAGCGCCGTGGACCTGCTTCTCCCTCGAGAGCTGTTTAAATTCAGAAGGCTAGATTATCGCAGTATTCAAAAACAAAGAGAGAGAATTCTGCACTTTATTTACACTAAGCAAACATCATGTGCTAAAAACTGTTATAGCAAAGCAGCATTGAGTGAAAATTCACAAAAATTACTATCAAAACATGGAATGGCTTATTTGAATATTCCACATTGTAAAATTCTATCTTTAGTTACATTTTTTGCCCTTTTTGTTCAGAAAAATCTAGTGTTTTACCACATCCATCCATTTCGGTGTCATACAGAGAACACTGTAGGCGGTCATTGTACGAAAACGTTTGTTGTATTAGTGTTTCCTTGAATAATTATGATTTACATCATTAAAGATTTACTTCTGTATTTACGTATAGCATCATTACAGACATTTATGGACTGGAGAACGGATTACTTTTCTACTGCAAAAATTGCAGGTTCTATAGAACTTTGGATTCCTTTAAAAGACCATACTGCTGGTTACAAACTCCAGTATACTTTTGTGAAGTTTGCTTCTACTTAGATCCGTTTACAGTTCACCGCAAAAGAATGCCGATAACTTAGATTGAAAACATTTACTACGCACAATCCAAGTATCCCGTGGTATGCTATGCGCTATTTGATGGACACATGGCCTTTTTTGCAGTATGCCGTCATATTACCGCTACCAGATCATTGGTAGTGTGTTGCTAAAATTCGTCTCTAGCTGCTTTCTTGCCACTGCTTGGAAGTCGACGATTTTCAAGCGTCATTGATGTTAAGTCCGCTACCCCTGTTTTCTGTGTGTTGTTGTTTAGTTCTATCTTCGATCCATAGTTAATAATCGAATCTCAAAGGAATGAGGTCCTTGCAAGAAGTTCCGTTATGTCAGAACATTTAGAATTTAGAATTTTACTAGGAAAATATAGCCAGGCACTGAGAACGTAATAGCCTTCCATTCTACAATGTCTAAAGTCTAAAGCCTCCCACAATGCTTTGGCCTGGAATATGGAGAACGCGGGTTCAAATCCTTCTCCCGCTTTGCAGAAATCACTCCAAGCGAATGTCGGGATCGTATCTTCAATAAACCATGGTTGAATTATTTCCCGTTCTTTGCCTACCATCCTATCCTACTTTTATCCACAACGACTCTTTAGCCTGGATTCTGGAGGATACGGATTCAAAACCCCCTCTTTCCTTGCAGGAATCCCTCTGAGTGAATGCCGGGATCGTACGTTCAATAGGCCGTGGTTGAAATCTTTCCCGTTCCTCGCCTACCATCTCTAATGTGCTTGGCGATGACGAGGCGTAATGCTAGAGGAAACAAACCCTCCAGCAAACTACTGTATGTTCGAGTTATCCGTCGCTAATATCGCGAAAGGAATTCGAACTCGCATTAATAAAAACAAGTGTTTAACAACAACTTTTCCGTGACCTGAAACACAATGAAACTTCTTATCAATAAAAATGCATTACATAAGCGTTATTCATGATTTCCTTTATTTTATAAATCGTTTTAATGGGTTAAAATATTGCAGTATAAAACAATTTCAAGTTATATTAATAAATAATGGACGAAATGAGTTGCTATTACAGAAACGTATTCGATATGAAGCCCATTTTCGTATATTATGAAATTAACAGTATTTTTAATATCGTGTTAGGTGTTTCGAGGTACATTTCCTCTCTATCTCTATATTTTAATTTTAACCTTTCTATAAAATGTTATAATTACAAAATTAACCTCTTCATTTCAGCATACTCCTTACAACATACATCTCCAATTATTATCTGCTTCGTATATTCTAATCTTTGTCTACCTCTACAGTTCTTACCTTCGACTGTTCCCCACACTAACCAATGCACCAATTCTGCATGTATTAAAATGTGACCCACCATTCTGTCTGTTCTTTCTGTAAAACTCTTCTACAAACTTCTTTCCTCACCCATCATTTCCAAAACACGCACACATCGTATGTTATCTGTCCACTTAATTTTAAGCATCCTTCGATAGCACCACATTTCAAATGCTTGTTTTTTCTTTCTTTCTGGAATTCCTAAAGTCCCTGCATCGTTGTTATAAATTACTGTCTTTGATACATAGAGTTTAAAAATGTTTTTGTTGGACTCTTATATAAATATTTGAAACTAAAAGATATCTCTTTTTCATTAAATTTCTTTTCGCTAGTGGTATTCTGCTTTTAACATCAGTCCTGCTTCGGTCATCAGTTTTAATTTTACTTCATAAGTAGGAGAATTGATTTACTTCTTCTATCGCATCCGATCCTATTTTTTTAAGCCACTGATACTGCCATCATTTCCACTACAGTTAATCTCTTTTTTTATTCAGTCCATAATCTTACCTCAGTATTTTATCCATGACATTCAGTAACTCCTCAATATTCTTCAATTTTAATATAGCAACTTGATTCTTCTATAGATATTCTTCTTCTTCTGGTCCCTTTCCGTTTAGTAAGTCGGCAACCATTTTGGCTGACTTGTCTCTGTTGGTTGATGCTAGTATTAGCTCCGTAGTAGTCTTGGAGGTCCATGTTCTCATATTGTTTAGCCAGGATGTTCTTCTTCTACCAGCACTTCTCTTTCCTATTATATTTGCCCTGGAAAAAATATTGCAGAAGTTCGTAAAGGTTATTGTTTTTGATGATATGGGCAAGGTACTGCAGCTTTCGTGAATTTATGGTGGTCAATATTTCCATATTCTTTTTTATTTTGGAATGCTCGTCAACATGTGTAGTATTAAATAGATAGTAAACTATTATTAAAATGCGAGATTTTACACCTCACTACTTTAAAGTTTTGAACATCTTGTGCCAATGGATATTATCAAAAGCTTTTCTAATACAAAAACTACCATAAAAATATTTTTGTTTGTCTTGAGCTACCCTTCAAATATTAATCTTAAAACCACAATAGCTTCTCTTGCACTGCGGTTTTTCCTAAACCCAAACTGCCCCTCACCTATTATATGTTCTGCTATTTTTCTGTATATTATCATGGTCAGTAACTTTGAAGCAAGTGCTGTTAAACAGTGTGTTCGTCACAAATGGTTTATATTTTGTTTTCTGGCTCGTTCCTTTCCCCCTTTTTTTCCTGCCTTCACCTTCTCCCACTGTTAAATTTAAATCTCCCTATATTATTAGATTTTACTCCCCCTCCACATATTGTATTCATTCTTCAAATTCTTCATATATTTTCTCTATTGCTTCATCATCTTCCAGTGACGTTGGAATATACACTTGTACCAAAGTGGCTGAAGCAAGCTTAGTTTCTAACCCCATCAAAATAATCCTGCCACTAAACTGTTCAGTTTCCCTACTCTCTTGTTCATTACAAATTCTGCACCAGTAACTCCACTGAAATCTTGAGTGCTAATAATCCTGTGTTTCCCATACCAAAAATCTTGTTCATCCTTCATGTTAATCTCACTAATCCTATTGACATTTAACTTGAGTCATTGCAACTCTCTCTTTTAGTTTTTTAATCTAGGAAGCCGTAGGCAAACAGTGGGTTACTTCTTATATAGGGAATCATTCAGTCACCAGAGCCTCGTATTTGCAAACGGGGTGAACCATATGAAGAAGAGGTTGACATTTGGTTGGAAGAGGCTAATATAGCCTCTACCCAACCCTGATACAGTGTACATAGTGTAAGATTGATTTACTAATACTCGTAATAAACTGTGTAGTAACAGTATTATTTTCAGAAGAACAGGTATTGACATTACGCCGAAACCAGGCACGTAATAAAATCAAGTTGAAAAAACCAATACCAATAAGTGAAATTCTTATAATAATTTATATAACGCCCACCTGAACCTGAACTTCAAGTGAAAGGAGGAGGGGAACACCGTTATAATGTATATAACGGCAATCTATTATTCAAAATATTGTTAGTGTGTCAAACAATGTTTTTCATCAGCATTAGAACTTATATCACCATTTCTGTTAATCTCGACACTTAAGGATACAGAGCGTTATATTTCTCACAGTTATTTCCAATAGTTCTGAGCTAGCAGATTATATTTATATCAGGTAGTAATCCAATTTTAAAGAAAGATTTCGATTTTGTTAAGTGGTGGCTCACTCTTAGCTTCCACTAACTGCAACTGGCCCCTTGCTACCTGCAGGCCCGCGACCCCGCCTGGAGCTGTGGCAGCTGGTGACGGCGTCGGCAGGCGCCGTGCTGGTGCTGGTGGCCACGGCGGCGGCCATCGTGGTCAGTCTACGTGCTCGCCACCGCAGACGGCAGAGTGGCCAGCAAGGTGGTAACAAGGGGGCCGCAGTCTTCGTCAGGGACGCCGACGACCACAACCCAGACGTGGTGCCGCAGAGAACTCCTGCCTCGGCGAGGCACTCGCCCACAGTGCCTACCTGTGAGTACACAGCCAATTAATACTGTCACCGTCAACATGGCCTTCAGTAAACTGAACTGTTTTTCATACTGCGACTCGTACAGAAAGTTTAAAGTATATGTTAGACTCAAAGACCGAAAACGCTCATTGAACGAAAGAAACGGCCACAACACGTTGGCTTATCAGTATCTAACTCTTTGTTTTAACGACGAATCAGCCCAGGGTGTATTTACTATATACAATTCGTCTTACCCGTCTCATGGGGACCTGGATCAGACGCGAATTTCGTGTATGGCATTTCTGAGTTAACTACAACGCGTTCAAGCTGTTTGTTTTTTTTTGTTTTTTTGCATGTATTGTAACGCAAATAACGTGTTGAGACCATTTTTATTTCGCTCAATGATTGTTTTCGGTCTTTGAGCCTAATATGTATATTAAAATTCAAAGGAATGAATACGAACTGTGCGCAGCCTCTCTCTTACACTGCTGGCAAAGCACAAGTTGATAAAAGTTTCTACCTTATCTAGGTCTCAAACAAGCTAACTGCAGATAGATTACGAAGCATATTTACCATAGTTTACATATTTCAGCAACGATTCATATTAATTTCAACTATGGCAAACACAATTCCCTCACCACTTCCCTATCACTTTCGTTCATAGTGAAAATCATATAATACCGTTAGTGAATTCTCTTTCTCCAACCATATAAAAGAAGAATAATCATTTGATATCATCTTGCTGCTAGAATTTTTAAATTCAATGGTTGTTTAAGATACTAACATTTCGTAACGATCAACAGCCTTGCAATATTTCAGAAACGATACAATCTCCGGTTTCAGGTGTTTCAATACTGTTAATAAGATGGTTATACATCAGTTTCACTCCTGTGCTCCCATTACGATCATTTTAATATAATTGTGTTTTAAGATTACTAAATCTGTGACTAAAATTTGATTCCTTTAAATTCTGCTCTCTGTATATTGGATCCATTTCAGTAAAGAAAACATTTTAAACAATAGTTAGAAGTTAAGTGGATAGTAATAACATTTACAGGGTAAGTAGTAAGAAATCTTTCATGGCTATTGTAATTAAGTTCGCTAAGAAAATGGAAATTTTGTGGGAAACGGTTAAAAGGATAAAAAGAAAAAGGACGGATTGTATAGGTCTAAAATTTTCCTTCTTAGCCTCTGAACGCAAATTACACTGATTGGTCGGCCTTGTTTCCTGTACAGCAAAACATTTGGGGAAAAATGGCATGAATTAATTTTAGTCATATTGCCTTGTTTTTCAGAGAAGACGAGGAAAAAGAACCAATCAAATAATAAAATTAAGAATGTAGTACATTTATGCTTTTAAGAGGAAGTTTCGTTTGTGTAACGGTGTAGACACTCTAGAAACAAGAATTAACGGCACTCTTCAGTTTATTAAAAATAATGTCTGAAAATAAATTATTACTATTTTCATACTTTTCTTTGTATAGTGCGATTGAGATGAAGGCAATTGCTGAGGGAAATGCAAACTTCCACAAATTACCAAATTCTTTGAGCTGAATATCGACGAGTTGCAAAATGCGCCGGTAAAACCAAGAGCTTTGAAGAGAGAAGGATTTTTCATGGAATTTGCTGCGACAAAAGCTTTTCCCACACAGCTTTGCAACTTTCTCAGCCAATTTGACTAATCGAGTAGCAAGGCTTGGAGGACCAACAGCTTATGTAAATGAAGGCTTGAATAGCTTTATCCAATACCATTTGTATCTTAAATTAACTTTTTAAAAAGATTTTAATTTTAGACAATGGCTAACGCTTAATCTTTAACGGAAACTGAATTTGCTATAAAAAAAAATTTAAAAAAATGGATAAAGGCACGGAAATAAGCATATCTGCTGTCATTCTTTCAAATATAGAATATGATATTATGTTTTGATCAATAGGTCTAGCTTAAACACGTTGTTTAAAAGTACTATCTAAATTAGATGCTACAATCGTTTATGCTTTGGATTAAAATCGTGATGAATTTGACTTTTAGACATCGTATCATATACTGACGTTAAACTGTAGTAATTTCCTTGTTAAATGTTCTGGTAAAATTCTAAAAGAAGCTTAAATACGTATTAGTTAGATACAATGCTTACTCAACACTCGGTCGTATCCGTTGCGTAATTTAATACTTGCTTTAATTTCATACCTTTTCCTGTATTCCTATACTGGGTAATTGCTATTTTCTTCAAGAAGTTAATAGTTTTGCTATTTTGCTTACGACACAATGAAAGTACCGAATATTGTTAATGCTCTGCGGTTGGATGATACAGCAGCCATAACCATTTGACCAACACTGCTCTACACCGTCACCTCGCCGACAGTTTTTCTATTGTTGGCGCTCACTCGACTGAAATCAATTCGAACGACACCGCATCGTCATCCGACACTCGGCCCATACCCAACCGTCACCTACAGAGATTAGTTTGGTTCATTTTTGGACGTTGACGGTGCGGTGGCGGACCGGTGAATGTGAAGAAGCGTATGGAGGACTTTCGAAAATATCCTGTCCTGTACGACCCTACGTGATTCTGGCATCATTGATTTCCTTAAAAAAATGTTTTCTTCATCTTCACTTAGACGTTTATCACAAGAACATGAAATTTAGATTGTGTCATTCTAAAATATTCGTAAAATTTCGTTTCATTATCCATTAGATGCTGTGACCTGCAACCCACATTTACAGAAATTTTTGAACATTAATTCAGTGAAACAACCACGCGAAAATGTTAAAGGAAACTTAAAACTGAGTAGGAACACGTCTGCACACAGACGAGCTACGGACAAGCGTGGACTCTAGAAGGACCGAACCGTCACTCGGCCGACTGTCAGTGTGGTGACATGTCGGACGGTCAAGTGTGGCTCCTTTCGCACGATGAGTGTTGATTAACGTAATCACAATATCAACGCCATTACCGTTATAGTCAGAGAGCAGGTAAGTATTTTTTGGGTGTATGTTTCAGCCACCGTGAAAATTTGTATAACACTTCCTTTGTAATGTCTAAGTACAAAATAAAAATCTGACTGATGGGTAGTGGGGCATAGTTGAATTATTAACATTGAAAAATTTCATTTTATTTGAAAATTCTATTTCATAAATATCGAAAAAATATATTTGACTCACTCTGAGGTTTGCACAGAATAGTATTTACACCAAGAAAAAATATTTTTAAAAGACAGGACATTTTTGTAGGACTTTTTACCTGTCATGTGATGAGCAATGTTTCACCTGAGCCCCAGTGAGTACTGTACATCCACGTCCGGCTCAGCTTACTAGACATTCATTGTCACGTGACAGGTAAGAGGTTTCAACAAAATTGCCCGTCTTTGGAAAAATATTTTTTTTTTCTAGGTATGAATATCATCTCTGTAAACCACAGCATGCTTCATATATATTTTCTGATATTTATGAAGCACCGGGCGTGGTGGGTGAACGGTTGACGTTCTGGCCTCGCATTCGGGAGGACACGAGTTCGAATCCTCATCCGGGCATCCAGATTTGGGTTTTCCAAGGATTCCCCAAATCACTCCAGGCGAATGCGGGGATGCTTCCTTCAAAAAGTCCTTGACCGAATTCCTTCCCGTTCCTTGCCCCAAACCCAACCCCCCTCTAATGACCTCGCTGTCGACGAGGCGTAAAGCCCAAGCAAAAAATAATAATTATGAATCACAATTTTGAAATAAAATAAAAATTTTCAACCTTAATAATTCGACAGCCAGGTCTACGATTTTGTACTTGGATATTAAAACAGAATTACATAAATTTTAACGGTGCCTCAAATACCTAACCAGAAATTTTTACCAGCTCTCATATTATCTGCTTGATTAAAAAGTTAAATGAAATGATTGTTGTTATAAGTATACGTGAGCCACTGACCTTCGTTTAGCTGTATTTAATACCTACCATGAGAGACGGGGTGCAGCTGTACTGTGAGTTATTTGCTGTTTGTTTTCAGGGTCTGGCAGCCAGTCCAGCAGGGAAGAGGAAGCTCTGACGGAGGAAGACGCCCCGGAGGTGATGTGCTGCGACAAGCTTCTGCAAACCGTCGACGACTGCGCCTTCATGGAGCCTCCGCGCTTCCCGCACAGATGGGTGAGGAAAATACGACTACTAAAGCTACAGTAAACGGCGTTAAACGTTGTATCTTTCCAGCATTGCACGACGGTTAATGATTCCCTTATCTGGAATCAACATTTACTAAACATGATTTGCAGCAGGAAGTTTACGACTAAAATGATTCCTTCTTTTTAAATAAAGTTATTCTTTTTTATGTATAGCAAGATCGTCTTTATATATCTTTCTTTGCTGTCATCAGTCTTTTGACTGGTTTGATGCAACCTTCCATTACTTTCTGTATTTAGCTAAACTCTTCATCTCAGCAAACCCCTTACAACCTACGTCTTCAATTATCTGCTTCATATATTCTAAACTCTGTCTTTCTCTACAGTTCTTGCCTTCAACTGTTCCCTCTACTAACAAATCAACCAATACCGCATGTCTTAAAATGTGACTTCTTTCACCCATCATTTAAAAAACACGTTAATTTTATTCCTTACGTGTCCACTTACTTTTCAGCGTCTTTATATAGCACAACATTTCAAATTCTTCAATCTTCCTTCTTTCTCGTATTCCTAAAGTACGTGCTTTGTTATCATTAAGTGCTGTGCTACAAATATAGAGCTTTAAAAACCACTTCCTTAGTCCTAGGGAATTTTTTTTATACCAATTCTCTTTTTCAACAAGGTTCTTTTCGCTAGTACTATTCTGCTTTCAATATGGTTTCAAGTATTGCCACCAGTTGTAATTTTTCTTTCTAAATAAAATTATTCGCATATTTTTCCTATTGCATCCAATTCTATGTTTATATTTAATCTAATATTATTCCTATCATCTCTGCTACAGTTATTCACTTTTGTATTGCTATGGTGTATATTTAGTCCAAAATACTTCTTCAGAATTTATTCATGTCATTCAGAAATTTCTCAAGAGCCTTCGTCTATTCTGCTAAAAGGACAATCTCCCTCTTTAATACTCCGGTATCTCTTTAAACCCAACAAATATTCTCCTAATTTTTCAAGTCGACTCCTTAACGTCAAATGCAGGTACACTTCAATTTCAGCCATTTCGCGGTCATGCGATTTGATCCTAAAAAGGGACACTTGTCATTTTTAGACTCTGTATTTTTTGGTTTAAAGTGACCTTAAGAGATCCAATAGGCGATCATGATCTGTGATTCTAAAAACTAATTTTTTGATCAGATTTAGAATGTGTGCATCTTTTTTGTTTAAATTGACAGTTCACGACGTTATACAAAGTATGAATTTGTCTACTTTAACTTGTCTGCCAGCTGGCAGCTATTATAGGCCTCCATACTCAGATTGTTAAATAAGAAAGCCGAATGTTTTTTGAGAGTACTGAATACCTTTTTGGAGATTAGTTGGGTGTTGCTACCATTTATTAAAGAATCAAACTACCTCGTGTGTACCTTGCCTTAACCTGGAGTCTTCCTCTGTCGCCAGGTGCCTCGCGAGACCGTGACGTATGCGGAGCTACAGCTGCCTCCGCCCAGCGCCACCCCCACAATACGCCGGCTGCACACCATACCCGAGGTGGTGCAGTACGCCCACATACGCCACCCGTCGATACCACCCTCGTCTGACGAGAGCGCTCTTTGAGCAGCTGATTGTTCTGCAGAGTTCCGATACAGAAGTAAGGACTGAAGGGGAAAAGGGGACGTTGGACAAACTAAGTCTCGAACTTGAATTCTAGGATGGACATATCTATTTAGCCTCCAGTGAAGCCACGGATTTTTCTACGCATCTGAACTCCTATCACGCAACGCGCCTTCCCCGAATATCAGATCACCCAAGTGTTAACTGAGTACTGTGAAGTGATTTCTGTCCTGGTACCAAGGTCATGACAAAATCTATTCCAGGCCACGGCTCTAAATGAGAGAGATACCATAGACTCTTACTCATTGTAAGTGTTCGCGCAAGTCAACTCACTGACTTGGATTAACTGTGATTGCGCTAAGGTAACTGAGTGCCTGCGAGTGTACTAATCTTCTCACGTTAGAGGTTTTCCCAATTCTTGTAATGTCAGATTTCTGTGGAGGTACTAGACCACCAATCCGCTCTGTGATTACCGAATACGTGATTCTGACTTACCGATACATGGCCTAAATTTAAGTTCACACCACCCAGATCAGGTACTACAGTGAATTTACCCTCTCGTCAAAATTGATGATGGTGCATGGACTTAGTAATTGAAGTAAGCAAAAACTAAAAGTGTATACAAAACTACGTCTTGTAAGACACAGTAAACCAACAGAAATCACAATTAAAAGTTTATTATAATATAGAAAGATCGGTATTGGTTTGTAAGGAGGTACTCAATACCAAAACAGTTCATTTAGAATTTCTGTATCTTAGTTCCGGCTCTTAACGCGACCTTCACGTCTGTCACAGCTTGATGTGTAATGTGAAATACGCCAAAACGTTTCCATGGTTCGTGTTCCACGTTAAACTGTGGGTCTCCTGTACCCATTAGTATTACCACGTTAGGTGAAGCCAGGCTACGATAGGAGCGGAATGCTTAGCCAATAAAAACCCTTTCGCCCTTCACACTAGCCATCACCCAAATACGAATGAGCAAATTATGGCAAATTCTCGCGTGTGACGTAAAGCTTGAAGTGTGTCACATTACACTACCTCAACTGACAGGTTGTATACAGAACTACGGTAAACGTTTCGCTTATATCTTTTCAATAAGAACAATAGGTTAAAATAAAATAAAAATTCTTAAGTTATTTTATTGTTTAATTGCCGCTCACACTTTCACGTTGCAGAATTTTGTATCTTTTCTTTTTAAAAACAAGTTTGGACATGTTTTACATAATTTTAGGCATTTTCTTACAAGGATTTTGACATTAAAGTTTAAATGACTCTTATAATTATTAACTGTCATCAAATTAATTAAGTTAATTTAAAATTCATGAGAATGATTGCGAGCTTTTGTCTGTTTCACGTGTATCTATAGGAGAGTGACACACAGATTTTAATAATGTTAATTTCCAAAGATTTTCATGTGAATTTCGGTAGTAATATGACAGAAAATGAGACCCAATCCTTTTTTCCTTCTTTTTGCTTTACTCCTCGTTGACTTCAGGTCATTAGAGTCAAGAAAGGACTACAGGCAAGAAATGGAAAGGATACAGCCATAGCATTTTGAAGTAATCATCTCGGCATTCCCCTGTAATGATTTACGGAAACCACGGAAAACCCAAATCTGTAATGATGGGCAGTGGTTCCATTCCGCGTCCTCCCAAATGTGAGTCCGGACCATTAGTGTTCACCCACTACGCTCGGGCAAAACACTGTAGAATAATTTTCAACTTGTCATGTAGATTTCACTTTTCACAAACGTAAATTGTGGCTGAAATGTGGGTAAAACATTTTTTCTTTACTTTATTAAAATATGCTATCGTGGTCGGTCATAGATAAAAATAACAAACAAAAAATTGTTGATCATTCTGACAGTTTTAATTTTATTTATTCCGGCCATGTTACTTTTAGAAGACGCACAGCTACAAAAAAAAGTGTTATATACATAGTTTTATATTAATATGAGAAGGATTGTACCATTTTTAGTCAGATACAGCGACAGAATTAACTGCTGCGCTGCTCGATGACTGCCACTAATTTCGCTAGTAAGCCCAAGTGTTTACCCGCGTAGGCCGTCCTTGGTAGTTGCCAGGTTGGAGGGCGCTCAGGTGGTCTCAGGCGGGGAAATCGGCTTGCGGCGTCCTATAAACACGGCAGCTGTTGTCGCTATAGTCGCAGGGGAGAGCTGTCGAGTGCTCCTTGCTTGCTCAGCACAGGGACCTGCCAGCAGCGTCAACAAGCAAGAAGCAATCAATACAGGCAGACCAATACCCTCACTTTATTACCCTCCCGTAACTATTAGTTTATTTAAAAACATTAAGTTCCAATAATTATTTTAATAGTATTTTTTAAATCAACACACTTTTTACTACCTAGCCAGTGAAAATAACCACTGATGGCTAAAATATTTCTTTGACTGACACACCTCAGCCTTTAATTTGCTTTTAATTGTTATGGTGGCAATTTCTGTACACACCCATTTTTTCCTACATTTGTCCTCTACGAATTTTTGTTTTAAATTTGTTCAACATTGTTGGTAAATTATTCATCACTTTCCTTGTTAATTTATTCCAACCTCTGATTTACTTGCCTACGGAAGAAAATTTTCTTATAGCCCTCTCCCGTAGATCGATGTCATATTGTAGTCATGATCATCTTTCCACTTCCATGCATCATTCTACATTCTTCTGCCAATACTCGTATCCTTCCCCGCCTCATCCCCTATATACGCCCAACGAACACCCGCAACACTGTTCATCCTCCTCCTCTCTTCCAATGAATCCCATCACATCAGATTGTATTCTACAGCAGATTCCAAAGACTCCCTTTTTTGTAGCCCCTTTATCACGTGGGTCCCTAACTACACTACCATTTTCAACGTTTTATAACCTAATTTCCCTACTTCTGTGGTACGTCCCTCATCACTATCTCTAATAAATGCAGGATTTGTAACCTTTTCATACCCTCTGTCAAATGTGTTCTTCCCAGTTTATTATCAAATTATGCCCAGTTATTTGTATTACAAGTCTTAAACAAGCAATTCCTTCGCCATACCGAATTCACAAAATAAACCTTTAATTTTATTATTTGAATACATAATAAGCTGACTCTTCATTGCATTTATCTTCCTTTCATATTGGTCTACATAGCTAAATATCCTGGCGACATACAGAAAACAAGCGATTACATCCTTCATGTAAGAACAAACTCGTATTTAATGATAAATCTCAAATAATCAATCTCAATAAGAATATATGAAGGCTGGTCTGTTATGATCTTACTACACCGCTTGGTTTTTATATTTCTGTTTTACCTCACCATTATTATCATTATTTTATAGAACATATGCACCCTTAATACAACGAATATTTGTGGTCTTGCAATATTATTTTCATTTTAGTCAGTGAATTAAGATTCAGTCTTTAATATATTTTTGTTCATGTATCATGAAAATAGAGTTACTAAAGTGTAATTCACACTACAATGTGTGAACTCTAAGAGACGATTCTCGGTCAAACTTCAATCAAATGTAAAGCAAACATAAACACAAAAATCAATAATTTCATTAGTAAGATTAACTATAACCTTAGATAACGGTACAACTTATTATTAATTGTTTCAATGCAAAAGAGACATGGAATCTTAAAGTTGTGTTCATTGTATGTATAAAGTGTACATTAGTGCCTCTTCGGGAAGAGATTAATTACAGAGAATGGACGTTTTAAAATGCAAAACAAAATCTCAGTCTCCTGCACATCTTTCCACTTATAAAATAAGAAGAGGATCTTTAACATCAGCGGCTAACTTGTGTTAATCAACCAACCGATCTAATGATATAGCCATATCACTCTTTTATTTTGGATTAAATACTGGTTAATTAACAGTGTGATATACGACTTAGGAAACACACAAAATATTTCTATGTCCCAACAAATACAATTTTCAAGAAGCACAACCTTCTGAATATTTCATATCACAGAACTTAAATGTCTGTAGAAATGGTGAAATTGACTTCCTGTACGTAAGGTTTTTCTACAAATTTAAATTTTGACTGTAACATGATTATGTAAAAATAAACAATAATAAATTTTTCTAGTATACAGTGTTGTGTGTTGATGAAACTAAATAATAGCTTTTGTGATGTACATGTTGTAAAGTGGCAGAGATTTTTTTAATGAAAGTAAATACTATTATATTGTTGTAATACTTTATTTGAATAAATTGTTTGTTATTAATATTAAAATAACTGTGTTTTATCTTAATAAAATCAATTATTTTAAGAAATTACATCAAAGAAGGATAATTTCTTGCATTTATTACGTTTTGTAGATGAATGATACTTAAAAATGTTGGTGTTAATATGGCGCATTGCATTTCTGAAATAAAAGACGAAAAAGAAAGAATAATGAACACAAGAGTGTACAACGATCATTCTTCACATTTATATCTATAAAACGAAAACCGGGTATATTGGTTCTAGATAAAGTCAAAACTACTGGGTAGATTTCGATGTGGTTTCCACCATTTTAAAGCTCAGAATCTAAGCTGAATTGTATGGTACCTCTCACGCTTCAACATAGTGCCGGAGGAGTAAATTAAATTCTGTAAGTATAGCGTAAAACACCAAAGATGTATTTGTTATAAACATCATATTTCGCAAAAAATAATTGCCTACCCTGAACTGGGCTTATGCATTCTTTAAACCGCATAGATGGCCATACTAATGCGATGAAGAAACTATGTAAAGAGGAAAATATGTAAATTAATAATAAGGAAATAAACGCCAGAGAACATCGTCGCCGTCGAAATTACATCAGGCAACAAAGCTACAATCTCTGACTATTAACATAACCCAGTCATAACGTGAAATGAACCTTTCGAGTTATCACTAAATGCAATTTTGGAAAATAATTCTGAATACTTGATGAGAAAATTTTCAGCTTCAGCAGCAGATGAGGCAGCACAATTAAACACACCTAAAGTTTGATACTGTGAAAACTCAGTCTAAACAGAATCACCAGATTTCAGGCAATGCTAGATTTTTCATAAAATAAAAGTGTTGTAACATCTTAAGGCATGTGTTACCTTTTAACTTTGACCCCAACTTTCCAAATTTTGAAAATCCATTCAAAGCCTGTATTTTCTGCCCGATGGTGGAATAAACAGACACATTTCAGATACTTTTTTATGCATGTGGTATGCATTAATGCGCGTATGGTACATGGTTAGATTTTTGAGCAGCAACATTAGTAGATGTTGTAATTATGATGAAATGCAGTCTGGACTAAAATGAATACTGACATTCCGCATCAGAGCATTCAACCCACCCCATGCTGAGAGCCGTGCAGGTAAATCAATGTTTAGTTTAGAACCGGAAATGGCTGGTACCAAATTAATGAAGCTTGGTGCAGATGAAACTTTTGGGACGAATATAAATAGTGTAGGAGTAAATAAACTTCAGCCCACCCCTTTCTGGGTAGGTTGCGGATGAATCTAAGTTTGTTTTAATTCCCCGGCCACGAACTATATATATGTCAACAACAACAACAACAAACTTTATATACATTTCGTGGCCGGGGAAACTACCTATAATGCAGCATACACAAACTTTGGACAGTAGCGATAGTGCGAATAGTGTAGCTGGTATGGAAACACGAACTTGCGCGTGTTAATGGATATATAAAAACTGGCACTGAAGATGCCTTGAATAAAGGCGAAACACGTATGCCATCAAAAGCATTTGTTTAGTTGCAAGTCAGAAACAACCGACAAAACAGTTAAAATACAACAAGATGAGGATAACTCGTTTCTTTATGAAATGAAGTATTGAAACATGTAAATGAGTTTTGCCAATGGGTTGTTAAATAATCAGAGATATACAGAATGTAACAATGAGGCGCAAAGTATAACTGAATATAATTACAAGAGTAGCGTTGAAAATATGCCGGATAAACCAAATGCTAAATTTTAAATTATTTTGTACACTTGAACGTTTCGACTACAGACTTTCCCAGCGTAATGACTTAAATTACGAGTACGAATGTTAATATTTGTCATTTATTCTGTTTATTGTTTTATAATAGGCACCATTGCAATGCTTATCATGATTAATGAAAATTTAAAGTTCCTATAGGACCTATTTCGATATATATTGTGGCGGTTTCGCCGGGGAGGTAAGGGTGAAAACCTTTTACTTCTTTTTGTATATTAAAAGAAACCTTAGGCTGATAATTTATTGGGTACTCATAATGGCGTACAGGCGAGGCTTATTTATCGTTAACATTGACACATTGAAATATGATAAAAAGAACTATGCAAAGCCTCTTCTTACAATTGCCAACACATATTAACAAAGCATTAAAACACAACCACCTTTAAAATTAATCTTTAAACAAACTCCCAATGTTAATTGGCAAGCAAGAAAAGCTACACACTTGATTTTTTTAAAATGAAAGTTCCCTTCACAATGATCGGGAACCATAAATCAAACACAGTATCGACATTAACTGTATTCGATCTCGAATGCCGGGCGCCAGGATAATTTATATTATCCACCAAGTGTGGCTTTAAGAAAGTCTGCCCCAGCTAGCTCAATATTTAGGGGTGCGAGAACTCCTAATCATTCAGTGGTCGTTACAGGGCTGTACTCAATGACCGAATAAAAGTACCACACTGCACTTGTAGAATGATTACCGTGACGGCGATGTATTTCCAGCGACGGCGGAATTACTATAGCCCCTTGGCTATAGTGGACAATGCACCACGTCCGTGCAAGCGTAATGGATGCGTGCACAGAGACCTCACTGTACAAGACACGCTTATTGACCCTCAGGTGCGAAGCCAAGACCGAGCGATCTCCAGCTTCGGAAGATCCGCTCCTTCTAGTCCTCTCCAGCGTCCGCCGGAAAAAGGCTCCTCTCGTCGCTCGTGGTGTACATAGAAAAAAATACACCATCATTACAAAATGCAAAGGAGAGTATCTCTCGATTGGTTCTGCCAATTTTAAGCTCCTCCCTTCGGCTGTCACGATAGGCGAACCTTGTCTTTCTTGATTCGTGTGAACTCGGGATAGCCTCGGACTTTTTCGTCACCTGTGACCTCCAAAACTTCCCGTTCGTAGACCTGGGGCTTGGGCAGTTTGTTCACCTCAGTTTACCGTTTCCCCGGAGCCAAGGGATTATACGCTTGACCAACTGCGTGAGAAGGGTAGCTGGTGTCCATTGTCCATGGCCGCCGCCAGCTTGTCGCGACCCTCTGGCGCGTCTAGCTCAGGTTCCACAAACACACTGACAATCCTCTCAGATAATTCCTCTCTATTCTTTTTATATATAAAAATATGCAAAATAATATATATAAAAATGTACGGAATGACCCATATTTGGTCAATCTGCTACAATATTATTTATAAGTGTTTTAAATGTTATAGGGTATCTGTGATAATTTCATTTTATAATATGTTTCAATTCACACAACGTATCATTCTATTTCTTTACATATTTTCAAGAAACAGGAAGTAAGGCTCCTGGTAGTAATCGTGATTTCCAGATAGTATTCAGACGAGAAGCCGAAACGAAGTCCATCCTCGGTGCAGTTTCTAAAAAGATAGTTATACTGTTTCTTTATAATGTTATAACCCATTTTGATAAGTGTGATAGAACACGAAAGATATAAATGTTAGTGTATTTGATATCGATGAGTGAGAACTTGTGGAAGGGACCTGGACTACAGCTTCGAACAACTGAAAAATACCTGGTGAATGGGAAACGACGAACAATCGGCTCTTCAATTGAAACAATACAGAAAGATGCGAGGTAACTGGAGAATAATGTTTAAATAGTATTACTGGGGTCCTGTGGCGTTACGGTTATTACATCTTATAGGTGATAACTTACTTAAAGACTGCACGTCATATGTAGAAATTCGCCTTCAATTGTTGAAACCAAACAAAATGTTGAGAAAAAGAATAATATTTGAAAAGTTGATCGTAAACATTGAATGATCTTTTGTCTTAGGTCCAGTATAGGATTCCACGTACTAATTCTCAGTACATTACATCAGTGAGCAAGAAAACATTGAAGTTAAGAAATAACACCTGGTTAATCACAGTCCTCCGATTCACATAGTGCGCTTACCCAATAATGCAGGACTGTCATTCCGCCTCGAGAATCATCGTCAGATGGAGGCAAGAATGAATTCTTCTCGGAGAGTGAAAAATGTACTAATTGCAAAAGAAATATTAATTTATGATCTTGCGGTTCAGTCTATTAGTCTATAAAATACAACAATATCATTTAGTAATGGAAGTTTAATTATAGCCCCGCGTGTATTGACTGTCTGGTGGCCTTTATGAGTAAGATTATCAGTTTTTATCATTTTTTTACTCCTCGTCAACGTTGATGACATTAGAGAGGAGAAATGACTAGGAATAAGGAATCGAAAGGAATTCGACGCAACATTTTCTTTTTATTATTGTTGTAAATTTTCAACTTTTTCACATTTCCTATGGTACACAATCTCATATCATGGTGCTTCCTTCTCCACTACCACTCTGAATGAAACGACGAATATAACGTTATATTTGTTGAAGTAGGAACGAGTTCCACGGAACCAATTGTCGACTTATTCATCTGATGATTCTACTTCTTCTCCTATCAAGGGATCGAAGTGAATACCGTTCTATTTAGTTGATTTTTTAACGGGTTTACTTGCTCTTTGTTTATTATTTTACAGATCTATTCTCATATACACCCATTAATCTTGTATTTCTGCGATCTTAGAAGATTTATTATGATTGCTGATTATGAATTTGTAGAACTTAACTATCATGTTTTATTCTTTTTAGCTCGCAAGGTATTTCATGCTGCGACGTTCTTAGATTTCGCTTATTTAGCTGCTGGAAATAAACTCATATCACTGTAGGAAAAGTGATATATATATTTATAAAAAAAGGGGGGGCAGCATGTAGGGACTGCTGACAGAAGGGAAAACTTAAAGCTATGAATATCGTACGCGCAATACGTCATACTTAAAGCTACAGATATACTAAATAATAATAACTCCTTGTGGTCGAAATGACCTGGTCACAGGTTTCCTATTAGCTGCGCATTCCGCCACTGTCTTTGCTGCCTTAAGTTAACCCGGTAGCGGTACGACGTACAGGGAAAATATAGTTTAACGTGAAATCTGAACTACGAAAGCGTTGTGGCGTTCTTCACATTGCACAGCATGCTATGGCAGAGATGAAGGTCAGGTTAAGGGTCTATGAAATTCCCCATCCAGACAGGGATTCGAACCAGGGACATTTCGTTCCCCAACCAGACACCTTAACCACTGAGCCACCAGACCACAAATGATATACTGTTAACATTAGCATGTCGATGACGCGAACTCATAAAACCCATCCAAAAATAATCCAGCGTGCCTAAAGAAGTTTTCACTACAAACAACTAAAAAATCCAACTTAGTCCATTAGCCGACGGTTGGTCGATTCTTCGCGAATGAGATGAAGCTATTGTGTCAGAGGCAGCAAGGTCAATTCCTTTCACTGAGCGCAGAGGATGAGAAGTTAATGCTCTGGCTTCACATTAGGGAGGACGAATCCCCGTCAGGGCATCGAGATTTTGGTTTTCCATGGTTTCCCCAAATCACTCCAGACGAATGCCGGGATGCTTTCTTTTAGAGGCCATGACCGGATTCCTCCCAGTTCCTTATCCCCAGTTCCTACCGCCAGTAATTACCTCGACTTCGACAAGACGTAAAGCAACCAGCCCGCCTTGGTTTGAGGTATATGTGTGCCAAGTACGATAAAAATCGGATAAATACTGTGGATTTGTACTCGTATGAACAACGTTGACAGAAATTAAGATGAGAAGAGGGGGGGGGGGGGGAGGGGGGAAGAGGAGAGGATTTACGCTTTTGTAAATCAAACGTATTCAGTGTTTTCCTATTTGTTCTAAAGTGTACGTATACAAACTTCTATCAATTTCGGATAAAAATTGTGTGTTTGTATGATGAACATTGGCAAAACTGCAAACAAACGTTAATTCGTATATTAGATACAAGTAAATCAATACTTTCACTGCTGTCCAAACTCAACACGTCATACTTACAGCTATTGAAACATGTTGGTGGCGCGAACTCATAAGATTTTACCCATCCAAAAAGCGTCCAACGCGCATACCATACGCGTAACACGTCATAGCATGCCGGTGACGGGAAGTCGGGAACTCATAGATTTACTTCCGTCTAAACATCACCTAATGCGCCTATCGAAGTTTTCACTTCAAAAAAAATCTACTTGAATTTAAACTTTGTATTTTGGCCTTATATGTTTACCTACAGTCGTCCGATGTAAAGCAGATGTGCCAATAAATACATGGCCGCCGAAGTAAGCTGCCACACACGTGTGCCGCGGGTCGGCCTGCCTCCAGGCGTCGCTGGCACAGGGCACGCGCCGGTCGGCTATGTAAACGGCCGGTTGGGTTTATGGCGGACCAATAAAACGGCGGCGCTCAGACAAGTAGGAGAACATCTGTCGACGAAGGCTTGTGCAGGCGCCGGGGTCTGGCAGATGTGACGAGAAAACAAATAAACAGGAAGGGTGATGACCCAGTCGGGGATATAAAGAGTCACATTTATTGCTGTCGGAACTGAAGTTAGTACGTTTTACGGGGCTGCAGGAAGTGAAGACATTTGGGATTGGAAAGGTATCAAATAAACAGTTCTCCTCCGTAGGTTAGGAAACACAAAGAAATTGATGGAGGTTAAAAAATTGAACAAAAGTTGAATAACTCTACCGTCTTAAAGTTTGGATACTAACCGACATTTCACAATCACATCAATAAAAATAATCTTTCTTTCAATATGAAACATAATGCGTGTGACTCAATGGCTTCATCATATATAAACTGTCAATTTGTATATATACAGTAACAAAAATGAAATATGAAAAAAAATAATTATAATCTCTTGTTTCGTCCTGGATTCAGTTTAAGATTTTCACTTTATTCCCAGAAGTATGTACTGAATTGTTTCCATTTAAATAAAGCAGACATTACAGCAATTCAGAATGGTTTAACTGTTGAATTAATGCATATTAATATGAAATAATTTAGCTATTGATTCTTCAGTTAGTCAGTTCCTGCTATTTCCTTAAAATTAAAGTTATCCTCATTCATTTCCAAATAACAAAAAAGTAAATATTCTGTAACTATCTATTTGCATTTTCTGTGAGCTGTTTTTGTCTCTTTGTACTCCAACCGTAGAATTCGATAACATTAAACAACTCCGGGAAAGAAACCTGGGAGGATCAGATATAATAGTTTATGACAATTACGACCTACGGCCATCTTCTGGTGACAGAGTTTCAGATCGCCGAAATAACGTATGAAAACACCTTGATTACTCGGCTAGTCTTCCGAGAAGACTACATCCATTCTCAACGCCGAGAAAGACTTCGTTCCTATATAGGTGGATGTTTACTTAAGCATTTAGAAGTAGTTAATGTTTAAGATAAATACCCATGAAGAAAGCCATGACATAAACAAGTGTAACTTCCGTTATCAAAGTCTACAGATTTAAAAAAAAGGAATTTGAACTTTTCGGACATACAGCCGTCCATAGTTTTATATATCTGTTTTGAATTTATTATTTAATTACCAGTATTCTTGCTCTGAATTCTATAGACAACACACTACAACAGTTATTTAAAATAAGTTGAATGACTTAAATAAAATAAAGATCCCAGTTATACGATCTTTACGTAATGTAATACTATAAATCCAACACGAGTTATATACATGCCCACCACGTGCCCGTAGGTTACTTGAACTGTTGACATAGCTGCTAAAACAAAGTCGTTTTGAACTAAAATTTAATTGTTTTAATTACATAAAAAATTTCTACACAAGAAACTGAGACGCAAATGCCAAGAATGAAAAAATTACTACTAACCTAGTTATGCAGTTAAGTAATTCAAACATAGAACTCATTAAACAAAACAAAAAAAGTAACTTTTATTTGTCTGGTAGTTATGAAAATCATCCCCATCTACTGGTCAGATTTTTCTAGAAATTTTATTTTATTTCTCTAATTACTTACAGCTTATAAAAATCATTTCCTTTCTGTCATTTAATATGGACTTGTTTCGTACAATTCTACTTAGTTTACCAATTGTATGCACTTATTTATTACACCTTACACGCCGGATACTGATATAGTATTCACTCGCACTCCCGATCAGGTAAAAGATCCCACTAAAATGGCCTGTTTTTTTTTTTTTTTTTTTTTTTTTTTTTTTCTAAAATATTTTTTTTCTGCGAATAAATATTATTCTGTACAAACCTTAACATGCCTCAAATATATTTCTGCGATGTTTATGAAACACAATCTTGAAAGAAAATAATTTTTTTTAACCCATCAGCCAGGTCTTTGATTTCGTACTTAGGCATTACAAAAAAAGTTACACAAATTTTCAGGTGCCTCAAATACTGATCCAAAAATGTTTACCAGCTTTAGGACTAGAAATCCTGTAGCACTCCTCTCATCACAATACCGAGCGTGGTAGGTGAGGTGTTAACGCTCTGACCTCGCATTGGGGAGGTCGTGGGTTTGAATCCCCGTTCGGGCATCCAGATTTGAATTTTCTGTGGTTTCCCCAAATCACTCCAGGCGCATGTCGGGATGATTGCTACAAAAATTCTATGGCCGAATTCCTTCCTGTTCCTTGTCCCTCATCCTTTCCCGCCTATAATGACGAGCCATAAGGCCATATATAAAAAATGTGTACCACTCAGCTTTTTGTTTTTCTTGCTGTAGTCTATTTGTTACCTAGAACAAAGTTTAACCCAATTGAGGCCCACACAAAAAATGCGAGATGCAATAAAATTTCAGAATGGTGAACTATACATTATTCGTCAACTTATTACTATCGCATTTATCATAGTGACATGTTTCAAGATTGAAGAGTATTCCTCATGACGTGGTGCACTAATGTATCATCTCCTCGTGATCTCAGTAACTCCCTATTGGTCTGCAGTTGCGCTAACTGGCGGATATGCTGGTGATTTGTCCCGGTAATCGCCACCGCTTACAATTACCGTGCACCGGAGAAGAGCCACTACTGCCATCTCCTCCAGCTTTCCCACCTTAAACGGGCGTTAATATTCTTGTGTGTCAGTGTTAATAATTGGGGCAATTAGAGCGCGAATTGCAGAGGGAGCAGCACAAGGGCTGCAGTAATTCGGCTGCAGTGCACGCCAACTGCGTAAATCAGCAGAGGTAACGGCGCAGGGAAGGTGTAAGCCAGGCTGTACCGGTATACACCACCAGACAAAATTCGAACAGTGTTACGTAGAGATGGAACACATACCTAATATTCTGTTGGTAGCTAACCGGAACGCGTTATGTAGCAAAGATATAACACATTTCTTCCCACAATATTTCTTATTTTATGGCGCTGGAGGTTTCAGTAGTAGCACTTAGGTTTGGCACTTGAGAGGATGCGGGTTCAAATTCCCCTGTCCCCCTCCAGGCCATCCAGAATTCGGTTTTCCAAAAGTCCACGGCCGAATTCCTCCCCGTTCCCTGCCGTACCTCATCTTCAACTGCCTCTAAAGACATCGACCTCGACGAGTCTTAAAGACTCTTCCTCCCGCTGGTTAAGCATTACTATTCAGCTCTTTATCTTTCATATGGTAGCCTATATGCGAGTATCAACTAGAACTATGTTTCACCCAACAGTCAAACACAAAGACTGAGATTCAATAAAATTTCATAATGGTGAACTTGTAACAACGGAATTATGTTATAGGCATGCTTGATGATTTTCAGTTTTAAAACGGTGGTATCAATTATAAATATTAACTTTTGCAACATCTATAATAATACAATGCACAAAAGAGGGTTGTGAATAAACACAAAAAAATATCATTTTTAGGCAGATTTCGTTGTAAATTTGGTGCTAAAATGAAGTGAGAACGTAAGGCGGGTGGCAGAAGGATCATTCCAATAATTATCAAATTTATGACTATTTCATTTACATTACGGGATTTTAGATAGAGATAGTATTTGTTGGTTAAGTTTCTGCATTGTTCCTTGGCGAATAACTCATCAGATTTTCTGTTGCTCACTATCATAAAACGCCTTTTGTATCACATGCTGTCGTTTTTTGTGTCTTGAATAACTCGCATTTCATCATGTTTCTCACGTGCATTCAGTAACAGTTTTTCATTTCCTCTCACAAATATCAGAAAGTCAGTTTACTAACAATCATCAAGATTGTGTTTTTATCTCTAGCGAAAATCTTTGACCACCGTGATGACTAGCAACCACACCAAGACAGCAAAAATTTGAAATCCATTTGACTCAGTTTAATAAGCTTTAAGAGCCGTGAAAATCTTGGCGCCTCCTACCTCCAGTGATGTAATCTAAGCGTTGTTAGTAGGCAGTAAGCACTCTCGCCGGCCGGTCGGGAGGGCTTTGGTTCAATTCCTTGATACCAGTCAGTAAGTTAGATAATCATCTCATGGCTGCTGAAACTGGTGGATATAATATTCCAGTGAGTTGGATATATTGTCCGAGATAGATTGTACTCATTTTAAGATTCCTATTAAACTCTGTTACCACAGTTCCAGGGCAACCTTGCAAAGGGAGAGCTACAAAAAATAATTATTGGAACATGCTAATAGTACCAATAATTTATTTTACAGCACAAACAACCAAGCATAATTAATAAAGATGGAATCTATGGTCTAAGATAAGCTTGGAAATGTGTGGTAAACAAATAAACAATACTGTGACCGAAGACATTAAATCTTCAGCATCATATCTTTGGGTGATTTATGGTTGCTAGAGATTCTATAGTCTCCACACTATAAAATACGAGATCAGCCGGCCACAACGCCTGACTCACCAGGCAGTTTACCCTCTGAAGAAGACAATAATCATTTGTGATTACTTCATAAAAAGAGTGTTTAGTGTTTAGACGCATCGTTTAACATGCGTAGTTATTTACAACATGACAGTAAGTTTGATTATGGCCTTTCAGATAACACGGTACAACATGCAATTTCATTCTCTACTTAGGAAGTGCTGTTACCATTAAATATAATACTTTTCTTCCCAAGAAACCACACATTTATTCATCGATATATATTAGTACCTTTTGAGCGCACTCGGAAACATAGTCTTTAATTATTGCTCCAATTACGTAGAACTTACACTATTTCACTCTTTTAGATTTCCGCACAAAGTGCTGGTTTGGTTTAATTTCGTCATAGTCTTTTTAGACCCGTCACAATGATATATTCAGAATTTAACAAAGTCTACTACGGAACCCAAAGTTGATCCCTGTGGTACACAATTGCGGACGCTGTAGTGCAGAACTACAGCCGTGTTGTGCCTGAGTGCTTGCAGCCTCCCAGGAGGCGGTGTCCGGAGCGTGGCGTGCCGAGGCCCAACCCAGAACACTGCGTGACCCAATTGCTACCCGGAGGTAAAAATATTGTCGAGCGTCGGCCTGGTGGGCGGAGTCCAACGTCCCTCAGGTACGCTGGGCCCGCGCATCTGGCCGCCACGCAGCAAGCACGCGCTTCATGAAAATTCATCTCACCGCCGTCATCTGCCATTCCGGAAATTCGAATCAGCCGCAATCGGAAATGCTTCGACCGTTCAAATGAAGCCACCTACAGCCGAGGTAATATGTTACGAGTTTTCACCGAAATACGCGGGCAGTGAATGGTAAGGGGGAAACATATGGAGTGGAAGTAGCAGAGACCTTCAAAAATCCAATCACTCGTGGTGTACAGTGAAATATTCTTTGGTCATGATAAAACGCTATAGAGATTCAGCTCGAAACTTTGTTACGGATGAGCAGTTATATTAATTTGTCGAAGTAATGTCCTGTTTTCTTTTTTCAATACCCAAGTGAATCACTGTTGACTTTTAAAATGTGTATCGTAATTGCACTTCACAAAGTTAATCAAATATTCAATACATCCAGTAAGGTAACAAATGTGTATTGAATAGTTTTATCTCATATACATAAATATAATAAAACTGATGAAAATTCATGTCTGTACGCGAAATTGAGTTCCTAAAGGTAGTACCGTTTTAATCTTTTGATTAAAGAGTGACCAGAAACATAAAATGTGGATTTTTATGCCTTTCATTCTACTTGCCTATTACAGAATTGCAGAAACGTAGTCTCTATGCACGAAATTAATTTTAGAAAGGGTAATCGAAATGCGCTATAAGAATAATACAGAAGCAAAAAACATAAAATTCGAAAATTTTGCCTGTCCACCTGTCTCAATCTCTAAGTGTGTGCAACTAATGAACTGATTAAATTTTTCTTAAGGTTTATTTAAATGTCATAGAGCGCACGCCAATTTCCCTAAGTGCACATCATTTCCCCTTTCATGCATCCGCTTACTTTTACCCACTATGAATTTTAATTATAAATTATTTCAGCGTTTTTGGAAAATTATAAATTATTTCCCCTAGTAATTATTTCAGCTCTTGACTCTCTTACCTACGAAAGAAAATTTTTGCATTACCTTTGGCATGAAATCGTGTGCCAGCTTGTGATCATTATCAAATTTCCCTTCCATGTACCTTAATTCATCACCAATATCTTTCAACGCCTCAACAACAATATACTCCTTGTATACTCACAGCTTCAATGAACCTACACACTGTGAGAATGTACTTTATTTTTCCCTATTAATAATATAATTCTCGATGGTAATGAGGCCAAAACCGTAATTTTCGGTATTTTTGTCTGTCTGCGAACGGATCACGAGGATATTAAGAAAAGGTTATAAACAAATTAAATTTATGTCATGGTTTACCATATAGGGCACGACGGGAAAGTCTCCACTCACACAAATAGGGCACTTTTAATCCAGGTACTTTACATAACTGCCAAGAATGTAATCACATAAAATAAATTTTAATAAGTAAACAGTTATAGGTAGGTGTCTTTTTCTGTGACTGTTATTCAATCTAAAATTACTGGATGGATTTTCATTAAGATCGTATTGTACAGAACAATGTAACAGGAGTAAAATGAATTCCGACATTTGGAAGCTAAGAAATTAAAATAAGATACTCAATTTTAATTGCTCGATGGAAATACATCTGTTGGTTAGCAGACTGTTACAGACCTCAGGAAGAAGATGGAGCTAGCAGTCGAAAAAGTCATATTTTCACTGTGAAGACTTTACGGAAATTCTTAGTGTTGTGCATTAATGATGGCTCGGCCATTGAAATTGTCACATAAAAATACTCTACTAGTCTTCACACCTAATACTCTTGTTAGAGGACCGAGCGTGGTGGTGTAACGGCTAGCGTTCTGGCCTCGCATTCGGGAGGACGGCGGTTCGAATCCCCGTCCGGGCATCAAGATTTGGATTTTCAATGGTTTCCCCAATTCATTGCATGCGAAAGGCGGTAAGGTTCCTTCAAAAGAAAAGGCCATGGCTGAATTCCTTCCCTTTCCTTGCCTCCCATCCTTTCCCATCTCTAAAGACATCGCTGTTAGAAAGACGTAAAGCAAATAAAAAAATTGTTAGGGATACCTAATAACTGCTGCAAAATGTATACCAGTTTGGTAAATAATGATTCTAAATGCTTCGATTTTCATTTCCTATTTTTTTTTTTTGCTTATGGCTTTACGTCTTGTCGACTTCGAGGTCATTAGAAGCGGGTAAGGACTGGGGACAAGGAACGGGAAGGAATTCTACCACGACATTTTGAAGGAATTATCCCCATATTCGCCTGGAGTGATTTGGGGAAACCGTGTAAAACCCGAATCTGGATGCCTGGATAGGGATTCGGACCAGCGTCCTACCGTATGCGAGACCAGAGCGTTACCGCTCATCAACCACGCTCGCTAAGGGCTTCGTGGTACTTTAATAAACTAGATGGACTCCAACAGTTTGAATATTTAATCAACAGATTGAATAAAAAATTAAACGTAAGTTTTAAATAAAGTTCTCTTCAGTTATTGGAATAAGATAAAGCAATGTGAAATCAAAACAGATATTATACATTATTAATACTAATTGGTCAATAATAACTAGATTGTGGTACAGTGGTTGTCAAATAGGAGAAGAAATTTTACAGTAAATTATATCACTGACTGATTCATCGTATCCAGTAGATTGCCGTCATAGAGTTAACCATTGGTGGAAACTATTCGAGAAATTAATGATGTGAATTTCTTTTGTTTTCCGCAATTTGAAGAGTTTTCTAGCGTAGTGTGTTAAAATGATAAGCTGTGGAGTATTGATGGAAACCAATTTTGCTATCTCCTCCAGTAGACGAGTCACTATGAACTATTCGTATACCGCACATGCACGTCGATAAGTTTTATATTTAACTCAAACTATAGCAAAGAGGTTGTTAGCAATTGCACCTATTAACATATTATCCACTGCTGACCAATTCTCAACTAACGAAAATCCGATCACCAGAGGGGTATTTACTAGCTAACCAAACATCTAGCTCTAGAGTCTAGACACTGCCAAATTGCAGCACTTTAATCTATTAGAGAGAAAAGTGTGGATCATGCTGACCACCATAGATGAATGTGATGTTGAAATATAGTCTTCGCGGGTTTTCCGCCGTATGTTGTTGAAGAGAGACAACAACGAGCTTTCGGCGGCTGGCTCTGCCGCCATCTTCAGTTTAGATGTGTGCTGCAGGGAGTACCAGCGCTGCACTGCACAGTGCAGCGCTGAAGATGGCGGCAGAGCCAGCCGCCGAAAGCTCGTTGTTGTCTCTCTTCAACAACATACGGCGGAAAACCCGCTAAGACTATATTTCATCGATACGCCGTGAAAGCCTTCGTTCTCACATCAGAATGTGATGTTCTTATATGGTAGCTCAATTCTCTTCTGTGGTCGATCTATGTTTGTTCTTACAAAATTTAAAAATAATAGCGTTCAACAGTGAAGTCTTCCCAAGTGTACGCCATAAGGGTCTCATTTCGTAGGTTATGCCCTACACGTTCACAATATGTGTAGAGTTACTTGCAAGAAAAACGACAGAAAAGAACTGTTGTTCTTAACAGTATCGTCTCGTATTTATCCATAGCAAAGTGTATTAATCGAGACGAAATTTGTATTAAAAATGCTATAGTAATTTTTCTGGATACTGCGAATGCTATCACAGAATATCGGTGAACCTACATCGTTCTGGTAAACAATAAGTGTTTCCATTTGTGAAAAAATTGTAATGTGAGATAGAAGACAAAAATACAAAATTTGTAGTAAAATCACGAAAAAAAAGTTATTTGACTCCACCAGAAGCCATCGATTCGCGTCTTCCATCTGCGAAGGAAATTACTAGCATAAAAATCAATGATACACGATTATAAGAGATTTCTATCAAATTAAGGAAATACTCGTAAGAGCAAAGAACGTCAAATAGATGTGGAATCCATCTCCCGTTGTAAACAACCGACAGAAGTTTGGATGGCTGTTGTTACGTAAAGAACTCTAAAATCGTTAAATCTAGCTATGCTTCTACATGATTGTATGAAAAAACGCATTTAAAAAATACCCGTCACCTTCCTTTGTCTCGCTCTCTCTCTCAAACACAACATACATATATGCAGACGCACAAGCACATAAACTGAACAAATAGTTCCATAAGTAATTTAACGTTAGTCCTTTTAAGATTTTAATGACAGATGAGTAGATTCTTGAATTTAAGTGATGGAGGTTTAAAATGTTAATATAAAACAGTTTCACGAAATATTATTTAATATTAATAATTGTTTTCAGTATAACTCTTTCCTACTAGCGTTACTCTTTTTGCTTTACCATCATTTCTCCCACAACTTGAAGGCTTATATTTGTTTTTCTTACAAGATCTGTCTGGTCTCTCGTTTACGGCGAAATAAGTGTTGAATGAAAAGTTATTGTACCGTACTGGCTACAGTAAAAAAAAAAAATCATTTTTTACGAATATTTAATGGTTCAGTAACTTTATTTTGGTACATTGGGTAAATAGAAAATTATTATTTTTCAAAACATTTCGTACTCAATTAATAACATCCTTTCGCAATGTATTTATGGTTTTTTAGTGCCCTTGCAACATAATAAAGGGCATGTTAATAAATACAACGAAAATTGGCTACTATTAGCTCCAACTTACATTACGCTCTGTATAAATGAAGGCTTTTACACTCATGTTTTATTTCATAAATTAAATGTCCGGAGTAAACTGGTGACCTTGTTGGGTTGGAATGACACACAGTCTACAACTGTTAACTGCAGAGGAAAATATTCTGTTTATTAGTAGGGAGTCTCCTCATTCATCTAAGTTTTCTTTCACCACCATATTTTTTTATTTTTTTTAGTTCTGGGGACAAAAATTACAAATCAGGATGTTCGATGGGTGATTCTAACCCGCTTTCTCTCGAATGTGAGGCCATAGCGTTACCGCTCACCCACCATGATCGGTATAAATATTTTGTATACTCAATTTGAATGATATTTAGAAATAAGATCTACAGGCACTGGTGTTTGCAGATGATGTAGCAATATGGGATGAAACAGAAGAAGGAATACAAAACAAATTGAAGATGTGGAATGATAAGTTTGAAGAATATGGAATGAAATTGAATCCAAAAAAAACAAAAAAACTGCAGCACTAAAAATAAGCCGAAAGAATACAGACTTTCATATAAAATTACAAGACCACGAAGTTGAAGTTGTTGACCAATTCAGCTACCTGGGGAGCATAATTGCCAATAATGGTAGAAGTGAGTTAGAAATAGTGAGTAGAGTAACCAAAGGAGCCAACTTCTACAGTACTGTGCGAGGCTTACTATGGGACATGAAGGTTCCCAGAAGAACAAAAATTTTCTTGTACAAATCATATCTCATTCCTATTCTCACATATGCTTTGGAAACATGCGCACTAACATCAAGGGACCTTGGCAAGATCCAAGCATGTGAAATGAAGTTTCTTAGAACGGCCCTCCAGAAAACTAGACTTGACCGCATAAAGAATGATGAAATTAGATCAAACCTAGAGCTAAGGGAATCCATGGAAGAGAGACTTAGGTCATCAAGATTTCGATGGTTTGGGCATGTGAAGAGAATGACTAGTAAAAGACTGCCAAAAACTTATTTGGAAAAAAGGATACTGGGCAAAAGACCAGTGGGAAGACCAAGAAGAAGATGGACAGACCAACTGAAGGAGGACGTAGAGAGAAGAGGCTGGAATTGGGAGTACATCACAGACAGAGAAACCTTTCTGGACAGGAAAAGGTGGAAAACAATCGTCTATAATAACCAAGGCTCGTAAACCACACCCGGGAAACTGGAGATGGTCCCCAACGATAATGATGAATGTATCGCATAATTGTACGACTTAATAATAATATTAATAGAAATGCTTGAGTATATTCAGATTGAAGGTAGCATAGAGTGTAGTCGTTATACTGGACGGGGTGTCTGGCAGGCGTTGTATGTCAGCGTTGTGGCCGGTTCGTGTTCTGCACAGGCTCCAAAGTGGCTCAGAGTGCCCACCCCAGGGGACTCGTCTTGCTTACCGAAGCGAAGAGAAGGCAAGAGAGCCATCGTCCCGGCGGAGATTCACTCCAGTTAACCCAGTTGGGAATCGCCACCGGCCCTTAACGACACTGTGCGCATCATTATTGCTTCATCGTAGAACTCGAGTATCGAGAATGCGCTATATTGGATATGTACTACTTTGTAGTTGGGTGTTCTCATGCCATGCTCGCCTATACTTTTGCCTCAGGTGTTGTGGCACTTTGATGCTGTCCGGTGCTTGATAGAGGGTTAGTTGGTGGTTGAAAAAATTTTCAACGCCCTCACTTGCCCAGCTCAGCAAGAAAGGGATTAGCCCAGAATTGTGCACAAACCCAGAGGTTTAAAAACCAAATCTTTGCGCTGTGCGTATAGAGAGAGAGCACAGAACACTGTTGGTTGGATGGAGTCATTAAACTTGGTGACACCACAGTATCTTTCGGAAATGGGCTAACAAAGGCATTTACACTCTATCTTCCTTCATCTTACATTTATTCACAAAGCTAACGACACACTGCACTAAACATACAGACATCACAGTAATCCATACGAGGTGTCAAATGGTTGACGGAGCTTTGTGTCACTTACCTGACGTGAGTGGGTTGTTCGTTCTAGCACTCTTATTGCCTGCTGTGGTTGAAGATGTTTCCAGTCGGCATCTATAAAGATCTAGCTAGAAAAGAGCACAGATGCTTAGCTATATCTTAACTATAATGACGAAGGTAGCTTCTGGGAATGATCTCATGAGATAAGGATCAGTGGATTTATTGTAGAATGTTTGATGAAGGCATATAGTACAGGTTTTACACACTTCCGAGCAAAAAGCTGTGAAAAATATAGGAGGCTTTCCGATAAGACATGATAATAGTAGATTGTTTGACCCAAAATAATAGTGGTTGCTTTTTGAGCCAGCAGTATGGAGAATTTCGAAATATTATCTTAAAATTGTAGTTATTCACGGATTATAGAACTGTTCGCCATAATTCTACATTGTGCAATGCCTCACTTCCTTTGACACCAATTGGCTTCACTGTACCTAGAGGTAGGGAACCGATGATTGCAGTTGGCTAGGCATCATGTAGCTTTCACATGTACATCACATGCAGCGTTCCTGCTTCCTACGTGAACACAGACTGGGTCCATGTTTCTCTCAGTAAAATACAGTGCAAAGCTCGACCTTAGAGGACAGCACAGATTCACTCGGAGATGCTGGCGTGGTTTTACAACGCTAGGCTAGGCTCAGAATGCGAACTACCTTCTTAATGCTAATAATTCACTACAGAAGTAATACCCGCTACAAGAAAGCTGCCATTTAGAATTTACTTTCTGCAGTAATGGAGATAATTATCTCCAGTATTTTTAGTGAGAGGAAAGAAGGGCAGATGAAAATAATATGAGAACATGCAAATGGATAGTTAATGGAAGATGTAGCTGAGTAAGGACAAGGGTAATCTTTAGAATTGATGTGAAGGTACTGATGAAAAAAATATAAGGTTGAGGTACTGTTATTAGTTTTGTTCACTTTAAACCGATTTCTTCTAAATTTAAAAATTTGTCTTTATAAAGGGAATCTATTACCTTTTTTATGCCAATCGAGAACACAATCTTCTCCAAATCACGAAATTATGTTATACATGAATTAAATTAGTGTATTCAATATTAAATTTAGAAAACATTAAAAAACTTGCGAAGGCAATTAATTATTTAACTCATTTATCTTAACAATTATATGTAAATCAAATTACTGTTCTGCCATTAATATAGTCATCGGTTTAAAGAAATAAAGAATTGTTATTTTAAACATTCTATCTTCTGTATTTCATCTGCTACACATAACAACAGAACTACGTATGCTTTTCTTAAGACCAACAGTGTTCTCACAATACAAAGTAACATAGATTGTTGTTTTCACATATTCCTTCAGGTTAATGTTAAATTTCGGTGTGTTAAAACGGCTTCGTGTTAAAAGTGTAGAATGGAAATTGTTAATCCGTAAATCGTTAGTCCCATATTTTTAGAGAAATCGCATGATTTTGCAACGAGTTATAAGGAAAAGCCGTTTAACTTCACCACACACTATGCTGCTACATCGAAACATTTCTTACCTATAGAGTGAGGCTAAATACAGTGAGTTAAAAAGTGATGAAAATAAATGTTTAACGTTTTGATTTGCCTCTCGAATTTATTGCTTGATTTTATGGAAATCTGTGCTGGCAGTAAAGCATATTACAGAGCATCGCTTTCGAGGGTCTATTACACAGTGAAACGATAAGCGGATTTGAGATCGAGCCGTAATGCTGTTACCGCAGTATTCGCAGCGGCTTCGAGGACAGCGAATGCAGACAACTGTCCCAAAGCTCTCACCCCAACAGGGACGACCTGGAAGAGATATGGCTCACGGTGTCTGTTTTAATCACATCTGATCAATAACATTCGCTCTGATGATGCAAACGACAAATCACTGGACATCCGTAGGAAACTGATCCAGTTTCATTGCCTACCAATGATTTCGTTTTCCATACTTTTCCAGAATAAGGTTACGCAAATATTTCTTTTTTTGTCTCATGCAGGTTAGTGTAAATTACAATTATATAAGGGGAGGGGATTGCTGGAAGCCTCGCCATAACCAGACCCAGACTTTTTAGGCCTTCATTTAACCCTGTGGGAGGAATGTTTGTGTTGATACATGTCTCCATCATCCTGCGATTATGGTAACATATTTTGTGTTATTTTGTTTGTGAAATGTGTAGTTTATGAGGACCTAGGTGACTCCAAAAAACCGCTTAGTAGCGAAAATTAGGACGGCCGGTTTGCGGGGCTCATGATTCGAATATGGTTCTGTTGTACCTCCTTGATCCAGAGTGATGGTGCCTTAGTATTAAGCAAAATTATCGTGTTCGGACTGTATCACTTCTCTTCTCTTCTCTTAAATGTCTACTAATGCATATAATTATTCGTGTTTTATTAAGCTTCCTAACAGTGTGTGATTGTTGCGCACGTATCTCAAGTATTTTTAATGTTTTATTAACTGTTTGAATTGAGAAGATTTAATAATTAATGACTTTTCGTAAACCATAGAACACTATCTCAGCCTTCCGTAGTTTGAACCGGATTTAGTACAACGTCCAATATTTGAATACTCTTTAATCTATATCCATGTAAATGGGATGTACTGTCGGCATCAATCATGCCATTATAGCTTAACATATTTAAATGAAATTTGGCACAAAGTTAGTAAATTGTGTGCGAAGTGACATAGGATAATTTTTAACCCGCAAAAACGAATAATTCCTTTAGAAATTGCCATTATCAATTCGCAAAGTTCAAAAAGAGTTTTCTACTTCGTACAAGGCAGTGACAAGTTGGCTCTTTGCTTTCTACGTAGGTACATCTCAAACACTTCTTTTCAGAAATAAAAGAAAAAACCTTCTGATATATGCATATGTGTGTTTAGGTTAAAAGCGCTGAAACTTATGCACTTGGCAAATAATAGTTAGGAAGCAGGAAATGTAAATCTGTACTTAACCTTAATTTTTTTTTAGTCCTACTGTTGGTACGTTCAGGAAGAGACATCTTCAACTGCATACCTGAAATGGTTTAATCCCTCAGGTATCACACCATAATTCCGTTCGTAATATACTTCATAATATACATAAAAAATCAAAACTTAAAAAAAAAAATTACAATGCTAAGAGTATACTAGCACAAATGTCGGTTAACTAAAAACGTGACAAAATGGTCGTGTGCGAAATGTTTTTGTATGTTCATGATAAATATATAACGGATCCGATTCCACCACGGTTCAGTTTATTGCCTGTGTGTCCCTTTTTTTTTCCTTCTATGCACTCTCTATAAAATTACAAATTATTTTTATCAAAATTTAAAAAAAGAAAACTAACCCTTTTTTTTTTTGTCCAAAATATTTGTAGAAATCATTTCAAATAGTAGACTACAATAAAATAAAAGTGTTTTTTGCATACTGTTATATATTCTCCAAAAACTATTAAATCCTTCACTTAAAACTAATGTATTCAATGGTCTAAGGTAGAAACTTTTCGTTACAAGAAGCCATATTACGAGTAGTTTACATCGCAATTCACGTCGTCACTGATACGCCGCTATTGAAAGCAGCTTATTTATTACGAATAATAACTAAACTCCTGCTGCCTCATGCCATAACAAGAACAGTCTGGTCCAGGCAGCATTTCAACCTAGCCACTATCTCCGCTAATAATGACACTGGAAAATCAAACGATACGGAAACACCTTAACACTTTAAACTCATCGGAAGTAATTTCGAGTAGTAGCAACATTTTATATATCAGGATTCCTAATTACCATAGCATAAATTACCACAATTAGTTTCATTATACACCTTCAGTATAAACGGCAAATGGGCTAAATCACACGCAATAACACAGTCACTGTACCGCAATGTAAACTTGAACCGCAATATTAGCGTAGGTTCTGTTCAGAGTTGTAATGAATACTGGACTTTCCGTTGTATAGCGCAAATTACTAGAATTTTGGTATACATTTTTAAATTACACTGGTTTAATAATTATCATGATGCTGACGCCATAGTAAAGAAATTCGACATATGTTCATTATTTATTTTACTTCACTTTTACGAGAACTATATTGCCAGCGTCATTATTCAATTTTTTAGTGATTTATTTGATATTACAATCTCAAATTGTGGGTCAAGTTTATATCGCCATTCATGAAGTCACTAACATCGAATACAGTGACTATTAATGCGTGAGAGATAGAAGCTTTGAGTTTCTAGCGACAATATTAGTGGAGTTTGTGGCTTGGTTGGATTGCAGTCGACCAGAATGATAACTGAAACGTGATAAGTATTTTAAGTTGCTTTCTTGAGCGCCAATTTATTGACGTCGTCTATCACATTGTGCTGAATTTGTATCAAAAGATCTACAATAATAGTTCCGCAGAAGTAAATATAAATCGTACTCAGCCTTAAATTTTTTAAATTCGTACTGTCGCTAAGTTCACAAGGAGTTGCGGGCATAAAATATTATGCCACTTCATGTATCTCATAGTAATTCCGTTCGTAATATATGCGTCATAATATATGTGAAAAATCAATTTTTTTAAAAAAATGCTGATTTTCAAGCAGCTGTACTAAGTTGTGGTTAGTTTGAAATGTCGCCTAGACCAGACTTCCTACTAATATTCCATGGTGTACAGTGGATTTGGAGTGGAGAATGTGGCTGCCAGGCCGAATTCTGATTATAATGACGTCATAATCGCCTCAGGACATCCAGTGTGCGTAATAGTATTTTTCGGCGTGTATAAAACTTTTTTTTTCTATTTCCCGGCTTTAAGGTAGTTTTGTTGTAAAGAGTAAAAGACAAGGAAAAAGATAAGTATGTTTTCAACCCCAAAGGAGAAATTTTTCTGCTGATTGTACTTTGAACAAAACAAAAACTTTTATATTATAACACACCTTAAAGCGAACGAAGTTGCGGGTAACTGCTAGTACCAAATAATTCTCTACACCTGTGGTAAATGCCGTATCGTAAATGTTATTTTAGTAGCACATCACCGAGCGTGGTGGGTGGCCTCTGGCATCGAATTTGGAAGGAGGCGGATTGGAATAACCGTCCGGGCCTCCAGATTTTTGTTTTCAATGATTTCCCCAAATCACTCCAGGCGAATGCTTCCTTCGAAAGACCATGGCCGAATTCATTGCCCCCAGCCCTACCTCAAGGCGGCGTAAAATCATAAGCAAAGAAAAAAGAAAGTAGCGCACTTTAAAGCAATGCCGTACCTGACCAGGGGTGATACAACGTACGCAGGTTCAAATTCCAACTACGGCGTATGGGATGTCATGACGAGAACGTTTCTGACTGCTTTCGCGAAATAATCAATGCGAATTGTGGAATGGTTAACAAGTTTCACCCTATACATTATATTTTTCGTAAACAAAACACAAACTTGTCAAACAGATATTAAACGTTTCATAGACCAATGTTAGCATTAAAGTTCTCCAATCGCAACAGAGACAGATTCTGTGATGGGCAGTCAGGTAAACACTGTTATCGCAACTGTAGAATCAGAAAAACTCATGGGTAATTTGATATATCATTGAATACACATGTCTTTGGAAGTAATTAGCTTCGAAGAGTACAGTAATAGCAGATATCAAGTAATAGGTCTAGTATGGTTTCTGAGTAAAAACCTAAAGTTAGGAGTTGTAGCAATGCAATTGGACGAATATTTCCTCACTCACTTACTGTAAGTAAAATAATACATTTTAACCAAAGCAATCTTTGTTTTAATCGTTGTTCCAATAAATCACAAAAGTCACTGCACTTTCATCAGACGAAGTTTGGTGGGTGAGCGTTAACGCTCTGGCCTCTCATTTTGGGAGGACGCGGGTTTGAATCTCCCTTCGGGCATCCAGCTTTTGGGTTTCCACGGATTCACCGAAACACTCCAGACGAATGCCGGGATGCTTCCTAAATAGGTCACGGCCGAGTTCCTTCCAGTTTCTTGCATCCATCCTTTCCCGCCTCTAATAACATCGACTTCGACAACGCGTAAAACCATAAGCAAAAAAAAAAAAAAAAAATATCTTTCAGCAGATTATTGTTACCTCTGTAAAAGTAGCTCTAACAGTAATGATTGTGGCCGAAAAAAATTAAAAGAGAAAAGAAAAGTCTATTGGTAACTGATAGAAACAAATAATTTATAATCTGAAATCTTTTGAAATAAGAAATCTAACGCGATCTTAGAATCATTTATGCAACTAATCATCACTTTGACATAAGGATTCGAGAAAATTAGAGGCCAGACTAATGCAATTTCCACACACCAGCTTCATTTTAGTTTTTATGAGTTTATTTACTGACAAATACCATGTACCAGATTTTTGTCTTCAAACGCATCTTCACAAATACATCAAAAACACAAGAGTTAACATCATTGAGATGCAGATGGTAAACATCAGTGGACACAATATTTTAAAGGCTGTAGATCTGGATAACCAGTAATTCTCAGGAAAAAATATGTATTGAAACCTGTAAGGAAACAGTTCCTTACCACTTAGCCTTTGTTTATTATATTATTTTTTGGTGTATACTGTATTAATATGTTTAGTTGCTTCAAATTTATTAAGAATAGTACGAATTGTTCTGTGTAGTAGAAAAAAAAATTGGTTTAATTTGGTACGCTGGGCGTATGCACCAGAGAGTAGTGTAAGCATCTGTGAGTGGGAGTATCTTTGTGCGCCAGTGCGCAAAAAGATGGCGGGCGCGGACATCGCTCGTTGTGGGAGTCTGCGAAATGTAAAATGGTGGGCTGAGGCTTGTTTTGGTTGCCTCGTTAGGAAAATGCAGTACAGTACAATTTGTAAACAGAATTAAAAAGGCCATTGAGGGATAAGATAGGAGCGAGTAAAAAGTGGTTATATGAACTGTGTAAAAGTTATGTAAGAAGTACAATGCGAAAAATATGTGAATTTATAAGCGAGTGGAATTTTTGATTGTTGAGAGTCCGATGAGAGTCTTATTCACTCCTCAAATCCAATTCTTGGGAATTGCAGACGGAGTGTAAACAAATTTAAAAGAAAAGAAAATGACGTAAATGTTGCTTCGCGTGAAGCAGCAAGAACGAGAAGAAATATTACATCTGGTTCTCGTGACAAGGACGAGAACGAACAGTAGAATATTTAGAAGAGGCTTTCCGTGGTAGAGACGAGGAATTATTTACAAACCTTACTGAAATTAGAATAAAATATAAAGGTCAAATCACAATTCATTTTTTGAGTGATGAGGTGGGGTGTAAAGTATACTTCCCCCTTCTGGTCTCACCCATTTCTGATCCAGGTGCAACGCCAATTGGCGTAGCGTGTCGTATCGGGCACTGTAATGGCTCATGGTTATTCCGGACGTATTAGCGCGTGCGTGCGGGGGGCAGCCATCTCGCCCAATAACTCAGCCGCCCTCCACGAGGGCCGCGATTTGAATGGAAAGAGCCCCGGGCGGCAAACAACATCCATCAGCGCAGCGGCCGACAGCGGAGCTTTGTGTCCCAGTCAGCGGCACGCTGCACTGGTCAAACTGGAGGACCAACACAAAGCCCAGTCGGACAGATTACAGTTCTTTCTGAAAATCAGTAATAAAATGTGTAGGGCCTACCTCGTTTTATCTCAAGCAACGTCAAAAAATGTATTGACCAGTGTTGCATATTCCTTATGACGTAATCAATTATTCTAAAAATCATGCCATGGAGCATATATGTGTTTAAAAAAATACATACTCTAAACCAAACGGGATGTGTTTGTGACGTTTTCTTATTTTACCGATCATTTTGCTCTAAGATCTGTCATGTAAAGTTCCGTTTCTGGTTTCTCTGCGGCAGATAATAAATAAGAACTTGTGACAACCATACAATCATTTTTATTGTTTTATTATTGTTGTTATTAATATTTTATCTGATCACCTATAAGTGTTATGAATAACAGAATTAGTATTTGTAAATTAATTAGTACTTTTGTATGGTTCCACAATCCGTAGTTTTGTATAGCATTTGGGTAGCGTAAGTCAATTCTCGTTAGAATTGTAAAAATCTTTGGCTTTGGCCAGCAACAGCTGGACGGTTGCAGTGGATGATTGGCGCCCAGTCTGTCAGTCTGTCAAGAACGTATGGGCTGCACATTAAGGGAATTACATAAGAACGTGAATTGTATTAGTAGCTTGTGAAATTGTGGCACGAGAGTTTAAATGTTGATTTCAAGTAACTGTGCTAGAGAAATTAAGTAAGATTTCTTTCAGAACTGTGATTATTACTTCCAACATTAACAACTATACCTAACATTTGTTCGCGGTTATAAGTTATTAATTATATTTAATCTTATATCTTTAACGTGCAAAACGGCTCTAATGATTTGGATTAAATTTCATATTTAGATAACATTTTGCTTTTCAAGTTTATCTAAATAGATGACCTCCCTGGAAATACGCAATTTTAAGAAAAACCAGCAATTCTTTTATTTGGTATCTTGAAAATGACTCGAACACCATCTAGTAGAAGTTTCAGGCACCAGTAAGCCTACTAATGTTAGTTAAGTTTCTCTTTGGTTACAGCAAGGAACTCTTATTTCTTTAAACGAACGGTTCTTATATACTAGCTGACGCGTGTGAATATTTCGCGCAGTATCGTTGTCAGTCACTGAATGGTAATACAATAATGTAAAAATAAGTAAATGGAAATATATTTTTTTTGAAGAAATATATTTTATTTTGAATAATAGTAATAAACATCACTTTCATTGTAAAAATTCGTTATCATTAGATATTGGCTGTACAGGATTGGCCACGTGCCCCAGGCCCGAGCAAAGGCCGTTCTGGCTGCGATTTTAGCCGAATTTACGAAGCCATCAAGACGAATGCTGGAACGACCTCCAATCTTGATACTGGTATCTGTAATTAACAGATACGCGTCGAGAGTTTAAACTTCTTCTTTTATTTTATAATATGTTGATTTCGAAAAGCATATCACGAAATCTTATAATCCATAGCACAGAATTATTTGCATACTTCAATTAGAACTGCTAGTGGCGCAACTGAGTGTCTGAATAATTATTACGTAATGATAGCAACAGTTAGGCTGTCAGACCTAACCTCAATTCGTATATACTGTAACTGCTATAATCTGAGTGCCAAACGGCGGTTTATGAAACGTGAAGGAACAATCCAGTAACACTTTCGACATCCTTGATAATACGAAACCACAAAATAAACGATACACTGTGTCACATTACGATAGTTTAACGCACCTATCAATTCCGATGCAAAGATCGATTAGCGAGTGTAAAGTCGATTATTGACTTCAACGATCTAGTGGGAGCATCAGTATCAGAGTGTATGTGATATAGCGCGCGAGTTGTTACAGTAAAAGTGTGCGCGGGAAGAAATGATCGTACCGATCTGAAAAGTGTCCGCCTGTTGAGAAAAGCCTTTTGGAGAGCTACCGCGTCGGTAAAGTACCCAGTGACATTCATGTACATTTAAAGACAGTCGTATGTGTTATGGCGCACGAACTGTTACAGTAAATGAGTGCGCGGGAAGAAAAGATTGTGCCTAACAAAAAAGTGTCACGCCTGTTGAGAAAGTCTACCGCGTCGGTTAAGTGACTAATGAACCTTATGTACTCCTAAAGACTGTTAGTTACGTAGGTCGTTCACTAATGTAGAAAAAGAAATATCTTGTTGTTTCGCTTGTGTTGATTGAAAGAAAGTTCTCACTCGCTAAGAACTTGCAAATCTTCGGCAATTATTATTCAGGGTGATCCTTGTACAAGAAAATAATAAATATGGTTCGGTGGTCGGAATGTAACTACTTATAGCTGTGCAATAAAAAGTGTTCTTGTGTTGATATACTTGGAGTGTGTTGAGCAGTAAGTAACTTTGATAAATCATTTCCTTCCCCACCAAACCAGGCGACCGTTCTTATAATTTACCCCTGAATAATTTCCTTTGTTTTACGAAGTTCCGATAACCGTCAAACATGGTCAAAGCATAAAGAGAATAAGTGGTGATTGTGAACTGAGTTCTCGTCATCAGAACTTATATTTCAAGAACATATCATTTAATAAAGTTATTTTACAACTGTTACTAGTTTATTACATAACAAGATACAGACTATAAATATTAAACTCAACTGTAGCAAAACGATTTAAAATATTAACACAAATTATTTAATGCTCGATAAAAGAACGTTGGACATTCTGTTCCGTTACAATAGGTTCTGATTTCTATTGCTGTTTTTTGTCCTGGATTTCCGCCAAGCGCAGGTAAAGAAACAGCTTTCAGAACTTATTGTAGATACTACTCGCTGTAGTTTGCATGGGAGTCTTGAATGCCTACAGTAAAACTTAACCGACTGTGCCTTATTGACGTGTCGAGCCCGGCTGTTGAATCACATACTAACAAGTTACTACTGACACCGAATCAGCCTCTAGTTCGACATCATGCACTGAACATTTACTGGTAACAAACTTTCTCTCCAGAATTGCTGAATATCATTTCAATTGTAACATTAATCCGAAATAATTGGCAGTTGTAAAATTAATCTGAAATTATTGGCGTACAGAGTAGTTCAATATCTGCTTAGAAGAATCGTAAACTATATTATAACTTCTATGGCGACATACATTATCTTAAAGGAAATGAATTGTAGATAAGACATAGAAAACTGTTTGATTTTAGATATTACAATTCTGCGTAAATCTAAATAGCGGAGAAAACACTTCTGTTGAATACATTTATGGAATAAGTTATTTGCTTGTTTCTCTTTACATTATGAGTAATATTAACTTCTGAAGTAACGATTTTTGCAAATCTTTTATATATGAGAACGCCATTTGAAATTGGAATTAAAGTTTTTTCTTGTGTTACAATCTCATTGCATTGGGAGGACTTGTTTCTGGCAGGCATCATTCTTTAGTGACGCTACTCATGTGATTAACATTGCAGGAGACTTTTAAAAGAAAGACATGCGTTCAAAATTCTTACTCTGATCTCATTTAATGGTATATCACAAAATTAAAGCCTCGTTATGATCTTTCGAATTATGTTAGACACAAGTAAACTATTCCCACACATCTTATTACTCCCAGCGAGCGATTGTTTTATAGATTCTTGCAATTTCTAGAAATACTCTAAACGGGAAAAAGTATTCAGTTAGCACAAACCTAACAAACCAAATTTTGAATTTAATTGATAAACATACATAAATGAAGCACACAGATTAAAAAGAACACACAACCTAGCCAGCTATCAAAGATTTAGGAAATGAACACGTCTTTAAAAACAAAAAATTGCTGAACCTCCCTCGCACACTCACATGATCCAGTACAAATGGTAATAATGAATTACCTCGAATATTAAAAGAAGGAAGCAGTCGGAAAAATCCAACTAGCGGAAATGAAATGACACACTTAAGTCTCAACCAGCTTTTCTCAACGATAACCAGTAAAACCTCAACAATAATAAAATTCTACAGGGCACTAACTTACATGGGTCTCATTTTTTAACTATGAGTATATTATTAACAATTTGTACTTATTGTACTGTATAATCATGACGTAATAAATCTAAAAGTATTTTCTGAACTACTATGATAACACGGTTATGAAACTTGGAATTTAAGTACTAAAAGTGGAACAGTTTTTAATAATCTACTTTTTGTTATAATATCTTTAATTCAATTACAATTAAAATTTTAATTTTATGCCTGCGGACCACATGTAACATCTTCGCGGACCTCAGATCAGGAATCACAATAATGTCTCACATACGTTATGAAAGATAATGTGTGCAGTCTATTAGAACAAAACTATAAAACAGTAAGTATATTCTTACTAACGCAAGTAGTTATTTATATATTTAAAATAGTAATATAGCCTTGTTAAACTAATAAAAGAATCGTCGCTTCAAGTTAAGAGGTAAAACAACGACGAAGTTCAAGTACAAAAAGTGAATACAGAGAATACAAAACGAATCTGGGGAAAACTCAAAACAATTAAAAAATGCTGAAAATAATTGCATACTACTAAATTTTGCTGAGGGAACAACATTCTCAGTATTTAAAACTAAATTAAAATAATATTTACATCCTGTAGTTGACGGGAAATTGGCGATTTGGATTTTTTTGAAATATTTATTCTCATTTAAATGTATAATGCTATTATCTCACTGCAAAAACGAGAAGTTTTATAAAATAATTAAAATTAGGGAAATACCTAAAATTAATACAATTACAGTTGTCTTCAGAAAATACTTAATTAAGGCATCTGTATGGATGAGCAATCATGTGAAACGCAATTAAAACTACACAGTCGAAAATATCTAATAGTATTAGAGTGTTACAAGAACCAACAAAATTTAAATAATTCAACAAATTTACACCAAACTAAACATACTGCAGATTTACCTCGTTTTAATTTTAAAAAATCCTTATAAATCCTTGTTGCAGCCTGCGATTTAAAACTTTCGACACATGTTTGTAAAACAGTACAGGTAACCTGAAACACTCTCTTTGTTTATGTTTAACTTCCCGGAAGAGACCATTCGAACGTTTGAATTAATAATTAAACTAAATGACACATTACGTGAATACCCTCCTGGCTAATGGACTACAGGACTCTACCCTCACTGAATATTAATCGGCACGGAAACGTTTAAAATTCGCCTCTTGCACCCGGAATAAAAAGAACTAAAGTTAGTAGCACTGCGTCAGAACCAGAGGTAAATATGCGCAAAATATTGTAGTTAACAATTATGCAGTACCGAATGGCGACAATCTATTGTGTCTTCCAACGTTCGTTTTATCGCTTCTCTAATCAACGCCGCTTATTTAGAATTCTGAAAAGCATTTAGAATTTTCAGTTGTGCTTAACTTTGAAAGGTAACGTGAGTTTAACTTTAGTGTTAATTGTAAATTATTCAAAGAAATTTTTTGAATGGCATAACAGTCAGTCATATGAGCTGTCCTCGAGAAATATTGTCAGTATAGAAGTCTCCGTGATAACCGAAAATGAATTTTGTCAATAAAAATAATATAAGTAAAAAGAATAAACAACAAAACAGGAAACGAAAGACGCCTCTACAAATGGTTCCATGGGTATGAGATAATAATTGCTTGTAAAACTGACATGTGCGACAAATTTGTGGATTTCAGTTGATTTAACCTTATGGCAGCGCTGCAATGCTTACGTCAAGCTGTGTGGAGTGGAAAAGAAACAAAAACGTTTTAAAGTCCAGTCTTGACGTAAGCGGTAATTCTACAACAGGCCTACTTCTCTAGAATCGTTTGATATAAAATAAATAATTCTTGCTACTATTTCGAAAGTAATAAATAGGTAAGTGTTTTGAACCGCAGTTACAAAAAATTACACTTTTACTGCATAAATATTTGATAAAATCATATAGTTCTTTGTATGTTACGCTGTTAATATTTTCTTCTTAGTCATTCGTTTGGAAATACTGATTTAACTAAAGGAGATTCAGATACTAAAATAATAAATAAAATCAGCGTTAAGGTTTTATTTGATACTTTTATACTGAATGTTTCATATAAGCGTGGTTAGTAACATATCTAAGACTTACTATTAAATCTCCTATGAAAATTCAAAATAGGATACACGACAAGGACGAAACCACAATTATTTTGAGAGTGCCTGATAAAAAAATAATCTGCGACCTCGGCGTTGGGTTAATATTAACTTGTGGAAAACAACTCATGAAATTAGGTCTCTTCGACTTTTAAATTTTTATGTGATCTGATTTCAGGCTAGACTGAGACAGTTCGATTTGTATCTGAAATTATTAAAATTATATTAGTAATGAGACAAGATCATATATCTGAGAGATTCGTTTAAGTTGTGAATGGTACTAATACTATTTTGGAAAATAAATGACTTCATAACGTATATGTATTTATACAGATACTATCGATAGAATATGAACTCTCTGCATTTTCAGTTAATTTATTGCTCTTATATTTTTGTGTTAATAGCTGCATTTTTTACAATTTCGGAGCCGAAAATTTCAGGATGTAATCAAAATTGTTAGTGTGCAAATAAATTTGGGTAGCAGATGAACCTCTGGCACTTGCCATCAAATTAATCTGTTAGGAAGGAACTTACGTATCGAAAATAATTATTTACTATTTTTTCGTGTATTTAGTTTAATGGTGTCAATGTTCCTTATTAAATTGATACGATATCTACAGAGGAATCAATACTCGATTATTCTTTATGACCGAAGACAATTTATCCTCTTCGTTGCATTTCGTGTGGCACCGGATACTCCAATTTTATGGGCATGTTAGGATCAATTTGTTCAGGAAAGAAAAAAAAAAAAAAAACTTACTATAGTTTTATTTTATTTTGTGTCTTCAAAGTTCGTCGGTTCATTTGTATAGGATATCTCTGTTGATGTAACATTATGTCGGTTGACAGTGACTTGTGAAGAATAATAACTCCGTGTGTGGTTGAGGTGTCGTCAAATCACAAATGACAGCTGAAGTATAAAGCCAGAGTTGCCAACCCAACACGGTGTTCTTAAAATCGGAATTGCAGCAGCTCTCCTGATTCTAGCGGTTACTTTATCACCCTGTCTCACCAATCTGAGTCAACATGCGACAATTCAGTTTTACGATAACGGGTTCCGCCACGGCTGCTTCTCAAAACATTTCCGGTTTAAGTGTGCCTACAGTCCCGACCAACGGCCCGCAACTGCTATCCGTTATTACATGATCCGTTTTCATGCGAGGTTTTATGAACCGGTGCTATATCTGATATTCCTTCCCCAAACAAAATGTTTAACAGCAGGAATCCTCCTACTCTTTCTGATTCTGCAGTTAGGTTTGTTGCAGTTTTTATTTCATACCTGTAGCAATAAACTGTTCAGAGATACAGTGCTCGGTTATCCGGCAACGTTGTTTAAAGAATAACTGTGCCATAAAGTCGTGTACTATTAATCTCGTCACAGCACATTGACTGAACCACTTAGGATGCGATCAGCTCTGACTCAAATTTCAAGGTAAATTTTTTCCAGTTTGTTGATTCTATACATATTTACGTAGCCCTCTAGAAAATACTAGAATAGTTTACAGTTTTTTCATTAAGAAATGAAAAGATAACAGGCGTTGTAACGGAATAGTGACTTTAACCCACTGTCTAACTAACTAACAATCTTCTTGATTTAAAATAAACTCGCAATCACTGTATTTTCATCACATTTTCTAGTAAGATAGTATAATAAATTCAAGTACAACTAACTTTTTCTTTTAACGTTTTTGTGTTAATTCATTACATACTTAAATGATATTAGTAATTAGTAAATTGATTTAAATCGTATTTACAAAGTCTGATTGACCGGTTCAACCTGCAACAAATGTTAACTTTCCCGACGTAGGGTTGGGTTCTGGTTGACTGCCGTTGCCACTGTGTTTTAGAGATCATTAGATTCTAAACGAATACTCCAGCACCTTTGCGTACTTTATAAGCGAACGGCGCTCATTACTAAAATATTATAGTCTCCAAAACATTAAAAAAAAAGTAATAGTGGAATATTAACTTCGCCATAGTATCATGCGGTTGTAAAATTTACATTTTGATTGGTAAGTGAATAAATTATTTCTAACGGCCGAAATGTCATATTAACTAATCAACATTTAATACCAATAAAAAGTAAAACTTGTTCACTGTATCCGTAAGGTATGAAATCACACTCCCGGCCATGGTTTCAGAACTAACAACTACTAAATTGTTAGTACTACATTGAGGTTATGCTCGTTACTTAATAACAATTCTTTCTAGTTAAGGAATGAATTCCAATTTTATCGTGTTTTATACGACCTGGCAAAGATTAAAACTAATATTGCACGACATAACTTACGTTGCACAGATTTACTTAGATTAGCTTTCACTATCGCAATATTACTGACGCTGCTATTACAGATGGAAGTAAGTAGTTCCAACTGCGTCAGCAATTAAAACATTGTAGTATAAAACTGAATCACGAGTATTAAAAAAGATAGGTGTAAGAATCCGAGTTGATTTTGTGTCAACATGAGATGCAGTGAATGTCTTAAATTCGCTTGTCACTGAAGCTTTGATTTTTTGTCGGCAACATTAGCAGAGTTTGTGGTTAGGTTGAAATGTAACCTGGACCTAGATGACAATTTATTGGTATTGCAACAGTGTAAAGTACAAGAAATTGCGTTCAACATTATTTTTATGATAATTCTACTTACTTAAACAACTGCGAATAGATGACTTGTCAGAACCTTCCGTTCGACCCGTAATGTTTGACAGGCTTTGAAGCTAGTCAGTTTATAAATGGAAGCCTACTGTTCTTCTCGTACAACGCATTGGAATAACGTTATACGTCTCGCCGGTAAAATTATGACAGTATGTTAACTAAAGCAAGCTGTGTCCTTCATCACCTTTTAGTGGACAATATTATAAGTCTCAGTAAAATAGCATTCCAATAATAATAGCCTGGGAAAAAGTGTAAAACAGTGAGATATTTATAAGTAAGCTTCCTGTTTTATTGCAGTGCTTCCTTTGTAAAAAAGAAAAAGAAAAACCCCAACAACAACAACAACAACGACGACGACGACAACAACAACGAAGACGACAACGACAACAATGACTACGATGACAACAACATAAGCTACACAATAAACAAAACCCTCCTTATGGTCGTATGATCTTTAGCCAACTATTCCGCTGATACACTTAAAATAGTAAGCGTCTCTTTTACAATACTTTTATTAGAAAAAAGCGGATTATAGCGTAATAATAAGATAAAAACCCTACTTCTTCTATAGTTTTAAAAAACTTTTTCCCTTCGAGCTATGTCGCCTGGTCTTGTATAAGTTTTCCGTTGCAATAGGAAAAATTTCATCTTAGAAAAATAAATATAATGCAAATAAAATAATACTTATGAATAATTCAGCAAAGAATTTAAACATTTTTTTGTTTTCTTTGGTAGGGGAAGTGCTTAATTTAATAACTTGGCGATTCTAACTCAGTTAGGAGTTGCAGGATTCTCGGTGAATCAAAATTCAAACTAAAATCGAATGTTGGAGCACTCCTAGCAATTAACGCAGGCTCTTTGTGTCTGGCTGCTATTTACTCGGCGGACGTTAACAGCAGCAACAATTGCTATCCCAATCAGCCCTAATTATAACAGCATCGACCGTATTCCTTTAACAATACTGCAGCGGTCACAACACTCAATAACGACGGAACCACATCGTCCGAAATAATACAACGGAGAACACACAACTGAAAATCGGTAGTGATCAGAAATTTTAGATCTTTGCCTCAATCTGGCAGTGAAACACATATAATCGTTACTGATCGTTGTACGATGATTGTTCTCGGTTGGTAGAGAGATACAATGCTGCGAGTCGAAGGTAAATTTTTCCAGAGGTTCATATGTATTATGACACTCTAGCATTTCTCTAAACCTTTCTGTGAGTAATATTGCGTTTGGAATTTGTTTGAAGGGTTAATGTTTCATGTAGTGACTTCATTAACTTTTTCAGTGTTTTCTAAAGAATATCATTTCAGAAAATTGAAGAAATAAATGACCAAAGTTACATAATCAAAATACAATAATAACAGAATGAAAAACATAATTATCTTTGTTGTGGCGTGAGCTTTGATGAGTATCACGTAAAGGGATGCTGATTTGGAATGATGTGTGATCTGAGGCATCTATCTCTTCTGGGATCCAACGAATTATCTTTTTTGCTTTGTTCCTTGCCCACATAGAGTCATAAGTTATACAGAGAATTTCAAAGCTTCATATCGTGAACATCCCTCCCGAATTAGGTGCAGTACGTTTTGGTGATGTTTCCTGGAACCTTCAGACAGAAATTATAGAATACTGAAACACGTATCCAATACCAGTCTACTATGAAATTCAGAGTATGCTCATAACGTACCTCTCATTATACATTTTTTCCATCCATAAAGCAATGAATTAATTTAAAACCATTAAAATAATGAAATTTAGATGCAATTTCAATTTTTATGCTCCCTCTTGTTAAATTCCATTATTTTGTATCCATTGTATGTTTGTAAGTTTACGCTTTCAGTCAACTCGGCAGCAAATACTGAAATCAGTAATAATATAGTGAAAATTACCGAATGATTTATAATTTTGTGGTTTCAACATTTTTCAAAAATTTCTATTTAATAAACTTAACAAAATTTGAATAACTATTTCAGTTACGGAAAATTAAAAAATAAGTTTTATTTCAAATTGCAGTTCAAAGACTGTAATGTTGTGCTTTATCCCCGTTCCTCAAATAAATATGATCCTACTTTAGTAAATTTGACTGAACTATAGCACTTGAAAATTTCAAACACAATAAATTTTATTATTTCTAAATTTTCAACTAATTATATGGCGACTGTATTAAGCGATAAATAAAATATTTTTGCAAAAGGTTAGAAATCTGAATCTTGTTTACCGTTAATTCGCATGGCATGAACTTGGACCTCAGTTTCAAATGTGATGACAAGAATAACACAAATTTGCAGTTCACTTTTTAATATAGTACTCTATGGTAAAGTGAAAGCACTATTTGGTTATATTGGACAAGTTGTTATATTGCGGGACAATGTTTTTTACAGCAGTGACGAAATGAAATACCTTTTGTAACCATATTTCACACTGTGACTAAACAACACTCTCTTTATTCGCATCTCAGTATTTATCACAATGGTAAATAAAGATGCTTTGCTGTAACAAATACAGTAAATACTCCTCAATTGCATTTTCACGTGCCACCATTTGTAATTTAAATAAATAATAATTCGTTTTCTGTTGTTGATAAAAAATATTGTTTAATGATGCACGCTGAACGCTCGCCATATTTATTTATTTTTTATCGCGGGAAACGTTTTTATTTCAGAATGATAAATTATTTCCTCGTTAATTGAAATTTAATTGTTTGCTTGTTTACAGGTCCAAAATATCGTCGCAGCAACATTTCACGCATCACAAAAAACAAAAGGAAGAAGCTGGTGGTAACAACTTTGTGGAAATGAAACGTATTTATTAAATTTATAAATACCTATTAAATCTTCAGATGTTATGAAAAAACCAAAGAAAATTATGTCGTATGTCATTTTAGTCCTTATAAAAAAATATATCGCCTCGGTGGAGGTGCCACACCAGCCACTAAAGTGAAAACGTTTGATTATGATGAATAAACTAGTTAACAAATTACATTGTAATAATTGCAAAGAAAATTTTCTGTGCTACTGAAATTCATCGCACGTAACTTACCGCTGAAATTCTTTAATGAATAACAGACGTGGGATATTCATTAAAATGAATGGAAAATGTTTACTGCATAGTATTTCAAAAAGATTTCAGAAGAATTTCTCAAGACAACCACAATGAAGGATAACAAAGTTATAATTTCCTTGAAACTGGTTTCATTTTTTTTTTTTTAAATCAATACAACATATATAAAGCAACAAACTAACATAACAGAGAATTGTGATTGTTAAAATACCTATGTAACTAGTTAAGTTTGTGGTATTCACTGAATACTTAAACTATCATCATGATGTAGACATGGGTTCTTTACTAAACGTGATACTTCTGCACAAGGTTATTTTCAAAAGAGTAATTACTTACCTAAAATCCATGTATATAATTAAGTACACTGGGATAGAAATGTGCTTTATGTCGATAAGCTGTTATTATGATATTGTTAAAATAATGCATTGTGGCACTCTTCGAGATCGTTAAAATTAATTACAAAAAATGACTACGGCCATAATTTCCTGTTTTAACGAGCTTTAAGCCATCGGCAGGCTGTATCGTTAAGATTTTTATTAAGTGTTGGACATTATAACATTTAAATTAAATTAATTTAAAGAAAATAATTTTAAATTTAATTACAAATTAAAACATTTTTTCGGAAATTCATAAAATTCAGACCCCTCGATTCTACTTAAATTTACAATAACAATGAAATTATGTTGTTTGAATAGTTATGAAAATACTAAAAACAATAACAAACATGTGACTGGAATAATATTATGCATACGATTTTTTTTTGTGATATTTTTAAAATTGTTTGGCAACTGCAAATAAATTTCTGCCACATCAGTTTTCTAACTCAGTGATAAGAAATTCTATGTAATAGTGAAAAATTATGCGGTAGCAAGTGAAATTCATTTGGAACTAAAATTTTTAGAGCTTTCGGAGTGCTGTTACAAAAGGCCACAGAAGGGTTTTTATTCTCGTTTCCCATCTCATCAGGTTCCGTAACCAACATTAAATCTGCATGTAAACGAATTACTCTCTTTTAAAACAGCATCGCTCATTAAAACGTGATAGAGGCGATTATTAATTAGAACAAAATGGAATTATCATTCTGTGACAACCCATAGTTATGACGCATACACGAGGTGTTATTTGGTACCGAACATTATATATATATATATATATCTTAAAAATACACAAAATGCAAGAGGTATAATTATATATCCTCTAAACCAGTGATCTGAAAATCCTTGTAATTTATTTTTATTTCATTCGTCTCTCACATCTATTTTCATTCCTTATTTAGATATCCCTTTTGTTAGCCTCTTGTTCTTACCATTCTAGAATGAAGCTATTAGCTCTACTTTGTATTTGTCCACAAGACATTTTTCTCACCGAGCGTGGTGAGTGAGCGGTTACCGCTATGGCTTCGTATTCGGGTGGACGGCGGTCCGAATCCCCAACAGGGCATCCAGATTTGGGTTTTCCATTGTTTCCCCAAATTACTCCAGGCAAATTCCTGGATGCTTCCGTCAAAAGGCCATTGCCGAATTCCTTATCGTTTCTTGCCCCAGTCCTAGCCCGCCTCTGATGATCCCGACTAGGCGTAAAGCCATAAGTTAAAAAAAAAGAATATTTTTCTCTTGCAAATTATTATCCTTAACTGTATTTTTCCAAGCCCGAGGCTAGGATTCCAAATGTCAACTCAGTACTGTGAAAAGAGGGTAGTAGGTTGGTAAATATAATTTTAGATTCCTATCAGCCTAACTAATTGGCTAAGTAGTTTGTACTGAATGACATTTTCACGGAATGTGATGTTCTAGGAGTAAGGTGTTCTAGTGTTGGTTGATTCCGTCATAAGTAATAAACATAGAAATATGATCAGTGAATACGACTTCCAACACAAAGCACTGCACAAAATTAAAAAAAAATACATCGTTTACTTACTGTTACGAGTACCATGTACGGTATAATTCATAATAATTCACAATCTAATTAGATATCACATTACGCTTTATGACATTTCATTTAACTCTTGTAGTCAAATATCTGTTTTCCTGAAGGCAGTAATTAAAGCGTAACTCACACCATCTTTTAGGGCTCAGTATCCAAATGTCAAAAACGGAAGTCTTATAAATAAGTCATATCTGTCTGTCAAGTCGAAGGTCACAGTCTAGTAACTCGTTCACCTTCGCATAGATTGTTACGTAAATGCATAGGAATATGGTTTTTACTGGCTGCTAAACGGATTCGCTGACACAATCCCCTGTTTTCAAAATCAAGAGAAAATGAAATACTCAAAATATTATCGTGTACCAAATCGACTGTTTCCATTAAATAGGATTTCAAAATTGCAATCAATTTTTCACGACACGTCATCAATAGCGAAAGTATTTAGTTAATACTTCTTTCCCTCCCCCACTCCACCCCTTTCCTCCCAATTTTAATTTTTAAACTATATGACCGAAAAATCTTATGACATTCAATATCGAGTTCAACGAAAATTGTTTTTGAAATGATATGTTGAAATATTTTCACATTTATCAGCTATCAATAGAGACCTTACAAATTATGCCATTGTCGCTTATGTTGACATTTCACAAAAAAATGAGTTTATTGATTTCAAAATACATATGCAGAAAAACTGTCAAAAACCATTTTCTTTGTGGTAACTAATTACGAATACAAGTAACTGTGGAAGACAATCATCCATCATAATCCAATATGGTATCACTGAACGTATATGTACAAAACGTCAATCAATGTTGTTATTTATTTAAATATTACTCGCAATATTAGCTCCCCTCCCCCGTGTTGGACCAGTTGGTGTCCGGCGCCGCCGCAGTGTTTGCTTGTTCGAGTTCTGGTAATGGACTGGGCCGGCTGAGTAAAAGAGGAGCTGGGGCACAATTCCTAATCACCAAATTGTGCACCAAAGTCCTGCGTTAAACAAGCAGTGAGTGAGGCGTGAGGGCATAAGACACTGGACACTGGTGATTCGTCCGTCGAATTGGGACGTTAATCTTGGTGGCACCTTAGGTGTTTTTCGGAAGAACAGGCCTGATTGTGTAAGTATTGGATTTCACCTCTCCCTTGGTCATCTACCATCGCAACACAAACAACACTAAACGGACACACTGCTAAAACACTTACAAGTACTGTCACAATGGGGATGGCAATGGGAAACCATCTAACCAGACGTTCTCATGGAGAGATAAACATTTCCCGAGGTAAGTGCCACTCTCCGGATGGGGTAAGGCGTTCACAGAAGAAGAAATGCTTTAAGACCCATCTAAGGTAAGATCATTAGAGACAAGAAAGTACTGGGTACTAATAAATGGAAGTAATTTGTGTTTGAATTACCTTTTAAAGTAGGGGAACCGGGGTAAAACGGGATACGAAGCTGAAAATACGTTTTAAAAATACAAGAGGGGTAGTTAACAAAATTCCAAATTTTATATGGCTACATTACTGTATAATAATCACAAAAATACATTAATATTACGAGAAAACAAATAACCAATATTTTTAATTTCCAAAAACAGTATGTTATTTGCCCCGAGCTTGAGGCAGAACAGACTGGACAAGTAATTATAAAATATATATATAAAACTAATTGGAATGCAGAAAAAATATTTTTTCTCTGTATTTACTCAGTTTTAACTGTTTATAAAGGTTTAACTACAGTTTACATTGATCGTTTTCTTTTTTTAAGCCTGTTGACAAAAATCACATATTAGGAAAGCCTCATCAGCTTCGCTATAGTTTTCTCCACAACAATTGTGTGCCCTTACTTTCACTTCGAACAAGTGTAAAACATTCAATTGACTTTGAGTAAAATTCACCCAAATATAATCATTATCAGTCAGAACAATCCTCGGAATAATTGTTTTTAAGCTCTTCTACTCTTTTTTACGTGGGATATCTGCTAAGACAGCAGTCTTCTCCCTCCTCCGATTCGTCCTTTCGTACTTCTTAACTTTTGGAATAGGCATTAGAATTTCAGATGAAACATGAAATGAATAATAGGTCCTGTTGTCAATTTTAATCCAAAAGCACGCCAGGAGCATGGTAGAATGTTAGGGAGGTATGGTCACTTGAGAAAGATCGTAAAAAAGCATTCAACTTCCTGAAACTAGAGACATTTTTCGAAGACTTTAATTTAATTTATCACCACCAAACATAATTTTTCGGTTAAAAAACCATCTGTTTCAGCAATAAATTTAATTTACTTACTTGACAGCTTTGGTATCTCAGTGGTAAATGGACACGTCACAAAACTGCTGCCCGATCCAACCAAGTTTTTTTTTTTTTTTTTTTTTTTTTTTTTTTTTTTTTTTTTTTTTTTTTTTTTTTTTTTTTTTTTTTTGCTGCCACTGGGAAAGCTTTGAATTGTGAAGCATACATGGGGACTTCCTGATTCGTAACCCATGTCGAGCTACTTAAGATTCTGTCACCATAACAGAAGGCATTTATTCGTTTATTTAAATATAGTACGCCAAGAAAACAAATATTAAACATTCATTATATTTTGTAACTGAAATGTACCAAAACTTATACAAGCTACGGAACTCTTTGACATGAATGAACGAAATGCACTTCAAAACTTTCAGTCAGTACCCTCAAATCTGGGCTCACTAAACGCTTGTAAACAGTTTTTGCTTCTTCTATTCCAAATATGGATTATTCCTGTTACAGCGTATCTGTTGCTGTACGACTATCCGTTTCACTAACGAAGGCTGCAGCATGTAAGCCGAAAACTTAGAAATGCAAATAAATAACGCGACATTCCCGAAAAATCCAGTTACTATTAACGGTATGTAGGTTTGAATGAGCGTGGCCTACCTTCGTATAAAACTGACGCGTATTAACGGCAGAAAATAAACAAAACATCACAGGAACAAAGAAACAGGTTGCGAGTCACTCTTCATATCCTGGTACCATTGTGACAGTAACAAACAGAAACGTCCCACACAAAATTCAATTGAAAATATATTTTGAATGCAATTGTATGAGAAACACACAGATTTTTAAAATAAAATTCATGAATGGAAAAAATAGGTAGAAGTTGAAATTACATTTTAAGGATTTTGAGATTTAAATAAAATCATGAAATGGTAAAGTATTTGTCTAGGCTACCGGGGAATGTACTATTCCCCAATTAAGTCAAATAATTTAAAAATTGTGTTTATCGTCTGTCTAAAAAAATTATTGTAAAAAAGTCCACTTCTTAAAGAAGAATATGGTAGCTGAGTTGAGTATATAGCATTCAGATGTAATCAAGATTATCTAGCGGAAGTTGCTGAAATTATTTTTGGGCCTACAGTAAAAATGACATTTAACGATTACGTTAATATTAAAAGTAATTTCCTATCAGTCTATTTAATTTTTACAGAAGATTAGAATACACAAGAACAATTTTTGATATATATATATTATTGATTTAAACAACGACGAATTTATTCTATTGGTGTACATTTACTTAATTTGTTTATTTATAACTTTATATAAATAAATATTAATGAGTTATTCACTATTTATTGTTTCTACGTCACGTCATTTTTCTGCAGTTATTCATTGAAACAATAAATTAATATTAAAAAAATAGCCATTGGCAAATCAAACAGGCAATTGCGATATTGCCTCCGAGAAATAATGACAGTTGAAATTTAAAATAAATAAATGAAAAACAAATCAAAAATTGGAAATAAAATGCTCTAAAACTGCACTTTACATAACCGACGTAAAATGTTAGTGAAGTTGAGATCGAGGTCATTGTGGCCCGGAGAACGTAAGGGATTTGGTCAAAGCGTCTTGAAGGAACCGTGTGGGCATTGTGATTTCGGGCAAACATGGAAATCCGAAATCTGGACTAGTGGACTACGTCGTCTAGAATGCTTGACATAAAATTATCCATTTATACAACGCACTTGGTAATAGCTAAGAAGATACTTCGCATGAAACTTGTAACCGATACAGTCCGCATAAAAAATTGTAACATAAGTTGTAAAATATTTTCCCTCACCAATTTCGATAACTGGTGAATTCTCAATGAGAGGAAAAAGTGTACAGAACTAACAATAGTTTGAATAACAATTTTCATGGCGTTTCCCTAATGATAAAATACAAATATCTTCTATGTATTTGAATTAGTAAGCTTTTTTTTTTTACAAAAAATCATTGCTGTTAAATTTTGCTGTTAACAGTAGCCCATTACTATACAAAGTAGAACGAGAAAAGATTTTTTTTACCGGAATAGAATACAAAACGGCATGAAATGAATCCCCACATTATAAACAATTTTCCAGCATCAATTTCTATCAGTGACGCATTCTCAATGCTTTTACAACAGACGTACTTTCAGCAACATTACCCTAATGATTTTTGAGATAGAGTATTTATTTCACTATACGAAGACTAAAGGTATTCTAAATCACCGTTTCAAATTCCTTAGCACTCATTTTACCAACAAATTGTTCCATATTCATGAACACATGAACCTTAATTTGTGTTTAGCTGATGGTGAACTAGTTTACTGCTAATTTGTTTGACCTCTCTTGCACAGCGTTAAGCAAAACATGGCTAACAACAGTTACGGGTGCTAATTAGATGAACTTGAGAAAAAGATGTGGTTTTAATTATAAAATGTACTTGTTCTTACTGGTGGAAACAGAGCATCCAGTGTCGTCTTCGACTCGTTATAAAGCGCCTGCATTGTCTTTCAACAGGTTTCGGAGGTTTACAACAAGAAACCCAGCTATGCGTTAGAGAGGATTCGGTGAACCGCAGCCTGCCTCTGTGACTTTGGCTTCTGACTGTAAATTAATCTGTCTGAAACTGCGTAACAGTTTACGTAATAATCTTTGACTATAGTATAACAGAAATGGGGACTCCTATCCTTTATATTGTTAACGAAATCTATTTTCTGGATGCAAGTTTTATATTTTTAGGTTTGTTTGTTTGTTTGTTTTGTTGCGCAGTTTGGTAGAAAACTAAGTTACGATTAAATAAATTTCTCGGTATGTTGACAATCAAAAGGGAAAGAAAGTTTTCATGTAACACGGGAAACAATTGGTTACCAATGAGAAAAATAAAAAAATAGAACCTGATAACAAAAGAGACTTTGTCATCATGAAATTCAAACTTTACATATGCTTGACTAGATAACCGAAATATCGTTTACAGTTATCCATTCTAATAGAAAGAAATACCTAATTAAAATTTTTTGGTGTGTTAACACCATATAAAACTTATTTGGTGCTTTTTAATAACTAATTTTTAAATGAATTACATATTTTTATTATGCCTTTATTCAAATAGATTCGCAGAAGTCATAACTTAGGTACATTGAAAACAGTTGAAGGATTTTTTTAATACAACATTACATAAATATATGCTTGGTCTTATTTTACGTATTAACAGAAATTTTCATTGGGTACCGTATCATAACGAAGATTTAATTCTTTTTATTGTTACGAAACATAATCGTTTCGAAAGGTCAGACAATTCCGGGGAAATAAGATGCCACACCGATTCATACGTGAATTCTAGCTTTCCTGGTGTCGTTTGGGATTTATATGCCCCTGGCAGAGATTATTTTTGAAGTAAACCGCCTACTGCCACATCCAACGTTTTGGAAAATGGATGGCTGAACAGGTATTCGAAACCGCGTCCTTCCGAATGCCAGATTAAAGTCTCACCGTTCTCCTACAGAGATCGGTAAATAGTTAACAGAAATTTGTTCATCAATATAATTTAGAAAATTAACAAAAGTGAGTACGAAATTAGTGTGATCACTAATACCAAAATATGACAGTAGCAAATATTAAATATGAAACAATAAACGTTTATTTTGGTTAAAGTAGCAATGGCTTCAGGTTACCGCAGAAGATGAAGATACATTAAACTGTAGGACGGGGTATTTATATTTCTCATCATATGATCGTAAACTGAAATGTTATACGTATTTTACAGAAGATTTAAACCATTTTATTAATTTTAACTTTCTATTATTATCTCTTTTTTTGGTAGTAGTTCTAGTATATTTAACTGCAAACTGCTAAGTTTCTATTATATATTTTAGGTTCAAGCTAAATAGGCAGACACACATATTTCTAAAAAATTCTAGGAAATAATAATACCTCATGTATGTTGTACCTTTTATATATTGACTTCTTTTTAAAGCTGTAAATATGAAAGAGTATTTCTTCAAGTAGTTGAAAAGTTAAGTAATTTGTGGTGTTTTGATACATAAATCGAAGGAAAATGAAATAACCTGTTCTTTTAGCATATATTTCATTGATTTCTTATATACTGTCTAGGGAAAAAATAGAATTTAATACGCTGAGTTTGGGCATTTGAATTAAAAAAGTCTCTCATTAAATTATGATGTCTATGTGTGTATTTTTCGGATACAATTCATGTTGAATGTCGAAGAAAGCGTTTCGTTTACTTACCATTTTATTTTCTTCCTTCTAATTTCAGAGATTAGTTGTATGGTTGGATGACGAACAGTTTTGATATATCTGTTGAATGAACTTACCTCCAGGTATGTTGTTAAGAAGGAAATGGTGATGTTCTTATACAAATAGTATAGATATTATTTAACAGTTACCAGTACAAGTCTTACTGTACTGTCTCTGAAGGCCATTTCATTTATGAGCAATATCAATAAACGTTTCCAGACACTTTGAGCAATGACGGGAAACATTGTACGTTCAACCAAACGCCTATGTACGTTATAAGACAATTCTCCATCATAAGCAGAGTAAGGAATTAATGATATCTTAATGCTGACATGATATAAAACTGATCGTTTTGATGCAGATATATATATGCGCGTTTTCTTCTACTGAGAAGCTAGAATGTTCATAATTAAGAATTCATTACTTCTGTGGAAAAATATTATCAAGATGAGCAGAGCCAAAATCTTAATATTGTAATACCCAATAAACAAAACGATTCGTCATATAATGTTAAATTCCTTGAATTGCTTATATACTTTATAAAATGACTTGGTTTTTTGTGTGTGGGATAAACCATAAACGAAAACGCATTATGCGTACACGTAATGGTGATCGTGAGAAGTCTATAAATACTTTTTTTTTGCAATTTATAAAGTAGTAGTAGGTCAGCGCGTGAATTGAACTTGTGATGGCTGGAAATCAATTTGCCAGGAAGCGATATAAATTAAAATCAAGCGCTGGCGAAAGATCAAAGGAGCTGAATATTTGTCAGGTAACCGACTGTACTTGAAGAGGTTTGGTGGTCTGCTGCCACCTCCGGTGACCTGCAGAACGATCATCTCAGACACTCGGTAACCTGATTATGGAACCCTATCTCGCTACCTTCTCAACTTCATTACTGGCCTTCATTGATGATAAGAGATGACTACCTAAATAAGTTTCTGAGCGTTACCAGCTACAAGAGAAAATATTTTGAGAAATTAAAACTATTATAATATACAATACCTTTCTTCGATGGCAAACTCGAAGAAATAATATGGTTCCAAAAGGAACAGTTACATGGTATGAATTTTAGAACATTATTTATTTTATTCTTTGGCATTCCAAACTGTAATACATTCTCAAACACACTGAGTGTCAACGTATGTTCTATCACCGTGCCTTTCGCTAAAAGTTGCTTTGTGTTTGTACTTTTAGGAAACATGCCGAGCGAAATAAAAGGCCTGCGCCTCAGAGCGAAGAATACCATCTGCGTCTTGTTTCCCTGGCACCTCCAAGGTTGATTGTCCGGCCTGTTGTGAACTCTAAAAAGTGGCGGCGAATAGGGCTCTGGTGTAACAAGGCAGGTCTGTTCCCCAAAGGGGTGGCTGTTAGAAAGCGTCTGTCCTCCAGGTTAGGGGCGGCCTGCAAACCAACTTCAGAGCTAGCACCTCTGATTCTAATTTCCCCAGCAATGGGACATACTCAATATACTATCGTCATGAACTGTGTGAGTAAAGAGAAACTTACCTCAGGTGGACGATCCACCCGACAACAAGTCGGCATTCAAGGCAATACGGATTCTGATGGCCTTGAGTTTACACATCAGGAGAAGCAAACTGCCCAGACGAAAACACTAAATATCAACACAGTAATGCAACCAGGGAAACTACACCAACTAGTCACTGAACTGGATAAACACAAGATCACCATTCTTGCACTTCAAGAAACCAGATTCACAAACGAAGATACAATGGACTACGGAAACTTCAGGATGTATAATGTAAAACGAAGAGAAAGATTGGCAGAGGAGCACCGATACTTGAAATGGCCTTCGCAATTCACAAAACCGTTTTGAATGCAGTAAATGAAGTCATACCCAACAACAACAGACTAATGACACTAAGGCTACAATACAAAACCAAGCATTATGCCATCGTCAACGCACATGCCACATCAAACATGAAAAAAACTGAAAGATGTAGAAAACTTCTGGAACAAACTAGAAATACCGTCACCAAAATCCCATAAAAAGATGTAACAATTCTCCTCGGAGATTTCAACGCACAGCTAGGCAGAGAGAAAAAATACCAAGAAACCATAGGAAAATGGAATCAGACTAGTGAAGTTATGCCAGCAGAATAACATCTGAATCATGTCTACATCACTTCGTTAGAAACCAAGCAAGAAAAGGACCTGGAGATCACCAGTAAATTCAATCGGAGAATTCAATATCGACCATGTAGCCATATCAGGAAACTTCAAGAAAGAAATTCACAATGTTGAAGTCGGAAAAGGGGTTAACATCGACTACTACCTCACAAGGGTCAAGATTAGAATGACACCTCTAAATTGCTTCAAAAAAAAATAACACCAGTACCGAAATTCGATCTTACCAAGCTACATTCATCAGAAATCACCAATAGATGGGAGGAAATACCCGCGAATAATTGGATAGAATTCAAAGACAAAATCACCAGAACAAATTCCATTAAAAAAGAAGTACAAACACCCATGGCGGAATGAAGAATGCAACCAAGTAATAGAGTAGGCTACACGAAAATTGCGTACAAGAAGTATAACGCTCACAAATCACCAGAAAACCAAACAGAACTAGATGAAAAGAGAAGACTAGCCACAAAAACCCTCAGAAAAACAAGAAGACAATACCTCAAGAAACAATTGGATCCAATCGAAGAAAACTTCAGAAATTATAATGCTAGAGACAATTATTGAACATTTGCAAAAAAAAAAAACATTAAGGGCTTCTCCTCACAGAGTCTTTGCTTTAAAAACGTAAATGTAATATTGGCACTAAACAACAGAGAAAACTGTGAACTCCTCGCTGACTACTTCGAGCAACTGCTAAATTGCCCAGAACCAGCGGAAGCGTTCTCAGAACAATCAGGAGTAATAAATCCAGATTCACCAACACTAGAAGAAATCAGGGAGCATATACAGACTCTCAAAAATGGGAGGCCGTCAGGAGAAGATGGCATTGTGGCGGAATTAATAAAAAAAAATCTAGACCAAAGTTCACTCCACGAACTAACCAAAATTATCAGACATTGTTGGGAGACAAACGAAATCTCGAAAGACTGGAAGCTCGCTCTCATACTTCCTCTTCACAAAAAAGATGACCACACCAATGTGAACAACTACAGAGGAATATCTCTACTATCAGTCCCCTACAAAATTCTCTCTGCTTGTCACCGCAAAAGAGAGAATAAATCGAACACAAAATTTGTTAATACCAAGCAGGCTTCAGACCTAACAGATCGTGCGCAGAGCAAATTTTTAACCTAAAAACAATCCTAAAATACAGATCAATTAGGCACAAGAAAACCATATGCACATTTTTAGACTTCAAGAATGCGTATGACTCCATCGACAGGAAAAGCCTATTCAACATCCTATCGGAATATGGTCTGGGCAATAAATCAAGAGAATTACTCAATCATACACTCACCAACAGCACAAACAAAGTAAAATTCATGGGAGAACTATCCAGAGAATTCGAGACAAAAACTGGCGTTAGACAGGGTGATGGTCTCTTGCCAATCTTATTTAATACAGCCCTGGACAAAGTCTTTAGAGAATGGGAGAACACCCCAGTAAAAGTAGAAAGAACCAGACTAAATATCTCATGCTTGGCCTTCGCAGATAATCTGGCTATTCTGTCAGAAAGTGAACAACAAGCCATCAAACAAATAGAATCCCTCAAAGATTTAGCAGACAAAATGGGACTAAATATCTCCTTTGAGAAAACGGTTTTTCTTGTCACACAAACTGAACATAAAACACTGGACACAAAATATGGAAAAATCAACAGAGTCACAGAGTTTAATTACTTAAGCGAAATTATCAGTCCAACAGGACTCGAAAAGAAGGCACAACAAAATTAATAAGGCTCTCGGATAGACCTGCAACATCTACAACAAAAAAACATAGGAATTCAATAAAAAATTAGACACTACAATAAAGTTATTAAACCCAATGCTCTATACGCCACAGAAACACTCACACTAAACTCTACGAGGGATATCGAGAACATCGAAGAAGAAGAACGAAGAATAATCAGGAAAATTAATGGACCGACCAAAACAGAAGAAGGCTACAGACTAACGTCAAACAAAACAGTAGAGTCCCACTCAAACGTAGCCAACGACATCAGAAAACGCAGACTAAAATTCTACGGTCACATCTACAGGATGCCAGATCACAGATTAACTAAGCAGATATTCAAACTCATGCACCCATTAAACATGCCTAACAGTTGGTTCGATCAAGTAAGATAAGACCTGGAAAAAGCTAAAATCAAGAGTTCAGAAATCCTAGATCGCAAAATCTTCAGACAAAAAATACACTCTGTCATGCCAGACACCAAAGCCAAGAAGACCGGCACAACATGGACAGAAGAGAGAAAACTTGCCTTCAGTAAACGGATGCGAGGATACTGGAATGGCAAAAGAAACTCAGACAGAAAATGACTAAGTTTTTCGTGATCTGTATAGGTCCATTAACATAAAATAATAATAATAAATAAGGTAATTTTAGGGGAAATGCTGAAATCACCAGCTCCATTACGACACGCAGTTTATTGTCATTCGTAAATGATGCTTGATTTCAGTAGAGTCTCTTTTCAAAAATACTATATGACTTTGTTACAGGTTGCCGAAGTGATATATCGCCTTAGTTCAAGGACAGACGAACAACTAAGTGCCTTGAGCAATATTAACTAAACACGAAGTGTGCAGTGATTACCAGAGTGGGGGTTTAGTGAATTAAGACGTTTGTTAACAACATTATAGACTATTGTATTTATTTTCTATGAGGGGAACCTATGACAGGATGATAGCAATGCGCGCACCGCTGTTATAAGCGGGATAAGACAGACACCTTTGAATAATTTTCTTAAATATTTTAATATATTTTATGACTATTTTTAGAAAATTATTGGCTTTAGGCAAAAATATAGATATATCGACATATCGATATTTTTCTCTTGATACATATCGAAATTGTTTGAAAATATCGATACGATATTTATAAGTAGATATATTTTTTTATTTGCCCCTCATTAGTAACAAATAATTGTTTTTTTGTTTATTTATAAAAATGTGATGTAGTTTTGTTTATACTCTCTCCAGATTATGCTTTTGGTGGGAACGAGCAAAAATAATTTGAACAAATTACGACTACTTTAAACATAAGAGCGTTGGTTATTAAGAATTTATTTAACTAGGCAACTGGAAAGTGAACTGGAAGATTGCTATGTTCAACTCTTTATTTTTAATGGGCTTATGACGTATTTATGTTTCATGTAGACGTTTCGACTATATCCTACGTTACTGCTGCAGTAAACTCAAAAGAAATTATTTGCTAGAACCGGGCGTTTAATCGGTCTTTTTTGACGGGCTTAGATACAAGTACGTTTTTATATAAACCGAAAGTAGGAACAACATATCATCTCTAAGCAGAATCGAGTAATAACAAATAAAAAGGGATCACTTAGTTCGTTTTGTAATGGCAAACAGCTAACACTTTGAGTTAATAATGTTTTAATCAGTTTATGACGCTACAGCAAGTGTTTTTGTTAGGTCACAAAGGATTTGTAAATGAATAAAAATGGTGGGGTGAAATTAGTTTTTTCCATTACATTTCCGGCAGTACTGCTGAACAGTAACAAGCGAATATTACCGACTAAGAGCTGTGTGCCGTGTATTATGAATGCTACAGTTTCTGCAAGCCATATCGAAGAGAGACAAAACCCGACGCTTGTACTGCTAACGAGGCCCTCTTCTGTTTTGCTGACTTGGAGTGTTAGTTTGTATCCGGCTTTTCCCCGCGTTGCGCTCAGTTAACGACACGGGTTCCCGGATTTTAATCAGTGAAACGCATTCCCAGCAAGAGGCAGGTTAATCCCCGTAACTCATTTCCGACGGAACGCGGACTTAAGGGAAAGCGAACATCAGATTTCACGGACAAGTTTGCTGTTCCGGTCCTGCGATTTAGGAACTAATTGCCACAATTTGGAACTAGTTAGGAAGGCAGTCAGGAAATTACATTTTTGTGTTACTTCATGAAAGGAAACCGCAAATACTTAATGAAAAATGAGTGACAGTGAAAAACCTGAAACTACCGAGTAGCTGTTGGTAAAATGCAGCCCTTCTCCCATTATATTGAACTCAAACGTAATATATAGCTGAACTAAATGGTATTTTATTTTTCTCTTACTCATCAATTTCTTAAACGAAGAAAATATCCGCAGTACTTTAAAACTTCTGTCCACATCAGGTTTATTCTGATTAGAAATGAAAATTCAATTAATAGGAGACTGTTAAGCCAGCCCTTCATAGTAGATACACAATACTTGCCTATCGAGGCTTCAAATTTGTCCACTTGCTTTTGGATTTCTCACCGGATGTGCATTAACTTCGTCTTGCGAACATAACTAGTTTGCTCGATGAAGTCACTGTATTTGTTAATACCCTACCAGCATCCGACTATACGTAACATATTAGAAAAATGCTTACGTTCGCATCTCAGAAACATTATACAAGAACGCAGAAACGCAAACCAGTCTGTGACATATACTTACATACTATACAAGGGATAGCATCTACTACGTTTCTAACTTGGTTCCTTAGATGGATATCAAATAGGAAACAATATATGAATTAAGGAATAAAACTCACGTTTATCTATAAAGACATAATAACTCAGTTTCTAAAAGCAGATGAATGTAAAAAATCTCACCTATTAGTATAAAAGTAATAATCTCTACAATAATTTTTACTGTTCCAGGAAGCAATCGAAGTAGATTTACTATATGAGAAAAAAAATTTGCATAACATGTAGCTGTGTAACAGTTAAACATAGTAACAATACCTGAATTTACGAATTAATTTAGAATGATTAGTTTAGAAAACAACTTCTTGTTAATGAAAACAGTTCAGATACGAATAAATTTAAATTTAGATTAATTCATTATTCGAGATACAATAATCTTTACGAAAGTATTGTTACTGGAGCTGTAGTTGGGCTAATTATCTAAAAATCTTAACTGGTTCACGTGGAAATTACTAAATATTAAATGAATTACATCAAATGAATGCACGCTATTGCGGCCAATTAACTTGGAATACCCATGGCAACTGTATTTCTAGATATGAAATGCAGCTAGCTAAGTATTTGTATTCGTCGGTATCTTTCTCTTAGTTCTTTTCTATATATACAGCTCTTATACCAACAATAAGGGTCCAAAAACGCATATCCTCCAGTTGGGTGTGGAACCATTGTATACCATTTAACCTAAACCCTCTCTGGTTCTGATAGTGCCCATATGAACCTAAGATAATTGTAATGACTTACGTGTCACAGATCCCCGTTAAATGCTCATGCGGCTTTTTCAAATTGCTGTGGATGCATCTGAGGCCATAAGATATTTGAGCCGTCGTTATTAGTTTTGCGAATCTAAGTGTAATTTAAATTAATTGCGATGGAACACACATTCCGGTGGCAATTTCATACACACCTATTGTACCCTCTCACCTGTACCCACCAACATTTGCCCTGTACAAATTTCAACTTTAAATTGTTTCACCGTTTTTGGTAAATTATTCATCAATTCTCTTGGTAACTCATTCCAATCCCTGACCCCCTTACCTACGAAAGAAAATCTTCCAACACCCTTGTGCCTGAAATCGAGTGCCAGCTTGTGGTCATGATCATCTCTTCCCATCCACACATTTCTTTTAACTCAATCATAACGTAGTTCAACCTTTTTCAGTAAGTTTTACTGTATTCCAGAGCGAAAACATGTTTACGTTTGATATTAAACAAATTTCATTTAAGAAATTTCTAAGTACTAAGTTAGTGAATCTAAATGCAGCCAGCATTACGCTACCAAGCGTAGTGAGTGAGCAATATGGCCAAGTTCGAATCTCGTCCGTCCATCTACATTTCGGTTTTCCTTGGTTTACCGAAATCTTTCCAGGTAAATGGCAATGCTCCACGGCTGAATTCCTTCCCGTTCATTGTCTCCCATCCCTTCCAACTTTTAATGACCTTGACGTATACGAGGAGTAAAGCCATGGTAAAAAAATAAAATAAAAACTATTACGCTCATATCTGTGGTTTGCGTGCTGTGTGTATCACATCTACTTTCATCGTCCAACACATTACGGTCGCTTGTAGAAATTTTCTTCCGCCCTTCATTATTGTAAATACGGCTTTGGCTAAGAAATTTAACAACCTTTCTGCGAAATTTGCGTAGTTCCAGAACATTTATTTTTGTTTCCCAACCTATTATCCGCTCTGAAATGTCATTATCTGCAACGCATTAGTGAAAATTCGCAGCATACCAAAACGCGAGTTTCAGTGAATACTGAATTGTAGTAAAGGAACATATTTTACAATTGGAAGCAATTATATGTGTGAATAGAAACGTTTAGGCGAATTGTTGCATTGTAATTTTCTTAGGTGTCCAGCAGGATGATATAAAAACACAACAATTCGACAGTTGACTCTGCTGTCATCATCGGGTGTCGCATAGCATCCAGTGGTTGTAAGCCTGCTGTTACTGCCTCGGTGACTTGATTTTGGACAGATGTAGCTTGGAAATATAATGAAAGTATAAACATACATGAGAACGTAAAAACAAGTGTTGGTCAGATTATGAAAATACAGTTAATTCTTTTTTAAGATGTTAGTATTGTATAGAAATTGACGATTAGAAATTTTAAAACATATTATGAAGAGAACTCAGCCACATCTATGATGGCATATAACATAAATTTGATTTATCAACCAGAATAAAACGCAGATGTAAGATGAAATATATCAGATACTTTGCTGAGAAGCAAGTAATCTGGAAATTTAATTGATGTAAAAGATCCATAAAATTAAAAGAAGTGTTAGAAGTTACTTCAGCTGTGAGAGATCAGGTGGTTTCTAGCTTCTAACAACTTTTCGGTGAAATTTGGCGTGAGGCAAAGACACAAATATTAATATTTTTTTATTTACTCATGCAATCAGCAACAATTTTAATATTACTTGAAATCATTAGAGCCTACCCATGATATTAAATGGTTGATGATTTTCGGAGCCAAAGAAATAATGCTTAAAAAATCAACTGAAGTAAATCGCGTTTTAGGTACAGACGGGATTGTTTGACCTAAAATCAAATTGTCTACAGTTGAAACATTGCCGTTGATCTCTTAAGTAATGGCAGCTCACTATTTTAGCGTCACGGAACAGAAATGGAAATGCAGCCAACATGTAAAGCTGGGAGATTATACACGAATTTGGCCAACATAATCGCGGTGGGAGTATCCTTTCCCGCCTGATGGGTAATTAGTAGTCAGAAACCGCTTACGCAGATGAGTGGCTCTGTAAACAAAATGTTTGCAGTGGGTTCGATAAACAAGAACCACATCATCCAACTGGGAATATCGGGTGACAGGCAAGCTTAATGAAAACTCACAATCAGACATATTGATTATCTCAGCACTCGGTTGAGAGGCTGTGACTACGCTACAAACTGTTTGAAAAACAGATCTGTCGATTATATGAGCTCGAAAACAACATTTAACCTGTGTAAGAACTAAATACTTGAAAAAGCTGTTCAACACTTTTATACAGCCTTACATTCCTATGAGTTGATATAATGTTAAATCGATTTTTAAATTATAAGAAACAAACGTATGATAAAGTTTTCGTGCTATTATAATATTGTAATGTGTTTTTCTTAGTAACTTCATGAATCTAATTTTCCATTATTTCAAATTATTTATTTTTTATTGTTGTTGTTTTTGTTTACGAAACGTTAATATTGGTTTTTTTTCGGACGACATTTGCGGAGATTGTTATTTGTGTTGTACGTTGATAAATAATTAAATTTATAATTAATTATTTTTTGCACAAAACTATCGTGTTGAATTATGTATATACTTATAGGTACAATACTGCAGAAGTTGTTTGTAAAACTTCGCTTATTGCAGACTCGCAGACAACAAACATAATAAATTTGAGAAGTAGAAACAAATTTGAGCTAAATTGAATCATTATTACGCACATTATAGCAGCCAATAAGCAAACATAAGTTTAATATCCATATGTAATTTATTATCCATTATCACAGTTAATGGATGTAGGTAAGACACTAAATGCAGATGAACGGTTATCGAAAGTTAATCAGGTTCCGGCCACAAAGACTCCAGAAAATAACAAATTATGCGTTTATCTTTCATGGTCGAGTAAATGCCATTATCAAACAGGAAGAAAGACCTCAGCATCTTTCATGAAATTCTATGTAATTCAATGTGATGAAACCTTTTTATATTGCCTTCGCATTATTACTGTAATGTTTCTGAAATATTTATAAACTTATTAATACCTTACCAATTAATAAAGGAATGAAAACTGCTTCCAGTAGTTAAAACCATGAAAGTCTTCCTTTAAAATTATGAACTGATGTCAAGATGTAGGTATCAAAATTATTTTGTAACAAACTAGGCTCATTTGAATTGTTATATACTACCACTAATTGATTCAAAGCATTATTCCGGCGCTATATGTTGCCCAGTGATTTCTCCAAATAACTCTTTAAACTTTTACAAATAAAAAACAATGAATAATTTAATACATATTTTATTAAAACAACAAGATGTTTGCATAAACATTTGTTATAAATACAATTGCAGAGGTAACAATTTCTGTAGACAGATTCGAATCGGTAAAAATATTTTTTTTCAGATGTCATTGGCTTCATAAAGAGGTATGGGTGCAAATAAAGTTTTCACAATATACCTGAAAAGAAAATACCAATAACTAGAACAAGGAACATAATTATTATTGTGAAATACCAGAGATGAATACAAGATATTAAATTCGCTTTTGTACTGAAAATGTGTGGAACGTCATACTTTATTTCATCTAACTTCGGTATTTCACATTTTCAATTTCAGTTAATTTTGTTTCAGAACAAATAACATTTTTCGTAGTACGAAGAATGGGAGAGTATATATTGAGGTTATACTTCATTATCTTTGATTTAGTTCAGGTCACCATCTATTGTTTCATTACGTCGCTTAAGTTTTCTATTTACGTTTAGTGATAAGAATAATGGATTTCGAACAAGAGATTAGAAAAACTTAAAAAAAACTGACGTTCACTTACTCCACTGCGCTCTGTAGGAAAGCACACAGCACATAATAAAACAGTTTTTATATTCACTGTTCAGGCATTAAGTTGTAGCAACGTTAACTTGTCTTTCAACCATTGTCTCTTTTCATGTTAATAGATAAAATCAAACTAGCAATTTCGTTAGTTTTAAGAGTCAATTTAGTTTAGACACTCTTAAACCACTTTAAAAAAGTTTCACGTCGGGAACACTATATTAATCCTTGAGAATCAATAGGTTTTGTTCTGACTGTGGCTTAATTACTTTTGAAGACAGGCAGTTAACGATTACCATTTCACTCTCGCTAAGGCACACTTCTGAGCCCAGTATCATTCGACACCTTTTAGGTCATTATTTTGAAATTTCTTGATTTCTAGATTTATCGAATGAATAGACATCTTAGAAATATTTTCCACGTATTGGTTAGATACTAAAAAATTGTTTCAAAACATTTAGTCGGCCTATAATATAAATTCTTTTTTGTTTTTAACATGCATCATGCTAATAAAATTCCACTTATTTTTCCTTGGTTTAGCTGTCAGAAGAGAATGAATCAGCCCAAAATAGCATACAGGAAGTCTGCAGGTTTTGGCGCATAAAAGTTGGCAGTAACAACATCACTGAAGCAGTACTAACCCATAAAATAATAAGTGAAAGTTTATAAATTTATTCAGTCACATTAGTAATACGCAATTCAATCCGTCCGTCATCATAATCTTCGTCATTATTATTTTCCTTCATTTAAAAAGTTGGAATAATTTCATAGTTAGTTTTTATATTAGCGATTGACATATTCACAAAATTATAATTTCATTCTTTCCTCTTTATCGTGTAACTGATATTTTTCTACTTACGTATAATATTCAGAATAAGTAATAAATCAATGTTACTCATTACAGTAATCCAAGATTGAAATTTTAATTTCATCAAAAGAAAAATGTCAAATATTTTTCCAGGTTGTTTGTATGGTAATATCATGATTGACAATATCTTCAGAAAAATTGTAGCCAGTAGGGTTCTGATGAATCCAAGGACACTATAGTTGAAGCAGGTATCAAAATATGTTTAAATTAAAACGAGCATTGGGGGAGGGGGAGGGGCGGCCATAACTTACGCTGGGCGTTTTTTTTTTTCGTAAATCTGGACTCCCCCCTCCTAATGTGAGCTCAACCTCATGATTTTGGGGACTATTTTTTAGCTCTACTGTTTTTTGAAGGGTTGCAATCTGAAATAAGAAATTGACGTATGATTTCCTCTCCCCTTGTTGAGATTTTGTTGGATCTCCCCTCCGCCCCCATTAGAGCTCACGTAATTAATGGGCGCATACTTAGTTAGTTTGAGTTTTGACTATGACATAAAATTACATTGTCATCAGCGTTATTTAAAATACAAATCTACATAAATTTATATTTTCTGATCTAACAATGTTAAAATTTATATTAGTTCCGTAAACTGGTACCATTTGTAAAAATTACATAATTACATTAATTGTTATATATTATTTGTTCCTATTATTTTTATGCTTTGTACGAAGATGATGTGAATTGGGAGACTATATCCAGGATTCTGTCTCAAATACTAATTCAAGTTTCCATTTTTCACCATTACTCGTTAAAAGCTGTATTTTATTTCACTGCCAGGTAAATTTATGAAGAGAATTTCATAACTATCTCCAGCGTTGGTTATAGAAATCACCTAGGCGTATAAGACAGAATTAGTGAGCGCAAGGAATAACATTTTTTATCGTTCCTTTTATGCGAAACACATATTACCGCAAAGCTCGAGCAACACAGATTTTAGCAAACAAAACACCCAGAATGCTACAAAGTTAAACGTTGAATTACGCTAATACCGTTGCCAAACAGGAGGCGCCAGGCAAGCTGCGTGAAATATTTGCGTCCTTAATCAGAGTTCAAAGGAACGGTGCTTGACCCGCCGCGTGAATGGGGGTTAGGACGCCATCCATTTCGGCTGACCGCCCCGGCAAAAAGCACTCCCGATTAATGACCGCGCCTGGCCTTGGTCCAAGTGTCGCACACCCTGTTCTTTGTGTACCGCGGGTGGCCGACGTGCGCCCCTGCTAATGGCCGCGGGGCGAACACATTTGCAAAGTGGCGGAAGGCGGCGTGCCACCGACCAACAGACTTAAAAGCGCAGCTTTGTGTCGGCGCTCGCGAGATGCTTTCGCTAGTGTTAAATGTCGCGTGAATGTGGAGCGCTGAATGCTTTAACAGCCGAATATGGCATTCAGTTTCAACATATTCCGTCGACAGGAAATCGTTGAACACAACTCTTAGTAGTCCGTCTACAGCGCTGTGAGTAAGGAATTTGCTTACAGAATATTTTCTCTGTAATACCGTCAAGAATTAAATTACTTTCTTAAATGCTGCACAAATGATACCAGACAAGAGGGTCGAAAGTTACGTCTAGTAACGTAAAAGTTAAAATTCAATAGATTTCGGATTTAATTGTATTTTTTATTATTCGAAACAATCATCAAATATCCATGTAACACACAAACGATCTGCTTCTAAAAAGCAGTGATTTAACACAGCTGATAACGACGCTCCGTGCAAACTAATAATATATCCCTTATACTTTTAGCAGTTATAATCACCGCCAAAAATGACGAGTATCTCCTGTTATGGTGGTAGTAGGAAAAGTTTATAAGTAAGAATGAATAACGATTAATTTTACGTTATATTATAATTTTGTTAATCATTGCCTTGTATTATAATTTTTTATCGCTGTCTTTCGTATTTTTGTGCAGTTGTTTCCACAACAGAAAATTGTCTTTTAGCTGGCAACGCCGTTACACTTCTTACTAGCAATATAAGTGTAAATAAAATCAAATGCAATATCCTCTCTGCAATTTATACTTCCTTTCAACAATATAAGTGCAAACAAAATCAATGCATTTGTTTATTTGGTATTGTAGCCAATCATCGGTGAGGTTGAGGCTATTATAACGAACACTTCGGGGGGAGGCATCATCGGACTCGCCGGAGGTTACCGAGCTATCGAGATAACGTCCAGTCTCCGTGTGTAATGCATTTTATTAAAGTGGATATAAATAAATCCTATTAGCTTGCAACATTGACGTAGTAATCACTTGTCTGCACCATGAGCTATAAATACTTCATTTCACTGTCACGAAAGAATGATTTACTTCTAAAATGTTGACAAGTAACGTCGTTTAAAGACAATAAAAATTAATTCTAATCGACTGTTAGATGGAATGTTAACTTTATATCTACAGCACGTATACAGAAACCATCCTTCTTCCTTCACTCAAGGGTAAAAAAATAATTTTAAAATGGTTGTGAGAACATAAACAGCCTCACAATTAGGTGTGTAGTAATTATCAACTCGTGGCCTGTGAGTTAGGTGTTGCCTCAGTTTACCTGCCAACAGCTGTTTCACGGCTGTGTCAGAGCTCCTTTGTATGCGGGAGTGGCCAGCGTTATGTCTGCACAGGGCCAAGCACCACGCAGCTACTGTGGAAATTTTCCTGCCTGTTTAGCGGCCGGCAGAAACATGTGGCCATTCGGAGACCTCTCTTGGGTATAATTTTCGCACATTATGGCAGAGTGCCCGCAGTCGGCTCTCTACACAACTGTAGCGTAACAAACTAGTCTTAACTCCACCTAGTTACAGATTTAAAAAAAATATGTACCAATACTGTGAAAATATTATTTTTAACATGAAAGAACACGCTCCGTGAATATTTTTCACATACTTAAACAAGACAGTATTTTTGTTTTTTATATATGTGCCGACATGGCGTGGATAGACACTAACTTGTGGTTTCACGTGTTAATAAATTAAATTATTTTCCTCCTGGAGAAAACCCTGAAGTCTACCAGAAAATATCTACCAGAAAATAGATGCCATGATGTCTCGTCTTTTATTCTTAAAATAAATACCCCAGTAAAATCCTTTCTACCAAAACTGGTTTTTTCAAAAAAATTAAAAAAAAAAGAAAAGATTTGACCGCATTTGTCCAGGCGATGCAAAATTTGAAATTGAGAGGTTCAACGATCTGGAGGTTTCAGTTACCGTGACTTATCTTCTTATGCAATGTTACGAGGTCATTTCTTCGAATCTTGAGAATGGCCCAATCAGATGTTTGAAAAACTGCAAGTCACTGAAAATAAATAGGGAAATTACACAATAATTATGTGTTTCCTCTCTTAGATAGATGATAACACGCACTATCCTTCCTTAGCTGATATTGTGCTTCATAAACTCTGATAATTCATCTACCATCTCACAAAATGTATAAACATTTTATGCATTGGATTATAGGGAGTCCGTCGTAGTTCTCCAATCGAATTGAGATACTTTCATCCTTATACGCTTAAACGCTTCTAATGATGGGCGGTCAACGCATCTGTGATTAATAAAACATATGGAGTCCACACATTTGAATGATTTGAGCAACCTGCTAACAGCTTTCATTATTGCCTAAGCAAGTTCAGAAACTATTGTGTGCACAACCTTTATTGAAATATTGTAATTCGTATTACGGGAAACTGACTCGAAATTAAAAATAACATTTGAAGAGCTCATGAATTCCAAACGTTTTCTATAATAAGCGGCAATTACTTTGAGAGTATGTACCACCAAAGGTTATCACATAATTGCTGCAGAGTAATTTAGAAGTGGTTGACCATACGTCTTCATTGCTCCATATAATTCTAGTAAAATGTGCTGGATTCTAGTTGACATGTTTAAACTACAAGAAGTAGGATCATTTCATGTTAGATGCACTTTTGAAATGAAAACTGGACATGACTTCAACATATTCAACTGCGCAGTTAAATAATGAACAGACCAGTTATTTATCAGTGAAATTTGGGATTGAGCCGTCGGTTGATTGGGAGATTTAAATATGGTTTCAGTATTTTTTTTTATTATTTGTGAAGATCTTCATATCGCACCATATCCGTTCAGTAATTTTATTCTGATATTTATTCAGTTTCGTTTGATAACGATGCATAGCTTTGTTATTTATAATTCTCTAATTAAACACTACTGCAAGCGTAGTGGGACGCTTTCGTGTAACTACGATCTACAATGATTGTGTGTCGATCATTCCGTACTAAGCAAAACAGAAGGACAGGTAGCTTCACATAATTTAAGAAGAAACAGTGAAAATAAAACTTTAATACAATACGAAACAGTTTTCAAATATATATTTAAAACTGAGAAAGTAATGTAAAATCAAAACTGCTAGTTTATAGATGCATATATAACAAGCGTAGATGATTGAAGCTGTAGGCAGTAAGGCATACGTTGACACGAAGAGGTTAGCGCAATGAAGGAAGCGATGGAGGTTTACATCAAACCAGTCGAGAGGTCGGAAGAAAAGCAAGAATTTTTTCACAGGTTTAAGAGACAGTTCAAAATAATTTTTAAAGTCCATAAATGTGCACATGTTATTGAGAGCAGCGTTATACAGATCGAGGTGACCAACAAACTGTCATATTTTTTAAGCATGGAATAATTAAATATTAGAAACACTATCAAAGAATATGAATATCGTTCTGCCGTTGTTGTAGGCTTTTGTTATAATTAATTTGTATCGCTTAGTGCCAAAACAAAACGTCTACATGATACGGCCAGTGATGTGCAACGCTTCCAACTGTCTTGTCCACTCAGCGGAGATGAAGCGGAGTAATTATACTCTGGTATCTCAGGGAAGAGCAGTAGTTAGTCATTTGAGTGCTCCATCTCGCTGGGAGAGTAGCGTAGTAAACGAGTAATACAACAGCAATGGTTCTCAAAAACAATTATAGAATACCTAAATACAACTGCAGAATAAAAGTGCAGCTGTCTGATAATACTGCAAGCTATATCGACAGCCTGAATTAAAAAACTACTGATGTCTTCAAGCAGCCATTTTCAATCATAAATTAAACATAAAAACCACGAAATCAACCTGTGTCATATGGTGTTTGGATGCTCAGTTGGTCAAGGGGTAAAGAGGCGGTTAGAATCCCACAATTAGTTGGAATTTTTACTGTCCCTTAAGCTGTTACCAAGCGTGGTGAATGAGCGGTAACATTCTGGCCTCGCATTTGGGAGGACGCGGGATCCAATCCCCGTCAGAGCATCCAGATTTGGGTTTTCCTTGGTTTCGCAAAATCACTCCTGGTGAATCCGGGAGTTTCCCTTAAAAGGTCATGGACGAATTCCTTCGCGTTCCTAGTCCCAAACTCCCTTTACGCCTTGTTGACGTCTTGTTCATTAGAGTCGGAAAGAGATTTTGGGGGCAAGCAACGGGAAAGAATTTGGTCATGGTCTTTTGAAAGAACCATCCAAATATTCACCTGGAGTGATTTCGATAAACAATGGAAAACAGAAATTTGTATGGCTGGACAGGGTTCTGAACCTGCATTCTCCCGAATGCTAGTCCTGATCGTTGTCGGTCAGCTGCATGGCTCGATTTGTGGCCTGCGATAATGATGTGAGTACAAACTACTCCTTTAGTCACTAAACACATTGTTGTCTAATTGTTGTATTTAACTGAATGTAAGGTCCACAGAGCCGACTTGCGAGAGACTGCCCTCCGGTAGATGGGAATTCCTGAGTACAGGAATTGCGTGCTGGAATGCCAGAAATGTTGGAAATGTTTTCTCGCTCCTCAGTTCTCTGTGAGACTACTCTGAGGGTTATAAAAGTTTCCGAAACTTTATCGTTAGATTTCAGTGCGAATTTATGGTACCATTTAAAACGAAGACCCCCAGTAACCAAAGAAAAACAAAGTGCTTTGTAACTGAGACAGAAATACAGTCAATATTTGTGTACAACGGCTACGTTGTTAGCTTTATGACTGACAATTAGTTTAAAAATAGTCCTTCTATTTCTGTATTTATTTCCTACTGCAACGGTTTAACCGTTAATGTTGACATTTTGAACAACGTTTACATTGAGGAGTAGCTAGATTAATTTGTGGAAATTATCGCAGGACCCACTCAGTAACGGATATGATAATGGAGTTGGATTAGGAATAATTGGAAGGCAGGAGGAGGGAGACTAGAGTGTTAGGAGTATACAAGGCGCATGTTGGTGGTAGTTTGAAGGCATATTCGTCGAGGAATTAGTAGTAGTGCATGAAAAGGAAAACATGACCCCGGGCGAAAGGCGATTTCATGCATAAGAGAGTCACAAAATTTTCTTTTGTTGGTAACAGTGTCAGGAATAGGAATAATTTACCAAGGGAAATGATGAATATTTAAAAAAAAAAAAAAATCTGAAAGAATTTAAAATTAAAATTCTTAACTGGCAGCAGTAAATGGGTACAGAGAAATTTAACGCTTAAAAGTGTAAAAGATAATAATAAAAAAAATAGTAGTAGGGAAATTTCTAACCGAGCATGTGCTCCATAGTAATTAAATTCAATTCAGTTGAGTGTTGGAGTAATAACGCTTGTAAGCCGCTAACTACGGAAATACATCCCAATTATACAAACTTTGCTTAATCGCTTCCCACCATTTAAAAAAAGTAAATACAAAGAAGAAATGTTGAACTTGACGTTATAGACCAAATTGGAGACTTTATACATGCAGAGCAACGTTCAGTGAAAATATTAATAACGCAGTCTACACGTCCTCTCCGCACTGATTTTCACCTGCATCAATGATCTTACCATGAAATTTCTGCTCTTTGAATGTTTAAAATTTAAATTTCAAGTTCTGTACTAGACAATGTTACGCTGCACAAAGAAAGAAAAATTTTCAACTAAAACTATTTCAGCATTATATGGCTTCATATGAGTGCGCTATCCTCCCGTCAGTACTTACATCAGTGAGAATCACAAGGCAGTCACAGTCGGCTACGTGTTGTTGCAGTAATCACTTCGATCTACCTACTTCACCTGATGAAGATAGTGAGGCATCTGTCGAAGCGTATGGTAGAACGTGTAACACATCTTAGAATTTCGCATAACGAAATTAGTTGCTGAGATAGTGAGTTCAGTTGAAGTATATGGGACCACCCTTTTAAAATCATTTTTATAGTCAATTTTGCTAATAATTCCCAGTAATATGTCCAAAATAAGCATTTGTTCAAGTGTTAACAGTAAATTCAATAGTTAATTCATTTAAACAGCTGTTAAGAAACTTAACCTCAGATTTGAATATGTAGTATTTGACTTTCACTAAATCAATATATTTCTTTAGTTCAAAAGATGTTTATGTAAATAGAGAGCCAGAAGATGATTAATTTTGCTGTTAAAAGATCTTACTTAGAGTCTGAATATGTTTAAAAGTGATTTGCCGGTTTAGAATTTTATCACGTAATTTTCCACTCCAAAATCGAAGCATTTAGTTATTAGAAAACAATTAGGAAATCAAGTGATAGACAGAAAGCATCATAATTTCGGTTTAAATAACATATTAAAATTTAGAGAGATTCGTGTATTCTAAAGATCGTTTTTGAATATAATTTGATATAGCCAGACATGTGATTCAGGTAAAAGTTCGATATTTCAGTCTCTTTCGGGGATTCATGAAAATAAATTATATTCAGAGTAAAGTTTATTTAAATGTAAAGATTTCTGAAAAAGTTCTATTCAGAATATTAAAGCATTTACTAGTAATAAAATAAAATGGGTTTTGGCCCAAGTAAGCGCTTGGACAAAATGATGCAATTGCTCGACATTCGGGTGGAGTGATATTTATAAAAATTCGTAATAAATCACGGAATGGACTTAGAGATTCCAAATTTTTACAGTAATAGTTTTTCATCAGGGAAATTTGTTTAGAGTTATTTTCAAGTCGATATTCGGAATATTTTAAGACATTAAATTTTGTTTTAGAATTTTAGACCACTTTCAAAAATAGGTAAAATTCTTTATTCAATATCAGTGTATAGATGAGCGATAGGAGAGTAGAATCAAATTTATTTCAGCTCGATAGGAGCAATATTCCGGAAGTTATGCAATCACATCTTTATGACTCTTTTTCTGGTGAAACTATTAAAGTTACAAAAATTTTTATAATAACTTAATTTGACGTTTATAATAATATCTTGCTACTACCAAAATTTCAGAGAGCTAGGATGATTTTTACTGTCATGATCAAATTAAATTTCGTAACATTTGTCTGAAACTGATCAACTATCACATCAAATCCCTGGGAAAATCGAGATAAGGAAGTTCACACGGTCCAATCCTATATATACCCCCTCCAGAGCCTAAGCTCGCCCCCATTCAAGAAGCAGCAGTTAGACGGTGTAGACGCATTATGTAGTAATGTGGCCAACGCTGGGCTCGTGGCGCGGCAAACTCCTAGTTTGTTTAACATCGGTAGAAACTTTGTCATCAGGGGAGGAGCTTTCATTGAAGAACTCATGTAGCTAAGAAATCGTGGTAGCGTGGGGTTTGGTAGTACTCGAATGGTCAGTCGAATCTGTAAAAATAGTTTTGGAAGGGTTGTCTGATTGCTTGTGCAGTACTTTGACTTTGTAACATTTTGAAGAATATACTGATCATATCAGAAGTGAACTTTCATCATTGAACTATCACCTTTCCCTAGTTTCTTGGTTAAAACTACGGTGGCGACTGTGTAAAGAGCTAAGTCAGTACTGTAACACCTTAGGTTTGCACGATCACAGCTAAGATTCAAGTTTGTGCACAGACCCCAGTGCACATCTCGTTTCTTACAAACGTATCCCGCAGAACACCCGAAAAGAATTATTAGGAGCTGTTCACCGGAAAGACACAATTCTTATATTTCACCATTGAAATTGCTACGTTTACTGTCCGAGAATTCCAGCATCCTGCAGCGCATTGAAAGCAGTTATGGGTTAATAGAATGTAAATAAAACAGCATAACCACCACCAACACTCAAATATTCTCCCTGAATACGCTGAATTGTTTAATTTTTGTGGGAACATATAAAATTGCTTGTCAGATTTGAAGAAAATCTACGCTGAATCCATTTGTTAAATACCAGAAATTTTCAATATTTATAATATTTTAGTTGTTTCAACAGGAGTGGAAATAAGGGATTCAAAAAGAACGACAAGGAATTAGCGTTAATTTCCTTAAATTTAATGCACAGATTGTAAAAATAAAGGTAAATAAACAATCTCAATAACTGAAATCATTTCCGAAATTTCGAAAATAATGCAAAGCATCAAGTGGTACATAATGTTAGTTTGATCCGATTTCTGATCTGAACATTTTCCACTGTTATCATACAATTCCTACAGTCGATTATTTTAGAATTACAAAGTTCTCTAATTACTAATATTTTTGCTTTCAAAAAGAGTAATTTCAATCAATTTTTATAAAGATTAATGATACGCCAATGCAATTGAATATTATGTATTTGCGTATCATTAATCTTTATAAAAATTGGTTAACGTTCAATTTAGGAAATGACTCCCAGTGTTAGTAATTGCAATGTTCACTACTGATGATAGAGATGCCAAAATCATAAAATTTGTAGTTTTTGTCTGTCTGTCCAAGCTTCACGCAAAAATTTATGGATGGATTTTAACGAAACGTATTAATAACTTATGTGATGGGTTAACATACAGGGTACTCTTTATCCCGATAACTTATAAAGAATTAAAGGGCAGAACCGTAATTTTTTATATTTTTTCTGTAAAAGCTTCACTCAAAAACTAAACAACGGATTTTAAAGAAACTGTATATACTAACAGCTCATGTCATCGGTTAAGATATATCGTAATTTTTATTCCTACCCAAATTGTAGTTACTGTAAATAAAGCTGTAAATTCTGAAAGTTTTGTCCATCTGTGTTCAGATAATTCAAAAAACTAAAGAACATATTTCAATGAAAGTATGCTTAGTGATAGTTTTTGTCAATGCTTAAGATATGGGTACTTTATAACTCGATTAGCTACATAGCTGACAAATAAAACGTGATGAAACGCATAACTCAAAGTAATGTATGGTATTTAATGGAATGTACAAGTTGATCTCATAATGACTTCATGTAGTATGCTCATAACGTCTGTCCAGGAAAGGAAATCGTACTGATTTTTTTTACCCTTGTAATGATAAGTACGCTCATATCTACGGAAATACAAGTATTTCAGTTACTTGCCTCTTTGTCACATTAGTCTTTTATACAAGGTAACAATGTGTTTAAAACGTACAACCTATAATAGATTGACTGGTGATTCAATTAGGAATTGTACGTAACCGATTGTCCACAGCAAATTAAGCAAAGTGTTCGTATATACCTCAGGTAGGTAAGCTTCATATTTTGCTTACCAAAATTTTTTGTGAACAATACTGAATTGTGGCTGTGATCTTTCACAACTATGAAGTAGGCGAAATTAGTAACAGTTTCGAAGGGTTGTAGAAATAAATGCTGTACGCAAATATATTCAAAACTTTAACGTGTTGTAAAAATTCAGAAGGAAAGAAGGATATGCAAGAAAGATGCAAAAAGAGGGATGTTCCTAAGGTTTTTCCTAAGCAGTCAATATTTCTTTAATATTCTAACTGTGATTTCAGCACACGATTACCAAATTCCTTATGGACGAAGTGTGAGCACATCTAGTTTATTAAAGAACTTTCGTATATCCTGCAACATTCACCATCTCTTGTTACTTAGCATTAACCCTCTTCACCATCTTCATTATAGCCATCCTGAGTCGCATCTGATTCCATACTTTGACATTTTGCCACCTTTGAAATATTTGCCACTATAATTAAGCCAACTTTGCACAGTCCGCGCATTTGCAGGCCAGGCTAGTTCTAGCTACCAAGACCTGGCCGTCGGAAGGGTCTCGCCTGTGCTCGCAGAGATGGCGCGCCTCAGTCGGTCACCCAGTCGGTAAACATCAAACGCCCGGCTAGCTGAAACGACACTAGGCAAAGTGGTGCGGTGAGGGCTAGCCTGTGGCGCGTGCTAATCCGTAAACTTCGGCTGATGTGGCGTGGCCTACAAAACCACGACCTGTGGGAAACCACCTTAAAGGTGTATCACTTTAAGCCCTAGTCAATAGCATGCTTCCGGGTGATTTTGATTTCAGTATATGTTCCGAGGCAGAGAACAATGTGAAGATAACAGCGCGTTTTCGGTGCCAGAAAATCTTAACATATACTCTATTCCAAACAACTTCGTTGCCTGTCAGATACCTCGTTCATTCCTCGATCTAAAATTTCATTTGTTCACGTCTTACGCCCAGCACTCAGCATTAATTACTCCAGACGATAGACGCAATGTTGCTGGTTGGTTACAGAGCTCTGCGGGCCCCTCAGCACTCAGCGCACGTGACTAGACGCAGCTCTCCTGCTGGCTGGCCATGAGCGGCGTGCGCACAGTGACGACCTCTGGGTGCTGCGTCTGCTGCTGGTGGGTCTGTAGAGGCAGCTGCTGTGGCGGCGACACGGCCCGGTGGGGCGGGGGCGGTCCGGCGGGGACCGCGTGGTCGATCTGCGCGTACACCACCGGCTCGTGGCGGTACCAGCGCGACACGGGCGGGCCCGCCTGCAGCGGCGACAGTCGCAGCTCCGCGTACGTCACCTCGGGCCGCACGCCCGCCTGCTGCAGCCGCGCCCCCGGCGGCCGGTTGTACGACGCCTGCGGGCACGCAACAAACCACTCATCATAGTGCACGACTATAAGAATAGAACTCATTCCTCGTATATTTATTAAATTTGACACATTATAATTTTTGAAATGATCACACACAGGCACTGACACGAAAATGAATTTGTTCGAGAATTTAAGAGGAGTAGTACTGATGCAAATAGACTGAACACGTTGTGGAATGAGAAACTAATCAAATCAGCTAAAAATAAACCCGTGAGGGATAGAATCGAGACTCCAGTAACAGAGCCACGGACAGGATTAAGTATTGAAAGATGAGAATTGTCAATCCTTTATTTATAGTGCGTTAAGCATTCTCGACTACTTCAAAAATGGCAAATGATAGCACCTTCTCAGCTGGTTAAAAAATAAGTCGCTCCCTGGATGCAATCTGCCCCACATTAAATAACTCTTCACAGTAATTTTTACTATATAAACATTTATTTCAAATACTGCATACATTATTTATAAATCCTTTTCTATCCTTTTTTCCCAATAATTTCAAAATATTCTACAGTGCTCAATCTACTTTTTCGCTATAACAACCAATACAATAACTCGTTTTTAAGGTCAGCGATATCCATCATGTTACAATCTAGCTTACAGACTAGCTAAGTTAATTAATTTTCGTACATTATTCCAAATTCATTAGTTCTGTGGTTGTTATCTCTAAAAGGGTTTATTTTGAAATGTGAAGGGAAGAGACATCGAATGTGTAATTTGAAATGTGAAGGAAAGAGACTTCGGGGCCACACGATAGATGCACTAACAGAATGGAAAAGCGAGCACAACACAATAGTGGAAGAGGTAGAATGGGGATAGGACAAGAGACACTACAGAAGACAGTGTTTCCAGCAGACGCAGCCAGAGGCTGGACAGTAACGAGGATGATTCACATACAAATGTAGTAACAAAAACAAATATTGAATGAAATTGAAGTCAGAAAATGTGTCTTTGTTTTAACACGTATAAACATTTTTCTGCAACTATAGAAAACAAAAAAGTATTATTTTATCATTGAACTTATAGGACTATATGCTGAAAACAACGTATTCGGTGAATCCAGATACATCATTTCCTTTCTGTAATAAACCATGGGCGGAACATACACATGTGTTTCAATTTTGAATTACATATACCTAAACAGTATGTAATTGTGTTAAAATGCTTGAATTTTACAAATAAAATACATATTCTGGATGAGTAGTCTGTAATACTTACAATTAAAACATCATTTCAATTATATGTCCCGATCATTCATTCACACGATTACCGAAGAAGTGATAGCTAGAGAAAGTAAAATCTAATGCTATCTATACGAATACTTAATTATAATTCTAAATGTCTCTATTATTCTGTTATTTTTAAATATTTATGATGAATATATCAGCGTTAATATTGATTTGAAACCAATGAGCACAGGTCATAATTTTATCACTGTAAGTCTTATATTTGTAATCACAGATGCTCGTTGTCGGAGTGTCAGGACCATCTCATCGAAATACCGTAAGATATTTTGTAATAAACACAAGGTACAAATATCTGTGGGAAGTGATAGTTCTTCTGCGTAACAAAATTTCCTCTGAAATTGTTTCATGCATTCTTTTATTTTTACTGCTTGTGTATTATTGGAAAACACGTTTGGCATGATTTTACGTAAAACAAATCTGTCGACAAAACCACAGAGTAACTACCTGGAATTCCGATTTCTGTTCCCCGACACTCAAACAGTTAAATGTTCCAAGAAATTATATTTACAGATAAAATCATTTTGTCGGTAATAAACTAGGAAGAAATTGTAAACGTGGTTTTAACTGAAATATAATCTAAATAAAACTATTTTTTAGCGACCGGTAATATTTCGATGAAACTAACGTAAAGAAGAAAAATATGTGAAAACAATTGTTTCTTTTTTTTTGATGACCTCTTTTACTCCAAAAACTTTAGACCGCTGGCCATATAAATTATAAACTGAGCTGCTGGCATAGTCCTCTTTTAGTTCTAAACAAAATTGCGAAGTATGTGAATCCCTTGAAGCCTGAACTGCTTTATAATGTATTTATTAATCCATTAAAAAGCTAGTTGTGTTATTTTGGCACACCAATCTGCAAGTTATTTGTATATTTTCTGAATAGGACTTCTAGGTCCGATATTTACTCTGAGTTTACACAAATTTATCTCATAAGAAGTAATGAATGTGTAGGATAACACAGCAGAGGTACCCTTTGACATCTTATGACATCATATGAAATACGCATCTTTGTCATCAGACTCCTATAAAAACGAATAGGTACAGGACATAAGTTTCAGTTTTCAAATACGCAGATGTTTGGCAAGGGATTTGCAGCTGAAGAGACAATTTCTAATATCAACAGGAATTTCAGCATCCTAATCCCTCACTATAAATTGTTCATTTCTAAGTTACATATATTTCTTACTCCTTATCATCGTACTTCGCGGCAAGTTGTGTCAGCAATGACATGTTGCTTACTGACATTACTCACCGTGTGAGTTAGTAAACCAAACGTTATTTAATTGAAATTACTGTATGTTGATGGGTATGAGCTTATACTACCGTTTCTCTTGAGAGTTGACTGTTGTTACTGACCGGGTGAGGCACGTAGGGCTCGCAGCCGCCGTGGAAGACCTTGAAGACCTCCCAGGCGGGCGCCGGGTGCAGGGGCCGCTCCAGGGGCGGTGGGGGCAGTGGCAGCGGCGTCTCTGGCCCGCTCACAGCAGGCGTCCCGCGAGAAGACGACGCCGCCTCCGGCTCAGACCCTGCAACAACCGAGGCAGCCAACGGTTAGGGGGCGTCCATTAATTACGTGAGGTGAAATGGGGGGGGGGGTGTCCGGCGTAATCTCACCATGGTGGGTGGAAAAGGAGGGGGGGTCGTCAGGACAGAAATCTCACGTCAAATTCCTAATTCCTTGAAGAACAGTAGAGCTTAAAAAAAATACGACTTCAGGGGGGCCTAACCGTCCTTAAAATCAGGAAACCTAAAAAGGTCTCCAAAAATTGCGAAGTCGTCAACAGATAAAGTGAGAGAGTCCAAATTTCTAAAAAAAAACACTCACGTAATTAATGACTACCACCTTACCTAATAGCGCTTTCCCATTCATTTCAAGAACTGCACTATACGACACACGTCTCTTTAAAACTAGTGCTCAAATAGTAGTTGCGCAAAAGTTAACCATGCGTTCCTAAGACAATTCCAGGTGAAATGAGTTTGACTTGTCCATAGGCAGAAAATCTGATTTAAATTTATTTTCGCTCCAACAGTAGATAAGTAACGCTACTATTTTTCATGTTGAATAAAATAAGCTTATGTTGGTAATATAGAATAATATGAATAATAATGATTAGTAACCTAAATATACACTATCTACTAAAAAGTAATTGGGCGCCTGTCCACAACGGTTGTTCGGTAGTTGTCAACACTTTAGATTCTTGTAAGGCCACCACTTGCGGCCATAATAGCAGCCAACCTGCCAACCATGATCTTTACGAGTGTTTGGAGGACATCCACCGGGATTCATCGCTATTCCAGGAGTTGAGCAACGGATTTTGGCCGCTCTTGACGATCTCTCACCCGACAATCCAAGACGTTCTATAAATCTTAATATAGAATTGAAGTCAGGGCTCTGGGAGGACTAATCCTATCGGCGAACGTTATTGTTGGCGTACTACTGCAACCTAAACCTTGAACCATGTCACCTGGCATTGTCATCCTGAAAGTAACACTGGTCGTTTTCGTAAAAACGCCACAATTTTAGGAGCATCCAAAATTTTACAATAGGCTGTGTTCATGCTACCACGGACAAACACCAGCGGCAGCGGTCCTACGCCAGACACCACGAAAACGTCCCATCACTCCACCACTATAGAATTTTCTATATAACACTATACACTTCCACAGAAGCCGTTACGAGGGTAGATGCCACACTCACAAATGTCCAGCTGAACAGAAAAATCTTCACTCATCACTCCATAGAACCGATTTCCAGTGGTCCAGAGTCCAGTTACGACGGTCCAAACACCACCTGAGTCGTCCAGCTTTATAGCCTGTCGTGATGTGAGTTTTTGTGCAGTTGCTCTTCCGCAATTTCCAAATAGGAGGGCCTCTGCACGCAATGTTCGAATGGAAACTGTTACTCCTGTTGCTACTTGAAGCTCCTGTCTGATGGTAGCCATGGGTTGCGCCCTATTTTTGGCAGTTTCACGTATCAGGGTTCTGCGACACCTTACGGTCAAAATTGGAGGTCACCCAGAACGTGCAGTATGGGCCCAATTACCATCTTTCGCTTTCGCAAGACGAATGCGACAGTTTATGTGCTCTGTTAACCTTGCTATACAGAGCATTGAAATGGCAGCTCACAATCATTCCCTTATCGAAGTCCGATAGCTTTACTCCTCGTGCCATACCCTTGTCAACTGGTTCTACACCAGTCTGCAGCATATGGCGACCACACATGTTCACTGACGTACTGAATTACCTACCTTCACAGGGGCCCAACTATTTTTTGGTAGATACATTTGAGACAATCTACTACTTTAAGCAATACCTATAAAAAATATAGGTCGACCGACTAAGGAATAAAGAGATGAGTAGAAACAAGACATGATCGATGATAAGCAGTTTTCATGCTGTGAGAGATTAAACTACAAAAGAAAGACTCTATAGGTTATCAAAGATGTTGAGTTGTCTATAGTAAAATGCTACTTAATATTGTTAGAATGTCTGTATTATGTTTATATTGCAATTGTGTTACAGGGAAGTTTATAAGTTGTGTATTCAAGTTTGTACAGCGGAAGAATAGATACGCTGTTTACCATATTGAGAGATAAAAGAGGCCTACTTCCAAATCTTGGAAGGATATTTCTGTTGTAAGAATCCAAAATTTAATTAAATTCGTTAACATGCTACAGATATAGATGCAAACATGATGCTCTTCAGGTTAGGGAAAAAGTACCATTTAAGGTAAATACAATAATTACTTTTCATTCAACGTCTAGGCATCTCATATCATACATTATTGATGATTAATCATTTAAAAAGTATTAACATTTAGTGGCAAGTAACAGAATTATACCTACGAGAATCCGAACAACAGTGACTTATGTTATTAATTAGAGAAAGTGGAAAACTGAAATTCGGTTATAAACTTGAAACGGTAATTTAGTAATAACACATGTCATGTACCCCATTTTTGCAATACGTTACCAATAAACTACGATTAATTGATCGTACATTGCATACATTTCCTCAACATGAATACCATTGTGCAGTGTGGGATCCGTATGCGAACAGACTGTACAATGGAACCGAGATAGTGTAGAAAAGAGCCATTCGTATTTTCACATCTGCCACAGCTGTTACGACAGTGTCATACAGGTACACTTGAAACAGAGATTGGAGTGTTTTAGTGCTCTGTGTTTGACAAATGTTTCGTACTGAAAGGAAAAAACGCTTCTAATAGCATCACTTTAACAGTTACGTTTAAACTGAAAATGAGATATCACTAAGGGATGAGTATGGGAAAGAAACAAAAGACCTAGTCTTGGCTGATGATATAATTTGTGGTGAAAGTGCAGGAGAGGTGCAAGGGAAGCTGGAGGCTTGGAAAAAGCTGATTGAGGAATATGGACTGAAAATCAGACTGAGTAAGACGGTGGTCATGGTAACAGGTACAGGGACTTACAATGTGAATATTTACCAAAACAATCAACAACTACAAATTTTTTACCAAATCAAATATCTTTTCAGTAATCTGAGTAAATACAACACCAGTAAAAGTGAGTTTACAAACAGAAATAATAATGCAGCAGTCTTTTATAACCAGGTGAGAACTCTGTTGTGGAACAATAAAGTGTAAACATACAATATTCAAAGCCTATTACATCCCCATACCGATTTATGCACTAGAAACATTTATACGTCCAGAAGAGATAATAGAAGGCTTCAAGCCCCTGAAATAAAATTTTTGCGTACCATGCTTCAGAGAACACGAAAGAACAAAATAAGGAATGAAATCAATCGTGCAGAGGCCGGTATAAACATCAGTGAGCCAAAATCCATACAGCGTTCTTGACTGAGGTGGTATGGAAATGTTCAAAGGATAGAGGAAGAAGGAAGGGCAAAGGCCTACTTTAACATGAACATCCAAGGGAAAAGACGTGTGGGAAGGCCCAAAAAGAAATGGACAGGCCAAATTAAGAAGGATATAGAGGACATAGGGCTTGATTGGAAGGCTGTTTATGAAAATAAACTATTCATTGACAGGACGAAGTGTAGAGTGCTCGTGACCAGCACCCGGAAGACTGGAGCTTGAGAATGATGATGATGATGACTACTCGACGACTTTTTGGGTTGCAGGGTATACTCACAGTCGCCACTGTATGAGGGCACGACGTCTGGGTTGCGGTCGTCCTTGTCGCCGACCTCCGCGGGGACGCCGGCCGCCGCTGCCGCCGCGGCCGCAGCCTTCTTCTTGAGCGTCAGCTGAGTGGGCCTGGCGGGAGAATCACCGCGGCGCGCCCGCCGGCGACGGCGCATGCGCACGGCGCCCACCACTGCCACCACGGCCAGCAGCAGCAGCACCGCCACCAGCCCGATCAGCGCGCCCAGCGCGGCCGTCACCTCGAACTGCACCGGCGCCCCGCCTGGCGGCAACAGACAAGCTGTATCCACAACAGAACAAGCCAACTACTCATCAGTTACAACAATGCGAGTACGGCCGTCACCTCGAACTGCACGGGCGCCCCGCCTGGCGGCAACAGACAAGCTGCATTCACGACAGAACAAGCCGACTACTCGTCAGTTACAACAATGCGAGTACGGCCGTCACCTCGAACTGCACCGGCGCCCCGCCTGGCGGCAACAGACAAGCTGCATTCACGACAGAACAAGCCGACTACTCGTCAGTTACAACAATGCGAGTACGGCGATCACCTCAAACTGCACCGGCGCCCCGCCTGGCGGCAACAGACAAGCTGCATTCACGACAGAACAAGCCGACTACTCGTCAGTTACAACAATGCGAGTACGGCCGTCACCTCGAACTGCACCGGTGTCCCTCCTGGCGACAACGCACAAGCTGTATCCACAACAGAACAAGCTGACTACTCATCAGTTACAACATTGCGAGTACGGCCATCAACTCGAACTGCACCGGTCCCCCGCCTGGCGACAACGCACAAGCTGTGTCCACAACAGAACAATCTGAGTACACATCAGTTACAACAATGCGACTACGGTCATCACCTCGAATTGCACCGCTTCCCCACCTGGTGACAACACACAAGCTGTGTCCACAACCGAACAAGCTGACTATACATCGGTTACAACAATGCAAGTACGGCCGTTACCTCGAACTGAACAGGAGCCCCGCCTGGCGACAGCATACAAGCTGCAATATGTAACTACTCGAACTTCGTCATTTATAACAAGAAATGGGGGCTTTCTATGAGCTAATTGTTTCTTTTTTCTTTTTCACATTATATTTTAAGTAAGTAATTTTTCCAACCCTTAAAGATAAAAATGTCAATATTTCTAATGTGCTGTTTTTTGTACCACAAACCATTTATCTCGCTGTATTCTTAACCGAAATCGATAAATAAAGTATCATTTTAAAGATTAAGAATTTCGCTTTGGTGACATATATTAAGAAGGATTTTTTTTTACTTCGATGCTGTAGTATATTGAGAGATTTTAGCTATAATGTATTCTAATCTTCGCTCGGGATAATTTTTCTCAAGCTGCAGCTATGTAATGTAATTCCACCCAACGAAGCAGAGCTCAAGGTTGGGCAAAGTCACTTCCCGTGGGAAGCAGTCCCCCTACCACGGTAGCCCAGAAAAGCCCTTAGAAAGGGATTTTAAACGAATAGAACTAATGTCACATGACTTGCCCCACTACGCTCCTACTCTGGAGTGGGCAGTCGAGAATAGCCTCCGGGGCAGTCCCGCCGATTCTCAGGATGGACCACGTTGCCAGACAGCATGCAGATTTTATTAGGTAAAGGCTAATGGATTTATACCCTTCTGCTAGCTTAGAAAGAATATTCCAAGTGACAGGATTTTATTAGTAACAGATTCCTTTTATGAGAGTTATTTTATGCAGTATTTTTCAGTTATTTCAAGTGTATGTCTATGTGCCCATTTTTATTGAAGTATTAAAGTCACTCCATTCTTTAAACTACATGTTTTCATTGTATCGCTGATTCCTGCTCATTACTAGCAATAAGTGTCGGCAGAACGTAATTGCTCTGATCTTATGGCCACATATGTTCGGGAAGCTGATCGGGGAGTGGTTGATCAGAGACGAATCCAAACTTGGTTGTAGTGATTTGCCGCTCGTTTACTACAATGCTTGAAGGGCAAAAGTATCAATATTTCTACAAAGCGTTTTTGTGGCACAAGCCAATTATCTGCCTTGAAATCTAATCGATATAGATAAATAAGGTATCATTTTAAAGATTAAGGACTTCACATATTCTAACAAAATAAATTTTCGAAATTTGAACCTTAAAGGGCAAAAATATCATTGTTCCCATAACGTATTTTTTTTGTCACAAGATTTTTATCTCCCTTGATATCTAAAAAAATAATCAAAAAATGAGGTATTACTTCAGAAATTAAGGTCTCCGCGTTGGTCACCTCTTATTTTAAGATAGGGATTATTCGGAATTCGACTCTTAAACGGCAAAAGTATCAGCTTCTATAAAGCATTTTTTTTTTTTTTTGTCATCATCCATTTATCTCCGTTGGTATCTAAACGAAATAAATAAATAGGGCATCATTTTAAAGATTAATGTCTCTGCTATGGTCACGTCATATTTTAAGAAAGAAATTTTACCCTTAAAGGGCAAAATATGAATATATCTATAACGTTTTTTTTAAGTATATTTTTTGTTTGTTTGTTTGTTTGTTAGGAGCTATTTATCGAAATCGATAAATGAGGCATGATTTAGGGGATTAAGATCTCCACTCAGGCAACATTAAAAATTAAGAACTTAAGTTTGAATGACAAAAGTAATAACTGTGAAAGTCGCGCGTATGAGACAGTTCAGAACCAAGAGGCTGGATAGCAGCAGCACACATCACAGAGATACTAATAAACTGCTTCCCTGTCGTCGGCTTTTGTTACGTACCTATTTCACCAAATAAATAAATATTTGATACAAATAAGGTGGTTCCTCTTTCGTCCTATTACAAACCACAAACCTTACTATTCATCGTATTCGCGATTTTGCACGGTTCATCCAGTTTTTATTATTATTACAAATTTAAACGCCCTTCAAAAATCACGGATATCACCTACGACAATAATAGAAATTTTTCTGTTTTAGTATCTAAGGAAAAACGAATAATCTTTATCTTTTATATTGATATTTTTGGCGATGTGAGTAAACTTTCTGTGTTTAGACTCTTGGAGTATTTGGATAGGACAATTACCAAAACGAATAACTATTATTTATTTGATTGATATATTTCATGATTACCTAAGTTTAGTACAAACGTTCTCTCAGTCTTAATATATTTCACTGTTTGTTATTTTCTGTCGAAATATACACACACACACATATACATATATCTTATATGTTCTATTGTAACTTGGTTCCAGTAACTGCTACAATACTAATTAAATATAGGATGCTATTCTCCTTACAAGAATTTCTGAATTTTATTGGTAAATAAACAAGCAGCAATATTTACATTTAAACAAACGTCACATTATTATTTTTTGTATGTCTCTGCCTCGCATCGAAAATTTTACCTCTGCTACAGACCGGACAATTTCATCGCAATTACACTTTCTGTTAACAATATCAAACTCAATTATTAATTTGAAATTTACACCTCGTTTAAACAATATACTGCCAAAAAGAGTCAATACATTTATTCATTCGTAATTTCCTTGTTAGCCAAGCAGCGCTGCGGTGGCCGCTAGTGTAACTAACAGTTCGAGTATTGTCCTGCTTGCCGAAGATATCCGAGTTTAGCGTCCAGCCTTTAGCGTCCACCCTCTCGGTTAGAGGCATATTATTAAAGTGGGCTGTTAGTTGTGAATGGTGGATCAGGCAACGCCTTGATTCTCAACATGACTTGTAATTAAGAATTTGTCAATGTTAACACTAAGCAGTTAGAACCAGGGATTGTCGACTCCTGGTGCAATGGTGGGAACTTTAGTGTTGCCATCTGTCAACAATTCGTGTAACTTATATTTCCTGTGATATGTGTACTTTTCTTTGTAGGTTCTGAAGCAGAGACTGAGGACCGACCCAGGATTCGTCCAGGTGACTGCGGAAAACCGCCTAAAAACGCAATCAGGACGACCGGTACGAGGGGTGAAGAGCTCTAGTCTCGTTTGTTGTACCCAGGGCGCTAATGTAACTTTGACTTTGACTCGGCCTACAGCCCAAACAACAAACACAACTCTTTTACCTCGTAGTCGTGGGGTCTTAACGCTAATACTTGTAATTTCTGAAAGGAGATGTAGCTTTACTGTTGTATGCGAGTGGATGACACGTGGGTTCTATGGTTTCCCTACGATGCCCTGCTCTTTAAATCTTCTTTCTTTCTCTCTAGTTACCGGTCCTATTTCCTTACACGCATCTGCTATCTAACTATTAAAGAAATACGACCATCACCAGTTTAAGTATGAGGGTAGTAGGAGAGAGAGCGGATAGCTAAGGGTTACTTGCAATTAAACAAACAGTTAAGGAAACTTCGTTTACTCTGTGCTAAAAAACAGTACCACAATTACAGTCTATGTTGTACAGTACATGAACGTTGTTCCGTAACACGTGCTAACTAAAACAAAGGGATGAGACTTGGTCCTACTGAATGCAACTAACAGAAAATGACAAGGTTTGTGTAGCGAATGTGCCCTAGATGATTATTTGTCATTGAACATTGAAGACGTGGGGCCGATCCATGAATTCTGGCTTGCTGGTAAAGTAGTCTTAAGAGTAATAGTTTCGTGACTGGGAGCGTTCGGTTTAGTTTCCAGCTCTTAAGCGAACTAGGTCATTCTTTTAGTTCGTTAGCTGCCATCTCGAATCTCAGAAAAACAGATCATTCGCTGGCTTTGCTATCGCTACTGCACACGCACTTTTTTTATGGTAGCTTTTTATAATTATCATTATTGCTAATACCTGCGTTAATAAGCACAAAGGGCCATGAATAATTTTTATATTAGGAAGCAGATTCTCAGTCGAACAAACAGCACGTGCTAGTTTAACTTCTGCGCCACTGTGAAACCTAGCAAAATTACGTGATTCTGATCCTAAAATATTAAACTAAATGACGTCACGTTACAGAATGAAGACTTTAAAAGAAGAACTATTAAGGAATGAATTTTTTTTTAGAATAGTATCAGAACATAGTCTGTAATGATTACATATATGCAGAAGAATAAATTATGTTAGGACAAAGCACATGGAGCATTGCATCAAACCAGCCGAGAGACTATAATCGCAGTATTCATGAACCACCTTGAATGATAACGTCCGAATAACTGTGATTAATTCTCTAGTCTGCTTGCCTCATTCTAAAGGGGAATGTTTTCTGTAGCTGTTCATATTCACAAACGAAATTCCTCAGCGCAGTTCAGGATCGCATGAGTTTAAGAATTTACTTAAATCTAAACTTTCTCCCAAATCTGTCGTTCTCTTTATAAGAACTGGCGAATAGTGACGTAACAACATCATAAATCAGTCATGAGCTATTAGGATTATATGCAAAACTTTTTCAGTGACAAATCAGTTGATTCCGAAAGTAATTTCTGCATTACTTCAATTAAATTCGTTGAAGAATTATAATAAGCTTCAAATGATTTGCAAATTAAATAATCTATCCACTCTTCGCGTAACAGTGAGTCGTTTCACCAAATCATTCGACTAGATCAGGAATACATTACTTCTTGCACTACCACTCCCAAATAAATTTCTAGGAGTTGGGAATACGCGGTGCTCTTTTCTCCAGTAAATATCTCTCTTTCACCGAGCGTGGTGGGTGAACGGTTAATGCTCTGGCCTCGTATTCGGGAGGACGCGAGTTCGAATCCCCTTCCAGGCATACAGATTTGGGTTTTCCATGGTTTCCCCAAATCAATCCAGGCGAATGTCGGGATGCTTCCTTCAAAAAGGCCATGGCCGGATTCCTTCCCGTTCCTTGCACCCAGTCACATTCCGCCTCTAATGATCTCGCCGTCGACGAGGCGTAAAGCACAAGCAAAAAAAAATCTCTTTCATACTACTACACAGAATTATACCTTTTTCATTTAACATATGAACTTTCTTCACTGAAACTGATTATTTACAGTTTTTTGAATGAATTTTTCCAGATGAATAAAATTGAAAAAAATATGAGAACTAATTATGACAGTCAGAAACACGAAGTTTCCCTGATATGTATCGTCAAATACAACACTACTGAATTTTATGAGTCCGTCATAACACAACATTTACACCACAGATTATTGTATGGCAGAGAATAGAGGCATGTTTCTTTGATGAAAAGTTATAAATATGATTAGACAGGTGTTAACTTGGTAATTCTTCTGTCATTTATCCTCACAGACGTCAGTGACAATAGGAAACTTCCGGCGAGGATGCAATTCTAGCAGTTCCTATATTATACCTAAACTACACAACAATTAAACAATATTGTATATAAACATTGGAAGTACATGAAGAACATTCATTACCAAAATGGCAATTAAATCTTCTCAACTCAAACTAAAAAAGGAAGTAATAATAATCAATATAACCCTAGCCTAATTTATATAAAACATCTTTTAAATAGTCAGTTTTTCACTCAGTATTATTAAACTTATTGATAAAACAAATTCACCTTGGAAACAAACGCAGTTTTAGGACATATCGCTGGAGTAGGAAGTAAACAGCGGTTTGGCTCCCCATAATTATCTCACCCGTCCCTCCCCCTACGGCCGCTTCCCCTATAATTAGGCGCCACCGCCCTGTCATTATCTACCTGGCTGCCGGCGCCGCTTACCGTAATTATCTTTGTAGGTCACGCGCCCCGCCCCCTGCGGCCGCTTCTATAATTAGGCGCCACCGGCCTATAATTATCTACCTGGCTCTTTGTAGGTCACGCGCCACGCCGGCGCCGCATACCGTCATTATCTTTGTAGGTCACGCGCCCCGCCCCCTGCAGCCACGCCGGCGCCTTACCGTAATTATCTTTGTAGGTCACGCGCCGCGCCCCCTGCGGCCGCTTCCCCTATAATTAGGCACCCGGCCGACTGTGCGGCCTCTGGCCTATAATTATCTACCTGGCTCTTTGTAGGTCACGCGCCACGCCGGCGCCGCTCTCACCGTAATTATCTTAGTAGGTCACGCGCCACGCCGGCGCCTCTCACCGTAATTATCTTTGTAGTTCACCCGCCCAGCCACTGCAGCCACGATGGCGCTGCTCACAGTCATTATCTTGGGGTGCAGGCCTCTATAAAAGAAGCGTCGTAACAGGAACTAAGCCAGTTGTATCTGAACTTACACAGAGACAATGTCTTCGCAAAGCATTGAAGATTTGCCTTCTCTCGATGACGTGAATCTGCAAGGTAATTATACATTGCCAGTTTTAATTATTTATTTAACAAAATTTATGTAGTCTTTTAAACTATGCTATCTTTTTAGATTTACTGTCTGAAGGAGCCACTAGTGATGGAAGTCTGTTGGTTTTCGGCTCCAACGAATGGAATTGGGAATTATTTGATAAATATCTCAGTAAGTTTCTTTTTAAAAATTTCGTTTAATTAACATAGCGTTTTATCCTATGTTACCATTTACACTTTTTTTTTTTACAGATACGCCATCTGATGGACTAGAGTTTGAGGGTATACCTACCACTAGTACTTACGATGTACCCATACAAATGAATGGTAAGTCCCACTTTGTTATTTATTAATTGTAATTAGATGTCAGCTTTATAATTTTTCATTTAACATAATTCCATGTACTGTTTAAACTTGAGAAATATTTGATATTGTTGATAAAAATTTCATTTAATTAACATTGCGTTTTATCCTAACTTTTTTTTTACAGATATGCCATCTGAAGAACTAGAGTTCGAGGGTATCCCTACTTACGATGTACCCATGCAAATGAATGGTAAGTTATTTATTTCATGCATTCCTTGTAATTAGATGTCAGCTAGCTTTCTATCGTTTCATGAGTATAATTTTTCATTTAACAAAAATCCTGTACTGTTTTTACTTAATATTGAATACTTTTTTTCATAGATTTACTGGAGTGTGATGAAATTAACGTGCCCAGTAAACGGAGGAGGATTCATTCCATGCAACCAAATGGTAAGTCTCACTTTGCTATTTTTTTTATTACATTCCATGTAGCTAGGATGCCAGCTTAATTCTCATTGGTTTCAGGTACTTCTGATCCACCCAGGGTTTTGCAATTTGCAGAGCCAGCGAGTCATGAGACTTTATCTGGTGCAGGCTTGGAACAGGAATTAGCTGATTGTGAGTACATTATACTTTATATTTTTTTTGTAATTACCTTTTTCTTTACATCATGTTTTTTAACCAATGCTTATTTTTTTTATAGATATGGCACAGTATGATGGTTTACCTACCACAAATGTCTTATGACTGGGAACAAGACTTAATTAATAGTGAGTACAATACACATAAAAATTAATTTAACAAAAATGTGTTTAATGTTTTGACCTAAATTATCTTTCTTTTTAATAGATTTTCCACGGTATGAGGAACCTAGGAGGACTCATTCCATACAACCGAATGGTACGTTTCACTTCGTTATTTATTCATACATTCCATGTAATTAGATGTCAGCTTTATTCTCATTGGTTTCTATCGTTGCAGAGCCGCCCGCAGGCATGAATGCCGCCGTCGAGTCCGGACCTGCTCCGCCTATGTGGAGACCTTGGGAAATGCAGGACTCAACCGATAGGCGAAACCCAACACCCGGACCTAGCAGGCAGGCCGCAGGAGTGGCAGGCCCTAGCAGCCGGGGCTCAGGAGTGGCAGGCCCTAGCAGGCAGGCCGCAGGAGTGGCAGGCCCTAGCAGCCGGGGCTCAGGAGTAGGCAGGCCCTAGCAGGCAGCAGCAGCCAAATATATCATGTGCAGCAACGAGGGGTGAGTGTCCAGACGCAACGCGCTTAATCCTTGAAGATAGGCAGAGTGCTTTTAAAAATAGAATCTATACCGGAACCATTCAAAATTCTGAAAATTTTATTGGACCAATTAACTTCATTGATGCATGTTATATCTTTTGGCAAATAAAGTCCGCGAAATTGTTAGTTGCCGGTCCACCCCGGCTGTAAGGTTCAGGTTGGGCTGGCAACATCTTTTGCAGTCAGAAGGAGTTAAATATCGTTTCCGCAAATTTGTATTTTCTTACCAAAATGTGTGAAGTCACAACCAGCACTCACCTGCCTGATTGGTATAAGATCTGTGTGAAATCGGAGATCACGACTAAATTGGAAGAGTTTCAGGAGAGAGATTCTGGAAAAACCCTCGAGAGATTAATTTCCCTCGACATAAACATTGCTCATTTTCAACCGTTCTATCGAGGGTCTTCCCATGTTGCTCTGCCAGTTGATATCCAAAGAAAAAGGCTATAGTCAATGTGCAAACAATGACGAGTTATGTTTTCTTTGGACTCTCCTTGCAGCTCAAGTACAGGCGCCGAAAAATGCACACAAAGTTAATATTACAGAGAGGCATTCGCAAGCCATAATTCGATTTCTCAGGTATTGAGTTTCCGGTAAAACTCGCAGATATTTCCAAATTCGAGAGGCAAAATCCAGGCATTTCAGTAAATGTTTTCGGTCTGGATCTTATTAAAGGTAGGAATGAAGTTGTCGGGCCCTTACACTTAACTGCAGACAAACGCGATAACCACATTAACATGTTGCTGCATACTGACAGCAGTGGGAATTCCCATTACTGTTGGATTCGCAACTTGTCGCGGCTAGTTAGATCTTCATTAGTAACTAATCATGCTATCACATATGCGACAGATGTCTGCAGCATTTTGGCAGCAAAGATCTTCTGTACCGTCATGAGATCGATTGTGCAAGGGCAGATCCAGTAAGAGTAGATTTGCCCGGCGATGACGATAAAACTTAAAGTTTAAGGATTTTGCACACAAGCAGCGTGTGCCCGTCGTCGTTTACGCGGATTTTGAAAGTTTATTAGAACCTTATGATTCATGCAGTCCCCCACCCAACGCCTCTCACTCAACCAATGTCCAGAAACACACCCCATTCGCTGCGGCATACCAGGTCGTTTGTGCCGGCGTACCTAGTCTGTCACGATTCAACTCCTTCTCGGGTCCAAACCCCGAGAAATGGCTTGTGGAACAACTTGTCGAGCTTGCCGAGGAAGTTGATGAAATTTACAAGGAGTGTATTCCCCTTGTAATGACAGATGAGCAAGAAGCAAAGTTTGCTGCTGCTACTGTATGTCACATCTGTGAGAAAGACATTGAACCGGGGACTGTTAAAGTTCGCGATCATTGTCATATCACAGGTAAATTTAGGGGGGCTGCACACAATGACTGCAATTTGCAGTTTAAGACTAAAAAGTTCATACCCATTTTCTTTCATAATTGTCTGGGTATGACGCACATTTTATAGTTATGGCATTATCCGACCTCGACGGCGATGGGATGGATGTACTTCCCATAAACACTGAACGCTACATTTCTTTTTCAAAAAAGGTTGAACGTACTTCAATTACGTTAAGGTTTCTGGACTCTTACCGTTTTTGCAGGCCCCATTAGACAAACTGGTTGGTATCCCTTGAGGACGGCGACATGGGCATTACTAGTGCTCATTTTGACGACCCCGAGAAGTTTCAATTAGTTAAGCGGAAAGGAGTCTTCCCTTACGAATATATGGATTCGTGGGATAACTCGACGAGGCCACGCTTCCTCCAAAATCAAAATTTTATAGTTCGCTGTCGGAGTCTGAAATTTCAGATGCCGATTACGAGCACGCGACACAAGTGTGGCAGACTTTCCAGATCAATACTTTACGTGAATATGCAAGTCTGTACATGGAAACAGATGTGCGGTTACTTGCAGATCTGTTTGAGAAATTTAGGAGTGTATGTTTGGGGAAATACACCCTGGACCCTGCCCACTACTTTACATCCCCAGGCCTTTCGTGGCAGGCCATGTTAAAGAGCACACGTGTTGAATTGGACCTTCTGACCGATATCGACATGCTGCTCCTTTTCGAACGTGGAATACGCGGTGGTATTTGTCAATGCGTCCATAGGTACGCCAAGGCAAATAACAAGTACATGTCGGAGTACAACCGCGAGGCGCCAGACAATTTTATCATGTACTTCGATGTTAACAATTTGTACGGCTGGGCCATGTCCGAGTATCTACCCTCTGGTGGGTTTCAGTGGTTGTCGGCCGAGCAGATTGCGAGCATAGATTTTATGAGCGTTGCGTCTGATTCACCCAGGGGATTCGTGTTGGAGGTAGACCTTACGATTCCTCAGGACAAACACGACGTTCTAGCAGACCTACCGCCATGTCCAGAGCACAAAGCCCCAGTTGGTTCCACGCTCCCCAAGTTGATGACCACACTGGAGAACAAGGTACGGTACGTCCTCCATTACCGAGTCCTCCAGCAATGTGTAGATTTGGGGTTGCAAGTGAGTAAAATACATCGCGCGATTTCTTTCAACCAGTCACCGTGGTTGAAAGACTACATCTCTCTCAACACGGATTCTCGTCGACAAGCTAACACAGATTTCGAGAGAGATTTCTATAAACTGATGAACAATTCCATTTTCGGCAAAACAATGGAGGATATTCGTAGACACCGCGACGTGAAATTGTGTACAGGGGCGGGTCGCCGCGGTGCCCGCAAATACGTAGCATCACCCAGATTGAAACACATGACCGTTTTTCGTGAAGACTTTGTAGCTCTGGAAATGGCGAAAGTGCGGATCCTCTATAATAAACCTGTGTATGTCGGAATGTGTATTCTTGACCTTTCCAAAGTGAGGATGTATCGATTTCATTATGAATTCGCTATTCCTCGCTTTGGAAGCCCCAAGCTGCTTTATATGGACACGGACAGCTTCATTTATATGATGAACTGTGATCCATATGAAGTAATGCTTCACAACAAGGATGAGTTTGACACGTCTGGGTATAGCACCGACAACCCTTTCGGGATAGAGTCCCATAACGAAAAGGTGGTCGGTGTTATGAAGGACGAGGCGAACGGCATCCCTATTGTGGAGTTTGCTGGGTTACGATCGAAGATGTACACATTCCGGCTAGAGTCGGGCCAAACCTCTAGACGGGCTAAGGGTTTGGCTCGCTCCGTCACACGCAAGCTGCAGATGGAAGACTATGTAAATTGCCTTCATGGAGCCACGCCAAAATTCCATCTGCAGCGAAGAATAGGCTCCTCCCTCCATATTGTGAATACACAACAAATATCCAAACTGGGTCTGTCTAGAACGGATAATAAGCGGTATATTTTCCCCGACGGGATAGAGACCCTACCGTGGGGGCACAAGTCTGTAAATAATGTGTGAATGTTTTGTAAATATACCGTTTATCCGTGTTTCTAGTTTGTAAATATGTATCAATTTTGTAAATATGTAGATAAGTTAGGACTCTGTAAAATCTCAGTTTATCAAGTTAGGACGCTGCATAAAATATAAATTGGCTGCTGGGGGAGTGCTGCTGAATTGCTTTGTATGACATTTTGTTTGCTGAGCCGTATGCTCATTTGCATTATATTAACGTAATCGGAAAAAAAACATTGTAAAATAGACTAAGTGTACAGAAGAAATGCTGTACGTAGATTGTAAGGTTGCTGAGCTGTATGCTCATTTGCATTATATTAACGTAATTGAAGAAAAAAAAAAAAACATTGTAAAATAGACTAAGTGTACACAAGAAATTATTGCTGTACATAGATTGTAAGTTTGCTGAGCTACATGCTCATTTGCTTTATATTAACGTAATCGGGGAAAAAAAATGTAAAATAGGCTAAGTGTACAGAAGTAATGCTGTACATAGATTGTAAGTTTGCTGAGCTGTATGCTCATTTGCATTATATTAACGTAATTGAAGGAAAAAAAAACACATTGTTAGAAAAAAAAAGTTTATTTATTAAGGAAAAAAATGTATTTTACATTTTAAATAAATCTTTTTTATGAATCCACGTGTTATGTGATTTATCAAAACCCAACCACTTCTCCAAGATCATATTTTTCCCCAACCAAAAAAAAATAAAAAAAATAAATAAAAAAAATGTACGTGTAAGTTTTGTTAGTTGTAATTCTTGCTGGTAAAATGCTCCTGCAATATCTTTACCCTGATAGTCTTTAAGCAAATAAGTTACAGGATTTGTTAATTTCACTTTACTGATGGTAAACACTTCCGTTGACCATTCTATGATCCTCGGTGGTCTCTCGTTCAGGAGGATACCGGTGTGAATCCCCAATTCTGTTGTGTCATAATTATGAAAACCGACCAGTCAGAGAAAAAGAACAAAGTATCGAGCATTACAGGGAGCAAGAGAGAAGCATAATTTCATGAAAAAATATACAGTTTCAGTAAGAAGCATGAAAATCTCATAAATTCCATTAAATTTCATGAAAAAATCGGTAAAAAAAAGATTAAAATATGTAAAATATTACCAAAATTACGTAATTTCCTTCCAAAACAAAGATGTCGTTGGTTGACATGACAATTACACCTGCGTGCACCACAGAGTGCAGTGCCCAACTATATGATGTGTTTTCATTTCTACAACTGGCTACAGAAAAGTGTCATATATGTACAAAAAATATATGTTTCGGATGTAGCGACATTTCCCAGACAAACCTGCACGGCCCCTCCAACACACACATCACATTACCGTCAGGGAGTGCAAAGGATGAAAACTACAGATGTTATCGATCAAAGGGGCAAAGGTTAGGAAAACTATGTGATAAGTATTCACAACGCATACAATCTTCCAATCATGATAGGGTGAGCAAAGGATGAAAGCAAACTATGTGTGCATCACAGAACTCAATGCGATCAAAGGTGCTGACATAACGTATCAGACACATTAACGCACACACAAGTCTTAACAAAAACCACTATCATGAAGGTCAGGTTAATTCTTATTTTCCATAAATTCAGAGTGTATGTGAAGCGATAATGAGGGTGGGATGCACTAGAGGTGGATGCGCGTCAAATATAGGAAAATATTGGTTAAAAAATTATGGCACTTTCTGAGACAGAACTTATGTTGAGGTCTGGTTAATACAGAATGTTAAAGTGTTTGTTATAGTTGGTTAGAGTAAATTCAGGTTAGGTTATTTCAACTCACCTTCTCATGGTGCCACTGATACATGGAAATCCAAAAACTGTTTGCTGAGGTGACTTGGGCCCCACCGCGGCCTAAGAAGACCGGTATTTTGCGCGACCTAAGAAGACCGGTATTTTGCGCGACGCGTTTGTATTTTTCTACGCAGCAGCTGCTTACTGTGGGGCCACTTATCACATAGTTTTCCTAACCTTTGCCCCTTTGATCGATAACATCTGTAGTTTTCATCCTTTGCACTCCCTGACGGTAATGTGATGTGTGTGTTGGAGGGGCCGTGCAGGTTTGTCTGGGAAATGTCGCTACATCCGAAACATCTTTTTTTTGTACATATATGACACTTTTCTGTAGCCAGTTGTAGAAATGAAAACACATCATATAGTTGGGCACTGCACTCTGTGGTGCACGCAGGTGTAATTGTCATGTCAACCAACGACATCTTGTTTTGGAAGGAAAATTACGTAATTCTGGTAATATTTTACATATTTTATCTTTTTTTTACCGATTTTTCATGAAATTTAATGGAATTTATGAGATTTTCATGCTTCTTACTGAAACTGTATATTTTTTCATGAAATTATGCTTCTCTCTTGCTCCCTGTAATGCTCAATACTTTGTTCTTTTTCTCTGACTGGTCGGTTTTCATAATTATGACACAACAGAATTGGGGATTCACACCGGTATCCTCCTGACGAGAGACCACCGAGGATCATAGAATGGTCAACGGAAGTGGTTCCATCAGTAAAGTGAAATTAACAAATCCTGTAACTTATTTGCTTAAAGACTATCAGGGTAAAGATATTGCAGGAGCATTTTACCAGCAAGAATTACAACTAACAAACTTACAAGTACATTTTTTTAGATTTATTTTTTATTTTTTGGTTGAACGAGTGATAAAGAGAAGGAAAAATATGATCTTGGTGAAGTGGTTGGGTTTTGATAAACACATAACACGTGGATTCATAAAAAGATTTTTTAAAATGTAAAATACATTTTTTTTTCCTTAATAAATAAACTTTTTTTCTAACATTGTGTGTTTTTTTTTTCCTTCAATACGTTAATATCAAATGAGCATACAGCTCAGCAAACTTACAATCTATACAGCATTACTTCTGTACACTTAGCCTATTTTACAATTTTTTTTTCCGATTACGTTAATATATAGCAAATGAGCATGTAGCTCAGCAAACTTACAATCTTGTACAGCAATAATTTCGTGTGTACACTTAGTCTATTTTACAATGTTTTTTTTCTTCAATTACGTTAATATAATGCAAATGAGATACAGCTCAGCAACCTTACAATCTACGTACAGCATTTCTTCTGTACACTAGTCTATTTACAATGTTTTTTTCCGATTACGTTAATATATGCAAATGAGCATACGGCTCAGCAAACAAAATGTCATACAAAGCAATTCAGCAGCACTCCCCCAGCAGCCAATTTATATTTTATGCAGCGTCCTAACTTGATAAACTGAGATTTTACAGAGTCCTAACTTATCTACATATTTACAAAATTGATACATATTACAAACTAGAAAACACGATAAACGGTATA
>JARYHS010011408.1:45816830-45851213 GCA_031002005.1 Vandiemenella viatica
ATAACAAAAAGAAAATATTAAACGTGTTGATTTAAACGAAATAAATATTTTTCTTTCTGCATTCTTCCAATTGGTTTCATTTCAGTTGCTTAGATGTTAAATAACACTGATAACCTTGATTTTGTAATAATATCTCTGGTCACTGTTAGTCTACCAACAAACACTTGTCGCGTGATGTCAGAATTTTATCCACTTATTAGCTATCTTGGTGATCACGTTGGTTAACCGAGTGATCCAACGAAATTCTCTAGCAGATATAGTGTGAACTACTCACAAGTGATTAAATAAAATTTGATTTCGCTATCAGCAGGTAGTATTTAGTACCTGAAATGAGTTGTTTGCTGCAGTCCGTCCCGTGTGCCGCCGAGGACAGCGCAGCCTGTACGCCGTCGCTCGACACGAGGTGGCCAGGGTGGTGTGTGAGGTGGACGCCTTTCCTCCACCAGACTCGTTCCGCTGGGCCTTCAACAGCTCCTCCGAGGCCATCCGAGTGCCCGCGTCTCGCTACAGCTCCAGCGGACGCGCCTCCGAGCTAGGCTACACGCCCGTCACTGACTCCGACTACGGCTCCGCGCTCTGCTGGGCTAGCGGACCTGCAGGCGAGCAGCTGCAGCCCTGCGTGTTCCACGTCGTGCCAGCAGGTCAGTACTGCCAAGCTCTAATGCTAGGCAAGTCTAACATACTATCACGTCACTCCCGTCAACATTCACACTAGAAGGAAGTCCGTAAATAATTAATTCCCTAATTTATCTGCATGCGCAATAGCCTCATAAATACAGAATCTCTTAATCAAGACAGCGTATTCCACTGATTAATGTGTACCGATCTACATCGAAGTATGCATTCCAGACTCTAACAATATTCTATGACTTAGGTGCGGGATGTAACATTATGTGTTGCACAGCGTTATTAAACTAAAATCGTTAGTATCTGGTGTTAAATCGTTAGATTTAACATTATGCTTTAGTTCTTCTAGTGTTATGAGTGTCCTTCTTAGTTGTGTTGGCAGGATTCAAATTGCAGAAAGTTTATTATTATTGATGATACTCTTCATCTTTTCTTTTGTTCTTCGCATCACCGATTTTCTATGGCTGGTTGCGTGTGTGATATGTCCACTGAACGCTTTATAGACGGGTAATATCGTATGAGTTCGCGTTACCAACATGCTGATATAGCAGTATATCTGCTGCTATAAGTATCACGTGTTGCGCTTGGGCAGCAGTGAAAGTATAAATTACACCTACTGGCGCGCGCGCAGTTCCCTGTGTTCATATTGAAGTGTCACGCTGATTGCGGCATCAGAAAGGATAATTAATACTATTCATTATAAATTTATCAATTAATATTTAATTATGGGGGATATGAATTGATAATCAAGGCAGCATTTAAGCTAGTATTTATTAGATCAAGCGTATGGATTGCATTAATTAATTTGACGTGATTCAGAGATGTGATTTGGATAGTATGAATTGTCAGTTATACATCATTGTTTCTCAGGGTCGTTTGCTGGGTTAGTGGACGCCAGTGTGAACGCACGTAACACACACGTTCGTTGGTTGGACAATACCTCACTGTTGGCTTCTGCGACGATCGCTGTAGGCAGGTCCGTGGTGGCGCTTCTTGCGAAATTGGCCAGCTCAACTCGCGGTGGCGCTGTGTTAACCGCACGATCGACGCTGTATGGACGTAACAGTAGCCGTCTCAAGTAGCTTGGACGGGAAATGGTCGAAGCGATCTGGCGACGAACCTGTTCCTTGGAGATTCGGGCTGGAAAGCTCTTCCAGCTGGTCACAGACGGGAGCGCAAACTCGCGCTCACACTCGCGAAATATATTCGGAAGTCCGTCCATGCTCCACGAGGCTCACACCTTGGTGACCTCCAATCGAGTGTCGCCACCCCTCCGCCTAGCGGTCCAAAGGGTTTGTGGGAGCGAGGGGTAGCTGCATTCCTTGCGCGTCCTTGGATGACCACTACCTTGCTGGCAGCCAGCTACAGACTCTCAAATCCATTCTCTAACGTTCGTGGTTGCCACTTAATGTAATTTTACACTGCTGTAATGTGTGTCATTACAATATATACAATAATACATTGTATTTACCTGACAGTAAGATATGGATACCTTATTTTCACGCGCCCTCAGTCTTCTTGGAAGGTTATACATTGTACCTATAATATCGTTTCCAAGTAAAGTTTTTTGACTATAATTTTTATTTTTTTGTAGCATATTAGGCCTTATAACTTCGTGCAGCCATTGGCGGTCCACGTGTGTGAAGTGGTAAAGTGCTCTACCGTAAAATGAAAGGTTACGATAACGATTTCACAATCGAAAAAACTTTTTTCAATAGAAAACTCCTTTAGGCGCGTTGGGGTTTTTTGGATGGGTAAAATCTTATGAGTTCGCGTCACCGACATGCTAATGTTAACAGTACATTTGTAGCTGTAAGCATGACGTCTTGCGCGTATAATAGTGATAGTTTTCACTTCTGTTAGCAGTCCCCAATGACGGCTAATTGTTTTTTTTTTTGAAGCATCCGCTTCATTTATTTTGATGGTTACAAAAATTTATACCAGTTGTTACGCTCACCTAAAGCAATGAAATGTATTTATAATTAAAAACATGAAGAAGCAATAAAAGCAACATTGTTGAAAATTATTTGTCATTTATGTTACTCCGATTATTTTGCGAGAAAAATATTAAAATAATTTTCCGTGAAAGGAGAAAACGTAAAATTGAATGAAGTACGAACGGTAATAGGTAAGGAGGGGAGCAGTGAATCGCTTATTGTTAGGTTTGTTGTTTTCGTATAATTCACATTTCGAAATTAAATATGAGAATTTGATTTCTATTTCTTACAGTTAATACGGTATGACATAGTTTTTTTGAAATAATTTGTCAGTCGCCAGGTAAGAGATCTAGGATAGGAGTGGCCAATAATTGTCTGCGAAACTCTTTTCAACAACGTGGGATAATATTTATTAACATATGACAAAGCTGATTTATTTAAAACCTTAAACATTTCGATATTTTCTTCCAACCAAAAATAATATTGCATAGATACAATTGTCAATATTAAGTTATGTGAATTCTGAACTGGAAACAAGATTAGGCCCTACTATTCAAATTAATAAAATTTTCTTCGTGTCTAGTAATTAAGAGTCAAGCTGGAAGTTATTCACACACAAAATGTACTGTACGCTCTTCATCATGGCCTTGGTAAGAAGTAATGATTTTTTTGTAAAGCTGTTAACATTCTAATACAATGTGGTTGGCCGAGATATTATTGTAACAACTCAATGTGCACTGCTTGATACAGTTTATCCATAGTGGTCTCTCTGACGTACGCTCACAGAAAATGAAATTACAGATGTAAAATACAAGACTCTGTAAAAGTTACGTATTTCCCACGTAGACAAAAATTATCACAGTTATTACCTCGCTTGCAACACAATTATGTTAGACTTAATTCAGATTTGAGTAGTATAGAAGACTTTTAAAAAATGTTTCTGACATTTTATACCACGTCTGCAGAGTAATTATGTCATAGCTAGTTATGATCTTCGTTTGTTTGGCATGATGAAAGATGTGAAACAATTCTAACATTCGATGTATTTAAACATAGAATTGTACCCGTTACAAATCTTTCCGTGTCTGTGCTGTGCTAACGAAACTTTTTACGAGTGTTGAATTGAATCTGTTCTTGATCATTGCCTAAAAATTGATTGCCGATGGCAGATATGAAAATTCAATTTTGTCCTTTGTATGTGACTTTTTAGTTCAAATCAATATTCATGCTTACTTTCGAAGGATGCCTCGTATTGTCTCTTACTCCTAGAATCTGTTATCTGCTTTTTTTTTTTTGCGAAGTAAAATTTTTGGAAATGGGAAGTGCTGCTAGGAAATCTTGCATTAGTAATATCTCTCTTCACTATATCTCTCCACTGCAAACAGTTCTTAGAAAAACTGAAAATTCGCCTCTTATTCCGCCTGCTGAGGAGAAGGTATCCGATGCTAACCATTAAAAATTTACGCAAAGTTAGTTGAACTGTGGGTTTTTATGCTTAGGGAGAGGAGTCACGGCATAATGTAATACCGAGTGACACTGGCTGACAAGACATCTCTCAACTACTCTGAAAATCTCTGCAGTAGAGAGAGAAATGAATTCGTACCTTAGTTGCAGTCCTGTAGTAGCTTCATATCCAAAGGACATGCCCACAGATAATACGAGCACTCGACTCAGCACGATCAAATAAGAACGACGGGTAACACTGGCTGGGGCAACCGCTTTTCTTTAAACTAGTACTCGACTGCCATATTTGTGAATTAAAAATTTTTTTTTACATGAGAAGCTAAAAAATGTTTTCTTAAGTGTGCCATGTGAATAAAAGATGATTCAGATTTTTATTATACCTTTAAAGACCCATCACTTTCTGTTTTGACTAATTGTGAATTATACTTATGAGTCTAGATGAAGGACATCTGTTCGTCTAGTGTTTTGAAATGTTAATCCTACTCAATATACTAAAATAAACCAAATACCAGATTCACTTACAAAATTTTTGTATCCTTTATGTTCACTGTATGACAATAAATCTGTTTCTGTTTAACATACTGATTTATAAATTAGGATTTAAAAAAAATCAGTTGTACAATTCGTTTAACCCAATTATTTATTTTCAGAATTTAAAAATTTAATGTGACGTGTGTATACTGTCAGTCATGTAGCAACCTAACTGATATTAATTGAAGTATTTATTTTCCATTTCCACATCTTTGTCTGTGATTAATTTTCTGTTGTTATCGTGTTTTAATCACTCACGAAAAGAAAATACACTAAAAAATTTATAATCTAGTTTTCTTTGTACGTCTTGTGCCACTTCTCCTTATATTAGAAGGTATAGTGTCTAAAAATTCATATAAAATGATTAAAGTTGATACTATAATTCTGAATTTTTAAAAGACTGAAACGTGAAATAAAAAATCATTGAGAATGAATGTTTCTGATAGTGTTCAATGTATATTAATAGCCAACAAACATCATTTACCCAAGTACGCAGATTATTCATCAAAATGATGGAAGTATATAGTTAGACATGTTTTTTTTTTTCCCTTTCCATTCTGATTATATGACAAAATTATATGTTTTCTATCGTCACACTACTGACATTTTTTTTTTGGAGGAGTGGGGGAAGACATCGCATGAGGAAAGATGTGACATAATTTCTGTGTCATGTTTCAGGCCCACCCGAGCCGCCGTACAACTGCTCAGTGCTGAACCGCACGTCTCACTCTCTGCGTGTGCGGTGCTCGGAGGGTTTCGACGGCGGGCAGCCGCAGGTGTTCCTGCTGGAAGCGACTGAAACGGTGGGCGGCCGGCCGCTGCTCAACACCAGCGCGCGCTCGGCGGACTTCCAGGTGGAGGGACTGGCCCCGGGGCAGCAGGTGTTTCTGTCGGTCACCGCGTCCAGTTCCAAGGGCCGCAGCGAGTCGGCCACGCTGCACGCGGCCACGCTCGACGGGCCGGAGAGGATGGCGGGTGAGTAACCCTCCGAAACGTCACCAGGCAAACATGAGTTGAAACAGGAACTTGAAATCCTAACTAAAAACAAAAAGGAAGAAAGTTTATTTAACCACAAACACAGAAGAAAATATGACAAAAATATCGCTTATAGAAAGCGAAAGTGTTCACTGACGGGGAGGAAAGAGGCAAAAAAGTAGGGTAGCGTGCTTTCTTCACGTTACGTAGGTCACTGGTTCCAGTCCGACCTATGACATATGTGATTATAGTTAAGATTTGTGTTCGTCTTGTTTTGCCATTGCAAGACAGTAAATAGTAGTGAAGATGATATGATACATACACATTAGAAAAATATAATACTTTGAGCTGGCTGTATGGCTAACATTACCAAACTAATTATTTTTTATTTATTTTTTAAATTAAATGTTACACTACCCCGTTATTAATTATAGTTTCTGTGTTGCTACCAAGTTACCAAATACTCAGACTTAATTCAATATAAGTTCACTGAATTTGGTATATTGTTTTAATTAAATATCATCTTCCATGTTGTATTACAATTTACCGCACTTAGAACTGGTTTTTACGATTGTTTTCCGCGATAAGATAATTTAGATTTTCTAGTTCTTGTCGAGAACCTGTCACTCCACTGTCTATTACGAGCCATTAAACAATAGTAAAAAATAAAATTTAAATATTCCCAGCTTTAGCTAAAAATATAATGCTTCATTCAAGATCCCGTAGCCCCATTCTGTCTCGATTACAGTAATTAAAACTCAAAAGATAACTATCAACCTAAACGAAATGGAGATGCATTTGAACAATCCTTTCTATACGAAGATTTTCTCGGCATGTAAATGCAACATAGTCTTCATCCATGTAGATTATGATAACGATTTCTCAGTCTTCCGCGACCGTGTTTGTTAGTGATTACTAGATTATCGGGATATATTACATTGTTTATTTGATAATCTAAGCTTTCGGCTGCCATCCTCCGCCCTTCGTCAGAGATATTATTTGTATTGACATAACAACGAACGCCAAGCATCGTGGAGTAATAGGCCGTTATCTTCGTCGAAGATGTTTACCACTCGTAGAGTCCACCACTGATATTCTTTCCACAGCAGCCTCGTGTTTTCAAATTTTAGGCTTTGTCAACATAAATAGTATCTCTCACGAAGACTGTGGAATTGCAGCCGAAAGCTTAAATTATCAAACAAACAACGCGGCATACCCCGAAATCTAGTAATCATTAACAAGACTATATTTCATGCTTAACTCTTAAATTTTGATGCAAAGGGTTTGGGATACATAAAAATTTAAAAACAATTCTTTTACTAACCACAAAAATCCGGAGTCACATATTAAGCAAATAGGTTATCTAATTTCGTATAGTTTATCATAAGCTGACGTTAGATGAATGTATTACGTCTCGGCTTTTCAAAATGTTTTGTGCTTTATTAATGTAGTTTCTCCAGTACGTCACATTGTACTGCAGCATGTGGAATGACAGCTCCTTTAGACCACCAAAACTCATAGTGCTCATTCTGTAAAAGACAAATTAATTCGTTTGTTGAGTTCTGTATCTTATTAATAAGTGGTAATTTTATGAAGCTAAAAATTAATTAACCTTCGCAATACCGTATTTCCAGGACGCTAATACCTACAACAATTGGCCATACCGTTTCTTATCGCTGCAAGAATTTCATAAATTCAAAACGAATATGTTACACTATAACAATATTTTGTAATGACTTTCCATTAAAAAGTAAAGGAGTAACTAAAATAAAATATGGCATATTTACGCAGTTGTCGCTAAGTGGCTTAAGTACACACCTCTAATTGCCCTCATTTCCATCTCTTAATTGCCCATCCAAACAGAAATATTATTACCCAATGTCAGCCTTTTAACGCTTTAGATTAGCGTGGTATTACAAAAATTTGGCACACATAGTTCAGGTAAATATGATTATAATGTTTCTAGCCTGTAAAACTGATAATTGATATACACAACATTCGTCTGAAGACTTACTAGTATTAATATTAAAGAAAGTGAAATCAAAAGTTGCAAATTAAAGATGTATGTGAATCTCATCGTAAACATGAGTTTTTAAACTTCATTCTCACGTGTTTTTCTAAAACAAAAATTTATTTAGTTCATAAGGGATGGAATAAATTCATATTAAAAAAAATGTATTTGCGGTAAGGAAACTGATGTAATTTGCAATTGCTGCATTCTAATTTTACCTAACACCAATACTCAAGAATGTAGTCGGACTTCGGAGATACCTAACCACTGACATCTCTGTGTGAAGTTAGGTTCGCTAACGGCTTAGGGAGCGTGCATAAACCACGTAGCTCCATTTTGGACTCCTGTGAACCCCCCCTTCCATCCACGCAGCCCTAGTTGGCTTTGCCTCTACCCCCCCCCCCCACGTAGCTTTTTTCCCTTTTGATTCCAGAAGACATTTTGTGCTGTTTTCTCTTGTCAGACTATTGTAAATTACATACGGAGATTATTAACTGAGGGAAATAAATATTCACGTGCTGTTATGAGTTCAGTTCCTCATTTTAACTGTGAAAAATGTTATGAAAGGAAAGCTACGTGGCCTGGCTCGGAAACCCCCCTCCCCCCACGTAACCCAGCGTAGCCTTCCAGCTAACACCCCCCCCCCTTGGACGAAGCCACGTAGTTTGTGCATGGTCCCATACCTGTGATGATTCAATTGTTAAGGTGTCTGACTGGAGATCGAAAAGTCAACAGTTCGAATCCCTGTCTCGACAAAGATTTCGAAAGACCCATAACCCGACCTTCACCTCTGGCACAGCTTGCTGTGTAATGTGAACTACGCCAGGACGCTTCTGCGGTTCGGATTCCTCATTAAACTGGCGGGATTACAGGGTTAGGTTAAGGTAACCATGCCTGATGTGTATACGCGGCAAATTGATACTCTATCAAACCATCGACCGAACTAACCTTGAAGATCTTCCTTCCAATAATACAAAACTAATTACGCGTACTATTACACCAGGTGAGCGTAAACTGAATAATGTATCCCTGCAATTCTCCTGCAGTCGGTGGCCGCTTTCAACATTTCACTACAGCTTACCAAACAGTCAAAAAGGATCTCAAATTATTTAAATAACGCTCAATTAGGGAGAGATAATAATTAATCATTATCTTTTAATGCATAGTTTCTTTCTACTTATACTCACCAACTGTTAATACAATGCTAACCTTTCAGAAGATTCCATCGACAAACAGTACTTATCAGGAAAAAGTTTCTAACTATTTCTTCTTACTAGCAATTCTGAATTATTTTTCTGTTACTTTGGCTCTTCTAACGTTTCTTTAATTTTTCCTAACAGTCCCTAATAACTTTTTTTTTAACTTATACATGCTACGCAATGCTGAATAACGTATGACTTCGATAAACAATATCCTTAACTTTCCATAACCACACATCTTTTTTATAGTTTGCACAACGATAAATAACATTTATTCGCAATAATTTAAGTTTTCTTCTGGAAACATAAAATGGTGTATTTACTGAATTATTAACTTTTACGGATTAAACAATAACGCTGCAACCCCTCTTTTTTTTAACTATCGTGGCATTCACCTGAGGTGAATTGGGGAAACCATAGATAACCCATATCTGGGTGGCAGGACAGGAGAGGGATTCGGATCCGCGTCCTCTCGGATGCGAGGACAGAGCGTTGTCACCCACCCTCCTCTCTTGGTATCTCTAAATTACTAATGAACACTCTGAACCTTACTTAAACATGGCAATGACTTCGCACGTTTGCCTTAGACGACAAAGCGGTTTCTCAAGACGTCTTTCACAAAAAACATTGACTGACCAGCACTTACTACCCATCAGTTTCTCAAATGCGCCTCAGCTGAATTCAGCAAACATACTACGCACACGTACTTTCCCTGCTGAAAGATTTTACGTAGCGAGCATACACGCTGATCAGGGTCGAATATTTTGTACCAATACGCTCTCCATAATTTTTAATATCCCAATAAATCTATGAGCTGGGTTTGTTTTTTTTTTCTTGTTTCAATTGATATTTTTTGGTTGTCATTTTTATCGCGCTTTCTTTTTCAGTGTAAACGACAAGTGTTGATTATAGACCTAATCAGTCCACTCTGTGGACAATAGTGTATATTTTAGGAGGGTTCTATGAGTGTTATTAGGTTCTAAGTTATCATCCGAGTTGTAAAATATTATCTGCTTATGTGCACCAGGATGTTATTTGTCCGGATAATATAATTTGACACCAGGGCGACCAATTTATAGGCAGAGGTCCCGAGCTGCTCTGAATAATGATTTTTCATTAGACCTAACCTTAACGACATATCAGCAAAGTTCCTCTACAATTACTATCTGAAATAATCCTGGATCTCACTTAACGACTGAAATGAATTTTCAACACACTGGATAAGTTAAACAAGTACTTTAATTGTAACTAACCTAACTATACATTTATCCGCAGTTACTGACTTCAGCTGTGCTGGAAGGAAACATCCCGCAACGCTTGGCTACAATGCTACCAACTTGATCTTGCTAAACCGCTGAACAGCTTCCCCATACGAATATAACCGAAGTATAGCTTAACTGAATTAATTCATGAACAACTGAATGATCAAATAACGATACATCCCGATGTTACCATTTAAGTTCACCACAAGGCATTACAACTTTATTGCAAGGCATGACTAACAACTCTTTTAAGTTACACAGACTGAATAGTTTATCTAACACACCAAAGAGTGCTTACCTAAGAGAGAATTTTGTATCCAAGTAAGGCTTTCCACGTCGTCCGAAGGCAACAGAAAAAGGCAAAGCATTTACCTTCTACTTGGTTGTTGTCAAATAGACCTCGTTCAATATGGCGACAGGATTTTATGTGCTCTAGTGAGGTGGGTTAACGCACCGTTCACGTACACTGTCGATGCCTATACGAGAGCTACACGCTGCAGTAACCTTGGACCCTGAACCTGCAAGTCTGCGGTTTCTCCGTGCGAGCTTCTCGATGTATTTGCCAAGAGCTGCTTACAATAGAGTTCACTAAATAAACCACTAAAATTCCAATTTTAAGCCCCAGTTCACAGACTGCCAGTTACATCACTGTACGGTACCTAACTCAATTCACAAATTTCATCCGCTGACTCACTAAATGATTACTGTCAGAACACACTGCTAACAAAGTAAGATGGTGTGGATTTAAGGTATGGAGCCCTCCCCCCCCTCCTCCCGCAATACATAGTTAGGAGTTAGTTATACTGAATAGGAGTTGATTAGTAGCAAGTGTTGATTTTATATGAAATGAATCATTTATGATTTACAATTATCAGCTTTATTTCAAGTGATATCTATAACACTTAACATTTAACAATGTTTAAAAAGTTTGAAATAAGATATTACAAGAAAATTTGTTTCTATTTCTACATGCGTCTAGTGTTAATTCTTTCACCAGTAGCAAAATATGAGTTAGATGTTGGCAGAATTATATTTAGCACTTTAAAAGACACTCAGGACACAAGCAGAAAGGCTGCATGCCAAATATGCAAATTAGTGTTAGCAGCGCCGTGGACCTGCTTCTCCCTCGAGAGCTGTTTAAATTCAGAAGGCTAGATTATCGCAGTATTCAAAAACAAAGAGAGGGAGTTCTGCACTTTATTTACACTAAGCAAACATCATGTGCTAAAAACTGTTATAGCAAAGCAGCATTGAGTGAAAATTCATAAAAATTACTATCAAAACATGGAATGACTTATTTGAATATTCCACATTGTAAAATTCTACCTTTAGTTACATTTTTTGCCCTTTTTGTTCAGAAAAATCTAGTGTATTACCACATCCATCCATTTCGGTGTCATACAGAGAACATTGTAGGCGGTCATTGTACTAAAACGTTTGTTGTATTAGTGTTTCCAGGAATAATTATGATTTCCAGCATTAAAGATTTATAGGAACGAAGTCTTTCTCGGCGTTGAGAATGGATGTAGTCTTCTCGGGAGACTAGCCGAGTAAGTAAGATGTTTCCACACGATACATCCGAAGATGGCGACGGAGTTTGAGATCGCCGAAATATCGTGTGGAAACATCTTACTTACTCGGATAGTCTCCCGAGAAGACTACATCCATTAAAGATTTACTTCTGTATTTACGTATAGCATCATTACAGACATTTATAGACTGGAGAACGGATTACTTTTCTACTGCAAAATTTGCAGGTTCTATAGAACTTTGGATTCCTTTAAAAGACCATACTGCTGGTTACAAACTCCAGTATACTTTTGTGAAGTTTGCTTCTACTTAGATCTGTTTTCAGTTCATCGCAACAGATTGCCGATAACTTAGATTGAAGACATTTACTACGCACAATCCCAGTATCCTGTGGTATGCTATGCGCTATTGGGTGGACACATGTCCTTTTTTGCAGTATGCCGTCATACTACCGCTACCAGATCGTTGGCAGTGTGTTGCTAAAATTCGTCTCTAGCAGGACTCTAGCTGCTTTCTTGCCACTGCTTGGAAGTTGACGATTTTCTAGCGTCATTGATGTTAAGTCCGCTACCCCTGTTTTCTGTGTGTTGTTGTTCAGTTCTATCTTCAATCCATAGTTAATAACCGAATCTCAAAGGAATGAGGTCCTTGCAAGAAGTTCCGTTATGTAAGAACATTTAGAATTTAGAATTTTACTAGACAAATATAGCCAGACACTGAGAACGTAATAGCCTTCCACTCTACAATGTTTAAATTCTAAATCCTCCCACAATGCTTTGGCCTGGATTATGGAGAACGCGGGTTCAAATCCTTCTCCCGCCTTGCAGAAATCACTCCAAGCGAATGTCGGGATCGTATCTTCAATAAACCATGGTTGAATTATTTCCCGTTCCTTGCCTACCATCCAATCCTACTTTTATCCCCAACGACTCTTTAGCCTGGATTCTGGAGGATACGGGTTCAAAACCCCCTCTTGCCTTGCAGGAATCCCTCTGAGTGAATGCCGGGATCGTACGTTCAATAGGCCGTGATTGAATACTTTCCCGTTCCTCGCCTACCATCTCTAATGTGCTTGGCGATGACGAGACGTAGTGCTAGAGGAAACAAATCCTCCAGCAAACTACTGTATGTTCGAGTTATCCGTCGCTAATATCGCGAAAGGAATTCGAACTCGCATTAATAAAAACTAGAGGTTAACAAAAACTTTTCCATGCAACACAATGAAACTTCTTATCAATAAAAATGCACTACATAAGCGTTATTCATGATTTCCTTTTTATTTTCTAAATCGTTTTGATGGGTTAAAATATTGCAGTATAAAACAATTTCAAGTTATATAAATAAATGATGGAAGAAATGAGTTGCTATTACAGAAACGTATTCGATATGAAGCCCATTTTCGTATATTATGAAATTAACAGTATTTTTAATATCGTGTTAGGTGTTTCGAGGTACATTTCCTCTCTGTCTCTATATTTTAATTTTAACCTTTCTATAAAATGTTATAATTACAAAATTAACCTCTTCACTTCAGCATACTCCTTACAACATATATCTCCAATTATTATCTGCTTCGTGTATTCTAATCTTTGTCTACCTCTACAGTTTTTACCTTCGACTGTTCCCCACACTACCAATACACCAATTCCGCATGTATTAAAATGTGACCTACCATCCTGTCTGTTCTTTCTGTCAAACACTTCTACAAACTTCTTTCTTCACCCATCATTTCCAAAACACGCACACGTCGTATGTTATCTGTCCACTTAATTTTAAGCATCCTTCGATAGCACCACATTTCAAATGCTTGTTTTTTCTTTATTTCTGGAATTCCTAAAGTCCCTGCTTCGTTGTTATAAATTGCTGTCTTTGATACATAGAGTTTAAAAATGTTTTTGTTGGAGTCTTATATAAATATTTGAAACTAAAAGATTTCTCTTTTTCACTAAATCTCTTTTCGCTAGTGGTATTCTGCTTTTAACATCAGTCCTGCTTCGGTCATCAGTTGTAATTTTACTTCATAAGTAGGAGAATTGATTTACTTCTTCTATCATATCCGATCCTATTTTTTAATCCACTGATACTGCCATCATTTCTACTACAGTTAATCTCTTTTGTCTTGCTTATGGTTTTTTATTTAGTCCTAAATCTTACCTCAGTATTTTATGCATGACATTCAGCAACTTCTCAATATTCTTTACTTTTAATATAGCCACCTAATTCTTTTATAGATATTCTTCTTCTTCTGGTCCCTGTCCGTTTCGTAAGTCGGCAACAATTTTGGCCGTCTTGTCTCTGTTGGTTGATGCTCGTATTAGCTCCGTAGTAGTCTTGGAGGTCCATGTTCTTATATTTTTTAGCCAGGATGTTCTTCTTCTACCAGCACTTCTCTTTCCTATTATATTTGCCGTGGAAAAAAGATTGCAGGAGTTCGTAAAGGTTATTTTTTTTTTGATGATATGGCCAAGGTACTGCAGCTTTCGTGAATTTATGGTGGTCAATATTTCGATATTCTTTTTTTATTTTGCAATGCTCTTCAACTTGTGTAGTATTAAATAGATAGTAAAGTATTATTAAAATTCGAGATTTTACACCTCACTACTTTAAAGTTTTGAAAATCTTGTGCCACTGGATGTTATCAAAAGCTTTTCTAATACAAAAACTGCCATAAAAATATTTTTGTTTGTCTTGAGCTACCCTTCAAATATTAATCTTAAAACCACAATTGCTTCTCTTGCACTGCGGTTTTTCCTAAACCCAAACTGCCCCTCACCTATTATCTGTTCTGTTATTCTTCTGTATATTATCATGGTCAGTAACTTTGAAGCAAGTGCTGTTAAACAGTGTGTTCGTCACAAATAGTTTATATTTTAGTTTCTGGCTCATTCCTTTCCACCCTCTTTTTCCTGTCTTCACCTTCTCCCACTGTTGAATTTAAATCTCCCTATATTATTAAATTTTCCTCCCCCTTCACATATTGTATTCATTCTTCAAATTCTTCATATATTTTCTCTATTGCTTCATCATCTTCCAGTGACGTTGGAATATACACTTGTACCAAAGTGGTTGAAGCAAGCTTAGTTTCTACCCCTATCAAAATAATCCTGCCACTAAACTGTTCATTTTCCCTACTCTCTTGTTCATTACAAATTCTACACCAGTAACTCCACTGAAATCTTAAGTGCTAATAATCCTGTGTTTCCCAGACCAAAAATCTTGTTCATCCTTCATATTAATTTCACTAATCCTATTGACATTTAACTTAAGTCATTCCAACTCTCTCTTTTAGTTTTTTTCTATCTAGGAAGCCGTAGGCAAAAAGTGGGTTACTTCTTATATAGGGAATCATACAGTCACCAGAGCCTCGTATTTGCAAACGGGGTGAACCATATGTAGAAGAGGTTGACATTTGGTTGGAAGAGGCTAATATAGCCTCTACCTAACCCTGATATAGTGTACATGGTGTAAGATTGATTTACTGATACTCGTAATAAACTGTGTAGTAACAGTATTATTTTCAGAAGAACATTACGCCGAAACCAGGCACGTAATGAAATAAAGTTGAAAAAACCAATACCAATAAGTGAAATTCTTATAATAATTTATATAACGCCCACCTGAACCTGAACTTCAAGCGAAAGGAGGAGGGGAACACCGTTCTAATGTATATAACGCCAATCTATTATTCAAAATATTGTTAGTGTGTCAAACAATGTTTTTCATCCACATTAGAACTTATATCACCATTTCTGTTAATCTCGGATACAGAGCGTTACATTTCTCCCAGTTATTTCCTATAGTTCTGAGCTAGCAGATTATATTTATATCAGTTAGTAATCCAATTTTAAAGAAAGATTTCGATTTTGTTAGCTTAGCTTCCACTAACTGCAACTGGCCCCTTGCTACCTGCAGGCCCGCGACCCCGCCTGGAGCTGTGGCAACTGGTGGCGGCGTCGGCAGGCGCCGTGCTGGTGCTGGTGGCCACGGCGGCGGCCATCGTGGTCAGTCTACGTGCTCGCCACCGCAGACGGCAGAGTGGCCAGCAAGGTGGTAACAAGGGGGCCGCAGTCTTCGTCAGGGACGCCGACGACCACAACCCAGACGTGGTGCCGCAGAGAACTCCTGCCTCGGCGAGGCACTCGCCCACAGTGCCTACCTGTGAGTACACAGCCAGTTAATACTGTCACCGTCAACATGGCCTTCAGTAAACTGAACTGTTTTTCATACTGCGACTCGTACTGAAAGTTTAAAGTATATGTTAGGCTCAAAGACCGAAAACGCTCATTGAACGAAAGAAACGGCCACAACACGTTGGCTTATAAGTATCTAACTCTTTGTTTTAACGACGAATCAGCCCAGGGTGTATTTACTATATACAATTCGTCTTACCCGTCTCATGGGGACCTGGATCAGACGCGAATTTCGTGTGTGGAATTTCTGAGTTAGCTACAACGCGTCGTTCTGGCTGTTTTTTTTTTTTTTTTTTTTTTTTTTTTTTTTTGTCGTATCGCAAATAACGTGTTGAGACCGTTTTTTGTTTTCGCTCAATGATTTTTTTCGGTCTTTGAGCCTAACATGTATATTAAAAATTAATGATGCTTGTTTCATTTTAATATAAATTAATCCTATTTGTTCACAAAACTCCCAGACAAAAGGGGTAACTATAGTCTGTTCACTGTGGATTGGCGGTTCAAGGTCACACTGTCCGTATCCCCTGCATATCATCACCCTCTCCCTTTATCCATCCATCCGAGCTGACCGCTGACTTCGTTTAAGCATGCGCGATTTTATCATCGAGCCCTTTCTCTCCAGCATGTGTATTGATAAGAGTAGCGGAAAGGGAATAAAGCAGAATGACATTGAACCGTTTAACCAAAATTAACAGACAAAAGAAATAAAGACTCTCTTTCGAATCATTTGATAAGATACATGAAACTATTTAAATTTTGCGGTGATGTTGAAAATAACTAAAATTAACAAGCCTAACATTGAATGCATCACAAACCTTTATTAACTGCTGCTTACAAATGATGTAAATCGTTTTTACGCTTTGTATAATCGGAGTACCTGTTGTATTTGGGTCAAGAAACAGTTCGAAACGGGGAAAAACATTTAAATTGTGACTGAAGTCAATTTAGGTGTAGTTTTAATTTCTGCACACTTACAGTCAGGGATGATATATATTTACATATGTGATCTCCAAGCACCTGCTATTATCTGAAACCAGGATGAAAATATCTCTCTCAATCTTTCAAAATCAATTCCTATTTAATTTAATGATCTGTTGCCTACGTCAAAATTGAATATTACGATACCAGTAAAGTGTTAAACTAGTCTCCTGAATGTTACATATTGCTTTAGAGAATATTCTCTCTACACAGTAACTTCCTTGGAAACTCTTTCCACCGGTCTCGTCTATTGTTTTTTGTATTGGAATAGATGGCTGATAAAGTATGCTCTTCATGATAATGAAATAAAAGTAAGTTTCGAAAGTAGTGTTCTCCGTCCATGTCAGACTGAAGAAACAACATCACAAGGCCATAATCATTCACTTGATTAGTACCGCGGAGAGACCTGGAATCAACGGAAGTCTGTGACATTCAAAGGAATGAATACGAATTGTGCGCAGCCTCTCTCCTACACGGCTGGCAAAGCACAAGTTCATAAAAGTTTCTATCTTACCTAGGTCTCAAACAAGCCAACTGCAGATAGATTACGAAGCATATTTACCATAGTTTACATATTTAAGCTACGATTCAGATTAATTTCAACTATGGCAAACACAATTCCCTCACAACTTTCCTATCACTTTCGTTCATAGTGGATAACACGCTGAAAATCATGTAATACCGTTAATGAATTATCTTTCTCCCACCATATAAAAGAAAAATAATCAATTGATACCACCTTGCTGCTAGAATTTTTAAATTCAATGGTTGTTTAAGATACTAACATTTCGTAACGATCAACAGCCTTGCAATATTTCCGAAACGATACAATCTCCAGTTTCAGGTGTTTAAATACTGATAATAAGATGGTTATACATCAGTTTCACTCCTGTGCTCACCTTACGATCATTTTAATGTAATTGTGTTTTAAGATTACTAAATCTGTGACTAAATTTGATTCCTTTAAATCCTCTCTTCACTGCTCTCTGTATATTGGATCCATTTCAGTAAAGAAAACATTTTAAACAGTAGTTAGAAATTAAGTGGAGAGTAATAACATTTACAGGGTAAGTAGTAAGAAATCTTTCATGGCTATTGTAATTAAGTTCGCTAAGAAAATGGAAATTTTGTGGGAAACGGTTAAAAGGAGAAAAAGAAAAAGGACGGATTTGAGAGGTCTAAAATTTTCTTTCTTAGCCTCTGAACGCAAATTACACTGATTGGTCTGCCTTGTTTCCTGTACAGCAAAACGTTTGGGGAAAAATGGCATGAATTAATTTTAGTCATATTGCCTTGTTTTTCAGAGAAGACGAGGAAAAAGAACCAATCCAATAATTAAGAATGAAGTACATTTATGCTTTTAAGAGGAAGTTTCGTTTGTATAACGGTGTAGACACTCTAGAAACAAGTATTAACGGTACTCTTCAGTTTATTAAAAATAATGTCTGAAAATAAATTATTACTATTTTCATACTTTTCTTTGTGTAGTGCGATTGAGATGAAGGCAATTGCTGAGGGAAATGCAAACTTCCACAAATTACCTTGATAATTCTGTTAGCTGAATATCGACGAGTTGCAAAATGCGCCGGTAAAACCAAGAGCTTTGAAGAGAGAAGGATTTTTCATGGAATTTGCTGCGACAAAAGCTTTTCCCACACAGCTTTGCAACTTTCTCAGCCAATTTGACTAATCGAGTAGCAAGGCTTGGAGGACCAACAGCTTATGTAAATGAAGGCTTGAATAGCTTTATCCAATACCATTTGTATCTTAAATTAACTTTTTAAAAAGATTTTAATTTTAGACAATGGCTAACGCTTAATCTTTAACGGAAATTGAATTAGCTATAAAAAAAAATTTAAAAAAATGGATAAAGGCACGGAAATAAGCATATCTGCTGTCATTCTTTCAAATATAGAATATGATATTATGTTTTGATCAATAGGTCTATCTTAAACACGTTGTTTAAAAGTACTATCTAAATTAGATGCTACAATCGTTTATGCTTTGGATTAAAATCGTGATGAATTTGACTTTTAGACATCGTATCATATACTGACGTTAAACTGTAGTAATTTCCTTGTTAAACGTTCTGGTAAAATTCTAAAAGAAGCTTAAATACGGATTAGTTAGATACAATGCTTACTCAACACTCGGTCGTATCCGTTGCGTAATTTAATACTTGCTTTAATTTCATACCTTTTCCTGTATTCCTATACTGGGTAACTGCTATTCTCTTCAAGAAGTTAATAGTTTTGCTATTTTGCTTACGACACAACGACAGTACCGAATATTGTTAATGCTCTGCGGTTGGATGATACAGCAGCCATAACCATTTGACCAACACTGCTCTACACCGTCACCGCGCCGACAGTTTTTCTATTGTTGGCGCTCACTCGACTGAAATCAATTCGAACGACACCGCATCGTCATCCGACACTCGGCCCACGCCCCACCGTCACCTACAGAGATTAGTTTGGTTCATTTTTTGACGTTGACGCTGCGGTGGCGGACCAGTGAATGTAAAGAAGCGTATGGAGGACTTTAGAAAATTTCCTGTCCTGTACGACCCTACGTTATTCTGGTATCATTGATTTCCTTAAAAAAAAGGTGAATGTTTTCTTCAACCTCACAAGAACATAAAATGTAGATTGTTCATTCTAAAATATTCGTAAAATTTCGTTTCATTATCCATTAGATGCTGTGACCTGCAACCCACTTTTACACGAATTTTTGAACATTGATTCAGTGAAAATGTTAAAGGAGACTGAAAACTGAGTAGGAACACGTCCGTCACACAGTCGCGCTACGGACAAGCGTGGACTCTAGAAGGACCGAACCGTTACTCAGCCGACTGTCGGTGCGGTGACGTGTCGACCAGTGACGGTCAAGTGTGACTCCTTAGCACGATGCGTGTCGATTAATGTAATCTCAATATCAATGCCATTACCGCTATAGTCAGAGAGCAAGTAAGAATTTTTTGGGTGTGTGCTTGAGTCACCGTGAAAATTTGTATAACACTTCCTTTGTAATGTCTAAGTACAAAATAAAAATCTGGCTGATGAGTGGTGGGGTATAACCGAATTATTAACATCGAAAAATTTAATTTCTGTTTTAGAAATATCGAAAAAATAAATTTGAGTCATGCTGAGGTTTGCACAGAATAATATTTACACCTAGAAAACATATTTTTAAAAGACAGTCCATTTTTGTGGGACTTTTTACCTGCCACGTGATCAGGAATATTTCACCTGAGCCCCAGTGAGTACTGTATATGGACGTCCGGCTCAGCCTAATAGACACTCGCAGTCACGTGGCAGGTAAAAAGTTTCACCAAAATTGCCTGTCTTTCCAATACATATATTATAGGTATGAATATTATTCTCTATATACCACAGCATGCCTCATATATATTTTTTCGATATTTATGAAGCACAATTTTGAAATAAAATGAAATTTTTTCAACGTTAATAATTCGGCTATGCGCCACTACCCGTCAGCCAGATTGTGATTTTGTATTTGGACATTACAAAAGAATTACAGAAATTTTCACGGTGCCTCAAATACCTACCCAGAAATTTTTACCAGCTCTCATACTATTAGCTTGATAAAAAAAGTCAAATGAAATGATTGTTATTGTAAGTATACGTGAGCCACTGACCTTCGTTTAACTGTATTTAATATCTACCATGAGAGACGGGGTGCAACTGTACTGTGAGTTATTTGCTGTTTGTTTTGCAGGGTCTGGCAGCCAGTCCAGCAGGGAGGAGGAAGCTCTGACGGAGGAAGACGCCCCGGAGGTGATGTGCTGCGACAAGCTTCTGCAAACCGTCGACGACTGCACCTTCATGGAGCCTCCGCGCTTCGCGCACAGATGGGTGAGGAAAATAAAACTACTAAAGTACAGTAAACAGCGTTAAACGTTGTGTCTTTCCAGCATTGCACGACGGTTAATGATTCATTTATCTGGAATCAACATTTACTAAACATGATTTGCAGCAGGAAGTTTACGACTAAAATGATTCCTACTTTTTAAATAAAGTTATTCTTTATTATGTATATCAAGATCGTCTTTATATATCTTTCTTTGCTGTCATCAGTCTGGTTTGATGCAACCTTCCATCACTTTCTGTATTTAGCTAAACTCTTCATCTCAGCAAACCCCTTACAACCTACGTCTTCAATTATCTGCTTCATATATTCTAAATTTGTCTTTATCTACAGTTCTTGCCTTCAACTGTTCCCTCTACTAACAAATCAACCAATTCCGCATGTCTTAAGATGTGACTTCTTTCACCCATCATTTAAAAAACACGTTAATTTTATTCCATACGTGTCCACTTACTTTTCAGCATCTTTATATAGCACAACATTTCAAATTCTTCAATTTTCCTTCTTTTTCGTATTCCTAAAGTACGTGATTTGTTATCATTAAGTGCTGTGCTGCTACAAATATCGAGCTTTAAAAAGCACTTCCTGAGTCCTAGGGAAATTTTTTTTATACCAATTCTCTTTTTCAACAAGGTTCTTTTCGCTAGTGCTATTCTGCTTTCAATATGGTTTCAAGTATGCCATCAGTTGTAATTTTTCTTTCTAAATAACATTATTCGCTTATTACTCCTGTTGCATCCAATTCTATGTTTATATTTAATCTAATATTATTCCTATCATCTCTGCTACAGTTATTCACTTTTGTATCGCTATGGTGTATATTTAGTCCAAAATACTTCTTCAGAATTTATGCATGTCATTCAGAAATTTCTCAAGAGCCTTCGTCTATTCTGCTAAAAGGACAATCTCCCTCTTTAATACTCCTGTATCTCTTTAAACCCAACAAATATTCTCCTAATTTTTCAAGTCGACTCCTTAACGTCAGATACAGGTACACTTCAATTTCAGACATTTCGCGGTCATGCGATTTGATCCTAAAAAGGGACACTTGTCATTTTTAGACTCTGTATTTTTTGGTTTAAAGCGACCTTAAGAGATCCAATAGGCGATCATGATCTGTGATTCTAAAAACTAATTTTTGGATCAGATTTAGAATGTGCGCATCTTTTTTGTTTCAATTGACAGTTCACGACGTTATACAAAGTATGAATTTGTCTACTTTAACTTGTCTGCCAGCTGGCAGCTATTATAGGCCTCCATACTCAGATTGTTAAATAAGAAAGCCGAATATTTTTTGAGAGTACTGAATGCCTTTTTGGAGATTAGTTGGGTGTTGTTACCATTTATTAAAGAATCAAACCACCTCGTGTGTACCTTGCCTTAACCTGGAGTCTTGCTCTGTCGCCAGGTGCCTCGCGAGACCGTGACGTATGCGGAGCTACAGCTGCCTCCGCCCAGCGCCACCCCCACAATACGCCGGCTGCACACCATACCAGAGGTGGTGCAGTACGCCCACATACGCCACCCCTCAATACCACCCTCGTCTGACGAGAGCGCTCTTTGAGCAGCTGATTGTTCTGCTGAGTTCCGATACAGAAGTAAGGACTGAAGGGGAAAAGGGGACGTTGGACAAACTAAGTCTCGAACTTGAATTCTAGGATGGACATATCTATTGATACTCCAGTGAAGCCATGGATTTTTCTACGCATCTGAACTCCTATCACGCAACGTGTCTTCCCTGAATATCAGATGACTCAAGTGTTAACTGAGTACTGTGAAGTGATTTCTGTTCGGGGGAAAGAGGAAAGTAAAGTGATGTGTGTTCTTGCCGATCATATCAACACTGTCCTCGTACCAAGGTCATAACAAAATCTATTCCAGGCCACGGCTCTAAATGAGAGAGATACCATAGACTCTTACTCATTGTAAGTGTTCGCGCAAGTCTACTCACTGACTTGGATTAACTGTGATTGCGCTAAGGTAACTGAGTGCCTGCGAGTGTACTAATCTTCTCACGTTAGAGGTTTTCCCAATTCTTGTAATGTCAGATTTCTGTGGAGGTACTAGACCATCAATCCGCTCTGTGATTACCGAATACGTGATTCTGACTTACCGATACATGGCCTAAATTTAAGTTCACACCACCCAGATCAGGTACTACAGTGAATTTACCCTCTCGTCAAAATTGATGATGGTGCATGGACTTAGTAATTGAAGTAAGCAAAAACTAAAAGTGTATACAAAACTACGTCTTGTAAGACACAGTAAACCAACAGAAATCACAATTAAAAGTTTATTATAATATAGAAAGATCGGTATTGGTTTGTAAGGAGGTACTCAATACCAAAACAGTTCATTTAGAATTTCTGTATCTTAGTTCCGGCTCTTAACGCGACCTTCACGTCTGTCACAGCTTGATGTGTAATGTGAAATACGCCAAAACGTTTCCATGGTTCGTGTTCCACGTTAAACTGTGGGTCTCCTGTACCCATTAGTATTACCACGTTAGGTGAAGCCAGGCTACGAAAGGAGCGGAATGCTTAGCCAATAAAAACCCTTTCGCCCTTCACACTAGCCATCACCCAAATACGAATGAGCAAATTATGGCAAGTTCTCGCGTGTGACGTAAAGCATGAGGTGTGTCACATTACACTACCTCAACTGACAGGTTGTATACAGAACTACGGTAAACGTTTCGCTTATATGTTTTCAATAAGAACAATAGGTTAAAATAAAAAAAATCTTAAGTTATTTTATTGTTTAATTGCCACTCACACTTTCACGTTGCAGAATTTTGTATCTTTTCTTTTTAAAAACAAGTTTGGACATGTTTTCCATAATTTTAGGCATTTTCTTACAATGATTTTGACATTAAACTTTAAATGACTCTTATAATTATTAACTGGTCATCAAATTAATTAAGTTAATTTAAATTCCATGAGAATTATTGCGAGCTTTTGTCTGTTTCACGTGTATCTATAGGAGGGTGACACACAGATTTTAATAATGTTAATTTCCAAAGATTTTCATGTGAATTTCGGTAGTAATATGACATAAAAGGAGACCCACTACTTTTTTCTTCTTTTTGCTTTACTCCTTGTTGACTTCAGGTCATTAGAGTCAAGAAAGGACTACAGGCAAGAAATGGAAAGGATGCAGCCATAGCATTTTGAAGTAACCATCTCGGCATTCCCCTGTAATGATTTACGGAAACCACTGAAAACCCAAATCTGTAATGATGGGCAGTGGTTCCATTCCGCGTCCTTCCAAATGTGAGTCCGGACCGTTAGTGTTCACCCACTACGCTCGGGCAAAACACTGTAGAATAATTTTCAACTTGTCATGTAGATTTCACTTTTCACAAACGTAAATTGTGGCTGAAATGTGGGTAAAACATTTTTTTTTACTTTATAAAAATATGCTATCGTGGTAGGTCATAGATAAAAATAACAAACAAAAAATTGTTGATCATTCTGACAGTTTTAATTTTATTTATTCCGCCATGTTACTTTTAGAAGACGCACAGCTACAAAAAAAAGTGTTATATACATAGTTTTATATTAATATGAGAAGGATTGTACCATTTTTAGTCAGATACAGCGACAGAATTAACTGCTGCGCTGCTCGATGACTGCCACTAATTTCGCTAGTAAGCTCAAGTGTTTACCCGCGTAGGCCGTCCTTGGTAGTTGCCACGTTGGAGGGCGCTCAGGTGGTCTCAGGCGGGGAAATCGGCTTGCGGCGTCCTATAAACACGGCAGCTGTTGTCGCTATAGTCGCAGGGGAGAGCTGTCGAGTGCTCCTTGCTTGCTCAGCACAGGGACCTGCCAGCAGCGTCAACAAGCAAGAAGCAATCAATACAGGCAGACCAATACCCTCACTTTATTACCCTCGCGTAACTATTAGTTTATTTAAAAACATTAAGTTCCAATAATTATTTTAATAGTATTTTTTAAATCAACACACTTTTTACTACCTAGCCAGTGAAAATAACCACTGATGGCTAAAATATTTCTTTGACTGACATACCTCAGCCTTTAATTTGCTTTTAATTGTTATGGTGGCAATTTCTGTACACACACATTTTTTCCTACTTTTGTCCTCTACGAATTTTTGTTTTAAATTTTTTCAACATTGTTGGTAAATTATTCATCACTTTCCTTGTTAATTTATTCCAACCTCTCATTTACTTGCCTACGGAAGAAAATTTTCTTATAGCCCTCTCCCGTAGATCGATGTCAGATTGTAGTCATGATCATCTTTCCACTTCCATGCATCATTCTACATTCTTCTGCCAATACTCGTATCTTTCCCCGCCTCATCTCCTATATACGCCCGACGAACACTCGCAACACTCTGTTAATCCTCCTCCTCTCTTCCAATGAATCCCATCACATCAGATTGTATTCTACAGCAGATTCCAAAGACACCCTTTTTTCTAGCCCCTTTATCACGTGGGTCCCTTACTACACTACCATTTTCAACGTTTTATAACCTAATTTCCCTACTTCTGTGGTACGTCCCTCATCACTATCTCTAATAAATGCAGGATTTGTAACCTTTTCCTACCCTCTGTCAAACGTGTCCTTCCCAGTTTATTATCAAATTATGACCAGTTATTTGCATTTCAAGTCTTAAACAAGCAATTCCTTCGCCATACCGAATTCACAAAATAAACCGTTAATTTTATTATTTGAATACATAATAAGCTGACTCTTCTTTGCATTTAACTTCCTTTCACATTGGTCTACATAGCTAAATATCCTGGCGACATACAGAAAACAAGCGATTACATCCTTCAAGTAAGAACAAACTCGCGTTTAATGATAAATCTCAAACAATCAATCTCAATAAGAATATATGAAGGCTGGTCTGTTATGATCTTACTACATCGCTTGTTTTTTATATTTCTGTTTTACCTCTCCATTATTACCATAATTTTTTTTTAAATAGAACATATGCGCCCTTAATACAACTAATATTTGTGGTCTTGAAATATTATTTTCATTTTAGTCAGTGAATTAAGATTCAGTATATCATATATTTTTGTTCATGTATCATGAAAATAGAGTTACTAAAGTGTAATTCACACTACAATGTGTGAACTCTAAGAGACGATTCTCGGTTAAACATCAATCAAATGTAAAGCAAACATAAACACAAAAAAAACAATAATTTCATTAGTAAGATTAACTATAACCTTAGATAACGGTACAACGTATGATTAATTGTTTCAATGCAAAAGAGACATGGAATCTAAAAGTTGTGTTCATTGTATGTATAAAGTGCCTCATTGGGAAGAGATTAATTACAGAGAATGGACGTATTAAAATACAAAACAAAATCTCAGTCTCCTGCACATCTTTCCACTTATAAAATAAGAAGAGGATCTTTAACATCAGCGGCTAACTTGTGTTAATCGACCAATCGATCTAATGATATAGCCATATCACTCTTTTATTTTGGATTAAATACTGGTTAATTAACAGTGTGATAAACGACTTAGGGAACACACAAAATATTTCTATGTCCCAACAAATACAATTTTCAAGAAGCACAACCTTCTGAATATTTCATATCACAGAACTTAAATGTCTGTAGAAATGGTGAAATTGACTTCCTGTAAGTAAGGTTTTTCTACAAATTTAAATTTTGACTGTAACATAATTATGTAAAAATAAAAAATGTATCTAATGTAATTTTTTTAGTATACAGTGTTGTGGGTTGATGATACTAAATAATAGCTTTTGTGATGTACATGTTGTAAAGTGGCAGAGATTTTTTTAATGAAAGTAAATACTTCAAGACACATATGATATATTATATTGTTGTAATGCTTTATTTGAATAAATTTTTTGTTATTAATATTAAAATAACTGTGTTTTATCTGAATAAAATCAATTATTTCAAGAAATTTCATCAAAGAAGGATAATTTCTTGTATTTATTACGTTTTGTAGATGAATGATACATAAAAATGTTGGTGTTAATATGGCGCATTGCATTTCTAAAATAAAAGACGAAAAAGAAAGAATAATTAACACAAGAGTGTACAACGATCATTCTTCACATTTACATCTATAAAACGAAAACCGGGTATATTGGTTCTAGAAAAAGTCAAAACTACTGCGTAGATTTCGATGTGGTTTTCACTATTTTAAAGCTTAGAATCTAAACTGAATTGTATGGTACCTCTCGCGCTTCAACGTTACATAGTGCCGGAGGAGTAAATTAAATTCTGTAAGTATAGCGTAAAACACCAAAAATGTATTTGTTAAAAACATCATATTTCGCAAAAAAATAATTGCCTTCCCTGAACTGGGATTATGCATTCTTTATACCGCATAGATGGCCATACTAATGCGGTGAAGAAACTATGTAAAGATGAAAATATGTAAATTAATAATTACGAATTAAACGCCAGAGAACATCGTCGCCGTCGAAATTACATCAGGCAACAAAGCTACAATCTCTGACAATTAACAGAACGCAGTCATAACGTGAAATGAACCTTTCGAGTTATCACTAAATGCAATTTTGGAAAATAATTCTGAATACTTGATAAGAGAATTTTCAGCTTCAGCAGCAGATGAGGCAGCACAATTAAACACACCTAAAGTTTGATACTGTGAAAACTCAGTCAAAACAGAATCACCAGATTTCAGGCAATGCTAGATTTTTCATAAAATAAAAGTGTTGTAACGTCTTAAGACATGTGTTACCTTTTAACTTTGACCCCAACTTTTCAAATTCTGAAAATCCATTCAAAGTCTGTATTTTCTGTCCAATGGTGGAATAAACAGGCACATTTCAGGTACTTTTTTATGCATGTGGTATGCATTAATGCGCGTATGGTACCTGGTGCGATTTTTGAGCAGCAACATTAGTAGATGTTGTAATTATGATGAAATGCAGTTTTGACTAGAATGAAAACTGACATTCCGCATCAGAGCATTCAACCCACCCCATTCTGAGAGCTGTGCAGGTAAATCAATGTTTAGTTTAGTTCCGGAAATGGCTGGTACCAAATTAATGAAGCTTGGTACACATGAATCTTTTGGGACGAATATAAATAGTGTACGAGTAAATAAACTTCAACCCACCCCTTTCTTGGTAAGTTGCGGGTGAATCTAGGTTTGTTTTTATTCCAGAAATAGGTGGCGCGAATTTTATGAAACTTGGTATTCAAATTAGTCATTGAGTGAATAAAAATAGTGTACGGGTAAATGTACGCCAACTAGACCAGCCAACGCCGGGAGCTCTGCTAGTTTGAAATAAAGCAATCGGCTACTTGCTGAAATAGTAAACGGTACAAAAACTGTTTATTTTTAATATAATTCCTTTTTAACAATTTTTACTACTCATGACGAGATCATTATTTAACAGTTAGTGTAGGAGGCTGGAATGAGAATCAGCTCTGTGTGTTACATGTCATTGTTGAGTAACACAGGTAATTTCAAAGGGAAATAACTGAAAGGAGCTGAACTAAAATACAACAAGTTGAGTATGACTCTTTTGTTTATGAAATGAACTAATGAAACATGTAAATGAGTTTTGCAAATGAGTATTTAAATAATCAGAGATATACATAATGAAAAAATGAGTCGCAAAGTACAAGTGAATATAATTACAACAATAGCGTTGAAAATGTGGGGGATAAACAAAATGCTAAATTATTTAGTACACTTGAATGTTTCGATTACAGACTTTCCCAGACGGAATGACTTAAATTACGAGTATGAATATTAATATTTGTCATTTATTGCGTTTATTGTTTTATAATAGGAAACAATGCAATGCTTATTATGATTAATGAAAAGGACCTATTTATATATATATTGTTTATTGGTGCTTTAAATGATATAGCTTATCTGTGATAATTTCATTGTAGAATATGTTTCGATTCACACAACGTATCAATCTATTCCTTTACATATTTTCAAGAAACAGGAACTAAGGCTCCTGGTAGTAATCGTGATTTCCATATAGTATTCAGACGAGGAGCCGAAACGAAGTCCATCCTCGGTGCAGTTTCTAAAAAGATAGAGTTATACTGTTCCTTTACAATGTTATAACCCATTTTGATAAGTGTGATAGAACACGAAAGATATAGTGTACCTTTCAGACGTTTATTTGATATCGGTGAGTGATAACTTGTGAAAGGGACATGGCCTACAGCTTCGAACATCTGAAAAATACCTGGTGAATGGGAAACGAAAGAACAATCGGGTCTTCAATTGAAACAATACAGAAAGATGCGAGGTAACTGGAGAATAATGTTTAAATAGTATTATTGGGGCCCTGTGGCGTTACGGTTATTACATCTTATAGGTGATAACTTACTTAAAAACTGAATGTCATATGTAGAAATTCGCTTTCAATTGTTAAAACCAAACAAAATGTTGAGAAAAAGAATAATAATATTTGAAAAGTTGATCGTAAACATTGAATGATCATTTGTCTTAGGTCCAGTATAGGATTACACGTACTAATTCTCTGTACAATACCTCAGTGAGCGAGAACACATTAAAGTTAAGAAATAACACCTGATTAGTCACAGTCCTCCGATTCACATAGTGCGATTACCCAATAATGCAGGACTGTTATTTCACCTCGAGAATCATCGTTAGATGGATGCAACAATGAATTCTTCTCGGAGAGTGAAAAATGTACTAATTGCAAAAGAAATATTAATTTTTGACCTTGCGGTTCAGTCTATTACTCTATCAAATACAACAACATCATTTAGTAATGGAAGTTTAATTATGGCCCCGCGTGTATTGACTGTCTGGTGGCCTTTATGCGTAAGATTTAATTTAATTTAATTTAATTATCTGCTTTTTTATTATTTTTTTACCCCTCTTCAACGTTGAGGACATTAGAGAGCGGAAATGACTAGGACAAGGAATCGAAAGGAATTTGACGCAATATTTTCTTATTATTATTGTTGTACGGTTTTAACTTTATCACATTTCCTATGGTACAGACTCTCACATAATGGTGCTTCCTTCTTCACTACCACTCTGAATTAAACGACCCATAGATCGTTATATTTGTTTAAGTAGGAGGGTGTTCCGCGGAAGCAATTGTCGACTTATTCATCTGATGAGTCTACTTCTTCTCCTATCAAGGGATTGAAGTGAATACCGTTCTATTTAGTTGATTTTTTTGTTCGCAATGGTAATTAACGGGTTTACTTGCTCTTTCTTTATTATTTTACAGATCTATTCTCATACACACCCATTAATTTTATATTTCCTGCGATTTATTATAATTGCTGATTATGAATTTGTAGAATTTAACTATTATGTTTTATTCTTTTTAGCTCGCAAGGTGTTACACGCTGCGACGATTTTAGATTTCGCTTATTTTGCTGCTGGAAATAAACTCATATCACTATAGGAAAAGATATATATATATGTATAAAAGGGGGGCAGCATGTAGGGACTGCTGACAGAAGGGAAAACTTAAAGCTATGAACATCATACGCGCAACACGTCATACTTAAAGCTACAGATATACTAAATAATAATAACTCCTTGTGGTCGGAATGACCTGGTCACAGGTTTTCTATTAGCTGCGCATTCCGCCACTGTCTTTGCTGCCTTAAGTTAACCCGGTAGCGGTACGACGCACAGCGAAAATATAGTTTAACGTGAAATCCGAACTACGAAAGCGTTGTGGCGTTCTTCACATTGCACAGCATGCTATCGCAGAGATAAAGGTCAGGTTAAGGGTCTATGAAATTCCCCATCCAGACAGGGATTCGAACCAGGGACCTTTCGTTCCCCAACCAGACACCTTAACCACTGAGCCACCAGACCACAAATGATATACTGTTAACATTAGCATGTCGATGACGCGAACTCATAAAACCCATCCAAAAATAATCCAGCGCGCCTAAAGAAGTTTTCACTACCAAACAACTAAAAAATCCAACATAGTCCACTAGCCGACGGTTGGTCGATTCTTCGCGAATGAGATGAAGCTATTGTGTCAGAGGCAGCAAGGTCAATTCCTTTCACTGAGCGCAGAGGGTGAGAAGTTAATGCTCTGGCTTCGCATTAGGGAGGACGAATCCCCGTCAGGACATCGAGATTTTGGTTTTCCATGGTTTCCCCAAATCACTCCAGACGAATGCCGGGATGCTTTCTTTTAGAGGCCGTGACCGGATTCCTTCCAGTTCCTTATTCCCAGTTCCTACCGCCAGTAATTACCTCGACTTCGACAAGACGTAAAGCAACCAGCCCGCCTTGATTTGAGGTATATGTGTGCCAAGTACGATAAAAATCGGATAAATACTGTGGATTTGTACTCGTATGAACAACGTTGACAGAAATTAAGATGAGGAGAGGGGGGGGGGGGGGGAGGGGGGAAGAGGAGAGGATTTACGCTTTTGTAAATCAAACGTATTCAGTGTTTTCCTATTTGTTCTAAAGTATACGTATACAAAGTTCTATCAATTTCGGATAAAAATTGTGTGTTTGTATGATGAACATTGGCAAAACTGCAAACAAACGTTCATTTGTATATTAGATACAAGTAAATCAATACTTTCACTGCTGTCCAAGCTCAACACGTCATACTTACAGCTATTAAAACATGTTGGTGGCGCGAACTCATAAGATTTTACCCGTCCAAAAAGCGTCCAACGCTTACATCATACGTTTAACACGTCATTGCATGTTGGTGACGGGAAGTCACGAACTCATAGATTTACTCCCGTCTAAACATCACCTAATGCGCCTATCGAAGTTTTCACTTCAAAAAAAATCTACTTGAATTTAAACTTTGTATTTTGGCCTTATATGTTTACCAACAGTCGTCCGATGTAAAGCAGATGTGCCAATAAATACATGGCCGCCGAAGTAAGCTGCCACACACGTGTGCCGCGGGTCGGCCTGCCTCCAGGCGTCGCTGGCACAGGGCACGCGCCGGGCGGCTATGTAAACGGCCGGTTGGGTTTATGGCGGACCAATAAAACGGCGGCGCTCAGACAAGTAGGAGAACATCTGTCGACGAAGGCTTGTGCAGGCGCCGGGGTCTGGCAGATGTGACGAGAAAACAAATAAACAGGAAGGGTGATGACCCAGTCGGGGATATAAAGAGTCACATTTATTGCTGTCGGAACTGAAGTTAGTACGTTTTACGGGCCTATAGGAAGTGAAGACATTTGGGATTGGAAAGGTATCAAATAAACAGTTCTCCCCCGCCCGTTAGGAAACACAAAGAAATTGCTGGAGGTTAAAAAAGTGAACAAAGTTGAATAACTCTACCGTCTTAAAGTTTGGATACTAACCGACATTTCACAATCACATCAATAAAAATAATCTTTCTTTCGCTAAAAAACATAATGCATGTGACTCAAAGGCCTCATCATATATAAACTGTCAACTTGTATATATACAGTAACAAAAAAGAAATATGAAAAAATTAAGCATAATCTCTTGTTTCGTCCTGGATTCAGTTTAAGATTTTCACTTTGTTCCCAGAAGTGAAAATTTGCGGAATTGTTTCCATTTAAATAAAGCAGACATTACAGCAATTCAGAATGGTTTAACTATAGAACTTATGCAGATTAATATGAAATAGCTTAGCTGTTGTTTCTTCATTTAGTCAGTTCCTGCTATTTCCTTAACCTTAAAGTTATCTCATTCGTTTCCAAATAACAAAGAAGTAAATGTCCTGTAACTATCTTGTGGCATTTTATGTGAGCTGTTTTTGTTTCTTTGTGTTCCAACCGTAGAATTCAATAACATTAAGTTCCGGGAAAGAAACATGGGAGGATAAGATATAAAATTTTATGACAATTACGACCTAATTTATGAAAGGTGTACGTTTACTTAGTAATTCAGAAGTAGTTAATGTTTAACATAAATACTCATGAAGAAAGCCATGAAATAAACACGCGTAACTTTCGTTATCAGAGTCTGCATATTTTTAAAAAAAGGAATTTAAACTTTTCGGACATGCAACCATCCATAGTTTTATGTAACTGTTTTGAATTTATTATTTTATTACCAGCCTTGTTGCTCTGATTCTATAGACAACACACTACAACAGTTAAGTTGATTGACTTAAATAAAATACAGATCCCAGTTATACGATCTTTACGTATGTGATACTATAAATTCAACACGTGTTCTATACATGCCCACCACGTGCCCGTACGTTACTTGAACTATTGACATAGCAGCTAAAACAAAGTCGTTTTGAACTAAAATTTAAATTGTTTTAATTACATAAAAAAAATTTTACACAAGAACCTGAGATTCAAATGCCAAGAATGAAGGAATTACTACTAACCTAGTTATGCAGTTAAGTAATTCAAAAAATAGAACTCACTAAACAAAACAAACACAGTAACTTTTATGTAACGTATGAAAATCATCCCCATCTACTGGTCAGATTTTTCTATAAATTTTATTTGATTACCCAAATTACTTACAGCTTATAAAAATATCCTTTTCTTTCTGTCATTTATTATGCACTTGTTTGGTACAATTATACTAAGTTTACCACTCGTATGCACTTATTTATTACACCTTACACGCCGGACACCGATATAGCATTCACTCGCTCTCCAGATCAGGTAAAAGAACCCACTAAAATTGATTGTTTTTTTTTTAAATATTTTTTCTGGGAATAAATATTATTCTATAAAAACCTCAACCTGCCTCAAATATATTTTTGCGATGTTTATGAAATACAATCTTGAAAGAAAATAAAAATTTTCATCCCATTTCGTACTTAGGCTTTACAAAAAAAGTTACACAAATTTTCACGGTGCCTCAAATACTGATCCAAAAATGTTTACCAGCTCTATTACTAGAAATCCTGTAACACTCCTCTCATCACAATACCGAGCGTGGTGGGTTAGGTGTTAAAGCTCTGACCTCGCATTGGGGAGGTCGTGGGTTTGAATCCCCGTTCGGGCATCCAGATTTGAATTTTCTGTGGTTTCGCCAAATCACTCCAGGCGCATGTCGGGATGATTGCTACAAAAATTCCATGCCCGAATTCCTTCCTGTTCCTTGTCCCTCATCCTTTCCCGCCTATAATGACGAGCCATAAGGCCATATATAAAAAATGTGTACCACTCAGCTTTTTGTTTTTCTTGCTGTAGTCTATTTGTTACCTAGAACAAAGTTTAACCCAATTGAGGCCCACACAAAAAATGCGAGATGCAATAAAATTTCAGAATGGTGAACTATACATTATTCGTCAACTTATTACTATCGCATTTATCATAGTGACATGTTTCAAGATTGAAGAGTATTCCTCATGACGTGGTGCACTAATGTATCATCTCCTCGTGATCTCAGTAACTCTCTATTGGTCTGCGGTTGCGGTAACTGGCGGATATGCTGGTGATTTGTCCCGGTAATCGCCACCGCTTACAATTACCGTGCACCGGAGAAGAGCCACTACTGCCATCTCCTCCAGCTTTCCCACCTTAAACGGGCGTTAATATTCTTGTGTGTCAGTGTTAATAATTGGGGCAATTAGAGCGCGAATTGCAGAGGGAGCAGCACAAGGGCTGCAGTAATTTGGCTGCAGTGCACGCCGACTGCGTAAATCAGCAGAGGTAACGGCCCAGCGAAGGTGTAAGCCAGGCTGTACCGGTATACACACCAGACAAAATCGGAACAGTGTTACGTGGAGATGGAACACATACCTGATATTCTGTTGGTAGCTAACCGAAACGCGTTATGTAGCAAAGATATAACACATTTCTTCCCACAATATTTCTTATTTTATGGCTCAGGAGGTTTTCAGTAGTAGCACATAG
>JARYHS010011408.1:45852213-45875044 GCA_031002005.1 Vandiemenella viatica
GATCTTATACCAATCAGGCAGGTGAGTGCTGGTTGTGACTTCACACATTTTGGTAAGAAAATACAAATTTGCGGAAACGATATTTAACTCCTTCTGAACTGCAAAAGATGTTGCCAGCCCAACCTGAACCTTTACAGCCGGGGTGGACCGGCAACTAACAATTTCGCGGACTTTATTTGCCAAAAGATCATAACATGCATCAATGAAGTTAAGTGGTCCAATAAAATTTTCAGAATTTTGAATGGTTCCGGTATAGATTCTATTTTTAAAAGCACTCTGCCTATCTTCAAGGATTAAGCGCGTTGCGTCTGGACACTCACCCCTCGTTGCTGCACATGATACTGTATTTGGCTGCTGCTGCCTGCTAGGCCTGCCACCTGAGACCCGGCTGCTAGGGCCTGCCACTCCTGCGGCCTGCCTGCTAGGGCCTGCTACTCCTGAGCCCCGGCTGCTAGGGCCTGCCACTCCTGCGGCCTGCCTGCTAGGTCCGGGTGTTGGGTTTCGCCTATCGGTTGAGTCCGGCATTTCCCAAGGTCTCCACATGGGCGGAGCAGGTCCGGACGCGACGGCGGCATTCATGCCTGCGGGCGGCTCTGCAACGATAGAAACCAATGAGAATAAGGCCGACATCTAATTACATGGAATGTATGAATAAATAACGAAGTGAAACGTACCATTCGGTTGTATGGAATGAGTCCTCCTAGTTTCCTCATACCGTGGAAAATCTATAAAAAGAAAGATAATTTAGGCCAAAACATTAAACACATTTTTGTTAAATTAATTTTTATGTGTATTGTACTCACTATTAATTAAGTCTTGTTCCCAGTCATAGACATTTGTGGTTGGTAAACCATCATACTGTGCCATATCTATAAAAAATAAGCATTGGTTAAAAAACATGACATAAAGAAAAAGGTAATTACAAAAAATATAAAGTATAATGTACTCACAATCAGCTAATTCCTGTTCCAAGCCTGCACCAGATAAAGTCTCATGACTCGCTGGCTCTGCAAATTGCAAAAACCTGGGTGGATCAGAAGTACCTGAAACCAATGAGAATTAAGCTGGCATCCTAGCTACATGGAATGTAATAATAAAAAATAGCAAAGTGAGACTTACCATTTGGTTGCATGGAATGAATCCTCCTCCGTTTACTGGGCACGTTAATTTCATCACACTCCAGTAAATCTATGAAAAAAGTATTCAATATTAAGTTAAAAACAGTACAAGGATTTTTGTTAAATGAAAATTATACTCATGAAACGATAGAAAGCTATCAGAATAAAGCTGACATCTAATTACAAGGAATGCATGAATAAATAACTTACCATTCATTTGCATGGGTACATCGTAAGTAGGGATACCCTCGAACTCTAGTTCTTCAGATGGTATATCTGTAAAAACAAAAAGTTAGGATAAAACGCAATGTTAATAAATGAAATTTTTTTATCAACAATATCAAATATTTAACAGTACATGGAATTATGTTAAATGAAAAATTATTAAAGCTGACATCTAATTACAATTAATAAATAACAAAGTGGGACTTACCATTCATTTGTATGGGTACATCGTAAGTAGGTATACCCTCAAACTCTAGTCCATCAGATGGCGTATCTGTAAAAAAAAAAGTGTAAATGGTAACATAGGATCAAAACGCTATGTTAATTAAACGAAATTTTTAAAAAAAAACTTACTGAGATATTTATCAAATAATTCCCAATTCCATTCGTTGGAGCCGAAAACCAACAGACTTCCATCACTAGTGGCTCCTTCAGACAGTAAATCTAAAAAAGATAGCATAGTTTAAAAGACTATATAAATTTTTGTTAATAAATAAAATATGAATAATTAAAACTGGCAATGTATGATAAAATAATTACCTTGCAGATTCACGTCATCGAGAGAAGGCAAATCTTCAATGCTTTGCGAAGACATTGTCTCTGTGTAAGTTCAGATACAACTGGCTTAGTTCCTGTTACGACGCTTCTTTTATAGAGGCCTGCACCCCAAGATAATGACTGTGAGCAGCGCCATCGTGGCTGCAGTGGTGGGCGGGTGAACTACAAAGATAATTACGGTGAGAGCGGCGCCGGCGTGGCTGCAGGGGCGGGGCGCGTGACCTACTAAGATAATTACGGTGAAGCGGCGCCGGCGTGGCGCGTGACCTACAAAGAGCCAGGTAGATAATTATAGGCCAGAGGCCGCACAGTCGGCCGGGTGCCTAATTATAGAAGCGGCCGCAGGGGGCGCGGCGCGTGACCTAAAAGATAATTACGGTAAGCGGCGCCGGCGTGGCGCGTGACCTACAAAGATAATGACGGTATGCGGCGCCGGCGTGGCGCGTGACCTACAAAGAGCCAGGTAGATAATTATAGGCCGGTGGCGCCTAATTATAGGGGAAGCGGCCGCAGGGGGCGGGGCGCGTGACCTACAAAGATAATTACGGTAAGCGGCGCCGGCAGCCAGGTAGATAATGACAGGGCGGTGGCGCCTAATTATAGGGGAAGCGGCCGTAGGGGGAGGGACGGGTGAGATAATTATGGGGAGCCAAACCGCTGTTTACTTCCTACTCGCTGGATATAACATATCAGAATTTCTGATCAGACTTCCTTCACGTATGAATATATTGAAAAAAATCTCCAGTTTTAATTCAGTTTTAGATTCCAAATTTTTAAAGGATGTAATTGATTCAGTTTCACGCAGCAAATTTCTGGTTGCTACAAGGTTCCATGTCAGGATGGCCTGTAACGGAACAAATGTGTTCTCGTACTATCCAAATTAAATCAAGATAATGAGATCTTATTATCATTTTAAATTAATACATTTCAATATGTTTATTTCATTAAATTTACTTTTTGCCGTTTTTAACCACTTTTCTGGACGACTCTACCACCAATATCTCATATTTTACCAACCACATTGCTATAACTTCTTACTTTACGTGTTTCCCTCTCTCACTAATAATTTTATGCATTAAAGAATCACGTGTTTTTTTTTCTTCTATACCTATCACTCTAATAGATATCTCGTTTTAAAATGAAATAACGAGTCCAAGAAGATTCAGATTCAAGTCGGTTTATTTTCCTTTAAGACATCGAACTCCAAAGATACTAGGTGCAAATGTAAACAAATGCTCCAGAGATTATAACGTTCAGACAATTACAACTCACAATACTCTGAATACTTTGAATATTTATTACTGAAACTCGTCTCTACTGAGAAAATTCTAGATTAATTCAAAGTCTACCGACCGAGGTTTCTGGAATTCTAACAATAGTTAAACAATTAAAATCAAATTAAAACAATCAGAATTAATACAAAATCATTCACAATCACTATGAAATTCACAGAAATGATTTTTTTTAACTACTTAACTTCTCTTAAAAGCGAGGTCTTTAGAGACGGGGGCAATGAATGGGAAGGAATTCGGCCATGGCCTTTTTAAGAAAGCATCCCGGCAATTGCCTGGAGTGATTAGGGAAACCATGGAAACCATGGAAAACCCAAATCTGGATTCCCGGAAGGGGATTGGAACCGGCGTCCTCCCGAATGCGAGGCGAGAACGCTAACCGTTACACCACCAACCTCGGTGCAGAAATGAAATTAACGATATTTACAAACAACATTATCCACATAAATCAGTGCAAACAGTCACTAATTGTCCTCTGAACATCGTAGCGCACTTCAATACTTGGAATTACAAACTTTAAAATAGTATTTACATAGCTTCTTTCCATAAAACAATGTACACTTACACAAATAAATCACTATTAATTGAAAGAATGATATACAAAACCTTTTTTTTTCAACTCCAAGGTTACTACAAATAATCCTTAAAATACAATTTCATTCAAGGTTGGGTCTGAGTGCCGTTTACCGTTTTATGGCAAGCTTTCCACGAATTAAAATAACATTCATTATGTTGCTGTACTAGACGTAGGTTCAATACTCATTAGATCTGAAGACAGCGGACTATAGCTTTTCTGGTAAACATAAATTTCATCCTTAATTATTTAAAGCTGCATACTTGTAATTATCACTTTTCATGACCAATTAGATGCGTAAAGCTAATGTTTTTTTGTCTTCTTCACTGAAGTTTTCTAATAACACATTTACATATTTTGTGAATGCACGATGTGACGATAAATTCCTTCCTTTTTTTAAAAAAGTAAAATACTTAATTATTTCAAATATGGAAATTAACTGTGTTTTACTGGATAAATGGAGAAAATTTATAACTTTTTTTAATAAAGCTTAGATTACCAAAAGAATTTGTACGAAAAAGTGTAAGACAAATGTGTGATAGAAGTTTCCTATCCTGAGATTTGTTATACAGTGCTGTTAGGAACCTATAAAAGAATCCCTCAAAATGTTTCATCAGTTGGCACTTTCATTTCAAACAATATATGTTTTCTGTTGTGACTGATAAAATTCAGAATTAGATATTGTCAGTCGGTTTGTAAGTTAGAGAAAAAATAAACATCTATGCGCAAAATTTATTGGTCCATTGGACAGCGGTGAAGAATCGACTCTGATCTAGAATATGCGTGGTATGGTTAGAATCACTCCGGTAATCCTTCAACATCCCTAAAAAAAAAAACCACATACTCATCTTACAGCAGGTAAACTCATAAATCAATCGACTAACTAGTTGTAACTTCGGTCTGCTTCAAAAGATTTGAAAAAGCAAGACTTAAGATCTGTATAATTTCTGTAAAACATTAAAGAAAGGTTAAATAGCTGGGATAACCTCTGAAGTTATAGACTAATCACCCTACGAGTCGTAATTCATAGGGTTGTGTACCAGTAAATTACGTTAAACCATATTTCAACTGAATATGAAATATATCAACCACAAATCTGGGTGACCGAGAATGTTTCTGTGGTGTACAGCAGCCTAGTTTAATGGAACTGCAATTAGCACCTCTCATAAATTTTAACAGGGGCGCTTGGTTGTTGTAATCCGTTTCTCTTTACGCACTGTTGTGCGAGTCTTCAACGGTTTAAGGGTCTTGTATTTCTTGCTTACAACATGCACAAGAAGGAAAGTTCATCAGCAACTTGTAGATATTTTGGACGATGCTGCAGTATATTATGACACATTTAACTGGCATTACTCTATACTTTAAGACAATTATAATTTAATCTTTAGACGACGTTTCATCTTTGTAACACTACAGACATTTAGTATGACGGCTGTGTTAGTCAAACCCGATTCATCGATAAACGAGAAAGAATTGTAATAATGAAAAGAATGTTACTGTGTTAAGCAAGTAATATACATTCGAAATTCGTATTCCATGCAACATTGTTTTCGCATATTCCACAACGTTTCAATGGAGCAGTCCTCTTGTGGTGTGAGGGAATTATATGGACGATTCTGAAGTAAATGTTCATTCCTGATTAATTTCTTTGAGATCGTAGGAAGGTGTAGAGAGTGGTGGGAGTATACGATGCGTTCTCTTATATTGGTGACGACGCGTAGAAAGATACTGGTGGATGATTTAAGAGTGGCGCATGGAAGCAGAAAGATGATCATGACCAAAAACGTGTACTCGATTTCGGGCATTAGCTTGTGGGAAAATTTTCTTTGGTGGGTAAGGAAATCAGGGGTTACCAAGAGCAGTGAAGAATAATTCACGGAAAATGGTGAAGGAATTTTAAAATTTGTACAGGGTAAAACTAGGCGGGTACAAGAAAGGGAAGAAAAGGGTTTATAGGGAAATTACTACCGCAGCGCGACTAGCATAGAAATTAAATTTACGTATAGCAGAAATCATTTCTGTGCATCAAGTTAGAGATTACGTTGCGTTGTTGGAAGAAATCGTTTGAATCGCAGTTTCATAATACTGTAACTAATTAAAGGAATAGTGTATGTGGGAAAAACGAGGAATAAGGAGATTAATCTGTTAACGTTAAAATATGAAGTACGTACACCGTTTGTGAAAAACTACAGGAATTGAGAAATTGTGTTGGCATTTGTGTGAATAAATGCTTTAATACAAAGAGAGGAGGCAGTTTATGTGTTACTAATAAAAAGTAAGGTACTATAAACATGATTAAATCTAAATTTTATGAAGCATTATTGATAAGAATTATTCAAGTTTACGTTTTAGATCACTATATCGTGTTACACAGCTGGTAAAAGTAACACATCAAATTCACGTCCATTTAGAAGAACCGTACAATTGTTTAGAGGTAACTGTAAAAGGTGTAACTCAATACTCGGCATTCCTAGACAGAACAACGATGTAACGAGCTGAAAGGATACTGAACTGAATATGCAATTAATAAAGTCTGAATATCTTTAATAGTATTGTTATCGCAAATTCTGAAAATTAAATGGTAAATAAAGATTTAAGCAGCTATTTAATCATCAGGCATTACGTCACGTCGACGTAGAGGTTATTAAGGGAGCGAAGGGATTGAGGAAAAGGGACGGGAACGAATTGGGCCTTGGACTTTTGAAGGAACCATCTCGGCTTTAAACTGGAATGATTTCTTTTCAAATAAAAAATCTGGATGGCTGCGTCCTCTCGAATTTATTGCAACAAAGATACGTAAAGATATCCTTACTTCTGTATGACTGAGAATCGAGAAATTTCATCAAAAGGAAAAAGTGTTGGTCTTCACAGCTGAGAGCGGATGATGTGAAGGGAACTGGTGTTGTGATTAATATTTGTCCTACAAAGAGATGCCGAACAGGAATATTCACGAAAATATGGATGCAAAATTAGGGGTGGGTGCCCTGAGCGCATCATAGATAAGAAACTGCGATGTGGATTAAAGATGGGCAGAAACAGCATTCAAGATAACACCCGCGTCGGTATAGATAATCACTCAGGAAAATATGGACGGGGTGCATTAGATAGTGATGTCAGAGAATAGGTTAACAGATCGGAAGAATCAGATGATATAAGGCATCTGCAGAGCAGTAGATAGCATTCTGATACTTAGACATGAGAAACGTTTCCCACATTTGGGTGCTGAAACCTTTGCAGGTAGATGGAGGCATTATGGTGAAAGTTTCTGCACAGAATCTAATATTGTGGGATTACAGGTAGACAAAACATTTAGAATTTAGTCTTATGGCGTATACATAACGGGGACAATGTTAAAGCTACGTTATCATTTTATAAAGGTGAGTCAGATTTTTGATAACATTGTGGTAGATTGTCTGGAGATTAAGAGGTGAACCATAGAACTACTCTACTTCTTGAAGTTTACTACACGATCGTAAATTTCAGGATACGGAAGAAGCTTTAAACAACTGAGCCATCGTTTAAGCAGCTGCGACTCGATTAATGTTTGGACGCTCTTCCTTTAGAGAAAACTCAAGGCACTTGTATAAATTTATATAACTTCCTTGAAATGTACTGATTCGTGAATTGTGTTTAAAAACCCGAATGTACGATGTCATTGATCAGCATTTCCAGATTGAAAAACCACCAAAGATGAATTTTGCAGTTAACACATCTATGGCATTCATTCGTTATACATCGAACAGTCAACAAACGTTTGTGAAATAAATAAGGTTGAATAGATGTGGAAGGAAATTTACGACGATATATGAGGCCCTATAATTAACGAAGCAAACGTGCAACGTATTTAATTGGTATTCATAGGTTAAATATCAAACAGAATTAAGTTTAAAATGGGATATGAAGTATAGGTGTAAACAATATGGTTTTAAGATTTTCTCAAAGGCAACAGCGTTGGATCGCTTTCGAACTAACAGGAATAAACAGATTACTAAAAAAACAGCTAGGTCCAATAATAAACAGCTTTGAAAAATGAAAGAATCTGTGTCTGGCGAGTGACACTACGCCTATTCTAAAAGTTTAAACATTTGCTTCTCCTTCCGTGGTCTAAATGATAACTGGCTTTTCACATTTATTTCAATCCTATGTTCCGATTTTTTCGAAAAATACATATTTCTGAGAATTCATATCGTCCATGAACATATTTTTCATGAAGATAAGTAGAAGTAGAAATTGCTGAACAATAGTAGGTGTACGTACAGCTGTATTACACTTCGTACAGTTCCGCATTATGATCATATGTTGTGCTTGTTTTGACAAAGTTCGTTGTGAAACAAGTATATGGAACACTCCCAATTCGTATCAATTTCATTGTAATCAGATGTCTCCTTCTAGGTGTTGCAACTTTCACAAACAGTAGTGTACAAGCAACACATTCAAATAAGCTGAAGAAAAGCTGATGATCATTAGTAGAGACCGGATTATATGCAACACAAAAAAACTAGAAATATTTATTCATGAAAAACACTTAAAATATTCATGAAAAGTGCCAACAGGTGTCAAAATATGCAACATTATATAATGTAAAAATAGTAATTTTTCGATTTTTTTATTTCAAAAGCAGCATGCAATTAGAAAGTACTTGAATAAAATATTTATAAATTCGATGATTAACAATTAATTAACTTTTTTTTATTTTTGTAAACCTAAACAATCTGGTACTTCCAAATATTCAATAGTAAGATTGTTTCTTCAATCTCTCAAAACTTTTTTATAAATGAAAATGGACCGTTCCACATTCGCTGATGTAACTGATCAATATTTGAAATTGTTTCTGGAAAAGGTTCACCCGTCCCATTACTAAAACTGTTTATTTTAAACAAAGGTTCAAAAGATAGGTTACTGTTTAAAATATTTTCAAACTTTAAGTTTACACAGGAATACCTCTGGCAACGCAGATTTTATTCATCAACTGAATAGATTCAGTCAGCTCGCGGGTATGTGGGGAAAACAAAAACTAATCACAGATATAGTTTTAATACTAGAATTCTTAAATGCTTCCTCGTACTAACAAATTGTCATAGCCTCTTCACTATCAAAGTCGTTTACTACATCTTTAATGGCCTCAAAATGTTCATTGTAAAACATTACAGCTTCAACGTACGTCGCCCATGGAGTTACCACTGGTTCCGAAAGTAAAGACACTTTTGTCAATTTTGTATTAGCATTATTACGAAAACTTTCCTTAAGCAACGCTTTCTTTGTTGATGAAATCTGTTTATTTACATTTTGAAACATGGGTCGTAGTTCTTCAGCGAGTCGTCGTATGGTAGTAGGTTTTGCCGGCTACTAAGTAAGATTTTATTTATTAACTAGGTACACTGCCGGAAAAAAATTGTAAATATAACGAAAATATGCATCATCACTAGGTTTTCGGTAAAATATGCAATAATCAATGGAAATGGGCTTAATATGCAAATGCATATAATCCGGTCTCTAATCATTAGAGTAACTTCACAAAATTGTGAATGATAAGAAAAAAAAGAAAAGCTTATACAATATAACATGAACATAAAGAGAATAAAAAGTGAGCACTGCTTGGGATCTTCAAATAATTACTCAGAGAAAACAGTATTTATTTTCAAGTACAGTACAAAGATATTTACCATAAAAGGTTAAACATCAATGTATAGATTATAATCTGAACAAGTGACATCAAGCCTTTTGGCCATTCTGATTAATCATCCGGCAGCTGCTTTGACTCTTGCCAGCTAATATGTGTAATGGTTAATGCATATCTTTTGGTTAAAACACAACTGGCTTTGTCTTATACCACTAAATTTTCTGGCGACACTCAAATACCACAGTACATGAGTTCCGTATAATTCCATAACTAGTACCCCAACGCTTTATTATGTTATCTTTCCCATTCGGATTTGAGAATGTTTCTAGCTGTTATAGGCAACGTATCAGAATACGGATTTGGGCAACTATATAGATGCTTCACATATGAAATAACTTACGAAAACATGTATCACTTCCAAACTTACCGACCTGCCCTTAAAAAGAGGCTTTCGGAAAGTATCAATGCATAGTACCATTCACGAGTTTGCGTTTGGATGGCGTTATAAAAACACTACGTTTCGCTACATAGCGTGATATCGGAACATTGTGGTTTTACAACACTACTCAACATAACACTTGCGAAGATGAGATTGCCGATTGTATGTGAATTTACACGCAGGATTGTCATTATCAACTCTGCTAGAAACGAAATAACCATAGGCTGAAATAGTGTAATCTGAGATTGTCGTTCCACTGCAATACACTTTCTTTTCCCATTTTTATCACAGGTCAGAAGAAATGGTCGTTATTTGTGAGACTCTGATTTGATAGTTTGGTCACAAAACGTGTTTCGTGCTCCAGTTAGCGGTGGGAGGCGATCATAAATTTTAGAAAGACATTTCGTGAACGAGCCTGCCCATTTCTTTGAAAGGTCAGCACGCGAAGAATTCGAGGTAATTTGTGGGTCGGTTGAAACAGCCAGCGCTAAACGAGTAATTGAAGGTTTCCATCGCGTTCCAGAGAACATTTTTGAAGGTATCTTGCATAAATAGATAAAATGGCAATCTTTCTGAGCAATATTGTGCTCATATTATCTTGCAACCTCGATTTAGGAAATGGAAGTTACTGTATACTGTAGCGAGTCTACTTAAGATTGACTTTTGAGGAGATATGTGTTTGACATTTATGGAGGTTAGCGTGTGTGAATCTGCAGTTCTGAAAGACATATACTATCTTCCAGCCACCACATAAATTCTTCAAAGCATACTATCAGCGGCTTAATCGTTATAAAGCTGTGTCGTTGGCAAATGATTTAATTATGGGCAGCACTGATCAATGTCTGATATTCATAGAAATGTGAACAAGTTTGTCAACGTTATCACCAAAATTTGCTACCTTACCCGGAAGAAATAAAACTCTGAAGAGAATTATAAAGAAATATAAAAAAAAACTGACAGCAATTAGAAGTTTTAATTATCTTTCTGCGATGAGCACAACAGAGCCGTCTGAGCTCATTATGAGTTCTGAGCCACTGCCAACAGCAGGAGGGGGGAAAAAGCAATAAGTACAAGGATTTTGCTTAAGTAAAATGACACGAGCAGAAAAATGACAGCTACAGAGACGTTAAGCAAAACAAAATTGGTGACAACTGGGTGCTGCATTTCAGACAGTTACACTTCTTTACTAAGAATCTCAGATAATGTAATTTTGGATGTAATACATTTCCTGAGAAAAAGAAAGCGTTGGTTTACTAATTACTTGCTTTAAAATAGCCATTAAAATGGTTATCATCATTAGATTTTAACCAACGCAGTGAAGCGTTTCTTCATGTTAACAATTAAATGAACCAGGTACGCATAAATACTCACAAACAAACAGACAGCAAAAATGAAATAAGCTTTAATATCTCGACGTTGTGGATCATTTTCCTCAATTGCTGATAATATTGATAAATAAATAACGCCAAAACAATTGAATGTTTGTGTATTTATTGAACTCCCGAACACGTTTCACTTCTTTTGCAGAAGCATCTTCAGCCGGTTCTCCTGTTAATTACGTATGCATGTTACAATTTGGCTATGTTGTTGTGTTTACCTAAATTATATTCTACTTACATTTTTTGGTCTATTGCATTTACTTACGCTCTACTCTCAGCAGCAGTGATATTTGCTATCCTTTCTTACAGAAATAAGCTTTATTTTAACTTCCGTTGCTAATTGTTTAAACGAAAAATATATTAATAACAATTACAATACCTATTGAACAGGCGTAAGGGGATGATAAAACTCGTGAATTAATGAATACTACTGAAATTTACAGTATTTTCGTTATGAGACAAGTCCCAGTAATAACTTGGAGGTAATCCCGAAACATATGTATTGAATTTTTCTTGAGGATTTAGTATCTGTCTTCATTACTATTTTAAAGAATTATCAAACAATTTAGATCTGCTTTAAATCGTCCTTTTTCGCCTCAGAAATTTTAAATCATACCCTGGCATATTTTTTTTTATTTTTTTTTCGCCTTCTTGCGAACTGTTTAAAAGTTTTGAGGGAAATTAATTTTCAGAATCTGTGGTGATTCTTTTCGTTTGGAACATTTTATAAGCTCCGAAAAATATAATTTTATTATTGTTACATATGCATCCTGTTTCTGGTGAATTATTCTCGTCTTTGTATTCAATTCAATCAGAATATTTTCAAATTAATTAAAAATTAGTAATTATTTACTGTCTAACTGATAATGATTGAAAATATTGTTAAGAGAAAGTTTTGTTAAACGGAAGTACTCCGTGTGACCACACAAACTCGAATAGGCCCTACTTTTATATAACAACAAGTCTTTGGTCGAAACATGAAAGTTCCCCAGGTCGACAACTTTCAACCACCATATCTCCCACACCTCCATAGCTACCACGAAGGTGCATGATGGGAGACTAGATGCTACTACCACATACAAACACCAGTGATCTGCGCTATGTTGTTGTGGCATCAAAGTGAAATCTACTGACACACATGTCTTTGTCGAAATACGAAAATGTACTTGATCTATCACTTTCAACCACCATATCTCCCACGCCCCAATAGCTACCGACATTCGGCCAACGTCTTGCACGATGGGTGACTCCATGCTACTTCCACACAAAAAGCCCGTCTCCAAAGACCTCACTGTTAGGGAGACGTTAAGCAGATAAAAAAAAAATCCACACAAAAACATCGATGCTCCGCACTATGTAGTTTTGACTGAAAAGTAAAATATAGGGGCACACACGTATTTGGTCGAAATTTCAAAGTGTCAAAGGTCGACTACTTTTAACTACCATATCTCTCACACCCCCACCTCTACCGATATGGAAGACTCGATACTACTACCATACACAAACACCAGTCGTCTGCGCTATGTAGTTGTGGCAGCAAAGAGAAATATAGGGAATAGGACACACAAGTTTTTGGACGAAATACGAAAATGTCCCAGATCAACCACTTTCAACCACCATATGCATTGACGTACTCCAATTGATTGGAGAAGAAACCTACAGGGACCTAGCTAAGGTATTTTCACAATGCCTCGGGAAGAGAAAAATATCCCATCCAGCTGGAACAAAGCAATGATTGTGTTGCTGCACAAAAAAGGCAGTCGTTACCATATTAAAAACTACCGCCCCATCAGCCTCCTTCCCACCATTTACAAAGTGTTTACGTAGGTCATCAATAACCGCATCAGTTCTACTTTGGACACAGTACAACCAATCGAACAGGCTGGCCTTAGGTCAGGATTCAGCACGGTAGATCACATCCAAGTCATCCAAAAAGTAATAAGTCGAGCAAATGAATACCAGATTCCACTCTGCTTGGCCTTTATTGTTTTTGATTCAGTCCACCACTCAGCAATCATGCAAGCCCTTCTAGAACAAGGAGTGAATCCAGGCTATATCAATATTCTGTACAACATCTACAGCACTTCCACTGCCTTTTTCAACGTCGCTGAAGCCACCAAACAGTTCCCAGTAGAAAGAGGGGTAAAATAAAGAGGCTCTATATCCCCCAAGCTATTCACATCAGTCCTGGAGTTGGCAATGGCAAAACAGAGTGTTGAGAATAAATGGAAGAAGGCTCAACAACGTAATATTCCCTGATGATATAGTTTTACTCACAAACAGTGGAAATGCTAAAAGAACTGATAAATGAACTGGAAGCAGCTTGCAGCGAAGTGGGCCTTAAAATGAATAAGTCTAAAAGCAAAATCATGCAAAACAAATGGGCAGACAAAGACAAGGCAAACACGAAAGATGTTGGTATTGAGTCAGTAAAACAGTACATCTGCTTTGGCCAACTGATCAACATGAATGGCGACCAAAGCCTGATATTTACAGACGCATAAAACTGGACTGGAGAGCATACGGAAGAAATTCCATAGTTTTTAAATCTAACATGCTAGTACATCTTAAAAAGTGGTATTTGAACAATGTGTATTACCATTCCTCACATACGCCTGCCAGACTTGGACCCTAAATAGTCACATGAATCAAAAACTGAGAACTGCCCAGCGAAATATGGAAAGAGCAATGCTAGGCTTTATAAGTAGAGGGCTTTATAAGAAAAGGGCCGTGCACATGCGTTCAATAACCAAAGTGACAGACAAATTAAAAAGAGTCATGGCCCAAAAGAGGCAATGGGTTGTTCATATTGCTCGCAAAAGAGATGACAGATGGACTACGTACGGCAGCACTGGATTGGATACCAAGGAACCTGAAAAGAGCAAGAGAAAGACCCCAGGATCGATGGGATAAATACATACTCGTACGTCGAGTTACAGGCGTGAACTGGAAGAGGGTTGCTCAAGATAAATCAGCCTGGAGAGAACTGCAACAAAACTACTTAGAATTAAATTGTATTATATAGCTCATTGGCTTAAAGAGGCTGCATCCTGGAACAGGGATTGATAAAGCTGTAATAATAATAATAATAACAATAATAATCTCCCACACCCTCACAGCTACCGACATTCGGCCAACTTTGTGCAAGACGGGAAACTCCATGCTACTACCGCACACAAACATCCGTGGTCTGTGCTAGATAGTTTCATCTTAGCTCACTGAATATACGGCTCTTGTGTTAGTAATTATCCTTATGTAAAATGTCTGTTTCTCATTTCATTAGATAATAAGTTTAATTGGATTGCTTATTCATTTTTTTGAATATCACCGAAAGATAGACGGACGAGAAATTTAACATAATTTGAGCTACTGATCCTTATTGCAATGTTCCAATATGGCAGTAATGAGTATAAAAAAGTATAAATTATCTGATCTCTGGGGGACTTTGAATCGAAAAATGTCTAAAACACGTCACTTTCTCACCCTCCCTCTAAGCATACTCAGACTGTTCAGCAAGGATTACTCTAGCACCAGAGCAGAGTATGAAATAGGTAAAATGAGTCTCTACTTCCGCGAATACCCTATCATTTGATCTAATCCCTAAAAAGTAGAATAACTCACCTTTACCTTCTGCGAGATCTGACTGCTCACCTGCTCTCATCTCCGGAGGTTTGAGTGTGGCTGCGTCCACTGTGACGGAGTCGCTGCGGCCCTTGACGTTGGTGGCTGAGACCCGCAGCTGCAGCAGCTGTCCAGGCGCCAGCCCCTCCACCAGGAACGACGGGTACAGCTGCGTCATGTTGAACAGCTGGCGGCCCGTAGCGGCCTCCAGCACCTCCAGCAAGAAGCTCTGCGGCTGGCCGCCGTCGAAACCCTCAGAGCACCGCAGGTGCACCGAGGAGGACGTCTGATTCACCAGTGTGCAGTTGGTCGGAGGTTCGGGTTGGCCTGTAACCCAAGGAAATGGTGTCTTCAGCAAAGCGAGTCAGCCAAGCCACAGTAACTGTACCACGGATGTGAAGGTGTTTCTTAGATTCAATTCACATGAAGGGAAATCCAACAAAACCATATAAAATGTGAGGAAAGGCCAAACAATTTTTTAGATTAAATTGTAATAATTTCTTTAAAATTCATATTAATAGGTAGCATATAATAAATAAAAAAATTTGAACATGAAGGGGAAACCAACTAAGCCTTATAAAACGTGAAAAAAGTCAAACAATTTTGTTTTGACTAAATTGTCAAAATTTCTTTAAAAAAATATCTTATTAATAGGTAGTATATGCCAAACCAAAAAGTTGCAGATGATATAACTTAAACTATTATTGCAATTTTTGCGAGAATGGCGCGGTATGATAAAATAACCACATGTTATGTTTTAATATTATCGAGTGCACGTATGTATTTTCTTAATATCTATATGGATATTTCTATGGAGTGTCGTTACTTTTATACTTATTTCAATAATTGTGAAATCAAGGGCGGCTATGAGAGATGGCACGAACAATTGTCGCTTTATAAAGGTTTTGTAGTAATTAAGCGAGCGGAAACAGCAGAGAAAAGAAAGTGTAATGGGAGCCATAGTACGTTGGCAGAAGCGAGCAGTCTTATATTTCATTTCTTGTGGTTTTACACCTAGTAGATGTCGAGGTTATTACAGGCGAAAAAGGACTGGGGACAAGGAACAGGAAGGAATTGGGCCATGTCCTTTTGAAGGAAGCATCCCGGCATTCGCCTGGAGTTCTTTGGGGAAACCATGGAAAACAAAATCCGGATACCCGGACTGTGAATCCAACCGGCGTCGTCCCTAATGTGAGACCAAAGTGTTAAATGCTCCCCCACGAAGACAAGTGAAGTGTAGAAATCAGTTCTATCCCTGACAAGTGAGGAGAATGAAGAATTCTTATTACGTGCAACAAGATAATTCTGATAGTTCAACTAAATTAATAATTTAGAACAATGTTTCTGCAAATAATCTGCACGATTGACATTTTAATAGGTTTTAAGTTTAAAATATTAAGTACTATAATTGTGTAATTATTAAAAAGACAGGGCTTCTTTGATATTTAAATTATTTATTGCCTCATAATAAATGTCTGATTTGGACAACAAAAAACAAAAAAACACTCATAAATCGATTTAAAAGACGTAAGTTAAAAACAAAGAGCAAAACAATAATTTTAAATGAGAATGAAGTGAATATTATTTTAGGAAACTAAAATATTAAGTACTCAAAATTCAGTATATTAAGAAAAAATGCCATTTAAAATTGGTCCCAACATGCATTCACTGTACAACTTATTACGAACGCTTTGTCGGCTGCGATACTGGTAAGAGCAGACGAGATGATGGCCAGCCCTCTCAGATTTCGCCTGGCGTAACGTTTCATTCTTCTATTTTCTCCGCAGTATCCGTTAAAAAAAAAGAAGTTTATGGTTAAAAAATATCCCGTTCGCACACAGCCGTAACTTGCAGGCTCGCTAACAAGCGCGACATGAAAAATTCATGGTGTTTTGCCTCTGCCTTCGGTGTTCCAAGCCAAGTAGCTTTCGCTCGGCGTTGCACACAAAAGCTGTTGCCAGACGGCGCGCCCTTACAGAGGTCGCCCTTTGATCGCGCAATCATGCGAGCTCCGACCAGCCGAGGCGCCTTTTTGCTGCCAACCAGTCACAGCATTCTCGCTTCATAAGATGATCTCTTGTGAGCATTCACGGCGATCAAGTGAGCAGCGACGTCGAATTATTCAGATGGCTGATTTTAATATGCGGCAATATCAGATGATTGGATGCATTTTACTGTAACAAGCTCGCTACTCAATCTCCTTACCCTTTCACTTTCTTAACGTAACGTTCCAACTAGCTTTTCTGTGTAATGACACATAAACGCCTTTCTATCCTAAGTAGATCCTTCCATCTCAACAAAGCAACGTACACGCGGAATAAAAGTCCTACACTTAATATTCCTGGTATAAGAAATAGTTACACCTATTGGAATTAATCTTTAGTGATCGCAAATTTATAAATATTCTTATTAAACGTAATAACAATTTTCTGTTGTATTATACTCTACTCTTAGACACTTCTTGTAGTTCTATACCAACAAAATTGCAAATAATACATAGGCTCAAAAATAACTATACGCCACTTGAGGTAAATGAAAAATCTTAGAACTATATTTAATTTATGGAAGCTCAACAGTTGTTGTGGACTATTCGTGGTAGTCAGATTGACAGTGTGTTCATTTTTTTCAGTCTATAGTCCCAAGGCGCGTAATACAAACAAAAAATTTAAAAAATTCGATATATTTGACAAAAAGAGACAAGTACCAAAGAGAGGTAGAAACTGCTTCACTGAACTTCGAACGTGAAAATCCGTTTAGCGGAGCTATGTGTTGTTACTTCTATGAGTTGATATGCACGAAGAAAGTTCAAGTCAATCATGCCACTATTTTCAGATTTTGTACTTATCACATCACTTTCTTCTTCGACATGTGTTCCAAAGAATCGCTGACAATTCTAAGACAAAACGAAATGAGAAAATAAATTAAAAATTCTTATGAAAAGAAACGCTGATGAACGCTTTATATTTCAACATTCCTTCTGACTGAACCGTTGTTGAAACGATGCATTTCATTTTTTAATATCGTACCGGTGATAGTCGTCATGAGGATGATGTTCAAGTAATCGTTTCATAGTCTTATATTTATGCTTCAAAGGCGAAACTTTTCACAACGTAATTGGATGGTAGACTATGAAAGAAAAGCGAGCCTGCAAAAATTATGTTGTTGAAGTTAATTTAATTGCGAAGGAGCGCTTGCTGCGGTGCCAATTTCCCTACATATAAATTTTTACCCTTTCCTTTTCACATCTGCTTCCTCCCTCCACTAATTTCAACTTTAAATTCTTTTAGCGTTTTAGTAAATTATTCATCATTTTTCTTGGTTATTTGTTCCAGTCCCTCACCCCGTTACCTACGAATGAAAATATTCCCTCACCCTTGTGCCTGAAATCGAGTGCCAATTTGTGGTCATGGTCATCTTTTCCCTTCTATATACTTCTCCTAATTCTTCCGCCAATATCTTTCCACGCCTGATCACCAATATGCACGTTGTATACTCCAATGAATCTCTTTAACCTCCCCCTATCTTCCTGTTTCAGGTCCTTTGTCTTACCAGTTACTGTTAGTGTTCTGCAGTAATTTCCAGAGACAAATCTATCAGCCCTTAATGGCACCCCATCCAACTCCTGTATTTGATATTCAAAATCTGAGTTCCATACTACTATCATATTCAAGTAATGGTCTGACCAAAGTTTTGTAACACAGTTCTCTACTGCATCCGCTTAACACTCTCTCTTACAAGTTGTACTTTCTATTAAAATTTTTAAATTAAAATACTGTAAAAATGTAGGGTATTTATAAATTTGTTAACTGTATCATCCAGATGATATTTGTAAATAAATATTAATTTACAAGAAATACACAAAACAGAACTCACACAACGGCAGACTGTTAGTCACACTTCTCCTTTTCAGCCTCAACCACTCCTTGGCATAGAGAACAGCGGCGAGATCTATGACAAATTAGGTGGTAACACAGCGATGGGGGCTCAAGGAAATTCATAAGAATAAAAGCCTGAATAATGACTGTTGTTGATGTGTTATACTTTTTTATTAATTTTGTATCTTGAAGATAGAAATGGCATACCATTGTGTTATTCGCGTAAATGGTACCGCAAATATGCCTTCAGTTTTCGTGGTAGCTAGTGACACGATCTGGTTCGTTGACAGTCCTTTCTCTCTATTGTAAATACTGCTGTGTTCACCCTATGCGTGACTGGAGGTATTATCTGAGAAGTTAGCCTTGTACCTGCAGGGACCACTTGGAAGACGCACGGCCGCTGCTGCTGCCCGGCGCTGTTGTCGCCCCAGCAGAGCACGGAGCCGTAGTCCATCTCCGCGATGGGCGTGTAGGCCAGAGTGGACATCCGGCCCGTCGAGTTGAAGCGCGACTGCGGCACGTCCACCGTCTCGGCGGAGTTGTTGAAGGCCCAGCGGAAGCCGTCAGGCGGCGGGTGGGCGTCCACCTCGCACAGCACTCTGGCCACCTCGTGGCGCGCCACGGCGTACACCCGCTGCTGCCCAGGGCGACACACCGGCTTGTCTGCAACGGTAAATAACAGAGATAAACGCATACATGCCAAATGGTACAGGAAAACGCGGACAGCCAATAGATATACACAATGAGCTAATTTTAAAAGGTCAGTAAATAACCTAACTGAATGAGAATTATTATCACGCTGTTTCGCCAAATCACTCCAAACGAATGCTGAGATGGTTCCTTCAAAGACCATGAACAAATTCCTTCCGGTTCCTTGCCTCAAGTTCTTAACCACTTCTATTGACCTCGAGGTCAACAAGGCGTAAATCCATAAGGAAAAAAAAGCTTCCGTTCTCATAGGTTATGTTTTAATAGCAATATATTTTAAACAAATAGTTTTGTAATTATAGTGGATAAAAACCATTTAAATTTTAATATACAAAATTTTTAAAGGAATACAGGTGAAGTAATAACAGACATATATTTTAAAAACGATATTAACACCTTTGCAGCTGGGACCATTTATTTATTTTCCCATATAAAACATAGCCCAGCACCTAGAATATAATCTGGGCCCTTATTTCCATTGTTCTTACATGCATATATATATATATATATATATATATATATATATCTTATGTATTTAACGTATTCACTTTATAAACGATGAATACAAAATAATTTGATTCAAGTTCCAATGTCTCTGCTACTTCTACTGTTATTAAACAGTGGGACCAGGGACTCATTAGTGATATAACCTAAATAAATATTAAATGGGTGAATTTGTGAATATGTGGAGTTCAGGACAATTTTTGACGACATATAGCGGTGACACCTAGCTATAGCACCTGACGAGTTCTTTGAATTCGACCGCAGAAAGATGGCTAAGGGGACGCTTGTAGCCAGCACGAAAGGATTTAGAAAGCACCGGTGCATGACACGAAACAATCCAGAATAAGCTGTTTGAGAAAAGAGTGACTGAGAGAGGCAATCTGCGAATGGAAATGTGTACCGCGAACATTTTTAAACTAAGCGCTTCCCCCCCCCCCCTTTTGTTTTCAATATCTATGTTGATGGCTGCCAATTGGCCGGAAGATTTTCCGCCGAGGTTAAGCAGGCAGATAAGACCCAGGCCATATTATGTTGCCTAGAGTCGGAAAAGCTGGTCGTGTAGAAATTGCCTTCTGCCATTTTCTCATATAGAGACGTGTCTTAATCCCGTGGATTCAGATGCCTACTGATATTATAATGGGGTAAGTTTTGCTAGTATAAGATTCAAGTTGAGATCGCAGCATGCTAGTATCTAAACAGTAAATAGAGAGTAAATTTCCACTTGTGAGCCGCTGGAGAACGGATGGACAATTGGTAGTATGTTTTGCACAGTTCGAACATAGCATTTTATTTCGGCGGTCACGACCCGATAGCGACACTAAAGGAGGAGACTCTATATAATAAGAATTTCATGTTTTTACCCCACATAAAGTGAGCTAGATTTTCTTCGGTCAGCAAAATTATACTTTTCATCATTGCTAGACAGAATTCAAATGTTAATGTTTTTAAAGTCTAATGTAGGGATGGCACCGCTGTCAATAAATGTTGTATCAAATGTTTTCCTTTGTAGGATAAATGAATTATGTCAAAAAAGAATATTCTTGTTGTTTAAATGGTCTGTTGGAATTCGATATTCAATAAGTGTTAATTGAGTTCAACGTTCAGTATGATTAGCTTCACACCGACAGTGGTGGTGTAACGGTTAGCGTTCTGGCCTGGCATTCGGGAGGACGGCGGTTCGAATCCCCGTCCGGACATCCAGATTTGGGTTTTCCCTGGTTTCCCAAATCACTCCAGGAAAATGCCGGGATGCTTCCTTCAAAAGGCCATGGCCGAATTCTTTGCCCCCCCCCCCCATCCTTTCCCGTCTCGAAAGACCTCGCTGTTAAGAGACGTTAAGCAGTTAAAAAAAAAAAAAAGATTAGCTTCATGAACTTATTTTCTCAGATGAATAATGATTTAAAATGTATGAATCATTAATAAAAAGTTTATATTATTAGTAATCAGTAACGTTTTCAAATTAATATCATTATTTTCCCAGATGAACAATGATTTAAAATGTATGAATCATTAAAAAATTGTTTATATTATTAGTAAGCAGTAACGTTTTCAAATTTAAGATTTACAGCTCAGAACCATTATAATAATACCAGTAATTAAATTTGTGTTGTATTCTACCTGGTGGCAGAGTTTTCAAGTTGCCACGCATTTCGGTTTTGCATTCGGTTTATTGGAGACTGTGAAACACGGAGCATATTTGCGGCATCATATGACAAAGACAAAGCTTTGGCAGAGCTTAAGTGACCGTAAAAATTCTTAGCTGTACTGGAAGTGGAAGCGGTGGCCCTAAATTTTCAACGAGGATGCCGGACTCACTGAGCTACCACACCACAAGAAGATAATATATAAGTAATTAAGCTTCCTAAATTCAACTTCTGAACATGTTGATAGCCAATCTATCAGCGAAATCATTACACATACAAGATGTAACATTCGCGTCGAAGCAAACCATGTCACAATATTGTAGTGTAACCAAGCTTATTGTACTTAGTGATAATACACAAATTAAAGGACGTTGCGAGGGACACGTTGGGAGCATCCATTAACTACGTGATTGGTCTAGGGGGCGGGTGGTGGAGAGAGGGGTTGGCTGGAAAGCTACGTGTCGTTTTAAAAAGGGGGGGGGGGATTTTGAGAAAAGCCACGTAGTTTTTCATTCGTATTATTTGTCACAGGTACAATAAGGTACAGAATACACAACATCATGTGAATATTTATTTCTGCCATTTAATTATCTCCGTATGCAATTTACGATAATCTGACAAGAGAAAACGGCACAAGCTGCCTTCTGGAATCAATAAGGAAAAGCTACGTTCTACGCGGGGATGAGTGGGGGAAGGGGGGGGGGAGAGGTTTCGAAGGAGGCCAAAATGGAGCTAAGTAGTTTATGGACGCTCCATAAGCTGTAAGACATCTCAACACAAGCGAGCGACGTCTTTCGGCAAAGGAAGTCAGAATCCACGGACACAGAAACGAGTGAACAATTACAGCAAGTGATGCTTTTAACGCTGACTTGAATGAAGAGCTCTAAATGTGTCCTTCCACTCAGGAATTTCAGGCAGGAAGCGTAAAAATAGTGGCCTAGGTTCACAAATCAGGAACCACAGCACAAAATGCTGACTACAAATAAATTTGCTTGTTTGCGAATTACATTAAATGAACCTTTTTCTTGGGTTCTTCCCAAAAGAATTAACCTTGCACTTCTGTTTTCATACTGTTAATAATTACATTAAGAAGGATTTTATTCATTAATAAAAAGTACATAACTGCATAAAAATCTCAAAATCGCATACCTTTAAATATCTAAGGAAATTTGTTGATTTCTAGACTAATCCGTTCATCAGTCTGCACTTCACAACAACTTTTTCAAATTAGATAACTATTAAAACGGTATAGTGTATTATTACCTATCTGCAGCT
>JARYHS010011408.1:45876044-46054321 GCA_031002005.1 Vandiemenella viatica
AGATTGAATCACGTCGTGAAGGAAGTAATTGCAGGGAAACATTAATTTTTCAAATGTTTGTGCTCTGCCCAGAATTAATATAACGGAAAATCAAACTGTATTTAATACGAAGAAATTTGAAATAATTTATTCATTTTTAAGAATTATTTTTTAGCAGTCCATTAGAAAAAAAGATACCAGTCGTCACCTATTAAAGTTTTTTGGTTTTTACTCTTAGAAAGCGATGTAGCCGTGGGCGGAAACCCGTGATAATGGAAAAATAGAAGCTATAAATTTCCTTCGAGCTCCTCTGTTCGACCACGAAAAAATTTTCCATCCATTGTGGTTCGACTGCACGTAGATAGCGTTGTTTTATGTAGCAGTGAATTCCGCATGGTGGCGGCTGCGGTTGGATGTTTGCCCTCAGAAAGTTGCTGACTGGAGGCGCGGACTGCAGTGTTCCGCAAGAAGGCGCAGCGGGCGCCTTCCTAGTAAACCTCGGCCGTTCACACATCATTACTCCCCTTAAAGGGCGTCCCACGCCCTTCGCAGAGAAGAATTACAGCAGCCTGCTGGCTAAACGACCGAGCAACCGGTCTCACGGGCCAAAAAAGTACGGGCGATGCTGGCAGCATATCCGATCCAACACACGAAGAATGGAGATGGTCGGAAACGACGATCATCCCTTTACGATGAATGCTTTGAATAGTAAACAGTTCACTAAGAATCTCCACAGAAAAAGATGACTGCGGTTGTGCTATACCATATTCAGCACATGACTGAGGATCACGCTTAGTCACTACGACATAAGCCTCGATGACCAGTATTCGATCCCCGGCGAAATTGGTTATATTTCTCTTCAGAGCTGAGCGAAATATTGGCTCCTGCTGCCCACATAGGGGGAAATCTAACTGGGTGCCTAAAATATATTAGAATAGTGAAATGTCCGCGTCACCTTCTGCCACACGTAAAGAATTGTAATTCAGAGCTCTACCTCCACAAATCCTAAGCGTATTGTCACTAACCTGAATCCGACCTTCATGTTGTCATTGAATCATCACTCAATACGGCTGATTCTGTAGGTAATATTTCCCTAAGCAGGTAGAGAATTTGAATTCGTAGCTCTGCTTCCACAAATCCCATAAGTCTGATTACGTCCTTAACCTCAGTACGATTGATTCTAATCATATCGCCTTTAGTTAAACAGATATTTAGGAAAAACGTTTTCTTTACATGCATCACACAGCCAGAAATTTTTTTTTTAAAAAGAATTATGCTAATGAGATATTATTTTCGCATTGTCTTAACACTATTGTCACTATTAGAATAACATCATAACAACATTTGCAGTTATTGGTGGTAGCAGACAATGCTCTACTAAACAATGAATATTTTATGTTGATACTTCCAATCGCTTTACGAGATGTTACGCTGCATATATTTTATTCCCTGTCTGGCCTGCCTACTGCTATGGTTACATTTTTAATAGACCTAACATCATGTATACCTGAATACAGTTTTACTCAGTAATCGGAAATTTGGAGAAAGATGGAGTACAGAACAGAAGATACGTGGTGCTCAATCGCGTCGAGAATGTGATAACAATAACATGGGAAAAGAGTATATTTTTGTATTTAGAGTTCCCACACGTTAGTCTCTGAAACTTCAATCATGTATAGCATCTCTGTTCCCTACGTCTATTTTTCTCAATACATAACCAAAATTCTGCACATGCGCACTTAGCGACACTTGAGGTAAACAGCTGCAATAGTTTTGAGTATTTGCTACATCGTTTTGAGTTAATTCATGTTAAGCGTTATATTTTTTATGCATCTACGTATAAATGTAAATATATGTGATTTTAATGAGTATGCATAAACTATAGCAAAAGTGTTAAAGCTTAAATTGGTTCAGTACTGAAAATCACGAGACGACGCTGGACGGTACATTTACATCCGGAGGAGTCGCCGTTATTACACACTGATACGCCCACCAGTATTTTTATTTGCTTTTTGTTAATTTATATTCATTTGATGTCGATGTTTTCATTACATTCTCTGATCGCTGTTAAAGTAAGAAAACAAATATGGACTCTTGATGCCTCGCGCATCCTATTGATTGGAAGAACAATTATCAGATAATATTGTCCAAGTTGATATAAAACCTTCTTTTTCTTCCTATCCAATGTTAGGGCTGGTGGCCTGTTACGGTCCCAATCCATCTTCTTGGTGGTCTTCCTACATCTCTCCTTCCTGTGAAATGGTATTTGAGGATTTTTCATGGGATCCGGTCCATCTTCATCCTTAGCACAAGGTTTATCCAAGATGTTCTGTAGGTTTGCACAGTTTGGAGAATTGGTTTGACTTTGAGTTCTTTAAGGATTTCATCATATCTTTTTCTGTCTCGTAACGTGTAGCCAGCTCTTCTCCTCACTATTCGCATCTGAACCGCCAGTAGCCTCCTTTGCGTCACGTTTCCTGCGTGTCCTGGCTTCACTGCCATATAGCAGATTTAAGCCAGGATGATATGTGGTCAGAAGGTACTATTTATTTTCCTGTAACTTTCGTGAATCTTGTGATTTTTTGTTTTATATCGGGTTCTAGAGTGTAGCTGAGGTGGTAACCAAGGTATCTTAATTCTGCTATTTGGGTGTGTTTTTTATTGAAATTTTGGTTCTTTTGTGACTCTGGTTTTATTGAGGAAAATCTCGATGTTTTACTCTTTTGCTGTTTTATGGAGATTATGTACCGATCTCTGCAGGTAATCTTCAGCTAAAAGTTCTTAACCAGATATCAAAGCTCTACAAAATACAGACTAACGCTCTATCCAATACTGTATAATCTAGCAAAGTGTGTTTTAACTTTTTGATAATTTTCATTTGTTTACGAGAATAAATTGGTTAGAGTCCCTACATAGTAAATAAACGCAATTAAGATAATACCGTTACTCTACTCGAGTGCGAAAGAAACATTAAAAACATGAAAAAATACATAGAAAAAATACACATAAAAATCTGTGTATGACACATAGAAGATTCATTTCATGTGCGTATAAATACTAACACATGCTATTTAATTTCGTATCAATTACCGAAAACGACATACATAAAATTCAAGATGACCGCATTCTGACATCAAATGATGTTAAGAAAGAGTTATTATAAATTTTATACGTTCACATTAATAAACTCACTTCGCTGTACAATTAATTTAAAAATCCAATTAAAGATTAACCTTCTTGAGCTACTTTATCAGCTGTAATGAATTATTATTATTATTATTATTATTGGCGAATTCTTCCAATAAATGGAAGACGGTAAACAAATGACCCAATCAAGTTTTCTTTGAGTCCTTTTTATTGTTCCAAAAGGCTTTCATTCTTTCCGAGAAAGCTTGTTTGCGTTCTTCCGACCACTTTGATCTGTATTGTTTTTGTTTTGGTTGCTCAGTTACAACTTCCCATTTGTCTGCTATGTGTCTGAAGGTGTCTGTTTCTAAGATGTCTGTTGCTCCTATGCTTGTACTTCCGAATTTCATTCAGCCAAGGTGTTGGATTTTTAAGTGAAGTTACATAATCTATTATCTTTTTTTGTCAATCGATTTTCTGGTAGCCTCTTAAGGTGACCAAAGAATTTCATTCGCCTTTTCTTGATGGCAATTCCGATGTTTGAAAACTATTCTGTTGTTTTGATTGATTGTAGTCTGTAACCATCTTTAGTGAGTCTTGCTCCTAGAATTTACCTGATGATTTTTCTCTCTACTTCTTTAATTTCTTCAAGGTCATGTTTTTTGTTAAGTGTTAACGTTTCACTTGCATAGAGGACTGTTGGTTTTATGACTGTGTTGTAGTGCCGAATTTTGGTCTGTCTTGACATGGATTTTTTGTTTTAGAGGTTTTCGACTAACCCTAATGCTTTTTTTTACTTTTTGGAGGCGATTTTGTTGTGAGATTTTCTCAAGGCCTGTCGGTTCGATGAATTCTCCGAGGTATTTAAAGTTTAGGACCCTGTTGATTTTACTTTATTTTGTTCTCAAACTTCCTATTTCTGTCTTTGAACATATGAATTCAGTTTACTCGAATGAGATTTGTAATCCTACTTTTTCTGCACATTCTTTGAGTGTCTCAAGCTGCTTGATTGCAGTCTCTTCATCTTCTGCCAGTATCACCAAATCATCCGCAAAAGCGAGGTATGGTATGTAGAGGTTATATTTGGGAAAGCCAAGTGGGACTGGCTTCCAACACTTCCATTTCTTGAGATCTTTCTCCCATTCTTCCATAACATTCTATAGAACGATGTTGAACAGAAGAGGAGAGAGCTCATCGCCTTGTCTCACACCTATTTGAATGTCAAAGGGTTCTGAAATTTCTCCCATGAATTTTACTTTAGATTTAGTACCAATTAGTGTTTGTTTTATGAGTTCTCGTGTTTTTGGATCTATTCCCCTTTCTTCTAAAATTTGGAATAGTGAAGGCCTGTGTACTGAGTCATATTATTATTATTATATTATTCCACAATTCACTAAAAGTGGGTAGTGGAGGGTGCATTGCACCATCCAATGTGTAATAGTTTGGAAGGGATATACGGGATATGACAGGAGGCACCCATGGCCTATTTTGAGAAACCATCCCGGCTTTCACCTGGAGCGATCTGGGAAAACCATGTAAAACTCAGGTCAGGATAGCTGGAGTGATTTATCGAGAACCACTCTTGTCGGATTTCTCGGCGGATAAATCCTTCCTATTCCATTCCCTAATCGCTGGTGGAAAAAAGTGAGTACAGAAATGGATCTGTTATGGCCCTGATTTCACTTATGTTATTTTCTCGGTCATTCGTAGATGTGAATAAATTATTATCAGGGATCTCTATTCAGTTTGACTCACACTTGATGCGTAGCCGCAGCGGTGGACTCTCTCCGTCGCCCTCGACGTTCGAGGCTACGCAGGTGTAGCTGCCTGCGTTGCGCCTGCCCACCGCCTGTAGCGCCAGCGCCTCCTTGGACATGATGACGCCTGCAGAGTGGTTCTGCAACAGCGGCCGACCCTGGAACGCAGACACAACACACAATGGACTACGTCACACGTATACCTCCTGAATCTAAGCACCAAGTATCCTGATAAGGTTAAATCCACTTCTGACTTGTTGTGATCTTGAGGATAAATTTATCCTTAATGAAGAAGACGTTCTGTTGGTTGTAATTTGTATAATCAGTGAAATGTAAGAGACTGATCCTAACTAGAATTAATTTGAAGCAAGATCCCTTAGTATAAATCGCATTTGTTAATATTATTATTATTTTGTTTTAAAATAATCAACCACGTCTGAGATGACAAAGGTAGTGGCAGGATGTAGCTGAGTGTGAAATCAGAGTTATACTTCTTCTCATGGCAGTGCCTGAAGATTTACAAAGCTTCTGCCATCTTTGAACCATCATCGACGTAATCCTCAGTAGAAAATTCAGTTGGTTGTAAGGCATAAGCGCACAGTGACAAAAGCGCACAACCCAAGTGCGGCGGGTGGTGCTGTTATACCTGCCCTCGACTACCTGCGCGGATTCTGATGTTAAGGAGTGCTGCCTACATGGAGTCAAACGCCAGCGGCTGACTCTGGGCGTCAGTACAGGAAAGTCATTAGTGAGTGCGATTTGATATTTCATTTAATGTTAGAAGATCGGTATAAAGCCAGAAACAAACGATAATTTGGATATTGTTGCTTGCTGTTTGCATAATTTGCTTAGAGATGCATTCCTTGAAAAAATAATTACGTATCTCATTATGAAATAAACAGAAATGAACCACTACCAACCGAAAATCTTGGACCATTAGCTGGGGATGACGAATAAGCACATGCTGATGGGCTTTCTGTAAGAGACTCTTTCACAGGATACTTAGCCAGCCGTGCAGGTGTAGGGTTAACACCCTGCAAAGCAATGACGTTACAAGAACAGATTTTGGTTACTTTCTAATTGTATTATCTTAAAAAAAAATCACACTTGTATTTATATGAATATATAATATTAATTTTGTATATTATTTATTAATTTGTTTTATGCAACAAAATAATTTTGAAAATTATTAATATTGAGTTTCATACCCGTGTACACATGAAACTACATGAAATAGCACAAAAGCCGGATTGCAAATATCTTATGAAAAAACCCAGTATTTGGAAAGACGACCAGAAAATACATCTCCCTTAGTTACGAAATACGGCAAAATTGCTTAAGTCACCCATTTTAAATATCTGGGCAAAATTATAAAATCCTCAGGACTAAACCGAATCTTCAATGAACAAAGAGTCACCAAGCTTCAAAGGGCCTACAGGCTACCGTGGAACTACTACAACAAGAAATGCATTTCCGTAGATGCAAAATTAATGCATTATAAAACAGTGATTCTTCCAGAAGCAACCTATGCAGCCGAAACAATAGTAATTGATTGTCATTCCAGAATTAAAGAAATAGAAAAACAGGAGAGAAAAATTCTGAGGAAGATATATGGGCAATAGATAGAAATGGCATTTGGATGAAGAGGCCACGGAATGAACTCTATCAAAAGATGAACACAATAACAGCGTCGAGCTAAGTTCTACACTCACATCTACTGGAGAGAAAACATTAAAATGGCAAAGAAATTACCTGACATCATAACAAAGAGTAAATGCGGTACGGAATGGCTGGAAGAGGTCCAGAGGGACCTACAACGGATCAACATAGAAAATCTCGAAGACTGCATTGAGTGTCATTATAAGATCACAAATGCTAATTTGGAGCAAAGAACAATACGACAACGTGGAACGAAATGGACAGATAAACGGAAGAGATAGCACTCCTAGGGGATGAAGAGATTTCGGGAAGAAAAAAGGAAAAGCAGCTGAAGATTAAATCATGATTTCAAGTTCAATCGCTCTCCTAATGGGGAATTATAGCAAATAAAAATAATCGAGTTTCATAACTATAGAAATAAAGATGACATATAGCAGTCAATGAAAGAATATTTTTACGAATGTGCCTATAAACTACAGACTTCGACCAGAGGAATGTTTGAGTTCTATTTGAAGTCCATTTCATGTCAAACTAAAAATTGAGTCTCTATGCAGATACAACAGTTAAATTTTTATGTAAGTAAAAATAATTTTAATAGTAGGAAATGTCAGAAATTTTAAGTTATGTAATATACGTCAGAATCAGTAATATAATATAGTTACCAAATGAAGTTTTAATTAGTATTAACCACGTGGTATTTTTCAATTACACCTCGCGAAGTAGCTTTTATTTTTTGATGGCTTCTGTCCCAGGCGTCCAACGCCACCGTCTGACGCTGCATAGGAAGCGCATCTGTCAGGGCTCGAAAGTGCGTTTTTTCTGGCTACTCCGATCTTCCAGGAAGGTAGAGGATTAAAGACCCTTGTGCGCATATCTCGACTGTGTGCTTTTAGTAGGTCACCAATTCAGTTTCTCGCGCAAATAATAATTGCTGATATTAACCTGGCTGGATGTGTCATATGAGTGATGTTAACAGCTCGTTCTCTACACCTTACCGCTACAGTGATAATATTTTCTCAATGATTGTAAGCCTGTGACCCTGTTTTACGTAAGGTCACGTGTCTAGAATTGTTCCTATTTGGCATACAGGCCCATACATACTTTGTCCAGACTCTGCCCTCACAAATTTTAATTGTCACCACCACTTTAGGGTGTTCAGAGGATTATGCATGTCATAAACTGTGACAAGCATTTCACATGTATCCAGCCCACCCCGATCCATAATATTTCCAATTAGAGTTGTTTATTTCAAAGATAATTATAAATTTTCTCTTTCTTATATTAAAAATTGCAATAGTAATAATGAAGTCTTGTTCTGGAGTTAGAGAATCCATTGTTGTTCCGGCGCAAGAAAGGCTCGCCAGCTCGCTAGTTGCCGCGCAGACAATACACTCGTCACGTAGCTACATTACATTCAGTGCAATCCGCCAGAAGTAGTGGAACAGTAAAACATGGCATAGGGTGGTAGAGTGCTAAGGCACCAGGCCTCCACTTGTATCACTGAGTAGCATGAGAGTTATGAAAGATGTTCATACAGAATATTGATAGTGAAAAGGAATTCTGAGAAGATTTGTGTTTTGGAATTGATGTACAAGTTAAAGTGTATTTTCGTATTATTATTTCTATAATAATAATACCCACCATTGAAGTAATTGAAAAAAGAGAACAGTATTGAATTTAAGAAAAGATAAAGAAAGTAATTAGATGGTTTAAAAAAAAAAAAAAAAAAAAAAAAAAAAAAAAAAAAAAAAAAAAAAAAAAGAGAGAGAGAGAGAAGAGTGGAGTCAACAACCTGCTCATACGCTCGAAACAGAAGAGGGACAACTGTTAGAAGCGTGCTAGGGATGTTGTAAAACTCAACCTCATACTTGGTAGACCCATTCAATAGTTAATTTTGATCCTTAATTTCAATATAGCGCATGATCCAATGGTTATGATCCTACGTACCCATTTTCCCCCTTTCTTGTTCCCGCCTTCGTTTGTCTCTACTAATTTTAAAGTCTTTTACATTTTTTGGTAAATTATTCATCAATTCCCTTGGTAATTTATTATAATCCCTGACTCTCTTGCCTACTAAAGAAATTTTCCCATACTCTCATGTCTGAAATCGACTTCTTGCTTGTGGTCATACTCATATTTTCCCTACCATGCACCAATTGTAATTGTTACACCAATATCTTTCCACGCCTCACCACAAGTATACGCCAATGTAGGATGAGTAATGGGATTAATTTGAAAATAGGACGAGGGTGAAGAGAGTGCTGGGAGTGTCCATGTGTATAATAGTTAAGCGTGGAAAGATATTTGTGAAAAAAATTAAAAGTGGTGCATGCAAGCGAAAAGATAACCGTGACCACAAGCTTACACTCGATTTCAGTAGTAGAAAAATAATCCAGATAAGGCGGTTTTAGGTATAAGAAATGATTGTCCAAGCATTCAACTTAGTGATGCTTTTATACTGGTTATCGAGGCTGCTTGTCGTCGACTTCCCGTGTTTTGTGCTCGCGGGGTGCTAATGATGTCAGAAATTGCTACCAGACAATGTTACAATTCCCTCCGTTACCATGTCGTTCTATTAACAACGCACTCTTGAGAAGCACTCAACTTCAGGTATTGTCTGAAGATGACGGATAGTAAAATCTTCGAAACATAAGCAACACTTTAACTGGGTTAGGTTCCCGTGAAGAATATGTCAATAGATTGAGTGAGCAGCTGGGAAAGATTTTCGCTAGAATTGTACTTTAATAATAATTCAAAAAAAACAGTAGTGTAAGTCAGTGGGTGTCCTCTGCTATGGAATTGCTAGTTCGATAACAAAGCTACGTGAATCATCTAGGACTGGACTATCTTTTCCATCAATTAAAATTAAGACTCACAGAGAGTCAAACAAGTAACACTTGCAAATGCAGATCCCAAGCTAATTCAAGACAATTTGCTTAAAACAGATTTACATTCTCCATCCTAACCGAAAGATAATTGTGCAGCTATAGATTCTTAGATTGCCACCCCTCTTTCAAATTTTTGCGCAAATATTTTCATAGATTTTTTACTGATATCAGAGGTAACATTATTCCTGAGCATGGGCTTTGAAGCATCTCTCGCTTTCAGCGACAGTTGAACTGACGCAGAAATATGAGGAGTCCTTGGAATGATAACAGAAGACCTATTGGCGGTCTGTAACACACAGCTTAAGTGGAAAGTTTTGTTGCCGACGCTGCATCCTTGTAGCTTGCCCGAGATTTTCGCACACCACGGAGGGATCACGGAACCGGAATAATCGAGTGATTCAACTTCGATAACGTCGAACGCTTCTTAGTCAATTACGACCAAGAGGCTCCCGAACTTGGCTGAAAAGCTTTGCCCTCGCTGTGCTTTGCAAAGTTCACTCCGAGCTTCCCCTGCTGATCGATTATAGCGGAGACTGAGAGCTGCACTCCACAGACCTCTAACAGGTGATCCACGGCGCCACACCCACACTCGAAACAACTTGCTTCAAGCTTGTGCAGTATGCTGCGCACACAGTGTAACTGTAGAAGGTATAGCGAAGTAACTGGGAGAGATCGCGCATACAGGGCATGTTTGATATTAACTACAAGGAAGTATAATTCTACAGCAGAAAATAGCTACAGGAACTAATACAAGCGGAAACATTTTCCATTCAAGAACTCTTGACATTGGTAGCGCCCCGGTTGGTGTGTTGGCCACAAGGTACTGTTGTTCCAGTTCAAATCGAGCCTCGGGGAAGGGTGGTTTCAATTAAATATTATGTGCACCCTATGTTATCCGTACTAACTTGAACAAAAATACTTGAGGAATAGCACATGCAAAATTTCAAAAAGTTATGTAGAGCTGAAGATACAATTTACATTATTAGATTCAGTAACAGACTTGGAAAACCTGGTTTTATAGCTAAATGCCGAAAACCCTACTTAAAAAATAATAATAAAGAAAGTTCAGGGACGATTACGCTATGTTTTCAGAAAGTATTGTAAATATGACCCACAAATGAATCTCTTGGAAGAAATAGCCAACAAAACAGGTTTGAGAATTTCTGTAGAAAAACTAAATTTATTACAAACATTAACGACAGATGTTGAACAAATGGAGAAACTATAGAAATTTAAACATCTAGAGGAAATATGTCAAGAAAATGGTTTAGATAAATCTGCCATGGAAAAAAGGATATACAGGCACTACAACTCAGTCGCGAAAGCTGAATGTCAACACGCCTTTAAACGCCTAGTACTGAAATACAGATTAGATAAATTAAAAGCGATAACGAAATATACTAGAACACAGAAAATATAATAGAATCAATAAGAAGAAGGAAATTATTGTGTTTGGGACACAGCTATAAAATGGGTGATTACAGATTAACAAAATAGATATTCAAATACCTTTTGGGAAAGTATCAACAACAAGCTGGATTCAAGAGTACAAGAAATATTTGGAGAGAAATAATATAAGAGAAGAGGAAAACATGGTAAGAGAAATATATATATATATATAAAGTATTAAGTATGGAGGATTCGAAGAAAGAATAGGAAAGAAATCCGGTTCCAAGTGGTCGGAGGAGAGGAGGAGGAAACATAGTGAAAAGATGCATGAGTATTGGATTGAACGGAAGAAAAAAAAAACAAAGGATGAAGAACTGAAATTGTCACTTGGTCCTAGCATGCTTGAACGGAAGGAAGAAGAAAGAAACTTCAGTAACAGTCCTAAAATATATGTAAATATAAACTTAAATCGTTAATTGGAGTGGCGTAAACCATTATGTTATGGTTCTGCAGTAGTGAGCCGAAGGCCTGCGTTGTCATGGACGGAAAACATATTAAGCTCCCGAAATTAACAGTCTTGTTTTGATGCATACTATCACCTCTTAAAATATTCTATATTTCTTTTAACACCCTCTATCGTAAATCAAATTTCTTGCGCTAATAATATTTCGAAATGCTTAAATGATTCGAATATCGTTTAAGTTTCTTTTAAGACAACAGTCTAGTTGGTTCTCACCAATAGTTCCGATGTTTCAGCAGTAATACCGCCCATCATCACCACAGAATTTTCAGCCTCCTGATCTATCGGGAATCCGATCTTTGCGCTGAAACTTCTAATGTATAATATTTACAACAAACAATTTATTCGCCTGCTTAACCCTGAAATATTGTTGAAATCTCATTCAGTGGTTGTGACATCTATCGGACAGTCTTTAACAATCGTTCTTATTGATAAACCGTCACTTTTTTCTTTTTGGTCGTTTACCGGTGGCTAATAAACTGATAGAACTGATAAAAGGTTCTTTCCAAGAAACTGAAAATAAATTAACTTTGGCCTGATTTCCTAAAAGTATTTGCTTGAATTATTTTCAATATTTGCAAGAAAAATGTTTTTATACACAGTTAAAATAACATCCATTTCAATTTAAATACCTCACATTTTTGCGAACTGATTAATCTCCTCTAAGAGTGTTCGAACACTTACTTATATATCAAATCAATGCTTAAAAAATTCTTCTCTACGACTTTATTAAATGATAAACACATTTTACAATTTTAATTATTTATAAATAATGTTTGCGGCTTTTGCCAGTATCAAACCAAAACAAGCTACAAAAACAAGTACGCTCAAAAATATTTTAATATTCAACACTACATAACAAAATATTCGATTTCAATTTCCGCCGCCGCAGTACATGTTTTTCGTGTTGTTTACCTTCGCAGAATGTTGTTGGTGTCTTGTGTGCTCCGTGGAGCAGAACGTTATTGGATGCTCTGCCGCCGGCGACGAAGAGTCTCAGCTCTTTCTTGTTGGGTAGCGTCGAATGTAATTTCGGGGATGTTTTGATAAGCACAAGTTAATAGACATTTCAGCGCCCGCTCCTATCACCCCGTACTGGGGCTCACATTCCTTTACACGAGAACTCTGTCAAACGTTATTACGTAGAAACCTGATCTGGGTTCTTAAACTACGCTGAATATAAATCTCTAGCTATTGATAGTGAAAGAGGATATATATTAAATAAATTAACTGCTTTACTAATGAAGTTTTGATATTAACGAAAGACGATGGAAACAGTTTTTCGATCCACTTTATTTTTCTGATTTAACTAAATCGGAAAATGTTGCTTGTTGATTTTATTTTAGCAGTCCATTTCTCATCTGTCATCGTTTAGGCTAGTTACTAATACTACAGTACTGGAGATACTTAAAGCTTACCGTAGGTCCAACACAATGAAGATTTTGCCACAGGGCACATATATACATTAGATTTTCTGAGATGGGATTGGTATATTAAGGTCCAGTGTACAAAACATGAGGCAATAGTGGACTTTAAATCTGGCATCTTCTCAAATCCACGTAGACCCTATGGCTTTGATTCGATTCGTTTAACCTTTCTCTAATTATAATCTTTTCAATGTAGTATTTCCGTCTTCGTAGGAAACGATGCTAGAATCATTACATAATTTTGCTTTACGTAAAATTAAATTATATCTACACCATTATTTTACATTAAACGCTTGAAATAAATATTTTTCTTGTGCAGGAAGATAATAAAACGGTAGCAGAACACAGGATTCGGAAGGGGGATACTTTTCAATTTGAAGAAACAATAAGCTGCGCATGGGTGAACCAATTTTGGACATAATCCTCTCACAAACTATAGAGATAGGAATGATAACATAATCACTTGTGAGTAGGGATACTTGTTACATATATATATATCACTTATTTTGTGGGATAAGCGCTGCATCAATTTTGTTGCTACTCCCAAAGTTTCGGCACACAAGGTGGGATCTTCCTCTGTGCTATTTCGAGCTGACGGATGGTTGTTACCGGTTCAGCCTGGGTTGGAATCTGACACTCAAAAAGTTAAAAGCTCTCTTTTTCAACCAGTTGGCAAAGACGTCCCTCGAAACATTACAGAAATGTAACATTTTGACGAGGTTGTATGTTCAAGAAGTCTTTCATCAAACCCTTATTTCAATTCAACAAGCGTTTCAATCAACTTATTGCAGCAGTGATGAAATTACATTAAGTACCTCAATGATGTGTACTTCCATTTTCTGTTCCAAGAATCTGATGTAATAAATTCTAGTGGTTATAGTATGTTTGGGTTTCAGTTTTTGGCTAAATGGGCAGGCACGAGTATGTTGAGTGAGTGGTAAAGCTCGGTCCTTCCATTCAAGAGGCTGCCGGTTCAAATCTCTGACTGATTATTCCGATTACGTTTTTTAATGATTTTGTAAAATCACTCCAGGTATTGATAAAATTCCTCCCGTTAATCAACTTTTTCTCCCGGCTCTAACGACCTCGACTTCGAAGATCCGTAAGTTCTCAGAGTTGTTTTGACTGAACGAATGTTTCAGATCTAGGAGAATTTGCAGATACTGTATAATGTGATTATTTGTTCCAATTCTTAATCGTTTGCGTAGTAAGGGAACGAACAGAATAATAAGGTGAAACAGATGCGTAGATTTCCATGTTGATATTCCAGTAATAATGGAAGCAATATTTTAAGTTCCTACAATTGTCCCAGAGAATGAATAGTCGGGACTATTTCTCAACTGATTCTGAATTGTGCACGAATGAGCAAAAGTACTGTACTATATTTTAACACAAGTTAAACGTTTTAAGGTAGCAATATGTTTATTAATTAAGCCATTATTTTAAACATAAAATATTATTTTCTATACTATTGGCTTTTGAACTAGAGATTTAACGTTTATCGAGTGCGCGTCTGGTTGCTATACAGACCTCGAATTTCCAGGTGACCTTGTAGGCGGGTGGGTTGGATTTCACTTTACACTCAAAGTAGACGTCACCGCCTTCTTCGATCTCGTCAGGCAAGAGGCGGGGTCCCAGCTGCAGCGTACTGGTCGGCACAACTGAAACACCAGTCACCAGTCTCATTAACTGACGGGAATTGGAATATCTCCCACTTCGCTTCCCAGGGCTGCACCGTAGAAAACAAGTACAGCGACAAGAAAATTATGAACGGATGCTGGAATCTCACCCTGCATTACTCACCGATTAAAGCTGAAATACCATTCTTGTAATATGTTCCAGAATTACCATTTTCAAAAAGCATTCTCATAGAATTTTTGCCTTCAAGCCGGTTATGTAAATATTGCTGTCAGAAGAATAAAATGACATCCTCATCATTTCGTAATAAATGTTAAATCTTTCATTAAATAATCCTCTATCAAAATTAAAGCTTCCAAAATTTGTCTATCACAAATAGAGATATTTATTACAATTTAAGGTAAAGTTGTGATATCACAGTTTTGTAAAACAAAGTTAACAGAAACGTAAATATAGTATTATAAAAGTTGTAAATCCTGAAAAATACTGTTTTATATTTTGTACTTAATTGGCGATGAAATTATTAAACTTTTATTAATATGTAGTCAATGCAGTTATAAACAGTTATCTCAATAGAAAGAACTACAAAGACGTTAGGTAATAATTATTTGTACCTATCAAAGAAACTGTAATGATCATTCATTGGTTTTAAAACTGTTTTTATCATATTTTTATAAATAGAGAATAAATTTGAATTTGTATCAACCATTTAAATTAGTGAGTTAGATAAATAATAAGAATGCACTTTTCTTCAAATGTATACCTTTTTATCGTTTCAATTAATTACTGGTACGGAGTCGGAATTTTTCATTATGATTCATAAAAAAATTTATTGTTTTCAATCTAAGTTTTATCAAGGATAACAAGAAAAGAACCCACCTTCATTATTTATGGAGTGGTATGTTAAAGTGGCACATGTTTTCTCTTCAGGAGAAATAACAATACCTAAAGCACTTGATTACTGGAATATTGAATACTCTGCTATCAAAAGCATAATACTTGTGATTCAGAAAGTGTTATCACCCACATCGCAGTACATTTCCATGAACCAAACTGATGATTGAAAAGTACTTCTTATATTTAAACTGCAATTATAGATGCAGTGCAATCACGTTATCGGAAGTGATGTATAAATTTCCAGCCTGTTAGGTGATAATGAAACATCTCTCAAATTATCTGTACTATTGCCCGCACAGCCGTCAGGAAATGGTTCTTCCTCTAAATTTTGTGAAAGTTATAATCATGATGTTATGGGCTTAGTACCTGAACTGTAGCACCTGCAGTAGAAAAATATTATTTCATACTGGTGCTCCGCTCAAAGCGTGTTTTAAACCTGTATAGTTTTCGGAGGTAAAATTGCTGACAATTTTGTCATTACAAGTTAATAGTGAAATTAAAACGGACTGTCTACTGAAGTAGACTTCATCGGAAAAATAATTTTTCCAACAGGACAGTGGTAATGAGCACTTGTTTATCTCCCCACTAAATATGACTGTTATTATACAAACTTGCTATGAGGTTCCAATTTTGTTATTATATATAAATCGTGTAATTGAGATGGACTGATTGTTGAGGTAGACTACATCGGCAAACTAATTTTTTTCAGCAAGCAAGTGGTAATGTTCGGTTGTTTGTCTCCCTAATAAACAAGATTGTTACTCTACAAACTCGCTAAGAGTCTATACATAAAATTTGTTCCGATATGTGATGTCAACGAATTCTGAACAATGATTTAGTTACTCTTCTTTACATATGTATCAGACGAAAACTTTATAATTCCTCTATTATTTCCTCGGCTACCTAATGGTATATATCTTTTCCATTTTTTCCAACGTATCTTTTATTTTTTTTTTTTTTGTTTTTGAGAACCGTGAAATTGTTTCATATTACAATTCACCAGGTATGATCAGTAAATAAAAGTAAGACAATGATTTTATTTTTTCTAATGGTTTCCCTAAATAATGATTATTTTTTCTTTTTACTTATGGCTTTACGCCTCGTCGACGTTGAGGTCATTAGAGGCGGTATGGGACTGGGGACAAAGAACGGGAAGCAATTCGGCCAGGGCATTTTGTAGGAAGCATCCCGGGCATTCGCCTGGAGTGATTTGTGGAAATCATGGAAAACCCAAATCTGGGTACCCGCATGGGTATTCGAACAGCCGTGCTCCCGAATTGGAGGCCAGAGCGTTAACCACTCATCCACCACACTCGGTTTCCCAAAATCACTTCTAGTGAACTGTAGGATGGTTTCTTAATAAAGGCCACGTCCAGTCCTCTTTCCATTTGATATCCATATTCTCAGCCGCAGTAACCTCGTCGTTTATGAGCCATACAGTATTCCATTTACTGTTTGGTATCCCATGACCTGTGGACATAAATTCAACCTTATGACAGTAAATAAGCCGTAGTATGAACCTTGGGGAAATATACATCATCTTTCAGTGAAACAGGGATAAATTCTCCATTGTATCCACGATGGCAGAACTAGAGTGAGCTATAAATTCCCACTGTAAACTTTTTTGTGATAGAATTTGTACAACTACGATTACGATTCATTATTTAAAATCCGTCATTCCCGAAAAACGCTCGTTAACATTTAATGTGCTGATGTATAGTTAATAATGAACGACTAAGCTCTTAGTTCTTTGTTGACAGTTGTCGTTTTTGTGCTGAATATTTAGTTTCCAAACTTTCGTTGATCGTAATAGTGTTCTGCGAATTTCCCGCGAGTCGTTAGTTGATGGGTGTTGAGTCATTATGAGAAAATCTGCCTGTCGTCGCCACTACTGTAATCGTCAGAAGCAGTTTCATTGCAGCAAGCAATGTGTCCCCGTCTGGAAATCAATGAGATTACTGTCGTTTCTGGTGAAATATAACGACAGTCCCACATTCAGTTCTAATGCTAGAGAGCAAATTTTTTCTCAAGAGCACATACAGCTACAACCTCATTAGTAACGAAATAATGAGATAAAACAGTATAGTTATTTTATTGCACGAAGAAAGTGGCCCGCGTGGAGTATATTATCAATCGTATAGTGCGGAGGTTTTACAACAAGTGATAATAATAATCACAGAAAAAGGAAGATTAAATAATAGCTAGTGTGAAAATAAATTTAAAATGCTCAACTTGTTTAAAATGAGAAGTTATGTATTCGTGAAGAATGTCATGTTAGCTTGACCATAAACTTTAAGTTGCACTAAAAGAGACCTTTAATCAATGTTGAACTAAGCAAATTCAGTTGATGGTTACCGAGCGTGATGGGTGAGTGGTTAAATCTCTGGCCTTGGATTCGGGAGGGCACCAGTTAGAATCCCCATCCCAACATCCAGATTTGGGTTTTCCATGGTTTACCCAAATCACGCCAGGCGAATGTCCGGATGCTTCCTTCAAAAGGCCATGGCCGAATTCCTTCCCGTTCCTTGTCCCGAGTCCCAGCCCGCCTTTAATGACCTCGAAGTGAACTAGGCGTAAACCCATAATTAAAAAAATGGTTGATGGGGGAAATTAAAGTTTTACTTAGAAACTTCGAGATTTTAGGAACATCTTAAACTATAGGCCTACTTATAATATAACTGTAAACAGGAAAAGTCTTAAAATCTGAGATTTTTTTTAATGAGTTGATGGTACTATTAATAATCTACAGAGAGAAAAAAAATCATTTTTTAAATGTGTCTGTTTGTCTGCCAGCGTTTGGATGATCAGTTGAGTGGTTAATCTCAAATAAGAAGTATGTTTCAGTTATCAGAGGAGCAAGTTAGTAGCTATACACAATTAGTTATTTCCTTCACAAGAAAAAACATGGATTGAAATGAACTTTCCGCAAAGCCAAAATTGACAAATATTTTCATCCATAGGACATATTCTCCCTCATGGTGTGCAACTTCGTCAGTGAAGGTATGGTGATAATCTTTCCATTGCTGTGTGCAACAGCACTTTATACAAGTTTACAGAGCTGCAGCACTATTCAGCAATCTTACAAACTTTCTGTTGAAGTTGAATATTCTTCCAGATGATTTGCGTATGTAAGGTAAACATAGCAAGTTAACCTGTGTTGTTACCATTGCAAATTCAGACGCATTAGCCCAGGATTTGGCTCAATATGACTAACAATAGATAGCATAAACGTAAAGTAGACTGTATAAATAACAAAAAACATAGTACAAACATTGTATTGAAACACTAGAAACGGGATTGCGAAAAAATGTCGTGATAAAAGGTGATTGTACGAATTAACAATCTTCTGTGCCGTGTAGATATCTACTGTTACAAAAAGTCTGTGTAATGTTTGTCGCAGAATTTGGAAACTCAGTTTCCGATTCGTCATTAAGCTACAGTTCCCTCTGTTTCTAAAACTCGCCTCCCGTGTAGCCTTGTCGCAGAAGTGGACACACGAGACTACCAATTTAAAAATTTCCTGTGTCAAAGCTGCCCCTTCCCATACGCCCCTACATCGGGTTCCAAAAGCAATTAGTGGGACGCAGATTGTCGATATGTCTACCCGTCTCCCCATATCCTTTGACACCCGACTGCTCGCATCAGGAGGCCGGCATCTCAATATGGCTTTGTCATTCGATATGGGTCTCGCAAAAAGGCCGGTCGGCTTAAAGGGGAGCTCCGCTTTGTATATTGGCTGCACTGATTGAACCGAACTCAGCAGACATTTCCTTCCGTACTGTTATCGCATGACGCAAATCTTGAGGAAATGCCGGTCTTTCTTAGAGGAAAGCGAAGTAATATTTTACGTTGAACTCAGAATGTGTGAGTCAGGAAAAGTTGAGTCGGACTGAGCTCTCTTACAAAGAAGCTACTTTGCAACTTTCTTTCAAGCGTCCACAGTAGCATTTTCCACTCGGATTTCAAATAAACTGGGACCAATTTTTATAAATTCTGTCCAAAATTCACCCATATTTTCCAATATAACACTGACTTACAAAGTCAGTACGAAAATAGAGAGAGACGTGGAGAACCTTGATCAGTGGTGAGATAATCTTTTTAAAAGAAAATATGTTCGTAATTTTGGACAGAAGAAAAAAATGCAATCTATGAAAATCATTGTGTAATCGGCAAGAGCAGTTGCTGAGCTCAAATCAAACTTGGGTCATAATCGCTAACATAACTTAGTTTGCTCTAATGAAATTAATCACAAATAACATTGTGAACTGCTAGGACGCCGGTTTAAGATTGTTCAAGTATATCAATATTTTTTTTAAATACCTTGTTCGTAGTGCATCCCAAAAAATTAAGTTGTCAAAATTCATTCTGTTAGTTAAAACTGTACTAAATCAAAAACAAATATCCTTGATGATAATCTGGCACAGATATGAGGATGACAATAGTTTCACAAGAAATAATTAAAAATTAAGAATATGTTAATAAAGTTGACACCGCAAAGTATCGAGGAAGCATAACGGACACTTTAAGCCAAAAAAGGTAACTTCTGTAAAATCTGTAGAAGGTTTTATTTATGCTTCGTCTTCCCTCCCTATCTTGCTCTAACCTCTAATCTCAATATACCCTTCACAAAGTTCATCTTCAATTATCGGTTTCATATATTCTAATCCTTGTCGACCTTTGGTTAAAAACCCTCCAGCAAAGTATCATTTTATCCGTTTAGATAATATCGCGAAGGGAATTCGAATTCGTATCAATAAAAACAAGAGTTTAAACCAACTTTTCCATATCTTGCAATACATTGAAACTTCTTATCAAAAGAAAGGAATTAAATGAGCGTTATTGATGACATCGTCATTTTCTGAATCAATTTTAACGGGTTTAAAATATTATATAAACAGATTACAGTTTAATTTTGTATGATTTTTACAGAATTATGCTAATAAATGATGGACCCAATGAGTTGCTATTGTAGAAAAATATTCGATATGAAGCTATTATTTTCGAATATTATGAAATTAACAGAATTTTAAATTCCATAATATACGTTGTGAGGTACATTTCGTCTCTGTCTGTATATATTAATTTTTAGCCATTTTTAAAAACAGTGATGACTGCAACTTCATTTCAACATACCCCTTAAAACCTACATCCTAAATTATTATCTACCTCGTATATTCTAATCGTTGTCTACCTCTACAGTTCTTACTTTCGACTGTTCCCTCCACTAGCACCTTAATCAATCCAGAAAGTCTTAAAATGTGACATAACATATTGTCTCTTCTAACATATTTGATTTTGTCTCTTCTTTCTATAAGACTCTTCCACAGGCAAATATTTAAGTCAATTAATTAATAACTTTGATTGTGTTAGTACGAAATACTACGTGAAGGCAAATTAAAATCGACTTTACAGTTGGGTTCTGCGTTAAAAAAAGCTGATGGTAGTATCATGCACGAGGAACGTACATCATAGAAGAGCGACCAAAACTTCTGTAAGTTAGTTGGAGTATAGAACTAAGTGCAAACTGAACTCGCATTTCGGGACACGTGCGAAGTCAAAGGAATTAGAAGCATCAGCCAGCCGCATTACGTAATTTTACTGAACCAATGAGAAGTTAAGTGTATACACAACAGTAAAAAAAAAAAAAAATTATAAATGTTAGTAAAACTAACAAAGAAGTATTTTATTCAGAGAAATGTAGCTACACTCAGCGAGGTTGTCAAAGAGGAGGTTTCTTTTTTAAATACGGACCGTTTTTAATAAGAATAAAATTATTGTATTAATATATCTAGATGTTTTCATTTACTTCTTTACATAATTTCCATTTTTGTTCACCGAGCGTGGTGGTGTAACGGATAGCGTTCTGGCCTCGCATTCGGGAGGACGGCGGTTCGAATCCCCGTTCGGGCATCCAGATTTGGGTTTTCCATGGTTTCCCCAAATCACTCCAGGTGAATGCCGGGATGCTTCCTTCAAAAGGCCATGGCCTAATTCCTTCCCATTCCTTGCCCCCATCCTTTCCCGTCTCTAAAGACCACGTTGTTAAAAAGGGACGTTAAACTGTTTTTTTAAAAAAAAAAAAAAAAAAAAAACATTTTTGTTCAAACATTCTTCATACCGTTCAACAAGTTTTTGAATTTCTACGTCAAAGAAATTTGTCGCCTGTGAAGAAGCCCAATCCAAGACTCCAATTGAGACTTCTTCGTCGTTGCTTAGTCGTTGACCACCAAGGAATTCCTCTAAGTACCGAAAGAAGTGAAAACAATAGGTGAAGTTCTGGACTGTAAGGTGATTGATCCAGTTGTTGCCATCCAATAGATTGCAATAGACCTTGTGTTGGTTTGTGAAGAAACGTGTGGGCTGTCGTTATGGAGTAACATCACAGCGGAAGACCTGTTTTTATGGCACCCCAAAATCTTATCTACGTCATACAATACGTATCAGTATTTATTGTTGTGCCTCTGCCATGAAATCCACTAAAAAATCCCTTTCTTGTCTAAAATACATATGCCACGACCTTTTGTGTTAAAATTGTCAATTTGGTTTTAACTTTGGCTGGAACAGAGTGTGTTGCCATCCCATTCACTGTCACATTTGACACACCGAAGTCCTATCTCCTGTAACGACGTGGTCCAAAAATTCATCTCCTTACTGATGGTAACAAGTAAAAAACGATAAAGCGGAACCTAATATTTTTGTATTGTGAACATCAGAATGCAACCTTGGAAACCATAGACAACACAATTTTCGGCTATTCATTTTCTCCGAAAAGTGGTGTACAAAACTGACCTTGAAACTTTTGGGAAATCAATTGATAACTGTGAATCGTTAGCCCTATCGAATTATGTTCCACACATAACGAGCCAAACCTTGAGAGATCAGAATAGGTTGATCCTGGCGTGGCTCACCATTTACATTCCTTCCTTGAATAATCTCACTCATTAACCAACTTTACTATCACTGCGCCATTGTCACCACATCATCATCCCGAACCATTTGCTGCTTATACTTCTCAAGCAGTTTATTGAGAAGGTAGGGTGTGTCTGATGACATTTCCTTCAGACTTTAAAAGATTAGTGTCTTTTCATTTGGTGTGTCTTTTTGGTTGCTCAGGTCACTTTACTTATTTGTCAGGATTGACAGAGGAATCTTGTGCTTAACGTGAATTGTGTTGTATTGTCCTAAGTTGGCTATGTAGGGATTGTTTGATTTGTTGGAAGCTCGGAAAAAAGATCTTGTAATTTGTACGACGCTTTCTTTGAGCATCGGTATACCTGCGGCCTTGTGCAATTCAGCTGTAGGAAATCGGGGAGGCACGTGTAGTTCTCGCCGGAGCGCACGATTCTGCATGGTCTGTAACCTTTTCATCGCGGACCTGGAGGACGGGACACGCATACTCCATCACCGGCCTGATGAGGCTACAATATATGTTGACTCCAATGTTGGCTGCCAGCGAGCTGTCTGTGTTCAGAATAGGGCACAGCTCCCCCAGCCAGCTCAATGTGACGACGCTTCCTTGTGAGTTTGGAGTCAAGCGTCACACCTAGGTATTTTGCAGAAGTAGACCACACGATCTCTTCTCCATGTAGTCTTAATTTTAGTGTATGATTGCGCCGACGATCACGTTTCCTCAGGCGTCTCGTCAGCATTATATCTTGGGTTTTGGTCAAGTTAATCGTTATTCTCCACCGCGTGGCGCAGGCTTCGATCTGTTGGAGGACCCACACTCTTCTGACAGCGTATTTACGCCGCTTCCAAGTCTCTCGCACTCAAGAATCCAATTACAGATTGTATCTCACAGTCGGCGGGCGAATCCTTAAACATTATAAATCCCTACATGACAGCACACAGCCTCAAAGTATGCTAAGAGCAGACGTGCATGCACACTGAGGCGAGCGCACCTCACTCTCATTCACAAACGGACCTTATTTAAAAAAATAACAGGTGTACTTTAAAAACACGCCAATGCTATGGCGACGACTCAGTTTTAATACTCTGATATCAGTGGAAGATGGTGAAACTTAATGCTACGAAGCAAGTTGCTTGAGGCTTGTTGGCTACTCACAGTAGACGGTGAGCCTGACGGAGTCCTCCTCGACAGCTGCCCTGACCAGTGGGTTCTCGGCTCTGCAGGTGAGCAGGCGGCCCTCGTCGCTGGGAGCGGGTGTCAGCGCCAGAGTGGACACCGTCTCGTTCCCGTCAGCAGACACCTGCACAGGCACACCTCAGTCTTAAAGCCTACCTTATTTTACAGCAATTATCCTGCCGACAACGAAAGACATTCATATCCCACTCAGCATGTATTTTTGCACAAGAATACAGACTACAGTAAAATTATACCGAACAAACAAGCAAGCAAAATCAATGAATAATGTACTAACCGCCACGCAAGAACATCTCTTGAACTTTTATACAAGGTAGTAAAAATAATTAAGGCGCGAATATAAATATCTATAGTCATTTTAATCATTGAATTCTGAACCTTGCATTCCTCTTCTCAACTACTAAACCACTATGTCTGAAGCAAATTATTGCAAGAGGTAGGAAGGTCACAGTACAGGTGCTCCATTAGTGTGATGAATGTTGATACTGCAAATAAAAGTTAAACAGAAGCTATTGTAAATGATTCGTTTCTGATTTGATGGAACACTTTTGGAAACAAATTGATAAACTGAGAAGGAATAAGGTTAATTAAAACCTGTCTTCAGGTGAATTAATTACGAAGCAAAAAAACTAGTTTTGGAAAGAAATTCCTTAGAAACATCTAAAAAAAATTCTTCAATATGTAGTGGTTCTTCAACAACGGACAGTCTAGTATTTGCATTGGTTACTTACTCAATAGTTCTATACCATAAGCATAGTGAATACTGCTTTCTTTTGGTAGCTATGATCACAGCTAATAATCTCTGCTGACAACGCCAGCATAAATTGGAGTCCAGGCATAGAGGCATAGTTTTGATCAACCTCTATGTATTTCTATTACTAGAAACTAGAAATTTTCTTTCATTTATGCGTATCATAAAGTGTATTGTTAAGATGGATAAATTAATTGATGTCACTTCAGTGTGCCAACGTCCAAGATAAATTTTTAGAGCTGGCAAATCACTTGGAAAAAATATTTTTTTTACTGTGAAAACCACGAGCCACAAGTACTTTCAGCATGTACATCGATTTTATTTCAAGATGTCAAAATCTATTTGTTTTATAGAAAAAGGTGACATTAATCTTAGGCTCGTGAAGGAAGTAATTGCTGCACATCTACACGAGACGTGACAGTTTCGAATAGAATCACAAGCACTCTCCACTTCCTAGATGGTTTTTCTTGAATAACTGAAATAGCAATAGAGTTCTCAGGAAAAACAATATTTATGTAACAGGTGAACTGGACCATTAAAGAGAAGTGTTAGATTAAAATTAGTACACATCGAAAATTTGTCTTAAAATGCTAGAAAAGAAACAGTATTAAAATCAGTTGTTTCAGGGCTAAATTTTTCATATGGCGAAAACCAAGTTTCACTTACCAACTTTTAACGCCCAAGATGACTTTTTTTTAAAAAAAAGAAATTGCTAGATATGAAACACACAGAAGGTTTTCGATATTATTGACGTTAATTAGGAAAAAAAATGGAATAAAATTCGGTGTGAAAATGGTCTTGATTGAAGTCACACAATTATTAACAATTACGTAAAATTTTGTTCACCTAATCATCAGTACAAATGTTACAGTTGCAGGGGTCGCCGGTTCGAGTCCGGCCAAGGGCATGGGTGGTTTTAATTAAATGTTGTGATTGTCTTGTGTCGTCCTTATAGAATATAATCATACTGAAATGAAATGTTTACATTGTAAGAGAAACACACACGTTGAGCTGGCTGTATGGCTAACATGGCCAAATGCCAATTTAAAAAAAAAAAAAAAAAAATACAAATGTTACAGCACAAAAAATAATTTTATAACAGAAATAGTACTAACACATTTCCAACTAGAAACAAATTCTTTAGTAAAGCTATGTTTTCTGCTTTTAGTTTTTATTTCGCTGTATGAGTCTGACTAGGTGGAGGAATGTCGTTGGAATTTAATATCCTTGCAACTGGCAATATTTGGAATACGAAGATTTTCAGCTTATCATGTGCCTTGCAGTAATGCTGATAACATTTTGTGAGAGAATTTTTATTAATTCCAATCGCCACCTAGAATACGCCAACGAAATTTCGTATCAGCAATTCAGGTAAACTATTTCTGAACCTACTGAAATATCGGCTGAGATCAAAAACGTTATTGCTGCTGCCATTACTATTCTATAATTATTATTTGCTAACTCACAGGTAAAACATCTGTTTCGTGGTTACCACTTTGTAGGATATAACTTATTTTATCATCTGATTTCTCTTGCTAACGCTGGCTTCATAGTGCCCAATGTGCAGATTACTTGATGTCTCAGTCGTATGAATAAAATTATTATCTTGACCAAACGTGAGAAGCCTTTGTAGCATTTCTTAATGATCATGTTTATCACTAAGAAAAAGTACCGTGTTGCATTTATGATCTTCTTATTATTACTATTAGCTCCGAAGTGGTTTTCAATATGTTTATCTTTATATACTCACATGGTCATATTATAACAAAAGAAATATATCAAGACAGGCCAAACTCAGACATTACAAAACAGTGGTACTGCCAGAAGCATTATATGCATCAGAAACAACAACGATTGGGGCTTCAGGCATAACAGAAGCGGAAAAAGTTGAACGCAAAATCCTTAGAAAAATTTTTGGAGCAATATATAAAGACGGTATATGGATGAAAAGACCAACGAAAGAACTATACGAACATACAGATAGATTGACAGACATGATCAGAAGACGTAGATTACAATTCTATGGACATTTACAGCGAATGAACAGCACTAGACTCACAAAGAGGATCTTTGATGTGGTAAATGGTTCACTCAGGAAAACCAATTGGTTCCAGGAAATAGAAGAGGACTTGAATCACGCAGGGATCAGCAAGGAAATGACACAGGAAAGGGGACAATTCAGGAACAAAATTATGAACTCAAAATTTAAAATACAGAAGAAAACAGGAACAAAATGGACAGAGCAAAGGAAACAGGAACACAGTGAGCGTATGAAGAGGTTTTGGGAAGAGAAGAAGAAGAAGACAAATACAAACAAAAACTGAATAATCATGAATAATTTGAGTTTAAACACTGTCCTCAAGGGCAATAATGATTAATAATAATAATAATAATAATATATATCGTAATATGCCTTTTGTGCGGCTAAACAAAATAATTAATTTGTTAGCTGTGATACTCTGCACAATTTAAATCAACCTTTTATTACTCTCCAAATACATCGCTTTGATTACAGGATCGGACTTTACTTTGCAAGTTCTCCTTAGCGCTGACCTAGGCAATCTCCTAGTTAGATCTTTATTCTTGTTGCTATGGTAACCCTTTCTTTTAAAAGAGTATTGACAGGTCCGTGCCATGGAACTCATACTTCAAAGATGTCATTAGAATATTTGTTATGCTACACCTTATTAAGTCATCTTTCACCTACGAGTTTTGTAGGGATAATATTTTAGACTTTGAATAGTAATATAATTATTTTGACTGTAAAAAACTGAGAATAAATTATGTTTCTGTTAGTTCAAGCGTATGCCTATTTACCCTGTTACTTGTGAGAGGTCTTCAGATTCTTGTTAGAAAATTCTCTCGCAGGTGAACAGTAGTAATGTATTGTATTTGTAAGATATTCAAATAAAATTAATATATTACATAAAGTTCAATTGATCGTAAATCCGGGATTAAATGAAGATGGATTGATCTAGTAGAGTATCTTTTGAAAAGATTATAAATTAAGTAGGAGGTATTTGAAATAATAACGTCCAAAGTGGCTGAATGAGCTGACAAGCTGCTTACTGAATCGGGAAGATACAACGGAACTGGGCTCCAGCATACGGATGTTCATCCAGAAAATACATCGATGTTTTTTTCGATGTGATGCATCGAAACTTATCATCGATGTTTCACGATGCATCGAATAAAAACATCGATGTTTTCGGTGCATCGAATAAAAACATCGATATATATATATATATATATATCTTTGTCTCATATATATATATATATATACCTTTATTAATCGATATATATATATATATCGGTTAATAAAGGTTAGGAAAGCTTAAAAATGATATATATATATACATATATACCTTTATTAATCGATATATATATATATATATCGGTTAATAAAGGTTAGGAAAGCTTAAAAATGAGACAAAGATTAGGAAACTGGCAAAATGAAGTATCTATTTGAATTATATTTTTAATTTTTTACAAAGGCAATTTGAAATTACTGGGATTTATAAATTAGAAATTCGAATAGAAAGATAGAATAAAAGTAAAACGAGGAACGCTGAAAGAGCGGCAGTGTTGGGATTCTAATCTAATTGGAATTTATAAATCCCAATTTTTCTCTCTAAACTTTGCATAAATAAAATTTTATGAACCCGCTTTCCTTGAATTCTTTTTCGTTGTTGATTTAAAACTTGTGCAGCTTTCGAAAAAAGTCTTAAGTCTTTTTGATGGCACTGAACTGGCTACCAAAGTTAAATATTTATAAGCTATTTTGAATAATTTTTGAAACTGTTGTTTATAATCGGACCATACTTCTAACGGATTTTCACTAAGGCGGCCAACCGTAGTTCTCAAGTAGACAGACAGCTCGTCGGAAACACTTTCTTCGGTCTTGTTTGATTTCCAGTTTCTTTGAACTAATTTTTAATGATCGTTCCGATGTTTTGTCTGAACTATCTGAATCAGATTCTGTTCGCATTTCTTCCAGCTCCCTCTTCATCATATCTTTGATCTTTTGAATAGCATTTGATGTCATCGGGTCTGCATAATGTAGTTTTTTGAACCGTGGGTCCAATATGGTCGCGATAGCTAAAGACGAAACTTGTTCGATAGCACCCATCCGTTTGTTGATTTCTTTTAGGACGAGCTTATGTACTTCCATCACTAAAGGTTCATCAGTTTCAACTGATTTGAGTTTTGAAAGCATGCAGTGCACTAAAGGGATCATTTTATTGCTGGTACAATATTTATCCCCAGATATTTCTTTAGTTGCTGCTTCAAGTGGGCGTAGTATGTTAAGAAGAAATGACGCGATATTTAATTCAAAACCAGTCAGCATTGGAGGTGCTGTTTTATGGCAAATCAATATATCACTTACAACATTTTTAAGCTCCAAAAATCTTTGAATCATATAATAAGTGCTATTCCAGCGTGTTGGCAGGCCTTGTATTAACTTTGTAGGTGACAAAATATCGTATAGCGATACAAGTTCCTGTATTTTTGTTTTGCTTTAAAACCAATGATATCGCGTAGTTTTGTTTGTTTTTTGTTTTATGCAAGTTAAAACAAAAGGTTTAATGTGATTTTGTAGGTGATAAATATAACGTGTAGCAATACAATTTTCCAGTTTTTGTTTTGCCTTAAAACTAATCGTGTTGCATATGTATTTGTTTTTTTTTTTTTTTTAATTCAAGTAAATAAATGTAATTTGATATTTTAGGTGACAAAAATAACGTATAGTAATAAAATTTTCTGTTTTTGTTTTGCTTTAAAACTGATTCTATCGCGTCGAAGAAACGCATGTGTTCTTTCGATGTATCGAATGAAAAACATCGATGCATCGTTAAACATCGAAAGTAAACGATGCATCGGATTGATTCGATGCATCAAATAGTAAACATCGATGTTTTCGATACATCGATGTATATCGAGCATCCCTACTCCAGCATGGCCACCACGTACCAGCAGTCCTGACTGCGGTTTAAAGCAACCATCAGAGTGAATGTCGGACTAATCCCCATTCCCCGGACCGTAAACTACATGTTTTCACATTTACAACACGCAGAACATAGTTATACGTTTCACGCACGACTTCACTCTCCCATTAGTGCGCACGACTATCTGGCAGTAGGTAGGTACAAAATGCTTAGCATTAGCAAAGGCATACGACCGTAAGGCCATAGCTCCGCCAATGATGAGTAAAACTCGTCGAAGGCAGCCAACCCAAAAATGGGAAAAACTAGTGAAGAAAAAAAACAAAAAAAAACAGATGTTGTAATTAATACAAATGCCTAAGATTGACTGAACACCTGCATGTGTAATGTAGATTATCTACTTGATTAAAAATCACAATAAAGCTTATTTTTTATAATAGAATGACGCCTGAAGATTTCCAGCTCGTTTCACTATAATTTATTTGCAAGTATGTTCAGTTCTTTTCCAGCGTTTCATTAATATGCGCCCTTAATCTCCACCTCCAGCCAAATTCCTAGCTCGGTGTTTCTTACAACTAAGTTGAATGGCGGTGACTCAACAGTAACGACAAACTAACATCAAATCAGCAGTCTGACTTAGGTCTCTGATTACGCAGTCCGTTCATTATAACCAGATAACATTGCATTCATGCAAATGCACGGAGCGGCACAAACGGCCCTAATGGGGAGGCGACGGCATTCGGCAGTTGGTGCCCGGTGCTGCGAGGCGATAACGCAATAAGATCTCAGCCATACGCGCCCGCCACCACCAATTTCATTACGAGATAACATCGCTCCCCTCCGCGAGCAGACCCGTGTCACATCCAGCCCAGACGTTGAGGATCAAGACGCCGTAATTACTGAGATAAAGCACCGCAAAGCCGTGGTCGCAGCGCCATCTTAGCAGCCGCGCAGAGATTGCGTGAAGCGCATTCAGCACGGTACAAGCTAAAAATCAAACGGCCACGCCTCACTGTGGACAACGAACAAGTTAATATGATATTATATATAAAAAAAGACATAAACTGCACAATGATACCTTCTTATCAAAAGTTTTAGTGGTGTGATTCACTCAGATGCTTCATGACCAATAATTTATTTGACGACAAAACTGGTAATAGCCACATTCAGACTCATTTCATCGTAAAATCATTCCTCTCCCAATGTGCACTGTTACTGAGAACTCCAGACTGTCGAATTCAGCGTTTAGAGCTGATCATGTAACGAATATTATTTGCAATTCCGTGTTTAGCAAATATTATTCTTTGCTAGTGTTACTTCAACACCGCAACGTCTGCCACTGTAGCCTATCAGAATCGGAAATCGCTGGACACTTGAAAGTCAAATCTTGTGAACGATTGACACAGGGAGTATGCTAGATGCAGTATAGAAACTGACTTTACAGCAATACAGTCAGGGTTTAGAAGTCATACGTCACGGTGATACGTTAATAATTATAAATATAACATAATGTACTTATTTGTATTAAAAATTATAAATGTGCAATACTATTTTACGAGTATCTCTGAAGGCAACTAGTAACTATTTAGAGTAGATGAAAAGAATTTGTTTTTGTTTTTTACTTTATGACTCATCGACGTCGAGGTCATTAGAGGCGTCAAACGATTGGAGGCTAGAAACTGGAAGGAATTCTGGCATGGCCTTTTTAAGGAACCATCCCGGTATTCACCTGGAATGATTTGGGGAAACCATGGAAAACCCAAATCTAGATGGCCGGACGATGATTCGAACCCGCGTCCTCCCGAATGCGAGGCCACAGCGTTACCGCTCACCAATCACGCTTGGTCGAGGAATGAGAATAATTATGAAGTCAAGACTGGAGCAGACTGAAAGCCTAGGAGAGCTGAAGAATATAGTGGCAGTCTGGATGAAGCTGCGTAAATATTAAATCAATTAGCTGGACTGTAAGCGGAAAATTCAACTGAATTATGCAAATTTTATTGGGACGACGTACGAATAAGTCACGCATAAATGAAACTTGTAATTAGTTTATGATAAGCTGTGAAATAAAAATAGTGTTCTGTTAACTTGCAAAGTTATTGACGTAAATTTAATCAGCGGGAATGTTAAAGTAAGAGAATAGAAAGCTAGGCAAGATGGTATAAACACTTTCTTTCAGACTGTATGAAAACAAGAAACAATAGGTTTTGGAAATTGTAACCCGAGAACTATTATCATAGGTGATCTAAGTTCCAAATCGCATGAGATGTTCTCTACGTTTGAAAGTAAATATAGGCGGTCGTTTCTTTCGGGAAGACTTAGGTGATTGGAATCCTGGGTTAAAGTTAGGATAGGTAGGTTAGAAGGGACAAAAAATCTGCCTCCATTATACTTTCACGAAATAGTTACTTATAAAAGCGTATTATGGCCCACGCATCCCTTCGCCCTTATGATATTACAACTAGCGCTAACAGGATCTGAAAACGTAGCACCTCCTACAACATTCTGAAAGGTATTTTAGTTTCGATATGCACGTTCTGCCATCTCTTTGCCAGTAAAACTAATTTTTGCGCAGATCTCACATTCAACAAAGCGCATGCCGGGTGCTCGCAGGACTAGCAGAGAGGCTAGAGCTATACGGCCTGGTTTGGAGTGTCTCTGGCTGTCTCGTGGCAGGCGCTGCGTCCGCGTAGCTCCCCGTGGACACCCTTACACCTTTACAAGGCGACTCAGAATATTACGCTACAGCTTATCACGATCTTGTTTCTTACAGTCCCATGTGCAGACACTGAGTTGGGGCGTTTTTAGTGGCCTTTTATGTTTAACAAGTGTCAATAAGTAAAAGTAAAATGTTGGCTTGTGTTTCGCTGTATTCCTAAGTAAAAACAAACTTATTAGGCTTAAAAGAATTAAACATAATCAAAATTATTTTAAAAGGTGTTCATGGTTTCTTTTTTCTTATGGATATATATATTTAATCGACGTCGAGGTAATTAGATTCAGTAAAGGATGGGGAGCAAAGAACGCGAGGGAATTTCGTCATGGAATTTTGAAGGAGTCATTCCAGCATTCAACTGGAGTAATTATGGGAAACAATGGAAAAACCGAAATCTAAATGGCTGGACGGGGGACTCGAAACTGCGTTATCCCGAACGGTGGACCACAGCGTTACTGCTCGCCCTCCATGCTCGGTGTGTTTAGCATTTGGTTTAATTAAAAAGCAAAAATAGTTTGGTGATCACCTTATCCGTTACACTTGTTGCAACTATTTAACACTTAGGTCAAATTGCTTATTATTTAAATAACCACGACTCGCGTTGAATTTTACTCCCCATAGTACTAAACAGGTGGTTTTGACCTCCGCAGTGCTGATTAACAACACTGGAAAACAACGATTTTGGTGTTTAGTAAACAAACACCATTTCTGTAAGAAATGGATATCCTCATTACAAATATTACCTTCATTTTGACATATCAGGTCTAGTTTTTTAGTTATGTAATCACCCTCTGTTATATATTAGATGTTAGTCAAAGTGAATGATGTTTATATATCTATGCGTCTGAGTGATAGTCCATATGTATCTTTTCATTCTAACATGGAAAAAATTGCACGCATGGTGTTCGATTGGACTCATGTTTAATTTGGCGGCACGTCTGGAATTCATTTTTTTACTGCGATTTACCACAAATGCGTTTAAACCATCCCTATCCAAAGCCACAAATCTCACTCACTCACTTCCAGTCCATATGTTTTTAAAGTTATTATTTATGTATGTACATCCACTGCGTCGATTTATCACCTTATTCTAATTTTAGTTTGTTATAACCCGCTCATATACGTACTAACATTTCAATTTGTGAATTTTCTCTTAACACAGCAATAGGGTTATACCAAATACCCATATTTCCTTCGCATTTGAATAGTATAGACTGTGACAATCAATATGTTAAGAAAGACTGGCTCCTCGAATATATACGGCTCTTATAGTGCTGTCAGTATATTAGAAGAACCTTTATTTGAGTGAGAATAATTCATTTCCATCTTTGCACATCAAATTTGGATTGACAAAACAATTCGTCAAAGCTTTGGATAAACATGGGCAGTGCTTTAACTATATCCAGAAAATACATCTGAAAATCTCAACGCAGAGATTTTTCATGGACCAATGATCCGTAAGGTCATTCAAGATTCAAATTTCGTGAAAACGATGCACGAGAATGAAGCATTAGCTTCGCAAGCATTTGTAGAAGTAGTACAAAATTTCCTTAGGAAACGCAAAAACGAAAACTACAAACACCTAGTTAGCAACATGGTGTCAACTTTTAATTATATTGTCTTGAATATGACCATCAATATACATTTTCTTTTTAGTCATCTTGTTAGTTTTATTGAAAATCTATGAGATGCCAGCAACGAAGGAGATGAGCGCTTCTATCAGGACATCAAGGAGAAGGAAATCCCGTAGCAAAGGATACTGGGATGATGGAAAATTATTGCTGGTGTTTAAAGGTAGATACGCCTGTTTCTCAACATTAATGCAGCCCAAAGAAGCGTAAAATTACTCCTTTAGTTTTCAGGCGAAATCTTTACATTTTCAATTTTGAATATACGTTTTTTTTATGGTTTATCACTTAGTCTTTGCCTATATTATGAATAAAATAAATTTTTAATGAACATATTTAAGTTCCTTAAAACACACTAATATCAGCCCATGTACCCTGTTGGAAATACGTATTACAATGTAATAGAGTCAAATTTAAATGAGTACAGTTAAATAAGTGGACTTGATAGAGAAAGACCGAAGTTATTTTCGAATTTATCATCCATAATTACCTAAGAATACGTTAAAATATTCAAAGTGTCAAACAAAAAAAAAAAAAATGTTGTCCTGTATAATACAATGCAGTCCTGTCGCATTTTATTCACTGATTGGCCCTGGTCGGTCTTTGAACGTGCGCAGTTGATTATTGGCTCCCTGCAAGTCCTGCTACCAAACTGAATCTTCCTCCCGGCTGCAGTGGAATATACCTAACTTCTTTACCTCAAGTGGGTCACGGCGGGTGACTTTTTAAAACTTCTGCAAACTAGGAAAGTGTTTTCCTGCAACGAAATACCCGCAGTAGGCTTTATCGAGACCGCCCACTTGCACTCGTGTTAGCAGGTTGCCACTCGAAGGATGGCTCGTTGCCCGGTTAAACTTCAACAAGCGAAAACTGGGAGTACTGCATAGGCCATTCTGAACTTTCTGGAAAACATCTCCGCGTTACGTTGCGAAAAAGTCACTGTAGTTCTACGGAAATATTCAATAAGTATACTCGTATTAAAGCGATTGTCTTCGTCAAACACATAACATACTCTGCGGAGGTGAAGGGTTTTTGTACTATCTCTGGATCATATTCACTGAAATCAATTATTTTCCTTCTAGTATGAGCTAATTTGCCTTGTTTTTTCTCTAAATGATTTTTGGAAATAATGCTTAAACTCAATATACAAGCAATAAATTAAGTGCTTTTAGAAATCATAATACACGCAGGTTTTGGTTGTAATTTGGATTAAAACGAGAATTTTGAGTCAATTTGGCAATCTATGTGGTAGTATTTAGGATTTTGTGTATCATTTTTATATGGTTACACTGTAGCAAAGTGTCATAGTGTGTTCCATTCGTTGATCATAAATTATGGTACATCAGCAATAATAAAATGCTAAGTTTGTCACGGAGTCACCGTGTCATCGCGACCGTAACGCCAACTTTTAGCTTTCGGCCTTCGATGGCAAGCTGCATAGGATCGTTTTTGAGTAACTGTTCTATTTAGTTAATCATGTGTGAAGAAATGAATTACCGGAAAACCGAAATAAAAGTGTGTATTGCATTACTTACCATTTATTGATATTCGCTCGGTGCAGATGTTAAATTCTTCACCCATAGACACGTAAGATAAAAGTTTTGATTTTCGATAAGCAATACTAGTGGAAGTTTTCATTAGTTTGAAATTTAGCCTGGGTCAGATTGACAAATAGCATGTAACGTTACAACAGGGTCCATCTTTAATTTAAGTTTTTTTTAAAAAAATAATGTAAATTATTTTTACGGACGCCATGTTACTGAAAATACTACTTAATACGGTTGAAAAGTTCTGTATTTATAGCAATTTTAATTACCTGGACCAGAATTAAAACTAATGTTACACGCGATAACATAAGTTGTTATGATTTATTTTGCCTTGCTTTCAGTGACGCAATATTACCGACATTATTTCAGACGCATGTAATTATTTCCAACTGCATTATTATGCAAACTACAATTAAAATATGTGCAACAATACAAAATCACGGTTATGAACGTTATTTAATAACAATTATACTTAGTTCAGCCATTCATTTTTGATGTGCCTAGAAGTTACTACTATAAATTGCGGTTTTTTCATCAAACCAAATATCCACAGTACAATACAATATGTTGTGCTGCTGAGAGCATTACAGAGTGCTGTTGCAGTAGATATAGTAATGTGCGTTGGGCCTATTTAGAGGATTATTCCCTACGGCAGGATGGACGATATTGTGCTGTGCGAGGGATTATCTCAGAACTGGCCATTATCAGACTAAAAATACTAAAAATGCCGCAATGGACAGCGTCGGTTACGCGTCCCTTAATCCATTGAGGTAATATATTAATACAGCGGTTTCTTGTTTGTCTGGGTAGACCACCGTCGATACATCAACAGAATCCTCTCATAAATGCCACAGCAGACTGCGTGAAATGTTATGTTGCAATAAATCAACGCGACTCCAGCCGGACAACTAAAGAGCCTAAGATCCGTCTCCGTGATTTAAATCCTTCTGTTATTTTATTGAAATTCAATTTTATGCATAATTATTAGTATGAGTATACGTTCCTTCCGGGTTGCCTATCGAAATATGGCAGCAATTATTTTTAATTAAATTTTCAAAAAAGTATTTCTTTTTTCAAAAAAATAAAAATGATACACTCACTCGTTTTTTTTAAATGATAACTTATAATCCATTGTAAAAAGAGACTTTTAAAGACCATAAAAAGTTTGGGTTGCCTATGTAAAAGTGGCCACGGCTATGGATTGCCAGCTGTTAAATACAAGAGTGGGTGAGAGTTAACAGCTGGTAATCACTACTTGCGGCCAGTTTCACATAGACAGCACAAACTTTTTATGTTCTTTACATTGCTCCTTTTGGAATGAATTTTAAGTTATTTAAATACACATGTGAGCGAAACTTTTTGCAAAAACTATATAATTACATATATTTTGAAAATTTAATTAAAAATACTTGAGGCCATATTTGGATAGCAACCCGGCAGAATTGTATTCTGCTACTAATAATTATACATAACAATTGCATTTCAATTAAAAAAACAATTGAAGTAGAAATCATGCAGCCGGATATTGGACTAAAACCTTTGGGAGACTACGAAAATCGTATGGACTACACACCGTGATACACGTGTACGAACCGAGCTTTTCGTGTAAAAATCACCTTTCACAAAAGAAGACAATAAGTAAATCGTCAGAATAGACGATAATTATGAGAAGGATCATAAAAGGTTCGATTCATCGACTGTATTTTTATGATACGGATTATTAAACATTTCCATTCATGCGATTAACTGCAGCTCTATCATAACCGCAGTTTGATGGATTCTTTTGTAACTCGAAGAGAAAAATTTAAAGTGAAGGGTAGTTTTTTTTAAATATCTCGCTCAGTTTTCTAAATATCGATTGTTAGGAAAAATTTACAGCAGAGTTACTTTGGTGGCGTTTTTCTTGTGATCCAACATAAATAACATAAATTTCAACCTGTCCACAACCAGTAGGAAGAAAACATAACACTAATTGTGTCCAGCGTGTAGTTTCTCGTGGCTTTGGTTTTTATTTCTTTTTTACGAATATATGTACTCGTATATATAAATTATCCTGGTCTCATTTCAACCTAACTACTTCAGATTTGAGACACTATATCTTGACAACTAAGCTTCCGTTTCGATTTTTCTTCATCACCAAATTTAGCGAAATGTTTCTTCTGGTCCAGGCCGAATTTCAACCTAAACGTTTCACTTCTGAGATACGATATATTGAGAACTAAGTGCAATATCAAAAAACTTTTTTACATAACAATCCACAATGAAGCTGCGGCTACAACTGTTATCAAAAATCACACGATTATATGTCTTGTTTGTTGAAAGCAATTAATTTAAAAACTGAATTTACAGATCATCTTCAGTTTTGTTGGTTTCATCAGAATAGGAAAATTATAAGACACAGTCTTTAGTACTTGATTTACTATGACATTAGGAAACGACGATCCCTTGAGCTACTTGAACGGTGTCTCTCTACGCCATGTTTGCCATAAAACTTACGTTCCTGATGCCAACATCGACATTAATTGTCCAACATTTTCACCAACTTTCTGAACCTTATGAACGTAAAGAAACTCTTAGGATAAGAAGTAAGTTGTTAGCATATGACTTCACACTGCACAACTGCCTAAATACAATCAAATGCCATTCTACATAGCAAGCGGACTCTCAGTTATTCAAGAGAGATATTTAATATAGAAACATAAGAACAGATATTTCATTTAATTTTTTCACACAGCGACGTTTTTTCATTTCATTATTTCAAGAAAAAGAATAAATAAGAATTTAATAAAATGTGGCAGGTAATTTAAAACTTCTACTAATTACGAACTACTTTTTCGATCATATTATATTCAATTCTTACAAATTTAACTGTACGCAACCCGGTTATATTTAAAATAATACTGAGATCATATTGGGAACTTGTCCAGAAAGTTACGAACTGCAAAAAAGTGTGTATTTGTAGTACAGGTAAAAGCACACGGGATCGTAAGAACTTCACAACAGCGTTTCCTTTCTTTTTTTTCCTTGGTTGCGCAATCCGCCCCTATTGTAGCCACCTTAACCTAACCAGGTAATCCTACAAGGTATAGGGTTTTTCACGGAATCAGAATCACGGCGTACTTCACATTACACTGCAAGCTGTGCCAGAGATGAATGTTGCATTAACAGAACTTGAAAAATCTCCATCGAGATTGGGCTTCGAACTGAAAACTTTTCATGATGCCCAGTCAGATGACTCAGCCACTAAGGCATCAGACAGTTTCTTTGCTGCATATATTATTTCTAGTAGTAAACCAAGTAGTCAAATTCACTGATTTGGAGAAAAATTACACAGATAAAATTATCAACAATTCGGTGATAAGCTCGAAATTCCAGTCAGTAAATATACACACTCATCAAACCCGACAGGAAAAAAACTAACGGGATGAAAAAATGGATGTTGTTTTCTAGCAATGCAGCGTTTATCAAAACGCTACCTATCACTTACATCTCTTTGGAATGAACAATCTACCATATTTCAAGAAATTTTATGAGGAAACTATTTAGCACGCAGACTTAAGCAGGAATTAAACGAGGTTTCCACCTGCATACAAATATGTAGCCTTCGTTCAATGATGAGGAAATTAACTTTAACAGTGTGGAGATCTTTAACAAGGTAATTTTTATTCCTTATAAGTTTCTGAAATTTGCAAAAGATTGTTCATGTTCTATATTCTTGATTTCGCCAAATTGTTGTTTCTGCATTATGATATACGGCAAGATTAAAAAGTTAGAGGCATAAATTGATTTATTTACTTAACAAAACTTGATACAGAGATTAAACTAAGTTAAATAAAACACATAAATAAAAATGTCAATAATGAAAATTATTTGCGTCATTACGGAAAATAGTTTCAGCAGATATTTACGGGCAGCATTAGTTGTGACGTTGTGTATAGACGTGTTTTTATACTTGTTCCCACTGATCCGATGAAACATGTAGACTCAAGAGTGCAGGAAACAAGCTATCGGTTAATACTAAAATCATATTAGCAACAATTATATATATTATTTCTATAAGGAATTTTTTTTGTCACAAGCCATTATCTCCCTTCATATCTGACCGAAATCAACGAATGAGGTGTCATATTAAAGCTTATGGTCTCTAGCTTGGTCGTATCATCTTTTACGACAGGATTTTTTTCGTAATTCGACCCTTAAAGGGCAAAAATGTCAATATTTCCAAAATGCTGTTTTTTTGTTACGAGTCATTTACCTCCCTGGATACCTATCTGAAATCGTTTAATGAAGTATCATATTAAAGATTAAGATCTCAGCTTTAGTGACATCATATATTATGACAGGAATTTTCCGAAATTCGGCCCTAAAAGGGCAAAAGTATCAATATTTCTGACATGCCTTTTTGTATCACGAGCCATTTATCTCCCTTCAGATCTAACCGATATAGATAAATGAGGTACCATATTAAAGAGTAAGGTCTCTGCCGTGGTAACATTAAATTAGAAGAAACTAATTTTTCTCAATTCAACCCTTAAAGGGCAAAAATTTCAATATTTTTAAAATGCGTTTTTTTGTGTCTCTAGCCATTTATCTTCTTGGATATATAACCGAAATCAATAAATGAAGTAGGATTATGAAGATTGGTATCTCAGCTTTGGTGACATCATATACTAAGAAAGATTTTTTTTTTTTTTTGGAATTGAACCCTTAAAAGGAAAAAGTATCAATGGTACTTCGGCGAATTTTTGTGTCACGAGCCATTTATCTATCTTCATATCTAACCAATACAGATAAATGAGGTATCATATTGAAGAGTAAGGTCTCCGCCGTGGTAAAATTATAATGTAAGAAAGGTATGTTTCGTAATTCGACCCTTAAAGGTCCAAAATTTCAATATTTCTAAAATGCATTTTTTTGTTTCGAGTCATTTATCTCCCTTGATAATTAAACAAAATTGATAAAAGAGGTATAATTTTAAAGACTGAGGTCTTCGGTTGGTTACACCATATTTTAAGAAAGGAATTTTTCATAATTCAGCCCTTAAAGGGCAAAAGTATTAACATTTCTACAACGCATTTTTCCGTCACGAACCATTTATCTCCATTGATATCTAACCGAAATCGATAAACGGGGTATCGTTTAAAATATTATAGTATCCATTTTGGACAGATCATATTTTAAGAAAGAACGTTCCTTAAATTTATCCCTTAAGTGGCAAAAATATCTCATTTCTAAAACTTTTTTCTTTTTACCTCGCTTTTTGCCTAACCGAAATCGATAACTGAGGTATCATTTTAAATGCCAAGGTGTCCGCTTTGGTCACACCATATTTTATAACAGGAATTTTTTGGAATTTGACCCTTAAAGGGCAAAAGTATCAATATTATTTCTACAACATGCTTTTATTATTATTATTACGAACCATTTAACTCCTTCGATACCTAACCGAAATCGATAAATGACATACCATTTTAGAGATTAAGGTCTCCAATTAGGTAAAATAGTAAATTAAGAAAGAATTTTTTGGAATGTGATGCTTAAAGCAGTCACGTGTATCAAACAGTTCAGGCCAAGTCCTCAGATTGCCGCATCAGTATCGCTGAGATGTCAATATACTGTTTTTTATACAATAAGAAGCTTTTCGGATTTTTTTCTGTTACGGAAACATATTTATTCGCTATACAATTCCAGTGTAAACATTTTATTCGCACAGCAGCACATATAACAGAGATGTTAATATGCTGTGTACATTTTGCTCAGGTTGGTTGTATTCTGTTAGGGTCAGTGACAGTTTGTCGTACATACAGTGTGTTTTAAATTTTCCTAACTGTTTCATATTATGTTTTGATGCGTACCTATTACGCTAAACAAATAAATATTTGCTACAAGGTGTGGTTCTACTTTTCATTATATTACAAGCATTCAATCTCACTATTTATTGTATGTTATTAGCGAAATTTTCGCACGGGTCGTCTAGTTCATAAAAAATGAAATAATATATATCACTAGCTAATTACTATAGTGAAACCAAGTGGACGGATGGAATATGACCTTGAGCAACCTCGACCACACGAGCTCGAGCACGACCCCGTCATTGATTTACCGAACTGGATTTTGAAATTGTCCAGCGAGGCCAATGGTCCACCGTTAGCGTAATATGCTTCCATTCTTCATCCTGTACATTTTATCACAATCAGGCGAAAGGTACTGATAAATGAGCTTTACGGAAATACCCGGTGTAGAATCATACCAGTCCCAACAGGCATTCCTCTTCGTTACTTTCGCGACACACTGAGTGAAGGAATGATTCTTAGAATAGATATAAACATTGTTTCAATACGATAAGTAAATCATTGGCAATACTAATATTTATCAACATCATTAGTACTTACAGCTATCGTTTGATTAGATGTCATACGATGAAGCTTTTGAAATTCCTGAATTTTCTTTCATCGTGATAGGGCAATGCTGCCACTAATGGTTTGTCATTGTTTTCCCTTGCGGACGATCACAATTGTTACCCAAGCAACCTTTTACTTTATACCAGATGGTATATCCCAACCTGGTAGCCGTGTCAGATAACGAACTTGATTAATCTAAAGAACGCCAAGTAAAAAATAGTAGTATGAGACATACAAGGCTTGCACGTATTCAGAATATAAACATTTGTAACTTAAACCATACGGATCTAAATTTCGGTAACACCCGCAGGATGTTTCTTGTCTATGCAGCGAAACGTTTCTTCTCGGGAAGACAAATTATACGCGCTCCGATAGACCAATTAGAGTTAATATTGGATTATAAACAAGTAAACGACAGACTTCGGGAAATAATGTGTTGTTAAGTTACAGTGAGTTCGTAAAAACATTTAGAACTGAGCTGCTAAATATTACGCTTGAATGTTGCCGCTCAATAAATGCATAAAGAGAAGAACAACGTGACATGAATCGTGCGCAAGCTTGAGCATTCATAGTCATCATGTTTAGTGATGGGAAAATAAAAGAAAGACGAGGGGCAATCAGTAGAGTACTCTACACGTAATCCTTCAAGTACTTACCGTTGAATTCCATATATTGTAATGTCTGTATTGTGGAAGATATATCTGTGGCACTCTTCATAAGTCCAGTACAATATGTCTGCCCAAGTGATGTTTTCAGACCGTAAGTGGTGGTTATTTTGTAATATATTTTTTAGTTTTCTTGGGGCTGTTAATGTTACTAAAAAGATACAGATTGTGACATGTGTTTCCAATAGGCTATTTAACAGTAAAACATGACCACTACGATTTATTTTATGATTTAGGTATTGTTCCAAATTGAAAATACCTTGATTTTCCCTTAAAACACTTGGATGGCGCAATGTAGCCAGGCCCAGGATGAAATTAGACCAAGAGTAATAAATAACACCATAAAAAATTATTTCGTCCAAATAAGCTATGATGAAACCTAAAAAAAAAAAAAAAAAAAAAAAAAAAAAAAAAAAAAAAAAAACCTTATATTTTAACTTCGAACTTCCACAATTTTAGCACTGCGTTTTAAAATTTTAACAGATTTTCATGTGAAACATTACATAAGAAATTAAGATTTGAAAAAATCAGTAAACAAAATAAACGTCTTCATCCAATCAGTGAAGACCATACAATTGCTAAACTATATATTCTGATTCTGGCACTGAGCTTAGGCTCGTCAATTCCTCCAATCACGTCCTCCCATTTGTGATATGACTACTGGAGTCTATTTTTATGATTAGGGTAGGTTCGGACCATTTCCATGATTATTCACACTGTTTCATTGTTGCCAGTTTACCTGTCTCGTGGTCACAATCGCAGATGACATCTTGATATAGCGCATTACTTCGCTATGGCGTAAGAATCTATTTATCTGTTAGAGCAAAGTCATCTCAACCTTTGTTTTTTTTTTTTTTATCAAATGATTAAAGCAGGGTATTTTCACAATGAATTATCTGACAAAATAAAGCCTACACTTACTTATTCTACTCAGCTAGTAAGAGTCTGGAGACTAGATACTCCAGTGCAAATGTGATCCACAATACTAGTGCACCAGTAACGTAAAAGTAAGCTCTTATCAACGACTAGCGGTTAGAGGTGAAAGCTACAGTACTGCTATCTGTCGGGAGCCAAGCAGAACTTATTTTCTACTAACTGGTTCCTCTGACGACACCATAAAAGATTAGCACCTTTTGGAACAAAATCAACCTAAGAGGAGCAAATAATGAATGGTGGTGACTGTGTTGTTTACCTTGTCGATGCTGCCGTGCAGCCGAGCGTTGTCGAGCCACCAGGTGACCTTGGCGGGTGGTCGCGACCCCACTGTGCGACAGACGATCTCGTAGCGCCGACCAGCCACCAGGGGCTGCTCGCTGCTCAGCACGCTCGTCAACAGCGGCCGGACTGCAACAGAACACCTTGTCACCTGGGAGCTGCAGTCATAAGGTTACTTGAATGCCGGATGGAACACTATATTCCAACAGATAATGTGATACCGGTGACACGAATAACACTAAAATAGCCTGTCCTAGCAGTGTAGGGGCTAGCACCGTGGCCTCGCGTTGTAAGGGCCGCCGATTCGAATTCGGCCTCGAGCACGGGTGGTTTTGATTAAGTGTTGTGTTCGTCTTGTATTGTCTTCACTACAGTGTCCCACAATCACATGATCAAATCTTGAGACGATAGTTCGAACAATTATAAACAAAGTAGAAATGGTTGAGTGGTTGCAGAGACCAAATGCCAGCAAAAAAACAAAATAATAAAAAAATAAACATCACAATGAAGCTAACAATCTTTTATCAGATACCAACACCCCACAACTTTGCACGTGACATTACTGGCTTATATAAAAGTCGACAATAATGCTCCAGTAGAGAAAGAAGGAAAAGAGTCACTACCTACAGCCAGCGAATTAGCTTTGAATGCTGAAGATCGCCGGTTCGAATACATCATGCTCAGCATGAATTGTATGATATTTTTATAGCTTTTATCTACTATTAATAATAAAGTGCGGTTTTAACTCAAAAAAAAAAAGGAAAGACAAAGATAATCTTATGCTGATTGTTTGTCCCTAACAGCCATTTTGGTGTCTTTATATTTTTGTTTTTTATCTTAAAAAAGAAAGCATTGTTGAAAGGCGAATCGTGTAGCATGTATTTAGTGTTTCATATTCTTAGTGGAGGAAATACACTGAGAGGCAATAAGAGATCAGTAAACATCACACGCGCCAAATGACGTGGAGCACAGATACATCTCTCAATTGCCATTAATTATGGCTGCGTTCAGTCCAACTTCAAAAATCTGTTAAAATAGTACGATGTCTAATATTACCTAACTGTCAATATAAATTTGGGAAGTTTATGATGTAGAAAGACGTATTTATTTCTTAGCCATCGACTGAAGAACGCAATAACAATGAATCGTCTTCTCACACCTACGGAAGAGAGGGTCTGAACTGGCCGGCACCGGGTTTTATCCACTCCTTTCCTTCTTCTTTCATTCATTCACAAAGTAAACATTGAGCATTCACATATCACAGTGATCCACACAAAACAGCAACGCGTACGTACACTTCTGTCACCGGGAAAAGGCGAGGGGAAATCACCCCAGTCGACTTTCCCAAGAAAGATGACATAGAGCAGTAACTCCCTAGCCACGCAATGCTCGCGTTTCACTCTGTTAAGTGCTTAAGAGCGACTATGTGTTTGTGTGTCTCCTGTTTTAGGTATACAGTAACCTTTAAGGTTCTTTCACCTCTGTATGCAGCAATTCACATAAAAGCCGTGTTCGAGTGTTGCTGCGAGAGTTTAACGGCAAATGTTCGTGAATAAAGTCCACCTTGCGTGCCACGAAATCTTGGTCATGTCGACCCAACACATTACACCATGCTGATGTGTATCAGGCTCTCAGGCATGCGAAATGGTGGAGATGAATCATTGAAAAATTCTTACAGGTAATGTTTTGTACTCAACCAAATACCGAGCAATCTCAGCTATGTTTAGTGTAGAAGTAGCGAGAAGAAAGAATCAGCTGCGTGGCATTCCCGGGTAAATCCTTTGTAGCACTGCGTGTCTTAGAGCAATAAAGCAGCAGGAAAAAGTGTGCTTCTTCAAAGCTCATGCTTTAATACTTTACTAAATAAAAGGAAAGGGAAGATGTGTTGAGTTCTTCTGCGTTCCGTTGAGACAAAATTATATTAAGCAAACTAAAAGATGTTTTCGCTATTATATTTAAGAATAAGGTAAAATGCACTCCTTTAGCTTTCCCCTCCATCTAGCATAGTTATTGGGGATAATTGTTTTTACCGAGGCTAAAGATCAGCGAACCAACTCTACCATCAAGTATACAACTAGATTGTAAAAACTGAAATGGAGTATTATCTGTCTGAGAAATAATTCAGCTGGTAACAGTGGTTGTTACGTTATCATAATTGTTAACAGTCTTACGACTAAAAGGCGAACTGACAATCGTTCTTCCACATAAGTTTTTAAAATAATCGTTTTTTATGTATCGATGAAATAGTTTCGGTATTAATAAAGTTATTAACTTATACTTTCTACCGACATACGTTTTCATATTTCTACTTTCTCAATCCGAATGTTTTTTACTCAAGCAGACTTCATATTTTTTGTAATTTTTTCATATTTATAAGTGTCTTGCAGTTTTCGTCTAGGGGAACATCTGTCTACATCTATGCAACTCTCAGACTTTTCTTCATTGAAATTTGTATGAAACGTCAAACTGCATCTCAGATAAGAGTTCTCTTTTCTGTTTTTCCTTCACCGTTTCAAGACCCTCAATTAAGGCTGTTATATAATATTGCTTTCTTTGATTACTGTACACATTCTCAAAATAGTTTAAAACAGCTTGTACCTACTTAAACACAGACATACATTTGATACTAGTCCAACAAAAGGCGTAATTTGGTTCTACGTCTGATGACAGAGTACGCAAACCCATCGTGATCGTCATAAATCAGTAATATTAATAATCTTTCCGTGATTTCGAAACTAACATTTTCTATTTATGTCTCAGAACAGATCAGATATTGATATTCATATAAATCTCTGTCGATAAGTTATTCTATTTCCTATTCATTCAGAGGATATAGATTCTCGTTTTGGTCATAACCTACATATAAAACAGAGCAGAAACTTTTTGTGAATTGGGTAGTTTTTATTTTTTGGTCACAATGGTGTGTTACCGTTAACACATTTGTGAAATAAATACAATATTGAAATGACAGTTTTTCTAAAGTGTTGGTGCTTGCGTCGATTTCTAGCCGATTTTAGCCGATTACAGGTGTGACATTTTTACGCGCCTGGAAGCCCCAGAAGAGTTTATTTATTCCCCATTTGTTCCTATTTCACAACTGGAAATACAAAAACAAAATATAAACCATTATATTATCATAAGATGGAGAATGTTTTGTAAAGATGACTGCTGTACCTTCTTACGCTGTAATTAGTATTGATTTAGTTCTGCCATACTCTATCCATCATTATCTTGATTAAATAATGATAAACCACTTTATACGTCTGTGATTGAACCAGATTAGTGACTGTTGCTAAGAACACAGATAAAGAAGACACTTGCCTTCTTCTTCACTTTTCACATCATACTCTAAGCTTGTTCAATCTTTTTGTGGTATTTGAGAAAGTCTCACGTCTCTACCAATTCTTGGTTCAGTAACTGACCCTAAATTAATTTTTCGTTCATTTTTACTGTATGCTGAATCAATGTCTTTCTTCTTCAACGATCAGGTGATTAACGGAATAAATTCTGAGGATTTTTATTCTTTGTTTCTTATCTGATATATTGGCGAGGCATCATTTTAATATGTCAATATTCCCATAGGTAGAGAATGTACTGTAAATGTTATTTTAAATATTTTTATGCTAACAAATGATACAACATAAAAAGTGTAATTATTGTTATGTTTTAGTTTCCTTGACCCAGACATATTCACTGAGCGGGGTGGATGAGTGGTTAATGTTCTGCTCTCGCATTCGGGAGGATGGTGGTTCGATTCCCACTCAGGGCATCCAGATTTGGCATGGTTTCCCCGAATCACTCCAGGCGAATGCAGGGACGCTTCCTTCAAAAAGGCCATGGCTGAATTCCTTCCCGTTCCTGCTCCCCCAACCCCATTCTGCCTCTTTTTATTGGCTTGTGCTTTACGCCTCGTCGACAGCGAGGTCATTAGAGGCGCGATGGGACTGGGGCAATGACCGGGAAGGAGTTCGGGCATGGCCTGTTTGAAGGAAGCATCCCGGCATTCACCTGGAGTGATTTGGGGAAACCATGGAAAACCCAAATATGGATCCCCGGACGGGGATTCGAACCCGCGTCCTCCCGCCCCGCCTCTACTGACTTCGACGTCGACGAGGCGTACAGCAATAAGGACGTCTGAAACTACGCTCCTGTTTTAATCATTTGTTTATCACATATACTCCGCGTATCTTATAACGTTTTATAGATTTCAGTTATCCTTTCATCCTGATGAAATTTTCAATACTTCGTCTTAGCTTTTCTACGTCATGTTTCGAATAAAAGAAGTGGCTGATTTCAGACCGAAAATTTAATAAAGTTGTCTTTGTGCTTAGCTACAGGCCGAACAAAACCCGTTTTTAATATCAGCTACACTAGGAAATCTTAAGTTTAAACTGTAGTATTGCAAGAATATCACACTATAGATAGTGTTATTTAAAACTGGTTTTTATGCAGTATTGTAACAATACACCTGACTCATTTTGGCATTAATTATTTTATCTCTTAGAATGCATAAGCAGTGACGCAAGAATTTTCATTGTACACGTTACATCAGGGGAGTTCTCAGTTCCCGAGACCTGTTCCTAAAGTTTTCGTGCAGTCCTTCTCCCCTTTCCCTTGGGTTAGCACAACGGCTTAATTCATTATAAGGGAACGAGCCGTAGGGAAATTTATGTAACGTGCCATGCAGCTATTTTCATTTCTAGCATGACTTTAACCGTTATACATCTTTTGCCTTATTTCCAACTGTAACAATATATGCATAAATATATATGTTACAAATTACAGTTTTCCTTCGATCACAATTTTATAAATTGCTAAATATTATTTTCATTATATCGGATTCCAACGCAGAAGAAATAATGATACAGTTACAACTTTCACCACTAACGTTCCCCAGTTTAGTAACAGTGCAAAACCTAATTAAAATGTTATTATATGAGATCAGTCTGGAAAAGTATACACTATCTATATCTTATTTACAAATAAACTTAAAAGAGTTTGAAACTTATCTGCGCGCTGATAGTCAATAAAATTTAGTCAAACTTCCATTTTTGTAACCAACAACGCCGAATAAATTTAGAATTTTTTTTCACCTTTGTGGCTTATCACCAGTGATTATGCGAGCCATGATTTCAAAGTAACATTAAAAAGATCGTAAACGAAAATTTATTCAGGCCAGCAGTTAGGGGAATGTGGGACAATTTCGGTCGATGCTAATCTGAACTTCCACTAATGTTTCAACAATTATTGCAATGTCATCTGGTTGCTTCTTTCCGAACTTCTTTAGCGAAACTATTGAAATTACCTCCTCAATAGACATTAAGATATAGTAAGTGAAAATCGTTTCCTTTAGATAATTTACCTTTCCCGACTTTATTTTGAGTCAAGAAAAAATTAGTTATGTGATATTTTTTTATTATTATTATTATTTTGGCTTTACGCCTCGTTGACGTCGATGTAATTGGAGGCCAGAAAGGATGGGGGCAAGGAGCAAGATGGGATTCAAGCATAGTCTTTTGAAGGAAGCGAACCGGCATTCGCCTGGAGTGGTTTGGGGAAACAGTGGAGTATCCAAATCTGGATGCCGGGACGGTGATTTGAATCTAGGTCATAGCATACCGCTCACTCACGACCAGAAGAATACATAAGTCAAATGAAAAAACAAAAATAAGTTCTCTCTGATAGTGACACAAAATTTCTTCGATTATAAAGATTATGTGTATAGGAACAATTTTTTAATACTAAAATGAGAAGCATGGACTTTATGAATACTAGAAAAAAGTAAAATTGAAGGATTTGAAATGTGGCGCTATAAAAGGATGCTGAAATTTAAATGGACAGATAAAGTACTAAATGAAAGAGTTTTGGAATGATGGATGAGGAAAGAAGTTTGTGGAAGAGACTTACAGAAAGAAGAGACAGGATGGCAGGTCTTATTTTGAGACATGCATAATTGGTTAATTTGTTAGTGGGGGGAACAGTTGATGGTAAGAACTGCAGTGGAAGATAGACATTAGAATATATGAAGCAGATAATTGAGGACGTGGGTTGTAAGATGAAAAGGTTAGCACAAGCTAGGAAGGGATGAAGGATTTCGTCAACCAGTCAAGAGACTGATAACAGCAAAAAAAAAAAGCGAAGAGATAATAAATTTTACAAATGAGTAATTTTACAAATGAGTTACAATGGAGTATGAGCTTCTAAACACTAAACAGACTTCAATAACAAAAAATGAGAAAATAATGGATTTAATGAATAAAGAAGTTTGACCTCTACAAAAAGAAAAAAAGAAAAAGGAGGAAACAGAATTAGGAACAAAAATTCTAATCTCTAAATTTAGTTTTTTAAGGGGCTGATTACTTTTAAGGCGTACGAAACGTCGGACGATTATGTTTTGGTTTTTTTGGTTGAAAATATGTTGAAGAGTCGGTTAATATTTATCTTAGTGATGTTGTATGCGAAACAGATACTCCATCATGAACCACCCCGATGTACGACTAGAGGCGACCAAAGAATTGATTTGCCTGTGTGATTTATTTATAACGATACACTGTTGGCTTACATCTTTGCCTTCAGATTGCCGCTAGAATTTCTCTTTACATGTTACCAATCCATACGGAAGAATTCATTTTTTTGTTATTATTTACTACGATTTGAACAACTGAAGACTAAGGATTCTTACAGCAAGAAATGTACAGTTCATTCTGGTAACAATGATTTAATTGTGAACACCCTTAAATTCCCGGTCATGTTCCATCTTTGCCTACTGATGCAGTTTGGGATTATCTTAGTTCAAGATACATCAGTTTTTTATTGAAATGCAATTTTATGTATAATTATTAATTGCAGAATACGGTTCTGAATCAAAATATGGCCGCAAGTTTTTTAAATTAATATTAAAAAAATATATTTTTGTATAAAATTTTATTCACATGTTTTTTATATAAATTATAATTCATTTCAAAGAGATACATGAGTTTGTGTTACCTATGTCAAAGTGGCCTCAAGTATGGAAAGCCAAGTTAGCGCATCATACCTTCTGATGGCCAGTGCGGTGGCCTAACGCTCTTTCGCTCTTACATATCTTTAACATCTGGCAATCCATACTTGCGGTCACTTTTACATAGGCAACCCAAAAAATTTTAAGTTCTTCATATGTTTCTCTTTTATAATTTATTTTATAAAATAGAAAAAAAATATTTTTTGAAAATTTAATTAAAAGTACTGGCAGCCATACTTTGATTGACAACTCGACAGTACCGTATTCTGTTACTAATAATTGTCTGTAAAAATTGGATTTCAATTAAAAAACAAAGAACAGATGGACGTAGAAATCATGCAGCAGGATCTTCGGAGTGACGATTGAAAAACTCAGGACATTATGTCAAAACGTAAATTCTGTAAGAGTGGGAAAACATATCCTTCTGCATTAGCGAACAAAGAGACAGCTTATGTGATTTTGTATCAATAAATCTTTAGCCGGAGGAGCCATCAGCACCATACTACAGACTCCTAACAGAGAAGCGCTGGAGCAAAAGAGAAGTTGGATGTGGCATTGGCCGACGAACTAGTAACAAAGCCGTGGTAATGATCCACCTAACTCTCTTGAAACTCAGTTGTGGCGGAGGCGACAGGGATAATAACCGAATGCCCCAAGGACACGGCTGCGGGAGTGACGTCTTCAATAAAAGTCCCTGACAGATAGGCAACGCAGCGCGGCAAGCCAGAGATGCCACCCACCAAGTTCCCGTAACTGAAAGTAATTCACCGGATCCAGAGCTGTAATGGAAAAACTTGGGGTAGCGTGATCGCCCTGGCATTGAGGACGCTGTAGGTGATGTCGTCTTGCGGTGATGTCGGAGACGTCTCCCTGCGACACAAAGCTCGAGGCGGCAGCTGCTAAACTAGCCCACAGCGGCTCTCCTGACAGTCAACTAACTTCGAGCCGGGCACTGAGACCGAGAAGCCAAACAATAGCCGAGAAGCTACTCTCCGACAGTTCCAGCCAAAGCCATACAGCAGTTCCTACTGTTCGTCCGTACAATGCGATTGTCTCGGTGATGAAACAATAAATCTCAGACAACGCTGAAGCAAATTATATAAATAAACTCGTTCAAGGTAGACAGCAATCCCTATAAGTGCCCAGAAGAAAACATTACCCGATAACATTACGTGTCATGCTTCAGAGAGGTAACTCTACTGCCATGTTCGCGTAGATAGTACTGCAGTATATTGACACTAACAGATTTATCGTATGTGGTAATACTGGAGCAATCATGTGGCCCAAAACATATTTTTCGGTTTGCTAATGTACTGTGCTACACTGCTCTCCATCAGTGAGGTACGTTTTGCGTTTACGAAGGTGGAGCAACAGTTCATTTTAAATCAAGTTTATTAATATATGGAAATAGAAAACTAAAATAAAAGTATTTTCTTGCTTTGCTTGTAACTTACGAACTACAACAGATATAGGTATGTTGAGATACACATGGACAAAAAAGTGATTTAAATCAACGACTTTGACTGGTATTCAAGGATTTTTTAATGTGAAAGATCCATCAAGTTTAATTACTCTCGTGCTCTGAGGACTCTGTACACAAACTAAATTCATAAAAAAGAAGACAACTTCAACAAGTGATGTTTACATAGATCATTATACGATTAGCTAAATTTCCTGTTAAATGGTGTGTATAATTCAAACACAAAAAACTGGTTTACAAATCTATAGTGGGCAATAGAAAATATATGATTTAAATAAAATAAAAAACACCTCCAGTTTTCAGCTCACATTAATTATGAGATTAATGAAAATATTGTATCAAATGATATGTATTTTTTGTGGAAACATATTATCTACCGTAGTACTAAATTTGCTAAAATTACGCATTTGGTTATTTTGTGAATATGCTAAACTTCAGAAATAACTCCATAGTTTTCCACATACCGTGATAGGAATTTATTAAAAAAGACGGAGCAGATTTTGAATTTTTATTTCTCACAAACTGTAAAAGATAAAAATTAGTGCCACGTATCACTCGGAAGAGGAAGGTTCAAAGTTGTACTGTGTAAATTCGACGTGAGAACCATTTGAATCGTTCAGCGCGAAAGCTCTTCGGATACTTGACGTTCGAGGACGACCAGTGCTTTTCCCTTAGCTTATGAAACCATTTTCTTTGCCAATCCTAAATCTGTTTACGATGAGGTGAACTTATGACAGAATTTATGCATCACACTAACAATAAATTCACTTTTTGCATACTGTAGCACACAAAACGACATCTGTGGAGACATTTCCACGTAAAGAGACAACAGCGCCCATGGCGGTAGCGAATATAACTAATACGGGGTGGGGGGTGAGGGGGGGGGGTGGCAGCAAACTATGAAGCTTGCTCTCTCCAGTGGTATGTTGCAAGTATTTGTATCTTTTATACTTAGTGAGAAATAAAAATGCAAAATCTGCTCCTTCTTTTCGAATTTATATACACTTAATAGTACTGTAGCTTTACAAGTTAACGGGTGAATTAAATTTGTTTATAGTTTTTCGTCAAATAGTCGTAAAAATCGCGAAATAAGGGAAAAATCAAAACTTTGGAGAACTTGCATGTTTCCAGTTATCAACGAATCGTATGTAAAGATGTCTCCTTCAGCACCCCACTAAACCACCTATTTAAGGCACCATGATTTATTCCAAATTTTACGCTAAAATCGTGTTAATGTTAATAAAAACTAAATTTGAGCTCTTACAAATTTCTAGGTTTTCTGGTTCAGAAGCTATAATGACTTGATAGAATGACATACAGGCGGACAAATGAGGGCATTTACAGGGTGTTACAAAAAGGTACGGCCAAACTTTCAGGAAACATTCCTCACACAAAAACAAAGAAAATATGTTATGTGGACATGTGTCCTGAAACGCTTACTTTCCATGTTAGAGCTCATTTTATTACTTCTCTTCAAATCACATTAAACATGGAATGGAAACACACAGCAACAGAACGTACCAGCGTGACTTCAAACACTTTGTTACAGGAAATGTTCAAAATGTCCTCCGTTAGCGAGGATACATGCATCCACCCTCCGTCGCATGGAATCCATGATGCACTGATGCAGCCCTGGAGAATGGCGTATTGTATCACAGCCGTCCACAATATGAGCTTTAACATGGAAAGTAAACGTTTCCGGACACATGCCCACATAACATATTTTCTTTGTTTGTGTGTGAGGAATGTTTCCTGAAAGTTTGGCCGTACCTTTTTGTAACACCCTGTATAAGGATTCAACTTTTCATTAAGATGGTATGTAAACTTGATAAAATTTAAACAACGCTACCTCAAAAAGTGAGGTACGAGAATAATTTTTCAGGTGCCTTTACTACTTTGCAATTTCCCTTCTGCGTACCTTAACAAAATTTTACATATTATATTCGGTTTTCGATCAATTTCAAGCCTTCAGTATATACCCTTTAAGGGCTAGAGTCTTGTGACAGACCGTGAGAGAATGGATCGAAAACAGTGCTTCAATGTTCATTGCATACGAAAATACTAAAATGTACTAGTTTCCAGAAGAGAATCTTTTATAATTAGGTGAAAAAAATTGAGTTCTAAAGTGCAACTACTTTTGCATCAACAGGAAAAACAGTGAAGAGAAATTTCATAGCATTTGTCCTATATTTTACATTGTCCTAAACCCAACTCATCAGCAGTTGATACTGACTCTTTAAAATCAATACCTGGGCTTAGAATAGCAACATGATTGCCGCTAATTTAGTTAAGAGTCTTTCACCATACAAACGGATTTCTGAATTATTTGCGTTTACATTATGTACAAGAAACTAATCACGAAAAATTAGAGATAAAAACATAAATCTGTATAAAACAACAGCCAGCGGAAAACAATGCTGTTGATATCGACTGCGATAAGAATCACGCTTGAAATTATCCATGACCTAAACCGAGCTCCAATGTTGCATTCGGCATCAATTAACAATCTAAATGTTTGTCATACAGAAAACTACAAATACATCAGATATATCTATGCTATTAAAAATCTGTAACGGGACGATAACAATTTATTCCCCTCAAAATAGAATACAATAGAATTTTGATGTTGTTTTAAAGATAAAAAGTTTAAAATGTGACATTACGTTCACTAGCATCCGAACAAGAAATTTAAATATGTTCTGACTGCCAAACTGTTTTGCCTATCTATAATCGCGCATAACTTAGAAACTACTGAACCAATTTATACCGGATTTGAAAATTTATATTTTCATTTAAGATTGGAGGAATGGCTCAAACCTTTGCGTCATTGATGCTGGAGCGACAAATTAAAATCGCTTTCGGCAATATTTTTATTTTATACTGGTAATCAGGAATAACTTAAGAACTATTAAACAGAACTTGACGGTGAACCCGAAGCTTGTAGTATCCAGATGTAATTAAATAATCACGTTGTCCTAATCTTAACCTATATTATAAATGCAAAAGTTCGTTTCCTTTTTGGGGTGCTAATGACCACGCTGTCGGCGCGCCCTAAAACCAATAACAACAACAACATGGCTTCCATGTGCTTTTGCACCTAAATTACCGAACGGATTTGGAAGAAATTTGGGACACAGACGCTCCTTTTCACACGAATCACCATATGATAATTTTTATCTCGAAAAGCATTGTAGTTGCAGAGAGAAAAAATTAACGAAAAGTGAGAAAATTGCTCAGTAGCACCGAAACGGTTGAACCAATTTTATATCAAGTGTTGTCAGTCCTTATTCCGAACTAACCTATAGTAGTCTTTTAACACCCTCCTTTCCAATACAATGTGTGGTTCCCCAAGGGAAAAAAATACATAAATTGTTACTCCACAATACCGATATGGATAGACTGACTAGAGTGAAATTTGTTTAATTTAATTTAATTTAATTTAATTGCAATGGAGCACAGGCTCCGGTGGCAATTTCCCTACACACCCATCTTCCCCCTATCCTGCACCTACCTACATTTGCCCTATACAAATTTAATCTTTAAATTCTTTCAAAGTTTTCGGTACCTAAATTATTCATCATTTCTCTTGGTAACTCATTCCAATCCCTGACACCCTTACCTAAAAAAGAGAATCTTCCTACACCCTTGTGCCTGAAATCAAGCGCCAGCTTGTGGTCAAGGTCATCTTTTCCCTTCCATGCACTACTTCTCATACCTATTGCAATATCTTTCCATGCCTCATCACCAGTATATGCCCTGTACACTCCCATGACCCTCCTCATCCTCCTCCTGTCTTGCAATGAATCCCATTCCAGCTCCTTTATCATATCCGTCACTGATTGCATTCTGCGATAATTTCCAGAAACAAATCTAGCAGCCCTTTTTTGCACCCTCTCCAACTCCTGTATTTGGTCCCATACTACTCTACCATATTCGAGCAATGGTCTGACCAAAGTTTTGTAACCCAATTCCTTGACTTCTCTCGTACATCCCCTCATCACTCTCTCCAACAAGTGCAGAACTTTGAAACCTTTTCCTACCACCTGTCCAATGTGTCCTACCCAGTTAAGTTTGTTATCAAGACGCAAAACGCATAAACCTTAAATAATACTAGTATTATTTTGAAATTGTTACTCTCATACCTATATGAGGCAATTGGTTTATCGTATACCAGTGGCAGTGATTATTTACCACAACCGAGATCATCTCTGCACCCCTTTAATAGTTTTAAGTCAAAAGAAATTATACTGATTTTCACTTTAGGATGAAATAAAGGTCACGTTTGATGTTCAGCCAGATTAGGCTAAGGGGTCATGACCTTTGACCCTGAAAACGTTTTTCTTGCCATTTTTATACTCTGCTCGATGTACGTTTGGTTGAAATCGACCTTGAGAGATGTAACAATGCAACGTGTGGTCACAACCTCATTTGATTGTCTTTTTTAGAGTCTGTGCTATGCCTTTTCGTTTTAATCTACTTTAAGAGGTACAGCGAAGATACAGATCAAGTTATTTCAGAATTTACCTACCTATATTCGTCTCACGAATGTGAAGTATTCTATACCTGTAACTATAGCCAAAACATTGTCATTGGTTTTCACCTGGTCAATTCATAAGACGGTCGAAAAATGACGCTAGTAGGATTTACACAACGCTTTAGCGCAGTGACTCCTAATTAGAGGTGCGAATAACTCCAGGGGTACGTGAGGTTGCACCAAGAGGTATGCGCGATAGTCTCTCAGCTCAGATAATCACTAAGATAATTGGAAAAATAAACAATTACAATGATCTCGACGTCGCGTCGACGACGCGTAAAGTCATTACTGTCGCCAAAATATATTATAAGACAGACTGTATGTGTGTCTGTGTGTTAAATTACATTATTGTAATAAATGTCGGCAAACAGATTTTTTATCTTTTCACGTATAAGTGGTACGTGAGGTTGAGCGTTTCCATCAAGTAGTACTCGGGAAAAACTAATTGGGATCCACTGCTTTAGTGTAACCACTGGAAATGTTATTTTTTTGCAACGCGCCTAATCCGTAACATTGTGAGATCTTTAGATGATTGAACATTTCCAATTACGAATTTTACCGACTTTAATTTTTCAAACAACCCATTTTTGACTTGTTCCTTGTACTGATTTAATTAATTAACATGTACCTGTAGGTAACTTGTTTAATTATTCAGTTTAGTAGTTTATTTTATGTAGTAGATTAAAAGTGACGGAAATCAAACCATTCACAGAACTATCTGAACTCCCGAGATAAGAAAGTACCCAGGAGGGAAGTAACTTTTTACAGGATATTACTTTAGGCAGTTAGTCGAGGTAACATTGGATGAACCTATCTCATCTGCTTAGAAATATTTACAGACCTTTAAGTTGATTCTCACATCTGGTTGATCCAGAAAGTTCCACATTCCAATTTCCAAGTAAAATTGTGGTTCCCCTGCGTTGTGCGTGAACGGTTAACTTTCTGGCCTCGCATTCGGAAGGACGCAGGTTCGAATCGACGTCCAGGCATCCAGATTTGGGTTTTACATGGTTTCTCCAAATCGCTTCTGGCGAATGCTGAGATGCTTCCTTTAATAGGCCATGGCCAAATTCCTTCCCGATTCTTGTCCTCATTCCTTTCCCGCTTCTAATGACATCGACGAGGCGTAAAGCCAAAATCAAAACAAAAAAAAGCTAATAGGATTTTTTCCTGAAAAGAGGTACAGGGTGGCCACAAGGTATAATTTAAAAATTCCCTGATATTTCCAGGTTTTCCAGAAAAATTTGCCATATTTTTCCCTGATTTAGAAAGTTTATTTGCATGATTAAGATATTTAAATTTTTAATTAGATTTTGATTGTAAATAATTAAATCTGTATAAAACAAAAAAACACTCAACAAATTAGAAAAAGAAACATGTTTAAGAATGTTTACTTAAAAATTTTATAACTAATTTAGTAATCTTATGAAGCATAATTAAAAATGAGTAGCACAAAAATAAGATAATGACTAATATGAACTAGAACAATTTAGTAATCTTTCAATATTTGGTAGATAAAATAATTGAAGATTTTTAAATTGTTCATCAGTAACTTGACTCAGTCAAAAGCTTAGCTTTTTTATGCCTTTCATCATTTGCTACACTTTTCTTTCCAAATCTTCTGGTTCAGTTATTGTAGCTTCTTTTGTTCCATCTTCAATTTCTTCTGTTGCCAAGTTAACACTTTCACGTAAGTTTCCATGAGTCTACGCAAGATAGCAGGAACACGAGTTTGTAGAAACCATGCAATCGTGTAGGCTCACCTTGCGTGGTTGCTTGGGTGTGCCACTCGCTTTGGCAGCGGTTTATTTGGTGCAAGTCAAAGGCACAAGCACGATGTTTATACTATCGCATCAATTCAGCATTTGAAAGAGCTCTGAATGACACTAAACTTTATAAATCCTACCTTTTTAGACCTCTGGTTAGTATTTACATGATCTTACGTATTATTTTCTTCCTGCTTTAATTCGCCTTATAACATTAATACGAAAAAGTTATAAAGCCGTATAATTATCACTATTCACATTTTTGCTGGCATTGGTATCTTGAATCTAGGCTTTTGTTTTGATATTATAGGTTCAATTTTTCTCAAAAGAAGTTCAAAACCAGGACTTCGAAGATTCTCCACAAATTCAATATTTTTGGCACATCTGTTTCACACTTTGTTGAAATTGTAAAACTGTTTAGTGAAACATAAAAACATCTTTATAAACTTACTACTCTACGATTGCTGTTTTATTCAGTAAAAAATATAACTTCTGAGTTTACATGTAGTACTATAATTCTGATTTAGATGTCATCCACCTTTTTTTAAAATATAATTTCGAATGCTGAGTTCCAGAGAGAGTTCATGTCAGCGCTCGCGTACGAACATCTCGTCATCCTATCTCGATGAGGCGCAAGACGAGATGCAAGTTACTAGTGTAAATGTGGCATTTGTTAGCTATTTTGTGTCAAAAATATATAAGCTGAATTATTTAATGCAAAAGTTCAATATTAAAATAAATTATCAAAAATTTCCAAATTTTGGGTTGTTGCAATTAAAATTCCCTGATAATTTTTTAAATTACTTGAATTCCCTGACATTTCCATGATATTTCAAGGTTGCTTTAAATTCCCTGATAATTCCATATTTTCCAGGTTTTCCAGGTCTGTGGCCACCCTGAGGTAGGTATTTGATGAATGGAAAAAACAATGTAAAATCCAAACAAAGACTTCTGTGACGGTCGCCTTAAATGAATCAGCCGGCTGTTCCACCATTGGGCTGTAGTTAAATCTACTAAAGACGCGCTTCAAGCACAGCCCATTAAAATTACTCATTTATGCGCGAACACGCATTAACTGGGTAATGACTCTCGCTTAACCCAGTTTCGTCCTGTCTTTATTGTCTTTAATCACATCTCTTTAAACGAAATTATAAGCAATTGCGCAGAGCTATAAGCAATGTCTGTAAGTCCTATATTCCCTTCGCTGTGCGAATAGTTGAACTACTATAGGTACTCCATCTCACGTTTAAATTGTGTACTAAGTTTATGCTCTTGGCTGGATATTCAATCGAGTAGTGAAGGCGATGTTGATTAATTTTATAGGCCTGTCTATTATGGCTGGAGAAAATGTTTGCTGACGTGTGCACACACGTGGTTATTGTGTGACAAAGCAGAACAATGAGGACGCTGAACAAGCCCACGACTCCCTTTGTCTTGAAGACTGTGGAGTATGAATTGCAAAAGAGCCCTTCTGTGACTTTGTAAAAATTTCGATCTTGCTGTTAAAAATATCGAATTACTATAGTTTCAAATTGTGATAATTTTTCATATTGTTTACACAAGTGGAACAAGTGTGCCAGTTTATCTCAGTAACTGACTCTGGAATGGTTGACAAGAGTTTAATGAATGATTAAATCAAGAATCCTTTCTCGAAATTCAAGCAGAATTGTTCCCCGCCTCCAAACAAAATACGGAATATCACCACTGTAAATCAACCGTTCCCAGTCCCCACGAACCCAAATGTAAGAGAAAGGGGACATAATGTGGTTTGGTGTCATTTTTCCATCTCTATTTAACACCTAACAGCATACATATAAATTACGCCACATTCGAGCCAAGTCAGATGACACTGAACTATGAATTATTGTCAAACATAAATGACAGGTGATGGAGTAAAATGATGTACGAATCACTTTAATCTGTGCACCAGATTCTAAATCACAATTCTAATAATAAGAAAATACTACCATCATTTAAAAAAAAAAAAAAAAAAAAATTGTAAGCTTCTAAAAATAGTAAAAATATACACGTAAGCAGCACAATTTGTTAATTTCTACAATATGTGTTCCATAATAGTAATACGAAAGCTACGAAGCTCTAGCATATACGATTTTGTGTTATATTTTGATAAATTAAACATCAAAATGAAGGGGAAATGATGTTTATGGCGTTTATAAATTTACGTTCTGCAAAAATATTATCCACGTACTTAGTTATTGGCTTTCGTTGGTTTTAGCTTTAGTCGGAATTTCAATGATTTAAGAAGTTTTAAAACAACATGATTGTTAACGACAGATGGGTGACCTCATTTTTACTAAACCAATATCTAGATTTTCATTGTAATTTTCAATTAACGACAGTCTCATAGATTTTGTTGTTTTTGTTTTTCTTTGGTGACTGTGTAGTAACAGACATAAGATTCTAAAAAGTTTCCCTTACTGAGTTTCTAAAAGAATTATCACGTTTGTACAGGACATGTATTACGTCGACGTGGAAAAACAAGGGTATTATTATTATTGTTGTTAATAGCGTTACGAATATTACATACTGATCGCTTTCTGGGGGCTCCTTTGGTAGCAAGGAGCAAAACCAGGCGCCGAGGAGAAACCAAAGAAATTAGTTAAAGATTAATAAAGTAGGTGAGACTGATGATTTAAGATGGACCGATTCTAATGAGAATGATGAGAAAGATGATAATATAAAGTCACTGAGAAGCATGACCAACACCGTGTCAGTGTAACATGTAAATAAAGCTGATTTCGTATAATAAATTTGGCAATCAGTGCACATAATAAAGTTTAAAATTGATTGTTGAATCGATGGTTTTCCTGACTATAGAGAATAAATTTCAGGTACAGCGTATGTTTTCCTTTCAGACTAAAAAAGGAACCACAAAAATAAAATTATAGGAGGGCGAATGTTAAAAGTCATATCAAGTATAAAAAATTATATAAAACATTCTCATTCCTGTTGGAAGAAACCAAAGTTCATGATTAAGGTAGATTCGAATAATTTAAGTTGAGGGACAATTTGAGTTAGAGAGGAAAAGAAAAGACATTTGAATAGGACTACGGTAAGAAAAAGGTAACAAATTTCGCAGCATGAGCTATAACACAAATCTTTTCTTAGCAGATACTGGATGTGGAATTAGTGATTGTAAATAACAATAAAATTCGAAAGAATATCTTGAAAATCTTAACGGTTTAACTAGAATTGTTTTACCCTTTCTTTGAGGAAAAATATCATTTAATGCAGTTGCTCAGCTTAGCATATAGGTAAACTGACAAACCATTTGATATGACTCCTGTCTACAGAAAGTCTTATTACAATGCTCATGGGTGTAGATTCGTTTTTCTTCAGAGCTCGCATAAAAACAGGAAGCCATTATTGAAGGACTGGATACGGAACATGTTAAATGCTCACATTTCTAGGAATTTGTAAATATTAGGCAGACTAAATGATATAGATAAATATTGATTGCAGCAGATGATCGAGAGTAAATTATTGTTATAGTTACAGGTACATAATCTTATTTCTTCTGGCAGCCTTTAGATAAGAGATGAATTCTGCACTCATGAGTTTTGAGTAGTAGTAGTAGAGGCGAATTTATTTTGATAGCAGTACTTAACAATCCGTGAAGATATAACAGATTTCCACTGTCTTTCGAGGAACGAGTAAAAAAGGAGAATCCTCCACTACTAACGACCTGCTGGTAATGGACCATTAAGCAACACCGCTGCACTGATTCACCTAGCTGCCATAACACTATATTTTACTCCACTTGCTCTTTGATTTCTCAAACTACGGACTTATATTAACAAGTGGTTTAACCAGACACGTACAGATGGATGAAACGAAATGAAGATACGCTTTATAAACTGAACAACATTTACTCTCTTGTACAGTGATACAACCACTAGTCACTGAAGGCGGTTGCACTGTAAAGTAAACGAGTATTTCCATCTAGGTTTAAATCTTTATTTGTCGCTTTATCTTGTCGAAAGTCGCCTGTACTTCCAAAAACCAGTATAATGTTTGTAATGAATTAAGTACAGTGTTATTCGGTACCGAGTGTTTGAACAGTATGTGTGAAATGTTGGCGGTGCGGCGTGTCAAACAGCGAGTTATGCATGGCTCAACATTGCGTCCAGATTTACACGTCCGGTGGCTGACTAAACTTTCTACCTGACTTGGATATTCAGTGGATTTATAGTCCACCATAAATAAATAAAACTCACTTTTAATTTGGGCACGTTTCGGAAAAGACACGCCAAATACCGTTAACTGGTGCCGACGACCGAAAATGGAACTTAATGTCGTTTCTTAGTAATGAGGCGCTTTCGGAAAGTGGTGGGAGACGCTACAGCCAATAGAACAATTTATTAACGTTTGATGTTTTTTGTTTGATCTGTTGAGCCTGCCACAAGCGATCATCTTGGAGGGCAGCGCTGTGATTCGCCGAGGGTGATTCGACACATCGCAGTGCGAGGCGTACAGAGTTTTACTCGGAGCAGAGGAACGGATGAAGGGGGACTAATTCTGATTCTCACCTCATACGACAACAAGTAATCTGCACTGCCGCCTCACCACTCTGGGCGGTGCAAGGGGACTCGCATCTCGACTAGCCACGTCACCGACGGTGGGCAACAGAAACCCCTGTGGCGCTATTCATGCTTGAGTCCTGACCTCGACAGCGGCGCAAAGGTAAAATTTCGTCAGCGACGGAAACTTATGCAATCTGTTATTGCCAGTAATCATCCCTGAGATATTGCTCTAACTATTTAAAATTAAAGGCATACGACGATGTGTAATTGCTCATTTCTTAATGAAACAAACTTGATGTTTACGTAAATTTAACTATTTTCAAATTTTAATAAATTGTACAACCACTTTTCAGTCCTCTAATTTATTCCAATTAGATGTCATGTATCTAGCTAACGATTCATAATCACTTACAATATTTCAAATTGATAATTTCTTTTTAAATTGTAAGAACCGTATGATTGAGAAGTTACTTTCCCTAAAACCAAACACCACAAATATGACGCCCTTTAACGTGGAGTGTTCGAATATAGAACGATTGCAAAAGTTTTCAGTCTATTATTTTTACAATCAAATGTTTAATCATTATTTCAGTTGGGAAGCAGATGAACGAGTGAACGAGCAGAATGCTTAATTTAATATGATAAGTCAAATGTTATAATCTATGAATTGTTTTATTTTAGTGCTGAAATGTAGAAGGAAGCAGTCTGAAAAATATTGTGTAGCATATTTTGTTAGTATGTGTTCCAATCGACGTTGAAAGATTGTTTCGTTTGTCAATGATGGAAATATGAAATTATGATTGTCTTTCGTCGATATGTTGTTTGTCGAAATATGATTTATCGGTTTTCTTTCTATTGTAATGATGTTGTTTTCTCGAATTTTCGTTATGAATGGTAATGGTTTTGTTGAAACGATTTCTCGAGACTGGTGTAAAGGTAAGATGATTTCGTCCGTTCAGCGTTGAAAAATGGTGTGTTTGATTTCCGTGACAAGTATGGTTTCCAAATTTTGCGTATTGCATATTTAAATCCCATGTATGTAGCTGAAGTAGATCGAAGGCACAATGTGTTTTATTTGTGTGATTGCAAAGGGAAGCGCGGTTGAAATTTTGTGTTTCTTTCAGTCGTTCCCAATGTAATAGGGGTCGCGGAATTCATTGAGCGTGGTCACATGTTTCAAACATAGCTGGATGCGACTGAGGTCTGGAAAATCCATCAGCATGGCGCAAAATTTTAATTGTCTAACCTCGGAAACGAGCGAATTTGCAATCGAACAACGCGAACAGTTTACAGTAAACACCGCAGTCATGGAAATTGAACAAACTTGTAACGAAGCAGACACTACATGTTGTATGTGACGCTTGGCACCATATTCCATGGCGTATTTTATTATTTTAATGAACGTGTACCGGGTTAGTTATGTAAAACATCTTGGGCGATCATTTTATTTTATTTAAATATTTTTTGCAACATACTCAAGGTTGTAAGAAATGCTGTGACACCTATGTAAATATTCAGCTTATTTTAATGAGAATATACAATGAACAAAAGGCATTTTGTACGGCGAATATTAAGTTTTGAGCTGGCTTCGCTAGAACCCATCCACGGAAAGACAGTGATCTGTAGATACCGTTTCTCACCCTAAAAAAAAAAAAAAAAAAAAAAAAATAAAAAAAAAAAATAAAAAAAAAAAAAAAAAAAATTAAAAAAAAAAAAAAAAATCCAGCTATGTTATCGTTGCTCCCCACACCACCTTGAGCATTCTATTCCATAAGACACACATTTATATTTTCTTTGAAAAGGTCGCAGCCCGAAATACTGTGTTTTTGCTGTTGCAACCCTCCTCTCTTCAACTTTGGCGAGTGTTCAGTATAATTTATCTTTCCTTTCCGTATAATTAACAACATAAAATTTTCTCATGTTATCTGTGACTTTTGCCATTCATCTAAAAGTATTTTCAAGCAGCTAGCATCCTATATAAATAAAATATTGAATATGAAATCAATTTCCCGATGAAATTAAGGCAGCAAGTTTATGATAGGATGATCCATTATTTTGTGATGTGGAGTTCGGGTTTGTTCTAGAGGTTTCCTGTTTGGTCTTGTAACGGTTTTGAATTTATTAGTATAATCGAACCTTTAGTTTTAGACGAGGATCCATATGTTTAGTTTAATAGTAAGTCCTACTTCAAACAAAGTATTCTGTTCACACACATCTCAGACAGAATAATTGCCAAAAAAAGTTGTATAGTATTTTAAAACTGTTATAATTAATTTCTTGAGGAATACAAGTCCTTTATACGAATATTTATACAACAATAATAAGACAAAGTTACTGGATAGCTAAATCATAGATGACCAGATAATTTATTTAATTATTTCCCAACAGATTGTATCTGTTTTAGTTTCAAATTTCAGTGTTTAAGTTTCTTCGTGCCTATGTGATTGCTGAAACTAGAAAAGTGCTTTAGTGGTTGTGTATTGGATATAAATTTTTTATCGAATATACTTCCCAAGTTCATTCAGTTGAAGCGTTCAGCAGAGCTATTATCTACTTACTAAAATGCCCTCTCACATGGAAGCGAAAACAAGCAAAATACATGGCTACAACTTAAAATGAGATGTCTCTTTTTCTGATCACGGAAAAGCAGCAGTTGAAATCAAGTGATAAAACATTTCTTTTAAATAATATGTTATCAACAAGAAATCACGCACTCCAGAGGCAATATTACACTTATAAATACAAGAGATCTGTTGCCTCCTTAAGTCTTCAGACCCTCATAGTTTACGTTATTCTTCAACATATTCGACTTAGAATTGTGATATCCTTTACAGCATTGTTTTGATTATTGGTCGTAAAGCAGTTAAAAACGAACTTCGGTGTGTAATAGTGAGTTTTGCCTACTATTTCTAATTCTCAAATTGCTTTAATTCGTGAGAATTCGCACGGAAGAATTCGACGCGTTCATGGAGCGTCAATAACGTAATCGAGTTTGGTTGGCGTTTTCTGCCTCTGACCGCCTAGCTATGATATAACAGGCATTTGCTCCCTTCTCGTTAATTGAAGCAAATATCTGGACCTGCGACTGACGTCCCACAGAACAATCTTTTATTTGGCGAGAACTTCCAAACGTGTTTCCGATATATTGAAGCCAGTTATCGGCGTCAATTCTCGCGCTTGCTTTTCCGAGACAGATACAAAATGTACCGCGGCTATTGGTAAGCTAAATCACTCCAATCAAAAAGACTGATAATGCCTAATTTATAAATCGGCTAACGGGCATTTTCTCCATAACAGTCACAACATTCTGTTCGAGACAGTGTCGGTGCTTTCTGTATTTACATAAATACTTAAAATTTCACGTTACTGAAGACGGCAATTTATTCTTTGCGCCAATTTTATTCTCTTCTCTCTGCATTCAAATCCCTGTTGGCACCGCGAAATAAATTATACATGAAAGTATGAATACGGGTTTTTTTTTTCTGATACTCATTGTGACACTAATACATATTGGGAAAGCTATTCCTTTGCAGTTTCAAATGAAAATACTAGTTGGTATATTGGTCAATAAATTCAATCGCAAGTACGTCACCTATCTATCAAATTATCACAGGACCAACGACCGTTTACAGTCAGCAACTTTTTCGTAAGGACTGTACTTTTCAGATAAATATCATGGGACTCACATAAGAACGAAGTCTCTCTGGGCGTTGAGAATTTATGAAATGCCCTCGGGTAAGTAGCCGAGTTAAGGAAGTTATCACACGATATTTCGGAGATCACATAAACTGTCGCCATCTTCTGGTGAAGATAACACTTCCTTAACTCGGCTAGTTACCAGAGAGCATTTCATAAAATCATGGTAGTCTTCTCGGCACTTTCTCTTTCGTGTTGATCAATCCTCTGTGGTTGTAAAACCTATAAGGTGGTAGTGGAAAAGTATTATCGCTGCTAAAGGGTACCCCCTAGCAAAATAGGTCGCATGCAGATATACGAACTCTATTTTGGCGTTGAAGAGCGTTGAATTCTATGGGTTTTAGATACATATATACTAAATTCCTACAAACAAATATCTTTTGGAGTTATTTTGTTTACTTACAACGGTCAATGTCTGTAAGAAACGAAATGTTAGTTTTTTGTTTGGAATGCATCCCTAATTCGAATTAAATATTTTTCAGTACGTCAATGTTAAAATTATCAGCCTAAGAGCTTATATGTTTACAAATACAATATCCTATTCTAATGCTGCTTAACATGATTGGTAATTGTAACATCGTTAACGGAATCATGGGCTAATTCTTAGCAATCATGATTTCTGAACTGGTTCCATGATTAGTCGTTATTATTGCTTACAAATCTAATTTTTGAATCATTCCTAATTTGTTTCTGATATTTATGTTGAATTTTTTGATAAGTGTTAAAACGAATTTTTCTTTCTACTATAGTCAAGAATGGGATATGGTCCTTATTTTGAAACGCATGTTTGTTTTATCTATCAAAATATGCAAATATTGAAATGGGTTTACTCACTTTTATAGTATTCTACAGATAAAAATATTCTATTTGTATTATTTGGCATAAATGTTTGCTAGACGGTTCGTCGACATCAAGTCATTAAAGGCAGAATAGCATCATAGGTAAGGAACACGAACTAAAGTGGTCTTAATGTTAACGAACGTATTATCTCATTATTCGCCGGAAGGATTTAAAGAAACCATTCGATCCTGGGTCATCCCGAGTGCCGAGACTGAACGTTTCCATTTACCCACCAGACAGAGGACGTATTTTTTATTTATCTAACCGAGCGTGGAGGGCGAGCTGTTAACGCCTTGGCCTCGCATTCGGGAGGACACTGTTTCGAATCCCCGTCCAGGCGTCCAGATTTGGGTTTTCCATGGTTTCCCCAAATCACTCCAGGTGAATGCCGGGATGCTTTCTACAAAAAGGCCATGGCCGAATTCCTTTCAGTTCCTTGTCCCCAACCCCATCATGTATCTAATGACTTCGACGTGGACGAGGCGTAAAGCCATAAGTAAAGAAAGTATTTTCATTTTTTAAGAAACTGTTATGACTCGAATCGCCCGTGTGTCACCACACCAATTGTTCATGAAATAATTCTAATTTTGATTTGAATTTCAGTGCATTTTTAATTACGGTGTTCGCTGAAGTGTTATTTCAAGTTCCAAGTGTGTTGTGAACTGGCTCTATACAATACAGTTTACGAGACTTATCGGCAATGTTTTCGCAGCGAGTTTTCAATATCCAAACCAGCGCCAATTAACTATGAAAATATTTTAAGCATAACCAAGACTGATTCCCTGATAAACCTGACAGTACTGCATCAAAGGAAAACACAAAAACAACTCTTTTCAGTTATTTTTACAGGGCAGGTATAGTTTGTTCGATTTTGTCAATTAATAAAGTGATGAATTAGACGAGAAAGTTTTTACTATCACCCCAAGGAGAAAATGATACCTTATTGTATCTGAGAAATATTCCAATAATTGATCAGTTGCAACATTAGCTAGTGTCACATATTCATAAAGACTATTTATAATTTAAAACTGAGTATAAAGCAATATTGGTCTTGATCATTACATAAGCAACAATTTTAATGATAGTCTGGTAAGAGAAAACAGAATTCATCCGGAATTAATAGGCAAAAAAAAAAAGAACCGTGCAAACGTCACGTGAGCGTACATGGGGGAGAAAGGGTGTTCAAAAGAGGCTGAAATACAGCAACCCAGTTTATGGTTGCTCCCTAAACGTGGGGGATGGATCGCAGAGGAAAATATGAGCTCCCATTCAGACAACATGGAACGAGCAGTAACTGGGAGGATATACTCACAGTGGATGTCGACGGAGACGCTGTTCGCCAGTGGCTGCGTGAGGTTGTTGTTGGTCGCCTGGCAGGTGAAGACGCTGCGCAGGTCAGAGCGGGCCAGCCTGGGCACCACGAGCAGCCGCTCCTTCACGTTGGGGAACGTGCTCGGCAGCTCTCTGGTCTCCAGCAAGTGCTCCCCGCGCCACCACATCACCTTCGGCTCCGGCTTACCTGCGGACCAACCAGTCTGGCGTCACAACAACTGTCACGAGGCTGACCGAGCAATATAATGCAACTTATACCAAAGGTTTGGCAGCCTATCTCAGTTTACTATTTGACTGCAAGATTTCTAATCGGCATCATTTGGCTAGGGAAACGATAGACTTAACAATAACTTGTAGAGGTAACAATGAAGCTGTAAATCGGATTTTCACAACACTGGTTTGATGGAAGGTATCCTTGGACAACGAGTTATATCAATCACCGGAGAAACTTGAAGGTGCTCTGGATGTAATTTTTAGAGGTGGGATGGGACTTGGGGCAAGGAAGGGAAAGATTTCGGCCATGGCCTTTGAAGGAAGCATTTCGGCATTCGCCTGGAGTGATTTGGGGAAACCATGGAAAATACAAATCTGGATTCCCGGACGGGAATTCGAACCAGCGTCATACCGAATGTGAGGCCAGAGCGTTAACCGCTCACTCATCGCTCTCGGTGGTAGTGATAATTGGTGGTGATAGTAGTAGTATTACTAGTTACAGTGGTATAAGTAATAATAGAAATGTTAGTAGTAAAATTAGTTGCTACAGCAGTAGTAGTAGAAGTAGTAGTGGTAATGCGCACTCTGTTAATAACAGTAGAAGCAGTCTAACATTGGAACTTAGATCAAAGTATCTTGCGCTCATTGTTAGTAAAGTGAATACGTTAAATCCATAAGTACATATGGACGTAAAATAATGGAAATCTGTGCCCAGATTAGATTATAGATGCTGGGCTATATTATATATGAGCAAATAAATAAGGTAAATAAATAATAACTTAACTACGGTTACGTCTTTAAGTCAGGTGATATTAGCGTTAACCCAGCCAATAGCTATCGAATTGAAAGCGGAGTGAGCCTATGAAGTTATTATAGTATGGGTGTTTTGTAAATTGCCGGCCAATTAAGAATTTGTTTCATCATCTTTGAAGAAGCCAGTCGGTTACTTTTAAGTCAGTAAAAAATAAAATAGAACGCTACGAGGTAATTTTGAAATAAAGTACACTGTCGTAAAATAACATCTACAATTTTATTGCATTAAAGTGATATCGGAAACAAAAGCAACAAAACTGTTCTTTCACAGTAATTTTGCGTTGCCGTTATGGTTATCACGATAGAAGTGCAAAAATTTCTCGTGCTGTCCTAAGCTATAATAATGAGGTTTGTTGGGGAACAGCAAGCTGTTTTATGCAGAAGAAAGATTGTGTATTTTGTACCTTGCTGCACATGAAATCACAATGCATAACTGCTAAAGCAAAGTTTCCCTATTTACAGTAAAAAATCCCTTAAAAAATCTTTATTTAAAGGAAAACAACATTACAGGAGAAGGGGAATAAATCTAATGAAAAAAGTTCTACTAAATGTTTTTAGCCAAGTTGATGAATTTAATTTAAAACGAAATGGTACTAAAAGCAAATTTAATGAAAGTATTCTGATAAAACATGTCTTGAGTGCAATTCAGCAACAGTATCCAAATGGAGGTTTAGACTGAAGCTGCCTGAAGTATAAGTAAATCGAGGGAGGCTGAATCGTTGAAGCAGAACCCTCATGACCATTCCAGCATAGAATTATTAATTATTTACCAGAGCTTATTTAAAGCTTGTAAGGGGGCGTCCATAAATTACGTGAGGTGAAATAGGGGGGGGGTCCGGCGAAATCTCACCAAATCTCACCAGGGGGGAGGGGGGGGTCTACGGAAATCTCACGTGAGATTTTGCGAAAAATTTTGGGATAGTAGAGCCAAAAAAAGGTCTACAATTTGCGCCTAAGTACGATTTTAGGAGGGTATTTCGTGAAAAAGTGACCTAAAAAAAAAAAAAAAAGGTCTACAAAAGTTTCGAGTGCGATTTCTAGGGGGGGTTCTCACGGACCTGATCTCACCAGAGGGGGGGGGGGGGGGGGGGGGGGGTCCGGCCAGATCTCACGAAATCTCACCTAGGGGGAGGGGGGGGTCCAGAAATCCGGAAAAACACCTCACGTAATTTGTGGATGCCCCCTAACGAACGCGTCTTGTGACCGCTAGTTACATTAATAAACTATATGTTTATTATTTAAAATGAATATTTTAGTGGGCATTTGGGCGCAGTGTCCAAGTGTGGAGCGGCAGGTCTGAGGAATGCCAGGAGGCCGGTTCCTAGAATTAGCGAGGGGAGATTTGTGCGTGCCAGGTAGACAAACAGGGTGATCGGCGAAAGTTTTCTGTTTTGCATGTGGCACGACGAAGGAGTGAAGGATTTTTGGATGCCGGCCGGCCAGCACATTCGGACGATGTGATTTCTGGACTGTCTATTCGTGAGTGGGACTGTTGCTGCTACCTGGATCCGGACACCCGCTATTTTGTTTGAGCAGATGAGCTCAGGCAAAGGACGACATCTGAGGAACTGCGCTACACTGGTCCATAGCAGAGAAGACCGGCATCCAATGTTTGGCGGCAGACATGTACATTTGGTAATTATACATCGCCAATGAAGGACACTGTGCTAGCTAGACTTTCAAGTTCATAGCATTGCCCAGCTACGACCCTGCAGATAAGAACTCTCATAGCCCAGAGCAAACATCTCTTTCAGGAGTGAAGTCAAAATGTTGACTTCGTTTACTGTTTAATTTTTGTGTATTTTATATAAAATACCCTGGCGCCCACAAAAGGACAACTGATTATTTTTAACTAATTTTGTCATATATGTCATGTGATTAATTGAAATAAAACCATTTGTGATTTCTCGTATAAAGTATTCATGCAAGTTCTACCTTTCATGATAATAAAATAAAATAATAAAATTTAATTATAATTTTAAATCAGGTAATGAGGTCAGAACGTTACAAGCTGTTCCACTTTTTTCACGGGAGATAAAGTTTTTCATTTCAAGTACTGATACTTTCTCAGCAAATATTTCCGTTTAAAAATATTTTAATGATGTAGAATTCCATGTTTAAATTAATAGAGAATACTATGCCATTATATCTGCATGTGAACAAAATTGAACTTCGGTGGTGCCTTTGAGCGTGCAACATGATTGTTCCGTATTATTCTTGATATCAGATACCATAAACAGGTTTATAGATACCATAAATAGATTTATGGTATAACAATATTTTTAGTACTGCTATAAAAAATCCATGTTTTGTATTATGTTCACAATTTTTCAAAAGTGCCTTAACCTTATTGAAGTCGTTTGCGTCCATGATATAATTGGAGTTTGTTATTTTTAATATGCGTTTTCTAGTTATCATAGTTTTTTTTCACCAAATTAAGCTACATAGTTCGTGCTCATATTTTTCTTCTTTTAGTTACTTTTGTTGTAAAATGATATGTATGCTTTATATGCAACACTGTATTCACGTTAAGGCCTCCCACACTTACCGAGCGTGGTGGATGAACGGCAGCTCTCTGGCCTCGCATCCGGTCGGACGCAGATTCGCATCCTCAACTGGCCATCCAGATTTAGGTTTCCCAGAACTCACTTCAGATTAGTGCCCGGCTGTTTCCTTCAAAACGTCGGGGTAGACTTCTTACCCATTGCTGCTTCCCAGTCCTTTACCGCCTATAATGACTTTGGTTCTCACGTGGTGTAAATTTATATATCAAATCATCAAGGAACCGACTTTCCAATATGATGTGGTCGCCCATCATTGTATGAAATGATGTTCTATTATTTACTGACACTATACCCTGAAAAACTCATATTGTTAATTATATTAATTTTTATTGGACTTTTTGTTCATCTTTATTTGCTTCATGTAAATACGCGTAAAACGAAAATACATTATTGACGAATTCAAGTTATATGTCTTATTCCGTGGTATATGTAACAAAAGATTTTATGACAGGGTCATCTGAAACAATCAGATAAGAATGAATGCCACTAGCTTTATACTTATTTTTAAATTCATGCCATGAAATTATCTTTTCAGTAAAACGCAAAATTAACTGGTTGTCTACAGTACTATGAAATTCAGTAACCTTTTCCGTGCCGTGTTATATTTACTTGATTCCTTGTGTACATCATCGTTCTAGATGACAATGCAATATTTACTATTTACAATTACTAGTTAATTAGTGAAAATTCAGTAAATTTCTTACTTCTCGCAGTTGGAATATTTATTGAGAGGGTATGTATAAAATCCACATTACATTTAATGCGATTTGTGATATTATTTTGAACACCCGAGATTATTAGTTAAAGAAGCCAGTAACTTCGAAGACGACGCCCCAATGTATCTGTATCTCGCCAACAAAGACACCGAACACTATCATCCCCACCAGGGTGTCAATCGAAAGGATTGCAAAATACCATCAAGAGAAAGAAGGACCTTGGAAAGCACAGCTTCGACTAAGGGTGCGCAATCACATATTCGCCTGGGACCTCCTAGTGCAGAGCTTCAAGAACTTGCGCCGCACCCTGTGGAACCCAAAATTCTCCCACCTCGCCAGACCAGTCATTGAAGAAGGGAAGGATTGGTCAAAACTCGTTCCTTTCCCCAATGCCTTCTCCGAAGATTCAACGAGGTTGAGTATCTAGAGAACATCTACCGAATCCTTTTCCCCACTCAAGAGATAGAAGAATCAAACCTCAACCAGAACGAGAATGGGACTGAAGAGACCCACTCCACGCCGAGGATCGAGGAAGAGCTGCTACCCCAGAGCGACGAACAGCAAACCTCTCTTCAAGAAACCCCTTTTCAAGAAATACTGGGACAATTGACAGCTGAAACGCCACCGAACACCACGGCAGAATTACGGAGGTACTGCGCCTAGTAGTAGCTCTCCCTGACAAATCCTGGTCGACTTTTCAAGACTACTCCTGCAGTGAACCAGCCGGTTGGTCATCAAGGCAGCCACGGAGAGCTTCGGCAGCAAGCAGCCTGACTCCACCAGACCTCAAGTGGAAGTGCCTGAAGAGGAACTGTGGCATTGGGGTGGAATTCAGCACCTGTTCAGAAGTTGGTCTGCCTCCTGGTAGATCCACCTGTGGAGCAAACACCGTCAGCCAGGCCACCGCCACCCAGACAAAGAATCAAGAGTCATACAGACCGATCCCGTAAAGAAGAGTCGAGAATGTAGAAGAAGAAGACAGCGAAAGTCTTGCAGTGTTATCGCTGCCAAGACTTCCAACATAGCGCATAAGCCTGCAAATCTCCGGTTCGATGCATCCGCTGTGGTGAGGGGCACAGTGTACTTGTATGCTCGCGTAAGCATGAAACTACCCCGACCAGTGCTAATTGTGGCGGGCGGCAACCATACCGCCTGCAACGGTGCCTGCCCTGTAAGAAAGAAGGTCCAAACCCCCACGAACATGCGCCAGCCACGAACGAGAATCACTCACCCAGCAGAGAAAATAAAACGGAAACAGACAACGGATCTTCCCTGCTTCTCAGCACATCCGAAACTCCAAGTTTCAACCAATGAAGATCGTCCAAGCTATTCTAAGACAAGAATAGCAACAAACCAATCACAAACTGGACGATGCTGCAGACACAACTGCCAAGGACAGCTACGCCATGAAGATCAGTTGAATGACATTGCCCAGCTACTGACCCAATTAATATCGAAGATGACTTTTTGCATCCAATTGGAGAAAACGATACCCTACTACTAGCAGCAGCGAGAGTAGGGCCGCCCCGACGAAGTAAGAAAACTAGGCCACAGAAGACGTCCAAGCAGGAGATATCAACAACGATGGCAGTATCGGTTAACAGCCAGCAGCAACTGGTCAAGATTCGCGACTACGGAGCTGTCTGTTACTCACCATCAACGCCAACTGACGGACTGCACCCACACCGAATGCTTAAGCTTAAGCATCATCATGCAGCTACTACATCAGCAAACCACGTTACTGATGGCAGTCATAACGAATTATGCCAACACATCTGGAACGACACGCCCAATTATGCCACACAACACAAGTACAATCTATTATGATCTATAAGGAGATGCGACTACCGTTGCAAGGACTCCTCACACTCTGTGGGCAATACCATCACAGAAGATTTAGTGTCAAGGTGTGAAAATAATAGCTAGACTAGATGACGAAATGTTATAATGACCTACTGTACATTCCAAAAAGCTGCTTTGTCGAGAGCACATTCAAATGCTACAATTATGTGATGGATAATATGACTATAAGTTTGCTGCTGCTCGGGAAACTTGTTGACTTCCTTGGTTAGAAGAGCTGCTTGCATATTTCGAAAATCTGACCACAAAGTGTGATGCATATCCGGGTTAGCCACTGTAAAGTTTAAAAAGGTCTTATTCCATGGTTGCGTCAAGTTCTTCGGATGTATCGTTTTTATCTTAATATATGTTTATTAGATTGATCAATAGATGAAGAAGCTATTTAATTGATGTAAAGCTTTCATGGCAGTACTTCCAAATAGTTTCGTAAAAGATATGGTATTTCTAATACTGGCTGTGTCTTTAGTTAAAGAAGATGCCAATCATCTTAACGTCGTGGTTTCACATCACAATCTAGTAGCGCACTAGTGACGTCTTCATTTGAATCATACGTCGCGGAACTCGCCGTATCAACAACACATTACCGTCTTCACTTGCAGCCACAGGATTATGATAAATTTTTAATCATAAATTCTTTGCTACGCCTGAAGAAGGCCATGTTATTCCATACTACTGTTGTCATATTCATGTTCCTGGTATTTTGAACATGAAATGTTCAGTGATAGCGACGGCAGCTTTGCTTTTAGTTGTGTTATAAAGTAGGTAAGATGGAACGAAACGGTTTCCAATCATTTCATACCTGGGAATAATACATACTCAAACAAAACAAGTCATTCAAAATTGATTTTTTTTTTAAATTTTACTTTGAGTACCATCCCACAGTTACTTAAAAGTAATTAGAAAACTATAATCCAAACTATTTCGTAACTGATATCACACCTATAATAGAATCTTAACTATGTTTGGCGAGTATAGAAGATCTATTCAGTATAGCAATAGTAAGAGAACGCAACGTTACACATGATCATTTATTCGGTTTTCGCTTACAAAGAAATTACTATTCACAAGTATGTAATTCAGCACTTAACAGTAGCTCTCATGTTTTATCTATAAAACTTATATGCGCTTACTAATTCTAATTAACTTATTATTTATGAATATAAGTTCACCCCAAGAACATATCGGTGAGGAAGGTTGTATAAAAATATGAAAAATAAATATCATTTCTGCCAGCCAAAAGGGATTCTCAGAACTTGGCTGACTATCTCAGGTATTCTTTAGGTGCGATAGGGAGAAATTTGCTAGCTTTACGCGTTACGCATTCAGTGCGCAAACGCCGCAACGTTCTCCGAATGCGCACTGAACTTTCTGCTCTCTTTACAGCAGCTGCCCTTAAAAAAATAAAAAAATCAGGAGCTGGATATCTGCGTTCACCCCGTCATTTGTTTAGGGATTAGAAGGTAATTATTATCGAAAGTTGATTGTTAGAGCGGTTATCACATAATTTTGCCCAAGATGTTCTCCGCTATAAAAGCTCTAAACACAGATTAGAGACTAAGGCTAAATGCAATAGAATGTAATCTACCAACGTGTGCTTTAACTCTTGAATACTTTTCGTCTCTTTACAAAAATAACTTGGACAAAGTTCCTATTTACTGTACAATGTGATAAAGATTTAATATTCCCTTGTAGTCGTAATGACCTGGTGGCAGGGTTTCTATTGGCTACACATTCCGCCCCTGTTGTAATCTTAACCTTGCCCAGTAATTCTACCGGTTACAGGGACCTACAGTTTAACCTGGAATCCAAACCAGGTACTGAAGGTACTTTACATTACACAACAAGTTGTGCCGGAGGTGAAGGTCGGGTTAAGGGCCCTTGAAAATCGCCGCCGTCACAGGGATTCGAACCGGGGACCTTTCGGTCTCCACTCAGATGCCTTAACCACTGAGTAACCAGGCCTCTCGTCCAATAACGATAGTTTCAATCGTGCACTTGGAGTATGAAAGGAACATAAATTCAAGAAAAAATTACCCAGGAAAAATACATAGAAGTTTCACTTCTTGTGTGAGTACAAACTGATACACGCACTAGTTATTTATTTATTTTTTAATTACGTTGGTTGCAATCATAGTAAACGTACTTATGATTAATTTAGACGCATTTATCATTATAACGAAATTCAACACGAAGACTGCTTAGTTAATAACGCGTCTGCCGTAAAAGGGATTCAAACCGGTATCCTGATCGGCGTATTGGCAGTTTCACAGCCGTAACGAACAGCTAGATACTGGGAGACTGTACGGCCTGAGTTCCACATACGCGATTGGACGAATGCGCGCCACACATACCTTGGCGCCTTTGATGGGCAGTGGCGACCGCACGCGCTCGTGCCGATCAAAGGGAGTGAGCGCTGCACTCGTTTCCCGTGCGCCACTCCGCCCTCTACTGTGCACAGTAGTTTGACCGCGGGCCAGCATTGTTGCCCGCCGCGGTGTCCCATGCAAGTCGGCTTACAGACGGGATCGATATGGGCGCGGGCAAACGGAAGCGCCCATCCGGACACACGTGTTTACCACCACGCCCGCAGCCGACCTCTGGGTTAACCTGTGACATCCTGTGGCTTACAAGCGCCAATCGGACTCTGACTGTTAATCATTCAGTTGATGGAGTTATCGTATATGGACGATAAAAGTAGAATTCGCTACTGTATATCAAACTGCAAAGTTCCATCAAGGATACTTACCGTCATCATTATCATATAAATAATTGTTCCAATGGGCTGCAACGAGGTAGAAAATCCAATAAAATTGGGGGTATCTAGTAGTTAGAGATACTACAGTAAGTGTTAACTTGGTTACTCTTTGTGTGAAAGACAAGTGGACTCTGCGTAATACATAGGAAGCCCTTCTGGAGAGGACAGAAATGAGGATGCTAAGGTGACTGTTGAGTATTTCTCTGAGGGACAGACTTCGAAATGAAGTGATAAGAAAAATATGTGGAGTGGCTAGTATTTGTGAAGTCATTAGAGAGGGAAAACTAAGGAAGCCAATCAAGAAAGATTGGGAGGCGGGAGTCTGTAGGAGGAAAGAGAACCGGAGGAAGACAAAGGATGAAGTGGAAGGATGTAGTTAAGAAGGACCTCGTGAACAGAGGACTGAAAGAATGAGGACACTGTAGACCAGAAAATGTGGAGGAAACTCATCATGTTAGCCGACTCCTATATTGGGAGAAGATGATGTACAAGAAGAAGAAGAAGAAGTAAGTGTCAAAGTGAATACTTCTTTACTTTACCAAACAGTCACTGAAACAGCAAATATTGTTTTAACTTAGAATTTTATTTATGTACACGAAGGAAATTACTACTAGGTACTTCTTCTTTGCTACCTTTTCCTAATATTAAAGGTCGGCTGCCTTTGGTGAGTTTTACTCACGGTTGGCATGATCAAATTTAGTTAACAACTTTGTATTTTATTTATTTATGCAAACGAAACTACTGTTCAAGACACAACCGCTAAATATCTGTTCCAGAGGAGATTTACAGAAGTAAAAAATACCATGCGGCTCGACTGTAGTATCTCTGTGAGTAATCCACATTCATCGGAGACAGTTCAATAGCGAAAACTCCTTTACCCTCACTTCTGGGTTCGCCTAGGTCATGCCGCTTCCCTCTACCGAATGACATTCTCTTACTATGCTTTCTTACCCAACAGGTTTTCGCGACATTCAAGCAGGTTACCTTAATTCAAAATATTTTTTTAAGCAATATGGAGCTTCTACTTTTAGTGAAATCAGGTAACGTGTATTTCAAAAGTAAAGATACAAATAAATCTTTCTTACAGGATACTGCAGGAATTGAAAGGTTAGATGAATTTTTATTGGAGAGCGCCTTTGTTAATAGTGTTGTTGACTTTATTATCTCAAGCTTCGGTGAACAGGTCATACACTAGAACAGGCATCATACAACTGTCCACAGGCGAAAGAGATATCGCTTAGAGGCTCAACCTCATACAGTCTAATCAGATTGCTCAGTGGTTAGCGGGTGTCAACTGGCGCGACGACTGGAGTCTGTTTGACGGCATACTCCCTGGAGAAGCCACGGGGAGAGATTGGTGGAACTGGCTAAGCCAGCGTAAGCCAGAGTCAATTCTGACGGTATAATGTAAACCAATGGGCACAACAGCGAAAGCGTTGGAAAGAGTTATACTGACTAAGGAAAAAGTGAAATAAGAATTCCTTAGAATGTTAAATCCATGGAATATATAAAACATAATGAAAACGGACACTTCTCTTAAAAAAAAAAAAAAAAAAAAAAAAAAAAAAAAAAAAAAAAATATATTGACTGGATGGGTTTCACTACCCGGTCAGGTGGGTAAAGGGATCCATCGCCCCATAGGGTAATGGGAGCCATAGCCAAATTAGTCCATAATACTGATAGAACTTTAGTTTTCTTGACAAAATTGAAAATTAATACAGTTCTTTCCACTCTTGTTGATCTACAATTATTAATTTTTTGTACATTATCGTTTCTATTATAAAATTTACAAATGAAGGACGTTTCATCATCACAATCTGCACAGACCAGATGTGCTACATTTTTAGACACTTCACAAGTCATGAGAGTGTCATTTGATTCTACTTCTGTGCAGCAAAGAAAACAAACGATTTTATACAGGAACTATCTCTTTCATTGCTAATTAAAATCGATGAAGAGTGTGACAAACGGCTTGTAGCTATATATCTCCAATTAGGCGGTCTATCCCTCCTTGCATTCACCATTGCTTTCCTCCTTTTTTGCAGCAGAAAATTCGTATCATTTCTTCGGCGCACTGTTATTGCCTTCTCTCTTCCCTTTCTTTCGTTTTACCTTTTCTTCATAGAGTTTTCTTATGGGTGAAGCAGCCGCAATCTCCAAATGCTGTTTTTTACTAGTATTTTTTAGGAAATTGGTGGTTTCATTTTGGCGTAGGGAAAATTGCTGGGTGATGAGAACTAAAAAGTAAATGTGTCTGTATCAAAGAATGTTGAGACAACACAGTCAAGATGGTTGCCGATATACGGAACGGATAGGGACCAGAAGAAGAAGAGTTAATCTCCAATTTCCCCTTGTTCATAGCTATCATTACCTGACATGTTAACCCTTTTGTTACAAAGTAAAAAATATGTATATATAATATATTTTTCCCCTTCCGTTTTACTTTTTTTTTTAATGCTGTCATCAGTCTTTCGACTGCTTGTATGCAATCCCTCATCTCTTCCTATCTTGAGCTAACATCTTTATTTCTACATACCCCCTACAACCCAGGTCCTCAATTATCTGGTTCATATATTCTAATCTCTGTCTCCCTCTACAGTTCTTACATTTGACTGTTCCCTCCACTAACAAATTAACCAGTTCAGCATGTCTCAAAATATGACCTACCAGTCTCTCTCTTCTTTCTGTAAGCTTCTTTCACAAACTTCTTTCCTTATCCATCATTTCCAAAACTCGTTCATTTCTTACTTTGTCTGTCCACCTAATTTTCAGCATTCTTCTGTAGCACCTCATTTCAAATGCTTCAGTTTTCTTTCTTTATGGTATTCCTAAAGTCCATGCCTCACACACCGAATTTTAAAAAGTTCTTTCTAAGTCCTAAATCAATATTTGACACTAAAAGTTTTCTCTTTTTCATGAAGGTTCTTTTTGCTATTGCTATTCTGCGTTTAACATCACTCCTGCTTCGGCCATCGGTTGTAATTTTTCTTCCCTAGTAACAGAATTCACTTAGCTCTCCTAATGCAATTTTTCTCAAGCTTTTAAGGGCACGTACCCTACAAAATGTCCCAGGCGCTGACAAACACCCTTGAGAAAAAACTGTGACCTTTTTTTATTTTTATTATTATTTTTTTAAGCTCCACTACTAGCGACAATGGGCAACAATCAGCAATATTCACCGCTGTGCGTGTAATGCGCACGAGACAGCCAGTCCGCCATTACGGAAATCTTGTCGCGAACCCCCTCACCATCAACTGGTAAACCCCTAGTGGTTCGCGTACCCCACTTTGAGAAACTATGTTCTATTGCATCCGATTTTATTTTTGTATTTAATCTGCTGGTATTGGTATCATTTCTGTTACATTTCATCACATTTGTCTTGCTTTGATTTATATTCAGTCCAAAATCTTCCTTCAATATTTTGTTCATGCCATTCAGTAACTTGTCACTAACATCAGCCTTTTATGCTAACAAGACAATGTCATCAGCAATACTGATTTTTTTTTCTCTCTGAACACTTATTTTCCTTTCTTTATTGCTTCTTCTACAAGTTGAATATTAATAGGGATAGACTACAATCTTGTTTCACACCCTTTTCAACTGATACATGTCTCTGATGGTTCACTACTTTTATTATAGCTACTTGATTCTTATATAGTTTATAAAGTATCCTTCTCGATATTTTAGACCTGACTTCTTTAAAATTTTGAAAATCTAGTACCACCTAACATTATCAAAAGCTTTTTCTAAATCAACAAACGGCATCAAAGTATCTTTGCTTTGCTTGATCCGCCCTTCAAATATTAATCTTAAAGCCATAATTGTTTCCCTTGTACCTCAATTTTTCCTAAACCCAAACTGGTCTTCACCTACTATCTCTTATACTACGCTTTCCATTCTTCTGTATATTGTTCTGGTCAGTAATTTTTAAGCATGTGGTGTTAGATTAATGGTGCGATAATTCTCATATTTGTAGCCCTGTGCTTTTTTCGGGAGTGTGAAGATGATGTTTTTATTTAAATCAGTTGTAATTTCTCCTGTTTCATAAATTTTGGATATTAGCTTGAATAATCTTTTGATTCTTTCTTCTCATAGGGATTTAAAAAGTTCTGCTGGGATCTAATCAATTCCAACTGCCTTATTTGCTTTCAAGTAATTCAGAGCTCTATTAAATTCTACCCTCAAAAAAGAATCTCCTAAGTCAAAATGTCGACAACACCTTCCTATTCTATTACGCTATTCTTCACGTCATCCCCATCATACAGTTTCTCAATGTATTACTTCCATCGGTTAGCTCTATTGTATGAGGTTAAAAGAGGTTTTCCATTTGCAGCTTTAATGTTCACATCTCTTTTCTTCATTTCTCCAAAATTCTGTTTGATCTTCCTGTATGCAACATCTACTTTACATATGACCATTTCCTTTACTACTTATTAATACTTTTCTTCTAGCCATTTTTCTTTTGCTTTTTATGGATTTCCTGTTTATTTGACGGAAATTGCCTCTCTTTCTGCTACATCCTGAACATTTTTGTGCCTTCTCCTCTGATCCATCAGCTCCAAAATTTCATCTGTGACCCAATGTTTACGCGCGGCTTGTTCCATGAAGCCTAATGTTTCTTTACCAGCATTCGTTATTTCGCTCTTTAATGCATTCCATTCGTCGTTGGTTGATTTCCTTTGAGAGTTAGTTCTTAAACCTTGGTCTACCATTTCTGCAATTTTTTCTCTCGTGCTAGATTGTTTCAGTTTATTCACTTCCAGCCTGTTCTGCTGAATTTCAGCACGTACTTCATTACTATCAGAGTCTATGTCTGCTCCTGGGTACGCTTTACAGTCTAGAACTTGATTATTGAATCTCTGTATGATCATGATAAAATCTAGCTTATATCTGCCTGTATCCCCAGGAAGTTTCCAGGTGCATATCCTTCTTGCATGGTTCATAAACAACGTGTTTGTCACTACTAGCTTATATTGTAACAATATGCTCTATCACTCATTTCTTCCTCCTAGACCAATAGATCCTACAATATTTCCCTCTTCTCCCACTATCGCATTCCAGTCACCCATGATTATTAGATTTTCCTCCCCTTTCACATATTTGATTAATTCTTCAATTTCGGCGTAAATTTTCTCTATTTCATCTCCCTGTGACGTTGGCATATACACTTGTACGTGAATGGGGCGGGCTTACTTTGTAACCTCATCAAAATAACCCTGTCACTAAACTGTTCAAAATAACTTACCCGTTTACCTACTTTCTTATTCATTACAAAGTTGTTCCATCTCCCTTTTTAAGTTTTCTAACCTTGCAGCTCTTTTCAGACTTCCGACATTCCACGCTTCGACTCGTAGAATGTTTCTAATCAATCTGATGACTCCTCCCTGAGCAGTCCTCACCCGGGGATCCTATTGGGAGACTATTTTACCTCCGGAATATTTTACCCAGGAAGAAGCAATCAAGATATATGTGGTTTGAGAGGATTATATGTCCTCGGGATACACTTTGAGTCTTTAACGCGGTGGTTTTCCATTGCCATCTGCATGCCTATGCCGTTGATCATTTCTGATTCATCCGCCTTTAGGGTCAGTTTCAAACCCCGAGGGCAAGGGGGTACCCTGGACCGCTTTCCGCTCTTCCGCTCTCCTTTCGGAGGCCGTTGGCAAGCAGTGGGTGACTCCTTTTACCGGGAATCTTTCAGTTGCCAGAGCCTCGACTGTTTAAACAGGGTGCACCATGTAAAGGAGAGGTTGACATTTGGTTGGAAAAGGCTAATATAGTCTCTTCCAAACCCTTACCCATTTTACATATTGCCCATTAAACTACATTAATCACGCAATGTTAAGATAACTTCATAAGCGATATAGCAAACTCACCTATTTCAGATAATACCAGCAAAAATTACAGTCGGACAGCCGAAAACACACTGTGTCGTCTGCGTAGGTGGGCATAGTTATTCGAAAAGTTAACTTCGTTGAACGTTAATCCGTTACTTAAAAAGTTAACTTCGATAATCGTTAAAGCGCTACATATTTGCAAATTTAACGCAAGTTAAAGTTAACCGTTAAAAGTTAACCATCCAAAAGTGGATCTGATTTTTATATATTGCAATAGGTATTAATGCAAGCAATACCAAGGTGCTATGTACCGTGATGTGAATTAATAATTCGTCTACCAATGTCCTTCTGGGAATTGAGTTTTTCCTGGAGTTCAATGTTTTAATCAGCTTCTCAAACGCTATCGGATTCTTCAGCATTCAGTGGAATCATGTTGGCAACAAAAAGGTTTACAATACATCTGTCCACACCAGTTTGGAATACGACGCTGCCGGTAGGGTAGCTACAACACTAAACATTTTATTTAACATAAACTTTTATTAGCAGATGGAGATGAAAGCAAATCAATTCTGCTGCTATCTACATCAGAGGAAGCCACAGCACATGAAGAAGGCTTGTAATTATTTTTCTTTTTTCCCACTAGTTTGCCCTGCTTTTACTTTTTATTCAAACTGTTCATCTTTGGATACATGCCTGGGTGAACAGTTTATTAATGAATGCAACATATTTCTATGAACGGACCAAGGATTTTTAATATTCTCGTTGCTATTGGTAGCGTTGCTGCTTTCACTATCGGATTCAAGAGCGTCAGTTTCCATGACGTAATCATTTAACGAATTTTAGTTTAAATTATTTCACTAACGAACACCAAACCAATACCAACTAAAAAGTGACATTCTTCTGGCAGTAAAAAAGTTAGATTATAAAATATCAAAATCAATCACCGATAGAAGTGGAAACGAGTAGTGAGCGCCAGTTTGCAGACGTAGAATAGAAACACTCCAAAACTCTAGCTTTGTTGCCCACACCCAGGCCATGTCGAGAATAACAATTGTGTATGCATCACACTCGCACTTCGTATTATCTAATCCGTTCGCCATCCAACTCGCTGAACGTACGAGCGAGGAGTGGCGTGCTGTTCAAACATACCAAATGCGTCCACTACCAATGTAACAGATTAAAGTTAATGGTAATTCAATTTAACGGAAGTTAAGAAGACTGTCAACCATTTTTTTGGTTGAATTAAAAGTTAAATTATTGCAATTTTGTAACCTTCGTTAGTTAACGACTAACGGATTAACGGTTTTCTGCACAGCTGTGATAATCTGTTTGGCAAACTTAGGGCGACTGAGTCACCGCTCTAGGGACCCTTCAACGAAACTCACAGGTATCTACCACGCGATGTTCAAATTATTCAGGATAATTCTAATAATAGATTCCTATTACCCATAGGCTCTCATTCCCCCGATCTCCCCTGTACTTTTTATCCCGAATGCTAACGTATTTCGTGATGCTACAGATGAAATTTTTGTATGTCTCCGAACGGAAAAGGTGAAAACAAACGAACGCATTTCAATGAAACTGCACTTAATTGTAGCTGATGTGACGTTAGTGATAGGGTTGGCGAGACGGGAAGTAAAAAGTCCAATATTTAATGATCAATGGTAAATACTATCAATTTAATATTTCCTGCACTAAATTTCTCGCAGTCAGAATTAGACAACTGTTGAATAAATTGATTTTTTTACTCATTATGTTACTATCTGTTGATATGAAATCTTTGAATGGTTAGAGTGGCATTTGACGTAAAGGCATCGTCTAGATTTCCCATGTAATCATTTTTCAAAGGGGTAAATAGTTTTCATACACTTTTTCACCGTAGGGTCAGAGCGGAGGACTTCAGAGTTTGGGAGGACGGTGTCTGCTCTGTCTACATGGGCCATCGTCTATGTTGTGTAGTGAACAAGGACTGTTGGGAGGGATTCTTCTCCGTTGGCGGTGATACCGTCACTACCAACCTAACCTTTTGGTGAGACGCGCAATCGTAATGTGACCATTGGCTTTAAAAATTTAAAGAGGAATGGGCATATAATCATTTAGCATATAATCATTGGACGTTTATTACAAGCAGTCATCAATACGATAGCTGAATAATATTTTTTTGGGGGGGGGGGGCAAGTACTTCAAGACATTTCACAAATAGCCGGATAAAACTAGCCAATCACAAGCCATAGAACACTATTTTAACCAGTCACAGCCACCGTTTTTCCAACTAATCAGGTCCAGCAATTAATCCATATAGCATGATATAACAATATTTTATGTGCAAATAAATATTTCTTGCAAGTTTTGAGTAACCTTTGACTAAAAATAATAACCCGCTCCCCAGCCCTGATCTGGCGATAATTTTAAAACAAAAATGCTGGCGTGAGGAGGCAGGGTAGGTTAAGTTGGCTAAAAAAAAGGGTTATTGAGCCCGCCTTCTGCATTACACTTGAAGGATTTAAAAAATAAAAGTGGTGTTTGTAAAGCCCAGTTCTTTTCAGAGATAATAATTTGATGATGAACATTCGCAATGCATGTTCTTCTGCAGATTACTTCTTATTTTTCTTGTTATTGGTGTTATTCGAGATGTTTATTCATCATATTATTTGTACCAACTGGTAGTAAATCAATTTTTATAATTGCTTACAAATTAAAGTAAAAAAAGATAAAGATCTTCCCTGGCCCAGGGGAATTAAGTCAGATTCAAAACCTAGTATTACATAACAATTAAATTTGTTAACAATAACCTTATTTACTAGAAATTACGCGCTTTTTAAAAAAATTTGTGTTGCTGAGCTTTCGGCTGACATGCTGCAGTCTTCGTCAGAGATATTACATTTTCACATAGTAAGAAGCGTCATAGAGTACTAACTCGCTGTCTTCGTTGATTTTCTTCAGAATTTCTACTGCCTCCTTCACTGGACCAGGACACCGCTGCAACGTAAGGGAGCGTCCATTAATTACGTGAGCTCAAATAGGGGGGCGGTGTGTCCGGCGAAATCTCATCAAATCTACCAAGGAAAGGGGTGATAGGCCAACGGAAATCTCACGTCAACTTTTTTTTTCAATTTGTCGCCCTTCAAACAGCAGAAGAGTTAAAAAGAAATTCTCGAAAAACACGAGCTTGATCTCACGTTTAGGGCGTACCACCAAATCGCACCATAGAAGGGGAAAAAGGGAGGGGGGCAGAATTACGAAAAAAACACCTCACATAATAAACTGATGCCCTCTAGCCTTGTGCTCTCAAATCTTTCCCCATGCTGATGACATGCCGAGCTGCTGCTGATTTTTTGCTAATGTTTTGCGTATAGTGGTGTATATGCGAAACAATGATTAATAGATCAATCATTTATATTTTACATATGTGATTCTGGGATATAAGGACATTGTTTACTAACACGAATACACAGCGCTATTGAGGAATTGCGGATCAAGAGTTAAGATGATACTTTATATTGAATCTTTTCCCGGTTTAATAATTCCAAATACCTCTCAGTAATTCCCCTTATGCTGAAAAATTAATTATCACACGATAGCTTGAAGTTTAAAGTATTAACCTTCGGGTTTTGTTTCAGCTTAAAATGCAGATGATTGAGAATACAATCGTCGGAATATTGGGTTCACACAGTATATTAACACAGTTAATTTACCGTGAAATGTTGGTTTTTGTTTGATATTAACGGCGAAAAAACAGGATTTAGAAATCCGTAACAAATATGAAAATATATGCGGCTATGTTATATATTTTTTTCATAATGTGTTGACACTACGAAAAAATTTAAATAATTGATAAACGGCAGGAAAATTTGTAAACATTTCAAGGAAAGTTAATTTGTATTGTATTCATTTTATATATAAATTAAAAATTATACTATCATGGATTTTCTTTCCTATCTCTCGACTGGTTTGATACAATTCTCCATCGCTTTTTATCATGCGCTAGCATCTACATCTCTTCATATCCCTTACAACCCACGTCCTAAATTATCTTCTTCATATATTCTAATCTTCACCTACCGCTACAGTTCTTACCTTCGACTATTACTTCCAATCCGGCATGTCACAAAATATGACCTATCATCCTGTCAGTTCTTTCTGTAAGACTCTTCCACAAACTTCTTTCCTCACCTATGATTTCTAAAACTCATTCATTTCGTACTTTATCTGTCCGCTTAATTTTTAGCATCCTTCTTTAGCACCACATTTCAAATGCTTAATTTTTATTTATTTCTGATATTCCTAAAGTCCATGCTTCGCTACCATAAAGTGATGTACTCCACACATAGAATTTTAAAACGTTCTTTCTGAATCCTACATCAATATTTGAAATAAAAATATTTATCTTTTTCATGAAGAGAGCTATTCTGCTTTTAACATCATTCCTGCTTTGGCCATCAGTTGTAATTTTACTTTCGAAGTAGCAGAATTTACTTATTACTTCTATTGTATCCAACCCTATATTATACCTACTATAATTGGTACCGTTTCTGCTACATTTCATCACTTTCGTCTTTCCTTGGTTTATGTTTAATTTAAAATCTTCCTTCAGCATTTTTTTCATGCCATTCAATAACTTCCCAGTATTCTCATACTGTTTTGATAACAAGGCAATATCGTGAGGAAACCGTAGCATACTGATTTTTTTCTCCTTGGAAATTTATGCCACATTCAAATTTTTCACTTCCTTTATTGCTTCCTCTATACAAAATTTCAATATTAATAGGGATAGATTACAACCTTGTCTCACTTCCCTTTAACTTACAAGATTTTCCACTTTCATTATAGCCACTTGATTCTTATATATTTTATAAAGTAATCATCTATCTCGATATTTTACACTTCTTTAAAATTTTAAACATCTTTTTCCACCGACCATTTTCAATAGCTTTATATAGGACAGCAAATATCTTTGTTTTTCTTGATCCTCCCTTCAAGTATCAATCTTAAAGACAAAATTGCTTTTTTTATAGCGTAGTTTTTCCGAAAACCAAACTGATCTTCTCATGGAATAGTAGCGACAAAACATTTAGGCCACTTGCCTTAGATCACATTACCTCAACGCTGCTTGCTATTTCGCAGTATGCGCTGTCGCTTTTCTTTGGCTATATAAATTCCCAAACAACATTAATCAAAATTTTAGATTGTTAGTTTGTCGTAATCAAACATGCATTCGCACTAATAGCATTATGATGAAATACCAGAGTTAGCTACCACAACTTCATTACTTCTGTTCTTCGAAAGGCGTTTCGCCTTCTGCAGATCTCTTCATAAATGTGGAATCTAGTACGCACATACAGTGCTATCAACATTTACTAAAAACTTTAAACCTCACTTCAGTGTACCGTCTTATATTTAGACAGCTAAAGTAACCAATAAAAATGTATCTCCAAAGAACCCAAAAGGTATAAACTCAATAAAATATAGAAAGTTATTTACTCTTTTAAGAAAAGAGAATATTAGTTCAAAGTTTTGAGAGTGAATGATTATTTAACAGTAATATTACAACGCCTCTTGTATTTTATTTTCTCCGAAGTAAACTTCGGAGAACTGAACAAGCTCCAATTAGGAGAAGAGAGAGGAAAATTAAAACAGTTAATTGAGCAGTGTAATTAAGAGTTTCCTTAGACAGTTGAGACAGTACATTAAATTACTCGAGTGTGACTGGCAAACAAAAAGCAGTTGAAAAGGGGACTTGAAGCTTCTTTGTAATCAATCAGTGTTGCCCAGAGGCGAGGTACCGCCTTTACGATTTAGAATTCGCCGAATTGAGAAGGCTGACAAACACGGAAAAATCACACATCCGCAGACATTGACTTCTTACTGTGAATATCATCAATTAAATTGTGAGTAACAGTTGGAAATTTGTTAATAATGGAAATTAAGTTTAAATAAATTATTAAATGTACAGGTAAAATTATAACTACCTTGTATAAAGATGTACTAATTTTTATCAGTTAAGCAAAGTAGGTCTACTATTTTTTATAGTTGTTAGTACTGCACAATATGAAAGAATGATGGGAATACTTCCGGGAATTTTGCATAGAAAGATATGATGAAAGTACAGAATTTTTAATTCAAGGCGTCTTTTCAAGATTCTCAATAAAATCCCTTGAGTTTAGCATTTTTGTCTTTTTATGGTATATTTTCTAGTTTCCACGTTTGAAACTAAGTCAAAAACTAAAATAAAGATTCCGCAAAAGATGGCGGAAAACTTTAATTTTTAATCTCCACGAAGGAAACACACAATATTTCATAGTGATTGTTTTGACCTCTGTGTAGATACGCTCAGTTCTCTACTCTCTGTATAAGAAAATGGTTCATTTATAAGAGGCCACGGTGCTTTTAAATGGTAGACACTATTACAGGTTAACTTACCGATTTAATCTGGTATTTTATATAATGGTTTATACGAGATAACAAATAAGCATTCGGTCGTTACTCATCGGAAACGAACTTTTGTGCGCCTGTCTGTCATCCACAAGATCTTCCGAATCAGTGGATTCAAGGGTTGTAGAAACAAATTATGGTTACGAGTTTTTTTTTTTTTTTAATATGTACAACATAAATCCAGAAGTAGAGTAGCAGATCCAAGAAAGACAAAACAACTGCAATGCTCCTCACCATTTTTCTACCCACCCAAAATTTTGTGATAGTTTTTTCTGTGAATTAACGGCAAAAATCTGAAAATCGGCGTTGAAGAAGTAGCGGATACACCTACTTACAAAATAATATTTTCTGCGTGATTATTAATTCAAAATTAATATCAAAAGTAATGACAAAAAAAGGCTTACCTTAAAAATTGACTTACGATAAAATAGTGTGGTGTATGAGGGGAAAACTGCCAACGAAATTAAGCATTTGACTCAAAGCAGATTCACCATTACATGGAATACATGTAATGAAAATGATCTCTCCAGATTTTCTCTTGAATAATACCAATAACCCCAGCAGAAATTTGCTCATGTAGAAGCCGAGCTTAGTAGCTGAGCATTTGCGGGGATGCAAGGTAGAATCCCTGTCCGCCCATCCTGATTTCGGTTTTCCATGGTTTTCTGAAATCATACCGGGAAAATGCCGGGATGATTCCTTCAAATCACCAACGCCGAATTCCTTCTCACTGCTTGTCCATCAATCCTTTCAGGGCCTCTAATGAAATCTGTAGTTTTGTATGCTTACAAAGTTAGATGAGTACATTTGTTTCGTAGAAAATAATCATAGTCATTTTAATCTCGTAATATTACGATCGCTTTGCTATACGTACCTTATTTTGTGACGGCTGTCTCACCCAAGTACCAAGATGTTTTCAAATGTCTGTTCCTCTAATTTATTAATCCTATCCCCTTCTCTCAATCCACAAGTGGTATATTTAAGTCGCGCATCAATCGTAATCACTAATCATCCTATCCGCCTGTTTTATCCAAACATGTTTTTCACTTGTCAGCGTTTATCTCATGTTGCTCTATTGTTATTTCAGTATAGCTAATACGTATCAAAGCCCCATATAATTTCTTTCGTATTTGCTCAAACCTCTGCGGCTACTAATTGCTAACTATCATGTTGTATTAAAATAAATAATAAAACGTGACCTGTCCGGGGGGAGATGGTTGTGATATTAAATACGATCGATGGATACTTGCATTTTAACATTTCACTTAAGTAACAAGCTTCACAATTTACCATTTATTCTTATACCGTAAAATAGATAATGTAGAAAATTAAACTCTTAAGGATTCAAAAACAACAGAGAAAATTGGTTAATTAATTTAAAAAATTCGGTTTCATCAAAGAACATCAACATATCGTGATATCGGTTACTATATCTTAAAACAGAAAGAAATTCCCATCGAATTGAATAATAAAATAAATCACACTAGGTTTTCGGCATCACTCATTTAGCTCAGACTGGTGAATTATGGATCTGGAGAAACGGAGATATTCTTATCGTGTAGGTTCCTCTACAACGCTGTTTGATAAAGTGAAGCACAATGCAATCGGAATGGCGTTACAGTGAATTTTACCATTGGGTGCTAGCTGTCTGCACGCAGCAGGGTTGACAGAACATTGCACCAGTATTGTTGAGCTACGTTCGAAATACAGTTTCTACTCACGGCCATAACTGAAGTCCAGTTGTCAAGTGAAGTACCGGTGCGAAGTGCCTATGCGAAATGTAATCTTACCCTAAGTCTTCCATCAGCTCTGGAAAACTACCCCACTATTCCCTCTCCATCATTTACACAAACAGAAAAAAAGACACAATCTTAATGGCTAGCTACATCCCGTACATTACTTATTGGAGTAAGTGTCCCCACTCCCCACATATTCTATACAGTTTCATATTATTAGCTATAAGATTACTTCACTTGGTTCGATTTCTGTTGGTAACGAAGGATTGGTCTCAAACAACACCGAGTCGGCATAATATGACAGAAAAGCTATAGCTATATCATTCTACCGTCGAACCAGTCTCTTGAAGAGAATCAATTTCCAACATATTTCTGTCACCATTCCATAAGGTCTCAAAATTTCGTGACTACAATTATTAAACATACCGGAGAAAATGTCCTGTGCCCTTCATACAGATTTTCTTGTCAAATTCCACCAACATCGATATAGCCATTTGGTCGTCAAAACGTAACAAAAAGACAGAGACTTACTTTCGTATTTATGGTATTATTACTGCGGTTCACACACACCCTCTCTCTCTCTCTCTCTCTGACTGCGAACAACCCCTGAGGAATCTTTATAACGTAAAAAAGTGTACACCTACAGCATTGCAAGACTACCTACGATTTGCCTCGCATTGCACCCCTAACTTTGTGATATCTGCAGTTTAACATTCAATCCGAATAACCTAAGGCCCAGGCGTGACTTACCATCAAAAACAATTTTTAAAAATCTTAGCCTCCACGGAGATTTGAACCGCAGACCACGACCCAAACATTTGTAAGCAAGCGCTTTAACCACTGAGCTGTCCGACCGATACACGGAAATACAGTATACAGACGTCCATATCCAACGCGTCTGTCTATCGCCATTCAGTAGTATTTCTAAATTATGAGACAACATGTATTATTTACACAGATAATTTTTCAACCAAATGTAGACAGTATTATTCTCCTTGTTTCAAAGGATAAGTGTGCAAAGTTTCATCGAGATCGGATGAAAACTGTGGATTTGTATGAAGAACAAACAAACTAACCAACAAACATACATATATTCGTCTTTATATATATATATATATATATATATAGATTGCCTTCTGATGTCATAAAGTTATTCCATCATACGTTCACCTTCAACTTTGGCTACCAAACTATCGAGAATTCTAGCCAATTCGCAGGACAAGTCGTCCCTCTATGCGGTCACTCAACTCGGACGCGGAACTCAGTATCAGGTCCCTGTTATCTTGCATCGGGTCAGCACACCCCACAGCCAGGTCAAAACTCTTCCTGCTGCCAGTGTGTTTTTCCTACTCTCCACACACCGGAGAACTTAGCGTTTCTCCTCATTCATACTATCGTTGCTTACGCCTTCGTTACTTCAAAAAAAAAAAATCATTTCTTATTAATATTTTTTGTGTCTAAATTACCAATCTACCTCTTTTGTCTTTTTACATTGTCGTTGATTTTAAAACAATTTAATGAAACAGGTGATCATATTAAGTATCAGTGAAGTATAATAGTTCATGAAAACCGCTATTAAACGCCCTCACTCCCGATATGAAGAGGATACGTCGTTTCAAACATTGCAATTCAATCCTTAGTTTTCTGTAGTAACATCAAGGCACAACGGAGGTGACATTGACAAATTTCTAAAACTATCACAGTCTATCACCTTGCAACAGACATTGGGTAAAATCTCGAGTGACGGAAATACATAGAAATCCTTGTAGCGAAACTGAGTCTGCTTTCTTTTTCACTTTTTCCGTGGTTATAGACACGACAACTTTTAATTTTCAGTGAACAGATAATTTATTACTTTTAAGCTGAAGTTGATGTAAACCGCAATAAGTTATAATCCATCACCTGAGCCCAAGAGCACAATAGCGTAATATGTGAAATTATTGATAAAGGCACCTGTATTTTAAAATAATAGAAAAAGATATCGTGTAACAATTATGAAAACCATTATGTGATAGTGACATGTTTCATTAAAAACTGAGATGAATAAAATGCTACATAAATTTTAAAATAAATGAAATGCATCGATGTTTCAAGGGAAACTAAGATGCAAAAAGTAAAATAAACAAAAGTCCAACAATAGTTGTGGTAGTGTCGTTATTAAATATAAATTCATCATGTTAATGATCTAATGCCCTATAGTAATTACAAAAATAATATTTGTATAATATGGATGGTAGCAGTTTAAAGAATAAATCCCACAATGAACTGAATCGTGTGAAGGGTTGTGCAGAATTTTGTTTCCTAATCAATGTGCCGCCAGCTTAACTGACAATGTTTGCAGACGATTCGACGCTGTGAAAGAATGAAACCGCAAGTCATAATAAATTACCAGAAATGAGGATTAAAAAAAAAAAACTATCTTTGTTAGAGACAATTTTTGATCAGTTAAATAAATTATTGGGCCTACTTCTGAACGATGCTAAAGTGAATTACGATGTTATCGTTTGATATTTACGTTAATAGAAACACTAAATTATTGACGTACTGCTGGTTAACTTAAGGATGAAGAGGAGGAGGAGAAAAAGACCTTAGGTAAAAATATTTCAGTATAACGATTTTTTTGAAGATATATTAATATGATCACAAGTTACAGTTGCATTGTTTTATTACTGTTCTTAGTATTCAAAGAATACATATATCATCTTCATCTCAACATATTGCTTGGAACCTTAGTTATATACTTCACATACTATAATCTCTGTCTTTCACTGCAATTCCATCCGCAGACTACAGACTATCAGTTTCACCAATACCATGTGCCTTAAAATATGGTACTTTTTTTTTTTTTTTTTTTTTTTTTTTTAGCCACCTCCACAAAAATTCTTTCCTCAACTATTATTTCCAATACACGTTCATCCAACTAATTTTGAGAACCATATCGAGCGTGGTGGGTAAGCGGCAACGCTGTGGCCTCTCATTCGGGACGAAATGGGTTCCAATCCCCATCCGGTCATTCAGATTTGTGTTTTCCATGGTTTCCCAAATCACCCAAGGCGAATTTGGCCATGGTTCCTTAAAAACAACATGCCTAATTACCTTCTCGTTCCTTGTCCCAAATTCTTTTTCATCTCTAATGATCTCGAAGTCGACAAGGAGTAAACCAGAAATTTTTTTTGAGAACCATTCTGTAGCACCATATTTTCCATAGGCGACGCGCGCTGCGGGAAACGAAATAGGAACTCAACTACACTCTTTGACTATAACTGCTTGTGCTGGTAAATTGCCTTTGAAGGCAACAATAAGCTAAAGGATTTTGGTGGCAGGACCTAAGGCTGGCGAAAAATGGAAGCGGCAGTAGTGATACCCTGTAATTTGGCACACACTACAACAACGTTCGTTACAACCGATAATTTAACGTGAAGAATGAAAATAACACAACGTATTTTTTCCACTGTCTCGATAAGTAGGCCCTACTGAAGTGATTTGTTAGCAAGGAGCAGTGACTAAGATAAAAAAAATCTTTGTATTTTATTTATTACAAATTTTTAGACTGCGAAACGAATTTGTCGTTGTTTCAAACAAATAACGTTCGGTTTTGTGCTTTATCATGGAAGTATTATTTTATACCTGCATTAAATACGACGCTCGGATGATCGCAATGTCAAAACTAAAAAAATCGACGTCAGCTAATCGTTTATCCATTAAAAAGCATCAATCCCTGAAGTTTACTATTCACTAATTTTCGATTGACGTTTGATATTTATCACATTTATGGTCATTATTGACAAACTCCTTACACCTGCCAGAGAGAAAAATCGTGGGTTTTCACTAGAACTGAAATTAAATTTACAGACAGGAGTGTATGATAAGTTCAAAGAATTTAAATAAAAGTATAAACATTCAGTAAAGCAGGAGAACGAAGATTTTCACGGCGTTGTAAATAAATAAACTTCTCGCGGACTGCCAGACGCGTGTAAATGTCACAGTTATGCAATATTCCGAGAGCGTCTATCTCTGCCCACATTTTAAACCAAGATTTAACTGAATAAGTGCTTCTTTACGCGGGTGTAAGCTTCATAGAAGGTAGAAGAATTTTATTAACGCTAGAAAATACACGAGTACAAGGCAGCTGAAAGGTGCGACAGCATGATGCAAGTATCAGGTAGTTGATATTTGTGGTACTGAACTAAGTTTTCACAACTTTTACCGAAAAACCTCGAGTGAATTTCTAAAGGTGGATTAAAGTCTTTAATCGTAAAGATACAAAATCAGTATCATGTTAAGACGCTAAAATACATGTTAACAGAATTAGTAGTTACATTAAATAACATAATTTTTCAAAACCAGGAAGTAAGAAAATATTTCTGCTTATTAATCAAAGATAATATGAACCTAGGTACACAATAGCAGTTTTTGAAAACATGAGAGGGGAGGGGTGGAGGAGGGACAGGAAGAACCCGGATTAGAACCAGATTCGAAGAATTTAACCCTCCCCCCCCCCTTATCCCCATGTGTCTTCGGAACGTTTAACTTTGTGTTCTGTATGACAAGTGAATTTTTGTTTGTGAAATGAATCGGAGGTTGGGGAGCGTGTGAGCTTTCGCCTAATTGATCACTGAAACCGTATAAAATCCGCCATCAGGTTGACCGGTATGCGGGTGACAGGAATCGAACCTGGTCCCATTGCACCACCACAATCCAGTGTGGTAGCGCCTTAGCACGTGCAGCCACGCTGGCATGTCTCGATTCTTTACTGTAGGCAAAACTGGATATTAGATGGAAATAAAATGAACACTAGAACCATTACTGGAGATTAGGCGGAAAGATTTCCCCGATTGAAGCAAGATGTCAGCTGGTGCAAAACAGAATTCTGTGATTAAAAAAAAAATCAGGATTTAAAAATATATTTTTCAAGCACAGTAAGATAAGTGATGAGTTTTCTGATGGATCAGTTTTTACGCTATGAAGAAAGCTCTACACTGATATTGATCCGTTTCCAACACTAAACTTCTTCTTGCTCTCAAACTGCTATGAGTGCCCTGAAGAGTTTGCTTCATAAATAAAAAATGTACTCAGCTCTCTCAGGGGAACTTCTGGAGTTCCATTTTTACTTCAGTTTTTCGCTTCAAATCAGAAACTTTAAACATTCTTAAATGAAACAGCCGAGGTTAAAAGGCAGAATGTAGTTCAATTAAAATGGAATATTTTATTGACAGAACAGTACTGAATTTTAGTTTAACTTCACAATACAGTCTTAATTCATTACATAAAAAACAGCTACAGCAGTATGTGTCGTAACCAAGAAACTCAACAAACCTTATTAGTAAACGGTTAAGGCAATGGAAAGTTATAAGTTAGGAATAAAAGAACTATTAGATCGTATTTTCTAAAATAATTTTCTGGAAAAATTAAAACCACAATTAACTGAAAGGATATGACGAAGAAACTTTGTAACTAAAATAATAAAACACTAATTTTACTCAATAGAAGTAGTAAATGTATTTTAGTGAAACAATGAATAAATTTAAATAAAGTTCTGTCCAGCCTCCGTGTTAAAAGCAACGTAGTATTTATGTTACATACCTCCAGTGACGACGCATTTAAGCTGCATAAATCCTCCTTCTTCATAGGGTCCAGCTGTTGGACCCAGTTCTGCTCCTCGTTCGTCAAAGATCTTTGGCCTTTGCGGCGGAACTGTGAACATAAACAAGAATACATTTGATAGAAAGAAAACATTCGATAGAGTTAAAAGTGCAATATTAACAATGAGCCATTGTTTCTCTGATCAATTATGGTTAATTATCGGATGTGCCTTTTCCCTCGAAACAATAATTTTACATACTATTAATTTATTTATTTTTATACAGGTGTTGTTAGTAATTATCTTACAGTGTATGAATTGAAAATAAAAATGTTAGGATAAACATTCTACTTCAGTCGCTAAAAATTAAGTAACAGCATAATTTTTTTGCGGTCCCCCCATCAAGGATTCCTCGGAGTCCTGGACTATTGAACTCCTGCTTCTTGCAGCGTATTGTGATGCATATAAAAAGACTCCGGTTTGAATTATTTTTTGGTCATCATGAAAGATGGAGTTTCTAATTTTTCCATTGAAAGCGGCAATAATGTTTTGTATGGGGGTGTGTGTGAAAATTCTGCTGCATCAGATGTCTACAATTACTAGCGTTCTGTAGTTTCCGATAGATCGTGAAACACTTCATCAAAGTGCCAAAATTAAGCATACCTCCCATCTGAAAATATTCTATTGCTACAATATGAAGATTTCTGATATACGTCGTTCCGAGGTTACTCTCGCTTGAAGATGACTCCACTGCTTAGTTCATTGTCAGAATTAATGAACAACGCGGCCGATCTGTCACTAGAATTTTGTGAATCAAGCGGTTTTTTTCGTGAACATTTGCTTCTTCCGTAGTGTACGAATCTTCACAGTTCAGTCTATTGCGTTGTTTCAGTATCTTTGATTTTTGTTCTTATGAGACATTCCACGATTTTATTCTATTTCTTTTTCACAAGGTTCTAAACAAACAAATAATAGAGTCCATTTATTGCGTTAAATAACTATGTCTCCTTCGGGAGGATCCAATCAATCTTCAGGTTATGAACTAAGTCAAAGTACTTAGGAAGGTAATGGTTGATCAGGCCGATATAATAACAGAAACGTTTAATTTTTAGTGTATCGAATGTCATAAAATGGCTAAGCTCGGACGATGGATTGAAAATGTTTGCAAAGAATATAGAACTTGGTTCGGAACGTTCTGATTTCTAATAAGTGATGTAACCAGTATTTATGACATTAAAATATTTTTTTTCACATATAAATTAAATGAGACCAGTCATTGCAATCATACTTTTTTTTCAATGGCTTTAGGCATCTTAGGCCATACAGCCAACTCGGTAGTAATTATATGTCAATCAGTTCTTTTAGTTTCTACAGTATACATTTTTAGCAGCTAATTAGACACATCACAGGACGGACATGACATTCACAGATACAACACCGCCGCGGCCGTACTCGAACTCACGCTCTTCGGCACGCGGAGCTAGCACTCTAGCCCCTGCGCTACCGAGGCCGGCATTGCAATCATAATTGCAAACGTTTGTTTTAGTTCCATTTCCTGCCACCAACGGTGCTGTTATCTCAACACTTCATTTTACATTCGAGGACGATAGTTGCTTTTCCCTTTGCATATGCACCCTCTTCTGCGAATATTTTATGCCAATCGTAAATCTGTTTACGACGAGGTGCCACTTACGACGAAATGCACGCTGAAAATCAACAATGGATTCACTTTTTGCATACTGTAGCACACAAAGCTACTTCCCCCGTGGCCTCACCATTTCCACTTAAACACGTAACAGCGAATGGACAGCGTGAGGTTACAATCTAGTGTGGCACGAATTTGTATCTTCTGTAGTTAATGAGAAATAAAAATGTAAAATGTACTTTCTGAACAACCCTGTATGCAGTATATCTTTTTACCTTCTTCTATTTTCTCAACGGAATTAGTTTATAAAACAACCATCGTATATTAGTTAAGAAATAAGACCTTCGTGACTGAGAAAGCAGAATGTGGCAGGCTGGCTACAGATATTGAAGCGCAGCTAAATGATGCTCCGGGTTAATGACTGCAGGGTCTGTTCTCATTTTTAAAAAAATCTGTTGCTGTTTAGTCATCTCCAGTTCTCTGTGATAAGTCCTGAGTGAGTCCAGAAACTTGTTCCTCTGCAGAGCTGTAGTCGTGGCGTAAAAGCCACCGATGTGGACTGAGGCCACTTTGCAAAATGCGCAGTGACAGTGGTGGCTACTAATACAGAAGTAAAACCCTGCGGCTTTGATCGAGAGTGTCCCAGTTTGATACCGCATACCGGCGAATAGATACGGGAATCAAACATTCACACGAAGCGAGGCTAATGTGTGGTTTGTCGCACCATTAATTTTAATGCTCCAGCTCAAAAGGTGCATCCTGCGTGACGGATACTATTTAGCTGGACGGCTTTCATATGGAGTGACGCCCACGCCACAGCGACGAACTGACAGAGAGAGTTGTCGCTGCAACAGGAATAACAGCGCGCGGAGACACTCTGCGCTACTATCAAAAACCAAACATCAGGCAGGAAGAATTCGTCTAGAAATTACGATGATAAATTTGTGTACAGCCTACACAACATCTCTAAAATTGATTAATTCTACCAGAGTACCAGAGAGAAAGAGATAAAAAAAATTATTAATAAGTTTTGCATCAGAAATCAAATAACGAGCATCGTAGATGAACTGTGAAGTACTGGCCTTGCATCGTGAAGGGCGCTTGGTCTAATTCCCGTCCGGCCATAGAGATTTTGTTTTTCCATTGTTTCCTGAAATCATTCAAGACCAATGCAGGGATGTTTCCATCAAAACACCATTGGCAAAATCATTCCCGTGCCTTGATGCCATTCCTTTACCTACGCTAATGAAATCAACGTCAACGAAGCGTAATAACTTAAAAACAAAAATGAAAAAACGTAATTCTGTATTTAAATAAAAAAAAATTAAAAGAAAAAAAACTTTGGCAGTAAAATAAATTTCTAAGTGGGAAATTTTATAAGAATCTTGCGTATTTTTGCATGAATAATGCTGTCCATAAAATTTAAACATCAACAACATCGGAAGATCAAGACAGAACTGGTTCGGGCAGGAGCAAGTAAAATTGCCCACTCCATGAAGATGTAATATGAAGTAACAATGACAATTTGACTTTTCGTGTACCCCTTTATCAATTATTACGAATACGTAAAACGTTACATGGAATAAATATATAAAGACCAACAAAACAACTATACTAACATACAGACAGACTCACAGATGTGATCTGATCAGAAGACGCAGATTACAATTCTATGGACATTTACAAAGATTTCAACAGTAGACTCACAAAGAGGCTATTTGATGTGGTAAATCATGAAATAGAAGAGGACTTATACCATGCAGGGATCAGCAAGGAAATGGCACAGAATAGGGGAAAATTCAGGAATATATATATTGTAATGTACCATTAAAGAACAGAGAGTGAAAGACATGTGTGCGCGCCTTCTTTTTTTTTAATTTATGGGTTTCGCGGGAACATTCCACCGCTTAGAAGGTTCTGCGTCGTGTCGGCCCTAAGAGAATAAGCCACATCTGCTGGTCGACCATTAGACGTGATGAATTGTCGGACAGACAGGTGACACAGACCACAGCTGAGAGCAGACTCCGAGGGTTTGGATACGTCTTCAGTAAAAATAAAAATAAAAAAGGAAATCTGTACCCAAGAATATATCTTAGGCGGAGCCAAACAATACAGCCAATCGGGGCAATTTTTAATATTGTTGTTAACAGAGAGCGATATGTTGCATGTCTGAGAGCCAACCGGCGGGCAAGATCTTCCCTCCTAATACGGAGATTGGAGGACTGCTTCAAACTGGGGTGGAACACGAGGCTGCTTCGTGGCGATGCGGACCAGAGCGGACACTTGGTGGTAGCCTACCTTGAGGGGAAGTTCAGCCACCCAGCCTCGCCCATAGCTGGGAACATCAGCTGTCTAGTGGCAGTCAGCCCACTGACTAGACAACTAGATTCGTTTACCACGGTAATAACAATTCAGGAAAGAGAAACTTTTGAATTGCCATTTGTGCCCTAGTGAATGCCCCGAGATAGACACTCTTGCTCTACAGAAAAAGTCAGATTGTGAACCTTGTTTTTACTATGTCCCATCCAGTTATATAATATGTCACTTGGTTTAAAATTCCACTTATTAAATAATTCATGTTCAAATTATCATACCTTGAGATCTGGATGTCGCTTCCCTCATAATAGGGAACACTCCAAAAGGAATATCTGGCGCCCACCTGATTTTGAAATATTAAAACTACTTAAAGTTACTTTACGAAAAAAAATCAAAATCCATAATTTTTTATTTATTTGAATTTTTATTTATAGTAAACCCGACGTTATTTCTTTTCTCTTGAAACGAAGAACATTAGAAACTTTTATTGAGTACTGAACCACAATGAGCGGCAGGAGTAGTCGCGACTCGTTATCAGAACTCGTTTCATATTTCTTAGACAATAAGTAATAATATCTGCTTGTAATTAGACAATAAGTAATAATATCTGCTTGTAATTCCACAGCGAACGAAGAACCTAACAGCACAAAATATTCAGGGCTACGCTTTTCGATTCACAATTTCATTATTGATGATTTGTTGGATTTTGATGCAGAAATTCCACAGAAATATTCTGTATTTATTTTTAAATGCTGTTTACAGAGTATAAACAAATAGTAAAAATGATATAAAAATTAGCGTGATTGAAAAGGTCTGTATGGAAATGTCAACAGGAACATATTATCTATTGCAGTTAATAATATTAAAGGCTGGCGCTATACGACGTAATAGATTGTTGGAAGCAGAAGTAAATTTGTAAAATATAGTTTACACTCAATTGACCACTAGATTGATTGGCGCGTGGCTGCACTAGAAGTATGGACCTTCTGACTGCGAGTGTTTTCGCAATGGAACAGCATTTAACTGACCTACGGGACACTTCAACAGAACGAGAGACCATTCTGATCGACAATTTATTTAAATATATTACTACCAACGAGATTCATACTTAATGTACGCATTGTATTGTCCTTGGCCAGTTACGAAGAACTAGTATAAAGCACTGACACATTCACATAGCTTCCAGTTAGGGTCGCCATGAAAGTAACCAATCTTTCTTTGACATTTTTCAACACTGCATTTATGTAGACAATATGGCAGTGGCGGCTCGGCTCTGGATGTAACGACACTGTGACATGTCATTACCTTCTAATCAAGAATACATAAATAAATAAAAATTATGAAAGAAAAATAAATATTTGTAACTGCGGCTTTCTTTAATATACAGGTAGGGAATTTACTGAACACCATCTGTTGGTCTCACAACAAACTATTTCGCTGTCGTAGAGACAGACGTCACAAATCGCGCATGTGCTATGGCGTTTTCGCAGAAGTATTGTACGGTGGGGGGGCCGCTTGATAGCTTTCTTTTTTCTCATGCTGGGCAGTGTGCAGCTCTGGAACACTATGGAGCTCTAAAACGTTAGTAATACTGTCGGTAGAGCACAGCAGCAGCAGCTGCCATTTTTGTCACGTTCAACTACATTCCATAGGACAGTGTTATTCAACGTGTGGTCCGCGAAGATGGTTCAGGTTGTCCGCAGGCAGAATATTATAAATTTTATTACCGTGTTCGTACAGTATGAGGCTATAAGCCCAATTTTTTAAATTCCTTGGATATTTCAATGACCAGGCAAAAATATAGCTTTTCTAGGAAGAGGATAGAACGGCACTTTTTTTATAACAGTCTATTTATTTCTAGATGGCCTCAAAAAGAGCGCCGTTCGTCTAGGGAATTAGGAAATGGCCGTTTTCTGAGGTTAATAAGAAGGTATAAGGCATTACGGTACGTGAATTGATCGGTAACATAAGAGTGGTGAAGTAAACAGAAGTAAAAGGTATACGGCTTAGTTTATATTTATTTTGATAACTGTGTTTTTGCAGGAATTCAAATCATGGTATTAGATTTACTGTGTTATAGTTTCACTATAAAATATGTCCCAGATATTAATAATATACACATAGATAAAAAATTAGGTCCATGTAAGCTAGTGGTCCGCATCATTATTTTTGACAATTTACTGGACTTCGGGTTGAAAAATGTTGAGAAACGCTGCCCTAAATGCCATGTAAATGCTAGGAGGCAGTATTGTTTATATTACTTGGTTCCTCTGAAGGAAAATTACACAAGTTTATGAATGTACGTAGCAGAAAACGACTCTCAAGCGAAATATGTTCCATTGTCGGTAACGGTACGTCACTGTCGCCGAGCTCTTCCAAGTCAATGTCGGATTAAGAAATTATAAGGCACCCAAAGTTTTTGTGCCCACCTGTTTTTTTTATTTGTTTTTTTTTTTTCTTAACATTTTATAAGTATAAAGAAAGGGTTTTGTAGTTGACTAGTTTAACTTATAATATTTTTATTAAATTATAAAAACGAATTAATAATCTTTTGGAAATGACTTTTATTATTCGTACACTACAATGAAACAAGAAATTAGTTTTCTTGCTATTCGTATTACGTACTTTTATTGCTTCATTTTGGATGGTTGCAAATTTTTGTGTTGCGAGATTCTTAGTCAACTCTGAGTTGTTCTTCCAGGCACCTTTCACTTTAACAATGAAGATCAGTAATCCGTCGAAACATTTCAGTGCTGTCAGCACCTGAGCAAATCACTTCGGCCGCCACTGTAATATTTAATAAGTATTTTGGCATCTATTCAAGCTACATTATTTCGTTCCGGTAAATGTAGATGAAACACAAAATAAACATCGCGCTTGGAAAAAAAAATGTTTTTGACGAAGGACAGACTCAAATTAGGACCAAGATAGTCTAGCTCTCTACCCCGTTACCATCAAGAAATTCATATTTTATCGTTGTTAATACTACAGGATAAGAAAATTTTATTTAAAAACTCGTGGTTGAGAATATGATGACTTATTAAATGCTTGGAATTTGCCTGTATCTACTCTCTCAACTTTTGTAGCAACTGTGTCAACCGATGCCTCATTCCTGAAATTTTTTATCGTTTGCTCATACTGAAGCCGTTTTGAATATGGATGCAGTTTCTTTGGGATATCGTAGAAATTTCTTACGGTGACCATCATAATTAATATAATTTGTATAACCTCTACAGTGGCTGGCCTGACGTATCCTTCACCATTTCCGGTGGAAAGAATACACTGTCCCTGTTTATTCAGTAATAAATACTGCGCTAACTTCTAATGGTGCGTGGCGCGTTTCCTGCTTTTTTTTAATGAGACGTCGGACTTTCATCCTTTCTCAGTAGAAAGGAATTTTTTCCACGCGATAAACTTTTTAAAACGGCACAATATTGTTAAGTTATATTTCACTGATTTTTCATTCAGAAATATGCTACCATAGTTATACCCCTAACAAGCTTATACTTTCATACACGTACTTTATGATTTTACCAGTGTCATGTAAAACTCACAATGACAAAATAATATTAATCCAAAATCACTCCAGGCAAATGCCGAGATGATTCCTTCAAAAGGCCATACCTGAACTCCTTGCCGTTTCTTTTGCGCTATCTTTTCTCGCCTCTAATGACCTCGACGTCGACGAGGCATAAAGCCAAAAGCAATAAAAAATTCTTCTGCAGTAACATTACAGATGTAATGGACATTGTAATGTGATCGGGAAATAATTCACATATCTGGTGTGATCGTAACCGACTTCGCTTCTGTCCGTTGCGCAAATAACTCAAACGCACATTCGGAACAAAAACGTGTCAAAACTCCATATTGCAGACATAAATATTTTAACAGGGACGCAGCAAATGGTGCAGCGTTGTAAGCAGGGTGCGGAACGCGGGAATGTCGGCAATAAATATTAATGAAATGAATGATATCCCACATATGCAGGCACTGGAAATGCGACAGTAACTTTTTATCACGCGATATTAATAAAGGTTTAATCAACTTAACCCTGTTTCGGTGTATGATGTGGACGGAGAGTGCAATGGATTTATGATTCATGGTTACTGTTACGATTAAAACTTTATTGTAAGAATACTTTTCCTTTGAACTTCTTTAGTAAGAGTGATGCAAGTTTGATTTGTTAGCCAGCATTAAAGGAAGCTACTTTGATTCGACGATTCCTGATTACCAGAATCACAATTTATACAAGAAAATCCTTAACCAGTACCGTCATTGTGGAATTTCGTAACTGTTAAATTATTTCTGATCCTTGTTTAGATAATTGCCGTACATTTAGCAGCCATAGACTTTAAGGATAGCTGTAAATTTCAAGTTTGTCATGGTTGAAATTAACTCAGTAATCTTATCAAGATATCGAGACGAAAATTTGGATTTTATTTGTAAGCATTAATTTCGCACACATAAAAATTCTATAATAATTCCTCACATTATACCGTTTGTAGTTATGTATTGTCATTATGCTGCTTTTGATATTGTAAAGATAAAACGTTGAGTTCGCTTTCAAATGCGATTTTTCGGCAATGTAGGCATTTTGTGTTGTCTGAAAATAAATCCAATTTTTATTATATTTATATGTTCTACATCGCTTTAAAATTGTCGCATCTTTTGTATACTTTGTAACTTAACGTATGTTTGTGGTGCATCTGATCCCAAACGTAGGTACAATACACTATAAACACAACAGCCATACGTGTGTATACCAAATCTACGTCTTTCTAACCAATAGGTTAGCATATCAACGAACGAACCACAAGCTTTAGGAATTTAAATTCGTGTCATCAATCATTCAGCCTATGCGTGACTGGACCTAAAGCAGACATGTTTAAAGCTAAGTGCGTAAATCTGATTGGAACTCAGTACCTTCAATTCTGAATGCGTTGGACCTTAACGATTGAGCTGCCACATTGCTTCACGTGGTTTACATGCCACAGTTGGTAAAAATTTTGCGTGGATATCTTTTGGGAAACATCTTGGTCAACCTTAATTGCTTTTCTTCGAATCTATTTCACGGCTATCTTCTTAAAAGCTTCGCATATTGTACTAGTGTACTTGCTCAGTTAAGAAACACTCCAGGCTGCGCAAAATGGTAAAACATGTTGCCGAATTGGGCAGCGTAGTACTTGTCTTCGAAATAAAATGTTCGTATGACTGCATTACTTCATTACGTATATACCGAACAAGAGAATCGGTGATAATAATTGCTTTTTTGCACGCAAAGTGAAAGTTTGCAAAAGTTGATAGAAAAATTACTGAGAGGAGAAGAAATCCACCAAATCAGCTCATAATTATTATTGCTCACGCAATCTTTGTTTGAGTCGTGAACTTTGTAACAGTTTTAGTCGTCTGTGTTTTTATGTGAAATGTATGTGAACGTGAAAGAAGTTATGAAGTACATGACCTCACTGTCTGTATAAATTAATGTATATATACCGTATATACGAGGCGTATTTTTTAAGTAAGAACCGGTTGGCAATAAACTTTTAACAACGAAAAATATTTTGGTAATTTATGCAACATGACATTCTGCAACCTTTCGGCTACTTTTCCACATAGTTGCCATTATTGTTCAAGCATTTGTCATACTGTGAGATGAGTTTTTGTATACCATCATCATAGAAGTCTGCCGCTTGAGCGGAAAACCATTGCTGAACCGCAAGTTTCACTTCATCATCATTGTTGATACGCTTGCTGCCGAAGAACCTCTTAAGGAGCAAAAAGAGATGGTACACCCAAGTCTCATCTCCTGTGATGATGTGGTCCAAAAATCCATCACCTTCTTTTTGATATCGGGTCAGAAACGTCAATGCACTAACACAACTTTTCGTTTTGTGTTCCTCAGAAAGCATCTTTGGAACCCATCGGGAGGACAACTTCCTGTAATCCAATTTCTCCGACACAATGTTGTAGAGGACGGATCTTGAAACTTGTGGAAAAATGCAAGGACAACGTGCAAATTGTGAAACGCCTGTTTTCACGAATTTTGTTGTCTACCGCACGCAAAAGATCGTTGTTGATTACGGATGGCCGGCTCGAGAGCGGTTCATTGTGCACATTCTCCCGACCTTCCTTGAATAATCTTACCCACTTACGAACGTTACCTTCATTCATTGCATTGGGGCCATACACTTGACAGATCTGGCGATGAATTTCCGCCGGTTTCACATTGCTTGCTGAAAGAATCTGATGACTGACCTTATTTCACATGCGGCGGGATTCTGGATCGTCTTAATCACTTCCATCGCTCGCCACGAAGTGTAAACTCCGCTGACTTTGCGATAACTGCGTCTACGCGTGCTCAAAGGATGCCAGAATAGTGCGCATGCGCTCAATTTCGTTCGTGGGTGATTTAAGAGGATATCGCCGACCAGTTTTTACTTAAAAAATACCCCTCGTATACAGCCACTACTACCTAGCTCACATCATTGGTGTTTGTGTGTGGTAGTAGCATGGAGTTTCCTATCGTGCACAACGTTGGTCGAATGGCGATAGCTGCGGTGGTGTGTGACATATGGTGGTTAGAGGTGGTCGATGCAGGGCATTTTCATATTTCGACCAAAGACTTGTGGGTTCTTATACTTCTCTTTCCTGCCACAACTACACAGCATAGAGCATTGGTGTTTGTGGTTGATAGTAGCATTGAGTCTCCCATCGTGCATTATGGTGGTAAGTTGTAGGTAGTTATGTGGGTGTGTCGGAGATATGGTGGTTGAAAATTATCGACCTGGTGCACTTTCATATTTCCACCAAAGAGGTATGTGACCCTATGTATGACTTTTCAGCCAAAACTATCTATCGAAGATCACTGACGTTTGTGTGTGGCAGTAACAAAGGTTCACCAATCGTGCACAACGTTCGCGGATTGTCGATAGCTATGGGAGTGTGGTAGATGTGTTGGTTGAAAGTAGTCGATCAAGGATATTTTCTTATTTCGACCAAAGACATGTGTGTCCGTATATTTCACTTTGTCAACTACACACCGCAGACCACTGGTGATTTTGTGTGGTAGTAGTATCGAGTCTCTTATCGTCCACTATGGTGGTTAGATGTCGGTAGCTGTGGGGGTGTGGTAGATACGGTGGTTGAAAGTGGTCGACTTGGGGCACTTTCATATTTCAACCTAAGACGTGTGTGTATCTATGTATCACTTTCCAGCCAAAACCTGTCTAGCGCAAATCACTGGTGTTTGTGTGTGGTAGCAAAATACATCCACTGATCGCGCACAACGTTGGCTGCATTTCGGTAACTGTGAGGGTGTGGGAGATATGGTGGTTGAAAATGGTCGATCAAGGATATTTTTGTATCGACCAAAGGGATATGTGTCCGTATATTTCACTTTGCTGCCACAACTATATAGCGCAAACCAATTCTGTTCATGTGTGGTAGTAACATCGAGTCTCCCAACGTGCACTATGGTGGTTAGATGTCGGTAGCTATGGGGGTGTGGGAGATATGGAGGTTTGAAATGGTCGACGTATGGCATTTTCCTATTTCTACTAAAGACGTGTGAGTCCCTGTATTTCACTTTGCAGCCAGAACTACCAAACGCAGACCACTGGCGTTTGTGTGTAGTAGTAGCATGGAGTCTCCCATCGTGCACTATGGTGGTTACATGTCAGTAGCTGTCAATCAAAATTCTTTACAAACACGAACGAAGTCGGAGGCGTTGAAGGAGAAAGTTCTTCAAATCTAGATGTTACATCGGGTGTACCTCAAGGAAGTGTAATAGGACCACTTCTTTTCTTAATTTTTATAAACGATCTCGGAGACAAAGTGAAAAGCCTATTTAGATTGTTTGCTGATGATGCGGTTATTTATAGGGAAATAAGAAATTTGGCCGATTGCTTAGAAATTCAGCGTGATCTGGATGTTATTTTGGCTTGGTGCGCTGAGTGGCAACTTACTCTAAATTGTAAAAAGTGCAAGACAATGAGCATAACTAACAAAAAGAATCCAATTGTTCAGAAATACGAGTTAAACAATACAGTTATTGATATGGTCGATTCTATTAAATATTTGGGAGTAACAGTACAAAGGAACATGAAATGGGACATACACATTAATTCGTTAGTAGGTAGAGCAAATTCTAGGCTGCGATTCATAGGTCGAATCTTGAAAAATTGTAATGAACAAACAAAGGAGATAGCGTACAAATCTCTTGTGCTTCCACATTTGGATTATTGTTGTGCCATTTGGGACCCGTTTCGTAAAGGGTTGATCGAAGAGAAAGTACAGAGAAGAGCCGCTCGATTCGTTACCGCTTATGAAAGCGTCACAGAACTGATTAGTAGATTAGGTTGGGAGTCTCTGGTAGATAGACGACACACGTTTCGTTTAAACTTATTGGTAAACATGTGTACTCCAACTTTCACTTTCGAGTGTAGTGAAATACTTCTTCCGCCAAACTATTTGAGTCGGAAGGACAGGAAAGATAAAATTAGAGAAATAAGGTGCCGGACCGATTCTTATATGAATTCTTTTTTCCCTCGTACCATTAGGGATTGGAATGCACAGCAAACAGATTAGCTTTGGTGTTGAGTACCCTCTGCCACCCACAATTTTGTGAATTGCAGAGTATATATGTAGATGTAGATGTAGACAAGTTAGTTTTTATAAAATCGTTGTAACTGTGAAATTAATTATGGGGTATTAAGTACAAAGGGCATAAAGCCAGAAAGGAAAGAGAGACTTTGTCTGATTTAATCCAGACTTGAAGCTGAAGAGCGGAAAAAGTCGGTATTCATGTTGACCGAGGTCGTAAATGCATAATACTGAAAAGTAATGTGTTGTAGGTTAGTTCAACAAAAAATTGTGTATTGATATTATACCAGAAGTTAAATGTCCATAATAGGGATCAAAGTGTGAATATAAATTTCGAGCAATATAATAAGAAAACCGATTTGAAATTTTCAAGAATATAACCGCTAATTGAATTAACGTAAATTATGTAGCATATGATATGATTACTGATAATAAACTATTAAGTAAAAGCGCTGTTTTCAGGTTTTTACAGCGATGGCAAAAAACATATTATTGGTACTATGCCGACAGTTAGGTAAGTGATAAAACAAATTGAATAGACGAATACCTGGAATTGAAATACATGAAATAGGTATATAAACCAATCACTTCAACCGAAAATACAAGAGCAAGACAGGAGGGAGGAAGCGCGTTATAAGGCGTTAAGCAGAAGCCTGAACGAGAAGTTAGTCAGCTACTATCACAGGAAAGATAAACGAAGACAGAGAAAAGAAGAAAGGAAAATGGAAGTTTCCACAAAGGTAGTGTTTTTATCTAACTGAAACTAGCCTCAAGTTAACAAAGGCAAAGATATCTTGCAACTACGGTAAAAAAAACAGATAAACTTATAAAATATAATGCCAGAATAAAGTCATATAGGAAGGTCTGTTTATCAGCAGTAACGACAGCGAGAGTGTCAATTTTCTATGCACTGCAAGTTCACGACAGATAATTAGCGACAGTCAGACTGTGTCATGAGCGGCAGGTATCAGTGGAAAGCGACCCGCTAAACCACAGCAAGTTAACCGCAACCCGTAAACTGGACTGTGATGCGACCACGACGGGAGATAAGCGTGAGCCTGCTGGACCCACTATCACAGCCAGGTACCAGCGGGAATTCACATAGCCACTCCGTAACGGAACGATCAGGCAGACACAATGTTGTTGGCCTGGATACCATGCTATTTTATTTTTTAAATACTCATGCTTTCTTCTTCTTCTTCTTCTTCTTTCTTCTTTCCGATAAGGCCTTCTGGGACCACGTTCCAATTTCAATTCTTCATCCTGTGCCGTTTTTTCTTCTTCCTTTCAGTACAATATTCCGTCATCATTTCACTATGTTTCTTCCTTCTCTCCTCAGACCACTTCAGAGAGTATTTCTTTCCTCTTCTGCCTTGGAATCTTTCCAAACTTAATATCTTCTTTCTAATGATCTCTCTTTCCATAATTTCCTCTTCTCTTATATTATTTCTTTCCAAATCTTTTTTAACCACTTGAATCCGGCGGTTGTTGAATTTTTTCCCCAAAGGTAATTGATTATCTTTTTCGATATTCTGTTATGGTTCATTCTGTAGATATGTCCAAAAATAGCAATCTATTTTTCATATTGATTCTATTATATTTTCTATGTTCTGGTATATTTCCTTATTTCCTTTTAATTTCCATAATTCTGTTGTTTTAACTGGACCCAGGTCAAGTCGATACTGGTTATCTTAACATTATCACGAATTATATTGGAAACAAATCTCCTGTACAAACAAACTGTCAATCCGGGAATACAGCTGAAGGAGAATATATACCTAAATATTATCCTTTATGCTGATAATGGAACAATACTACAATAAAGTGAAGAATAACTAACAAAGAGCACTATGCAAACGACAAAAATCAGCATGAACAAAATATAATGTTTAGGTATCCAAAAAACAAATAAAAGGGATGGCCTCACACTCATTCGCTCAAATTTGTTATCAGGAAGAGTTGGTCAAGTGAAGCGACGAAAGCTGATCTGAAAAATGATAATAAATTGATTATCATGACTTCCCGTTGTCAAAAAGACGAGTTGCATAAAAAGATAACTCAAGTGCAATATTTTGTTTGTGAAGTTGTGGAATAAATTTTCATTTAAATTAATTTGAAGTCACTGACAGTTTTGTCTTTACGTAGACGAGACGAAGAAAGGTAGAGTATATTTTTCCCTTTCAGGTGAAAGGATGTAATCGATATAAGATAAAATCAAATTATTGTACTTACAACGAGAGACATTTTGGAAAAATAATTTATGTGTGGTATACCAAGAAAGTATAAACTGAGAAAGTAAAATAGACTTCTAAAATAGGATGACTGTTAAATCTTTAAATTTTAGGTCAGTAGCCAAGTTGTTACGAGCACATTAGACTTAATTATTATTATTATTAACTGCGAGAGAATTCATGACTTGAAGAAGACGCATCCAGTGTTTTACATTAATTTCCTATTGCTGTTTGAGGTACATTTATGCGTAATTTCCATCGATGATCCATTTTTTGACTAAAAATAAATTGTACCTTTATTATGTCTGAAATCAAAATATAATTTATTGAGTTGGTGAAGGTAACGCTTTGGCTCGGCATTTGGGAGAAGCGGCTTCAAATCCCCGTCAGACAAACCATAGTTCGATTTCCATGGTACCCCGAAATCACCCCAGGAGAATGGTTCCTTCAGATGGCAGTGGTCGAATTCCTTCCGTTTCCTTGTTCCCATCCTCGCTGCCTCTAATGACTTTACCGTCGAAAAAGCGTAAAAAATCTCCTCTCTCCTTCCACAAAATGCCAATATTAATTAATCGCGCAGTGTTCGTACAAGTCTGATCACCCACATATACGTCAGAAATACCGAGCAAGATGTTAACACCCCTCAACAATGGACTAAGGGACGTCATTTTTTTTAACCGCTGGAAATCAACACTTTTGTAAACAACTGAAGGAGTGTCACTTCCAGTTAAAAAAAAAAAAAAAAAAAAAAAAAAAAAGAAAAAAAAAGCAATTGTTTTGACAGAACTGTGGAAAAGTTTATCGCGATTTTGCTATAAACGTGTTTTTCTTGCTAGTAATAAGCTGTTGACGATTCTTGCTACACTTATGATATTTCTGTTCAAAAATGACTGGCATCATCTATGACGGTCGTGGTATTCCGTTCTGGAAAAGTTTATAAAGAAAACTGAATAGCGACTAATTATTATTTTTATCGATATTTTTGTTGAACTAATTAAAATTTCCCAGATTACATTCTCGGAGTATAATGCTAGCTTGTTTTTAAATGGCTGCATTTAATTTTAAATGACAGAAATTTTTATCGTTATGAAAAAGTTGCTAAGTAAAGAAATATTTCAAAAACAAGTAACCATTATTTCTTTGATTCCTACATTTCGTGATTACCAACGATTCTTGTAAACTTTCTCTGGGATTTTAATACAGTTCCCTGTTTATTATTTGTGAAAAAAATTCTTAGGTTGTGACCAGATTCTAGTAACCTACAGAGAAGAGAGAGTATTTTTTTTTTTTTTTTACTTAGTGCTTCATCCCTTGTCGACGGCTAAGGTCATTAGAAGCGGCACGGGGACTTTGGACAAGGAACGGGAAGGAATTCGGCCATGACCCTTTTGAAGAAAGCCTGGAGTGAGAGTGTAAACATCGTATGATCTCCTCCTTACATGAATTTACTTATCTAACTGTGGTAAATAAACAAAAAACACCATGTAAATAAAACGAACGTCGCACTGTAAATTTTAATCTCTGATTTTCATTGTAATTTTTTATCTCTACCTAACGATTTTTTGTACAGCTACTTCCACAACAGACAACAGAGTTACACTTCCTTTCAACAATATAACTGCAAATAAAATTAAATAAGTTATTTAGGCCTATTTGAAATTTCATTGTTAGCAAGCAGCGTTTTTGTGGCCACTAGTGTAACTAACACTTCGGGCATTATCGCCGAAGGTTGTCGAACTATCGAGGTCACGTCCATTCTCCATTTAATTAAACTGGATGTTGTTTCTGACTGTTTGTGTCAGTAACTGTCTTGTAGTTACTGCTAGAGTATTCCTGCTGATGGATGACGTATGACCGCATATCTGGGCCAGTCGGCAGTTTTAATCACGCCCGGCGAACACGCCCCACCGGCGGCGGGTGAACTCCGGCTGCTCTTACTTTCCTCTCTCTATGTTTCTCTCTCTGTGTGCCTGTTCTCTTCCGACCCCAGTTTTAATGAGACACTTCAGTAGCCAACAACGCCTGCATTCGGTTTGCCGAGGGCTCCAAACTCATGCATCTCGCCCTGTCATTCCTGCACTATACGCCACTGTGCTGTCAGACCGTAGTCGGCGCAGACAGTAGTTCCACAATCTATGAGACCCGCCTCGTATGCTGCATTAATCCGCAGACGCAACGCACACGGGTCTAACCACCAACGTTTGAATGCGATCTTATTGCTGACTGATAAACTTTAATGTAAATGTCAGATATATATATTCTTACACTGAGAAGAAGTGGCTTATTCTGATTAAAAACCGGCTTCAAACTAAAAAGACCAAAAATAGTTAAAATTTGTTGAAATCTGTTGAAAGTAAACGTGTTAGATAAAAGCGATTTAGCTTGAGCGATCAGTTCTGTCACTTAAATCTGTTTCACATCTTAGATTCATTGTGACATTGTAAACCGTAAACTCTTTTATCTATTATAGTCAATTAAGACAACCATAGTTTCCCACAATCTTCAAGGCGAATGTTGGACGGGCGCGAATCTGCACCTCATAGACTACACATTTCACAAACAAACGCACACTTCTCTCCCACAGAACTTAGTTACACGCTTTGCAGACAGTTGTGGCAACACTTAATTTCCTCCACTAGTGTATTGCTCAAGACAGAGGCAGAATGCGGCGGGCACTTAAAACTCTGCCGCTAGGCGGCCGGACTATCTCGCAGCCAAAAAATAAAAATATATCGATATCTAAAAGTATGATTTTTTTTGGTTTAAATTGGTCAGTTTCAACAATTTTGATTAAAGCATTGTGAGCTATTGGCTTATTTGAACGATGTAGAAAACACAACGAAATTTGAAACTGTTCTCACTATAAGATGAAACCATTGTTACCAGAAGACAAAGAACAATAAATTCTAGTTCTATTGTTTCTGAAATGTATTGGTACAATTAATTATTGTTTTCTATTTTACTTAATAAAAATTTATAAAAATTAAGAATTGCTTAGATAGTTCAGCTGATGGTTAGCACTACCAAAATAGCAAAATTGTATTTCTGGGTATAACATAAAATTATTACTGCTGCTGAAACATGAGGTATCGTTTACGAAGCATTTATTTTAGATACTGCTGCAACTGATATGCAACGCGGTTCAGAAGACATTACCGTGCTTACATAAGAAATACATTCTTAGAAGATTCTTCGCTCCAGGAGCTCAATGGGAACCATTACAACTTGCCTGAACTGACACGTTTTTCCCTGTCTACATTTTTAAAGTGGAAAGTACTTTTTTTTCTAAAGTATTTCGCAGACTCGAATTATGGCATCATCAAAATCGCCTCATTAGGTACTAATGGACCAATAAAAAAAAACCATTACACTTCACGTTTAGCTAAGAAATCTCCACTATTAGACAGAGCGTGGTGGGTGACCGGTAACGCTCTGGCCTCGCATTAAGGAGGACGCAGGTTCGAATCCGCGTCCGGCCTTCCAGGATTGAGTTTTCCATTGTTTCAGAAAATCACTCCAAGCGAATGAAGGGATGGTTACTTTAAAAAACCCCTGGCATAATTCCTTCCCGTTGCTTGCTCCTAGTTCTTTTCCGCCTCTAATGATCCCGACGTCGACGAGGCGTAAAGCCTTAAGCAAAACAACCTGGAGTAATAGCATCCAGGCTTGTTAATACATAATGTGATAGAACTAAGCAAACCATTTAGTTAGTTATCTTACTGTCTCCAGGGAAATATAATCATGAAAAAGGCATGTGTAAAGCTCTAAAAAGTAATCGACTTGGACACGTTAGGAAAATAGTCACCTAATGAAACCTAAGCGAAATACTATCAGCTCGTTCTATACCATGATAACAACAAGAATCTTATATCTCATAACAAGAATCTTTATTTTATTCACAAGTTTTTAACTAGTATGTAACAAAAATACAAATTTTTATGAACGTTTACCTGAAGAAAGCGCTTACTGTTCTCATAATGTTCATATGTTACAAACTAGGACTAGTCACTAGGAAGTGACAGTAACTAAATATTTTTAGGAAACGTGCATGTCTTACGATTAGCGTATGCATGCAAAAATAGCTCATGTAGTGGCAGCACACGGAAAAAACTTAATGTAACTGATACTCCACATTAAAACGCATTACGTGTATTTAAAGAGTAACTCATGGTTTTGCAGTTTCCAGTCTTGGCTCAGAAATATAGTTAATTGTTTTTGTTGATTCACAGATAAGAACTTCCCTAGGGAAATTAAAGCGTGGATTGCAACAACCACTTTCTGGAAGCAATAGATAGAAGTTGTAACACCACAGAGTGATTACATGAACTTCTATAGATGCGATATACGCAAGATCGAGAGTTGCGATATGGGATATCGCTGGGGAGAGAGTCTTTGCAGAGTAGCGGGGAGATGTTAAAAGTGCATGGCCCGCGTGGTTTTATTATTGACTGCGCCATGTGCGAATTAACTATATGCTGGTCGGAAGGAACATTAGAAAGAGTGATGGACAGTTTTAGTAGTGATGTGAACGGTTTTAGTCCAGTGCAAGAATAATCAAGGACGGTGGACAGCAAATACGAGTGCTGTAGTAGGATCGTCGGTAGCTACTAGAGCCGTAGTCAATTTCACCACTTCTTTGGACTTGCAGTCTAGGGATTATCGAAGTCTGATTCAGAATTAAATAGACTATGTCTGGTGGTTCGCAATGGCTTGCTGTATCTTTGTGAACTTGAGTGAAATAAACAGTAAACTGTATCTATGAGATGTTGATTAATTTATGTAGCTGTGGTCACTTAGAGTAGCAATAAGTAATTAATCTCGGATGATTATCATTCGTATTCGGGATTAAATACGGATACGTGGCGGCCGGTCAGACCTAATCTGTAGTACATTGAAGAGTGTCAGTAAAGCCATCAGCATAATATATGAACTGTAGATAACCCCATACCGACGTATGCACGTTACAAAGTATTCGTGTCATATTGCAGACTAAAGCATTAAAGGAAAATATTGTGTTTGGGAGAAGCTATTTTTCTTAATACACAGAGAATTTCAATAAACTATTACTTTGAAAACTCCAAATAGCCTTTTACTTGCGATAAAAGTTTAGCTTAGTAAATTATTTTTACCTTAAAAGAATCGGAATATTTTTAGAAATTGAGCACTAAGCCGCGAAAAATTACCATAAAACATTAAATGTACACATTTCCTTCATGAATTCGATGTAAGCGATTGCTGAGTGCATCAGTCCTGTAGATCGAACCCCGCATTACAGTATAGAAGATGTAGTGCACATAGAGCTCGAATTTAAAGCATTACCAACAAATTCGCCTTATGTTCGAGAAAGTTTCTGTTTGCTAACGTCGAGTGTTTGCCTACGATGAGGAACTTAGATCCTTCGCGAGACCATTTTCACGAAACAACTCTGGTCAAACAATTGCTTACGCATTCAGGCACAAAGTTTTGTCTTACTTCACATTATTCTCCATCATCGTATCAAAGATATTAAATTCGTTCTGAGATTCGAATATCAACAAGCCTTTGGTTGAGGATCGTAAGACGAGTTCACTAAAGTAATACCGTACTGAAGCCGGAAACGAAAGTGAGAATGCAAATCTCCCATTACCGTCAACTTGATTAGGTTGATTTGTGAATATCCTGTATTCGTGTACGGAAATTCTGAGATGCTGTCAACCTTATGCGTAGTTAATACTCATTTCAAAAACCTCAATAAGAGAACCTACAGAAACACAATGCTAACACACTTCACAGATAGATAGCAAAACTATCACCTGTAGTTGTGGCCAAAGATTACTGCACAGAAAATAACTGCTAGGAATCTCAGTCTTACTGTTTTGGAATTAGCTTCAAATTCTGATGTTTCTTTTTAACACTGGATCAGAAGAGAGTCGAAAATAATGTCAAGGCATAGAACCAGGGAACTATTTCTTTTTCTAATTAGTGATCAGGTTCTTTGCATAAGTGTGGGTACATTGGCAGCAGGTGGTAGTAAACATTACCTTGAAACAAAGTGGCAAATGGATTTTTGCTAATTTATCATCAATATTCATCTCCCAGCTTTTTGTTTAATTAGTATTCGCTTCGTTTTTGGCATCAACGTTACAAAAAAAATTACTCACACTTCATGCATTAACTGGTGATATTCTGTAAATCGATACAATAATTCAGTGTTTTCTGATATTTATGACTGTTTGACGAAACATGCACATAATTGCTATGACGTATACTAACTGGATTCGATGTGGTAAAAGTGCATGATAAATTTATTGTTACTCTAAAGTTTTTAAGCTGATTTTAAACTCATTATTTCAGTCATTGTGAATTTTATATGTGTTTGGCTGAAATGTTTGAAGTTTATGAATATACGGCATCGTTAAATGACGTAAAATTCCATTAAACATCGGATTTTGTCTCACAAAATGTTGTATTATCAGAACTTCTTTACCAAACATTTTGGGGTCGGCACCTTCGATGAGTTTAAGTCATCGTTGATATGATCGAATTTGAAGCTATTGTTTTACGACCGCACGTCCTTGATGACACTGAACATTTTATATACCTGCTGCCAGGTCGTACCAACTACTACTCGGAGAACTGAAGTGCTGCCATCTGTCTGCGAAACGTGAAACTATATTCAGCGTGTGATAAGTGCATTTTTTTATTATTATTATTATTTTTTTTTTTTTTTTTTTTTTTTTTTTTTTTTTTTTTTTTTGAAACGTGTAGACGTGGGTTGTAAGGGATATGTAGAGATGAAGATAGGAAATGGTGGAGGATTGCATCAAACCAGTCGAAAGACTGATGACAGCCAAAAAAAAAAAGTTTATGAGGTGTAGATTGAGTAGAGCGAAAATGGGGTTTAAATATAGCTCATTTTAATAACCTATTGCTTGATAGGTTAAAAATTGAGCTGAATTAATAGTTCTGTTTGACAAATGTTTTTGAACACTCCATTTTCATATGTCCAAAGTAAAAGGATGTGATGTTCTTTGCCAAACAAGGGTTTGTATTATGACATTGTTAGATTCAATACTTAATCCTAGCCAGTGTAGCTTCAATCATGTTTTACATCTTATTTAAAGGTTTTTCTGATTTGATATTCTAAATCCGCATTCACCTTGATGGCAGCGAAAAATCACCTAAAACCATCAGTCATGGAGCGTCCATAAACTACGTTGATCGGTCTTGGGGGGCGGGAGGGGGTGGCTTGGGGTTTGGGAATAAAGCTACCCCGAGCTATGTGGGGGAGTGGGAGAGTTCGGAGCCAAGCCAGGTAGCTTTTCATTCGTATTATTTGTCATTTAAAATAAGATACAAAACACACAGCCTGTGAACGTTTATTTTCGTCGTTTAATTATCTCCGTATGAAATTTACGATAGTCTGAGAAGAGAAAAGAGTACAAAATGTATCTTCTGGAATCAATACGGTAAAAGCTACGTGCTACGCGGGGGTGGGGAGGGAGGGAGGAAGGTAGAGGTAAAAGTCACGTCAAACTACGTGGGGGGAGGGGGGGGGTTCAGAGGACTTCACAATAGGGCTACGTAGTTTATGAACGCTCCCTCTGGACGACCAGTAATACGGGCGTGCCTTGACTCTGGTCTGGTCGGTTGTAACTGCCGATTCAGTGTGCGGCGCCTCATCGGTTTCTCATTGCACCGGTAGCATATATGTAAGAACTCTTAAACATAATGGAAAACAGTCTCAAAAATTTATATCATGTTCCTTGTTGCTCTTTAATCAAATAATCATATTAATCGATGACAAAAATTGCATCATCCTTGAAAATTATTCTATGTTCGTCTTTCTAATGACGTACTAAGCCGTTAATTAAATATATATTAGCCGAAAATCTAGACAAATCTTGTGCCCCTTATCGTATTTTATCCTGTAAAAGCCACCAGAGTAACTAACGCTAGGAGTTTTATTTAGGAAACTCCGAATGACAGTCTCGAGAAAACGTTTGCTGCTATTATCGCAACCGCTGACCTCTGCTTCAATCGGGCCGCGGTTGTCCCCTGAATATCGACCGGAATGTCCACTGGAGCAGATAATCGCAGCAGACGCTATCTGCATGCCTGCCCACCCAATAGCAGGGCTCTGTAGTACTGGGCGACAAACTGCAGTAGCACGTAACCTCTTGAAATCACTTGTTTTACCATTTTTGCGCAGTAATGATTTAATCGTAAAAAGCAAAATGATCGTGTTGTAGTAATGATCTGATGAAAGAGTTTTTACTGACCGGGAATTACGCACTTATGGCAGCCGCCTTAAGTTAACTTTTCAGTCCTACCTGGTTTAGGGTACCTACTGTTTAATGTGGAAACCGAGCCATGGAAACGGTCTGGCGTACTTGACACCACACGGAAAGCTGTATCAGAGGTGAGGGAGAAGTTAAGGGCCTTTGGAAATCTCCTCCGAAACCAGGAATTAAAACGGGAGGCCTTTAGATCCTCATTCAGACATTTTACCAGTGAGCCACCAGGCCGCTCATTTAATTGTAGCCCTTACATCATCTTCTACTTCTTCAGCAGCTTCTCCAAATACTGGCGGGGTCGGCTGCCTTTGTTGAGTTTTACACACTGTTGGCCTGATCAAATTTGGAGCTTTGGTTTTATTGCCACTTGCACTTGCTGTTGCTAATCATTTATTACGTACTAGGGTTGTAACGGAGGTCATCTTACCGGATACAGATGCGGATGTTCAGTGCCTTACATACGAGGATGCTGAAGCGGATGAGGAAAAATAAATTTATAGTTATTTAGATTTTAATATTTTATCAAAAATAAACTTAAAATCAAAATAAATATATTTTTATCACAAATTCTAGATTTTGCATAAACAAAGTAAATTTCTGTGATATTATTTTCCTGCTTCTTCTTTCAACAGCAGAAAGCGTTGGATGATTCAACAAGCAAATTAAATTATTTACATAACTACACACGTTTCGACACAACAATCTTTGTATATGAACTTTGCGGAGTTCGCAGCTCGGTTGTTTGAAGTATGCCCACCACCCGCCTTTCCACCGCTCTAGCTGCCCATTCACAACCAACACGGTCTCTTGTCGCCCAACAAGTTATGGCGTTGGGTCTTGATAGGAGGAAACTACGAGGATGCGACAAATACACCGGTCCGCTGCACCGCTAGAAAGTACCAGTGGAAAAGACTGTTTTGATCCTTCCAGTATCGTGAATGGTTGACTGCATCCAACGGTAGTTCTGCATGGAGGTCCTGCAAGTTGGACCGTGAATAGGCCGCTTTACTTTATATGAAAGTTCAGACTTGTAAATTCGTGTTTAGGTAATAACACCGTTTAGTACATTGTTAACTTTATTACAGTATCGTAAGAAAGTAAACAACCACGTTTTTACTAGCTAAGCGACGATAGGACAATTCAATATTTTGGCACGGAAATTTGTATATTTTCCATTATAAAAAGTAGCCTATGTGCCAAATCAGCAACCCACCCCCAAGCCCCATCAAACCGGTTTACACATAAAATATGTTGCATATAAATTATTTATATTTATAAATTATTTATATTTGTTTTCTCGTACTTTCAATCGATGATACACTTCAAATATTCCAGCCAAGAAGAAGCATTCAAAATAAGAATAAATATAAATAGAAATAGGACATCACAATATTATTTCCTTAAAATTGTATGTGATGCGAAAACTTAAAAATAATTATTAATGCCTTGAAATGGTGTCCTAGTATTCAGATATCGTTACTTCTTTTTTGTTCGGTTATCGTTTCGAATAATCGCTAAATACAGCCTAGTTACAATACTTTGAAAAATCCAGGTCTTGATGTAGGTCTCCGTGTGGTATACATTTACAGAGAATGAACAACACTAGACTCACAAAAAGTATATTTGATGAGCTAAATGGCTCATTTAGAAGAACAATCGGTTCCTCGAAATAGAAGAGGTTCTAAAGCTAGGAGCAATCAGTAAAGAAATGATACAGGAAGGTGCGATTCAGGAACGAAATTAGTAACACAAAATTCAAAACACAGAAGAAAACTGCAACGAAATGGTCAGAACAAAAGAAACTGGAACACAATGAACGTATGTTTTAGGAAGAGAAAAGGAAGAAGAAAATATAATAATCATGAATAATTTCTTCACTGTCTTCAAGGACAACAATGACTATATATATTATATATATAACACAGGATGGTGAATCGAAATGTGTGAAGTATTATCTGCGGACTAGCAGCTGGAATAGAACCTCTGAATTGTAGCCACAAGGGTTGGAAGTGTTTCATCGCGTCAGTGAAAGCCTCTGGGAGTATTTGGCATCACTAAAGTCGTCAGGATTTCCCACTTTTACCGAGCCGGAGAGAGGTAAAGTGCGAGCCAGCCCGGGCTGAGATAGCGCACACAACAAAGGTCGGCGGTAAAGTGGATTTGGGGCGTCGTTGAGTGGCGAGTGCGGCTGAGTGGAGGCCGAAACCGAGTTAGCACCCAGCCGAGCCTCCGGGCAGCGCCCCGGGCACGTTGCGGCTCAGCCGGATGCCACGGGAAGTGCGCCAGACAGTGATTGGTGGCAGTCACTAACTTGCCAGCCACGTCCGCAAATTGCACCGCCAGATGTTTTACACGGCCTCGCTGGCCCCGTTACCAAATTACGGAAAGTTTGAAGGGGGGCAATAAACCACGGCAACGCTGCCGTGTCATCACTGGAGAGGCCCCACTACTTCGTTCACCACCGTAATTGACATTAATCGATCCTAACCGCCGTTACTGAAATTATCCAGTTAAAGGAAACAAAAAGAGTTACGGATAGTATATTATTTGTGATATGGTTGGAAGACAAAAGAGGAGAAAGGGTGAAGCCAAATTTTCACCCATTTAACTCTACCTTTTTTGACTGACTTAAAGGGAGTCACCAAGGTCAAACTTTACATTCGACAGATTAAGCAGATTCAGTGTTGTATGCCCTCACTGTAATATACCCACTGTGTATTGGGTAAGAGTAAAAGACATCTCGCGGACTGGTGGCTGGCTTTGTAGTTAAGGCGTCTGACTCGAGATTGAACGGTCCTCGGTTCGAATCCCGGTATCAGCTGTGTTTTCCAAAAGACCCTAACCCGACTTTCACCTCTGGCACAGATTCCTGGGCAATGTGAATTACGCCAGAGCGATTCCATGCTTCAGATTCCACGTTAAACTGTAGATCCCTTATGTCCCTTGGGAGCAATGGGTTAGGTCAAAGCAGTTACAATATGGCGGATTACGCATCCAGTAAAAAGTCTGTCACCTGGTCATTATGACCACATGATTCTTTACCCGCTATCTGTTTGCCCGCTTGCATTGCTGTCACCTGTTCTACATCCAACTTCCAGCCAATTTTCGAGAGAAAATAAGTCATGGCTTGAAAAGTAGACTTATTTGTAGTAGCGGACCGAACCAGTAGCATAACAAATCAGGGGATTCATTGTCATAGTACACTGCAACGTAAAGATCAATCTGCAGTGCACTGACGATCTCATAAAGAGTCCTTCAACGGAGTATTATTGTCACTGTCACACATAAACAGGTGATGGTTACATTCTACGGAATAGAAACTACGTATAAGGGAATAGTAAGTCTATCAGAATGAAAAATACTGTCTGAAATCTTGAGGGGAATAACGTGCCTCTTAGTAGTTGGTAGATTTCGATATGTGTTAATCAGGGCAAGGGCCTGTCGCCTCGATCACTAAGATATTCTTACTGACTGAATATTACCTAGCTCCAGCACAGTGAAGAATTAATTTTGATCATTATGGACTATGAATTGCTCCGAAGATGAAATTCAGGATCTAGTACCTCTTGATTCTACTTGTTTGTTCGAGTTCTTCTTGTTCATTAATTTAGATTTGTATGTCTATAATTAAGTGCAACAGACAGCAACTCAACTACATGACGATTCGACAGTCAAAATACGTTTTCATTTATACTTATAAAAAGAAACTCTTGGTCATCTTTCATCCGCGAATAAATTAAAAGACAGAACACTGAAATAAAAGTATGTATTGCGTTTAAATCGACATATCATTCGTTAAATGCTTATATTTTCGTAATATTCTTTTGATATATACCAGTATTTAAATGCTTTGCTCATAGATATGTAAGATAAAAGATTTAAGTTTCAAGCATCCATGTTAGCGAAAGTTTTGAATAGATTGTTACTTACCATGGGTCAGAATCACAACTGGCATTTGACGTTACAGCGGCGGGCATGAACATTTTTTTTTTTTTTAAAAAATAATTTAAATCGTGTTCTATTATTGAAATTATTAAGTCGTTTGAACGGAAACAGTTGCACACTGATCGCGATCTGTGCAGCCTATACTAAAATTAAAACAAATATTACGTGGAATAATGTAAATATATAAAATTCATTTTAATTTCCTTTGCTTTCACTGAGCAATATTGCTGAGGCTATTATTTCAGCAACATGTAACTGTGTCAGCCATTCAAACGTTGTAATATCGGTCTGAATCACGGATAACAAAAAAGAGGTGTAAAAAACCCTTGAATATTTTTGATCAAATTTATGTCACGATGTATTATTGCTACTGAAATGCGATATAGTATATGTATTAATATACGTGAGATTGAATTATTTTTCTTCTGGCGGCAAGTTTAGCGTATAATGTGGCTGGGATGAAATACAACCTGGACCCGGATGGAATCGTAAACCTTTTGCTACAGCGCAAGGCACGAGGAATTACATTGAATTTTATTTTATAACAATTCTATTTAGTTAAGCAATTGCTAAGACATGAATTGTCAGAACACTGAAAGAAAAGTGTTAATCGTCTAAATTGACATATTAACTATCAGTTTTTTTACTGAAATTATTACATGGTTTGAATGAAAGAAGTTCCAAATTGACCATGATATGTTGCCTAAACCACAATTAAATATTATGTGGAATAGCGTAAGTTGTTAAGATTTATTTTTAGCATCCTTCGTTTTCATGGGGGTCATTATTTCAGCCGGATGTAAGATGTGTCTGCCGTTAAAACATCGATCTTCATCATAGATAATAAGAAGATGCATGATGACATTGACATGTGATACAGGGAATGTATTAATTCGCTGGTGATTGAAGCTTTTATTTTCTAGCGGCGATATTGGCGGAGACTGTGGTTAGGCTGAAACGCAACTTGGACCAAGTTGACAACTGAAACTTATGGCTGCAGCACACAGGACGAGAGATAATATTGAGCTTTATTTTATAACAATTCTATTTAAGTAAGCAACTACAAAGAAATTAATTGCCATAACACTTCGTTAAACCCGTCATTTTTGACGGGCTTTGATTAATATTCGTTTGATGTAAAAGTGTTCGTTAAAATCTTTGGTCGTAGAGATGTAACATAGAAGCCTTATTTTATGATTTGTAATATCAGCGACAGTTTTGATAGATTTTTACTAGAACTGGCACTTGATGTTGCAGCAGAGGGCATAAGAATTTTTTTAATAGTAAAAATGTTATCGTGAGTGTTCTGTTCTGTTACTTAAAAAATTACTTAGTTTTAACTAAAGTAGTTCCACACTGATCGCTATCTATGCAGCATAGACTACAATTGAAACTACTATTACGTGGAATGACATAAGTTATTAAGATTTATTTTTAATTTCCTTTGCTTTTAATGATGCCATATTTAGGCGCTTGTAACTCTGTCAGCAATTCAAACGTTGTACTATCGATATGAATCACGAATATAAAAAAAGAAATGTGTAAGAAGTCGTAAAGATTTTTGATCATGTTTATATCGCCATGTATTAACATGTGTGTGATTGAAATATTGTTTTTTCTGGCTCCAATTTTAGCGTAGTTTGTGGTTAGGTTGAAATGCTACGTGGATGTCAACTGAAAGTTTTTGGTATAGCGCAAGGCCGAGGAATTACATTGAACTATATTTTGTAACACTTCTATTTAGTTAAGCAACTGCAAATAATTGAATTGCCAGAACACTGAAAGCAAAAGTATGTATTTCGTTTCAATTGGCATATTAATTATTATTTGCTACTTTTTACTGAAACCATTACTGGATTTGAATGAAATTAGTTCCAAACTGAACGCTATCTATGCGCCCTACACCATAATTGAAACTAATATTACATGGCTTAACGTAAGTAGTTAAGAATTATTTTTAGTATCTTTCGTTTTCACTGACTGCATATTACTGGGGCCATTATTTCAGCCACACGTAAACTGTGTCAGTCGTTACAACATTGATTTGCATCACGGATAACAAAAAATACAGATATAAGAACCTGTGAAGATTTTTAAACAAGTTTATATGGCGATGCATGATAACATTAACATGTGATACACGGAATGTATTAAATCACGTGTGATTGCAACTTTGATTTTTCTAGAAACAGTATTAGCGGAGTTTGAGGTTAGGCTGAAATGCAACTGGACCAAGCTGGCAAATGTTTTGCAACAGCAGAAGGGACGAGGAATTAGAGCTTTATTTTATAACAATTCTATTTAGTTATGCAACTAAAAAAATTAATTGCCAGAACACTCCATTCAACCCGTCATCTTCGACGGGCATTGGAGCCAGTTCATTTATATTATGTTGAACACTGTATATCGAATAACATGTCACCTAAGCTATTTGAAAAATTCAAATAAGATAGATAATGGCATAAATAAGTGTCTGAATAATTACTCTATAATACTAATGAGTGTATGGACTCGCAGGAATAACTAGACAACTGTATTGCTCCTAACATCCAATCGTAACTAACTACGTGGCTTATGAAACGTGATGAAACAATCCACAAACACGTTGGAGGACCTTTGCATATGTAAATCAGAAATTAAAGAACACAACATTGTTAATTAGTTACTTAACGATATATTATGCGCAAATACTGCGTCTTTTGATACTGTCTTGACATCACTTGGAAGTTCAAGTCATTATAGGCGAGAAAGGACTGGGGTAAGGAACCAGATGGAATCCGGCCGAGATCTTTCAAAGGAACCATCCTGGCATTTACTTTCAGTTGTTTTGGGAAACTGAAATGGCCGGATGGGTATTCGAACCTGCGTCCTCCCGAATGCGAAGTCATTGCGCTGCCGCTCATCTACCATGCTCAGTAGAATATAGTAATGGAAGTAGAACAAAAATTATGTTTACTTGTAAAAATAATCTGAAGCATGTTAAATGAGCTTGTAATGAAATAAACAACTAGAATGTATCAAAACAAGGTTATATAAGGTCCCGTACTTCCGTTTACTAATTATGGCTAAAAGTAATTTTAAAATTTAGGTATGCCGAAACTGTCCCTGCCACGTTACAACTATACTATCACGATAGAGAAGTGGCTGTGAATGATTCCTGCTCTCCAGAACTGGTTCCAAAGTACTGGGTAAGATAACTAAACAATTCGCGGAACTTATGGAGCGACGGCAAACGTCACTGCTGGAGGTGCTTCGTCTGTAGGACGACACTTTATTATACCTTGGAATATTAAACTTTCTAGAGGTCTATCCTTCTTTCCAACCACATCAGCAACATTAACAATACATTGCACGCAACACACCTTAATTCGATTTTCAGCGGGGTGGAGAAAAACTTTGAGTTGAGTTTCCGAGTACAGTAAACGTAATCTTAAGTTGTACCACACACAGGAACACGAATTACGTTGTAGTCCATCACAGATGCTTGGCAATACTTCAGACATTTGTGATATCAGCGACTGGTCTTCAGTGCGAATTCCTGCTTATAGTTGTGAAGAAAATTACCCGACATCACGTGTGAAAACACTGTCTCCAACAGTACGACGCCCTTTCAATCAGTCTCAAACTTACCGTCGGTACCCAATCTATAAGGCCAGGAATGACAGTGTGTCGTGCAATATACTACAGCGCAAGCATAATTTTATTGCCCGTTATGTGCGAATTCTTCTTCGTGCCCGGATATCCCATAAAATATTTTCCGACTGGCAACAGTTATTTGCAAATCTGGTATCATTTTGGACACGCTGCTTTACCGTGAGGACACCTTTCTCTGTGTGCGTTAGTGTAGCCTTCGGCCGTCATAAGCTGTTTACGCTGACTCAATCAGATAAAATAGCTGATCTGATCGAATATACTGAAACTGCACATCATTACGGCTGAACTATAAACTGTCCCACCCCAGCAGTTCAAGTTTTACCTGTAAGAAACTATGCTCGGGGTCTATATACTGTTTCCTACCGTGGTAATGTTTGCGTCGCTTGGTGCTAGGACCATATGTGATTGACTCCAACATGAGTCCTATCTCGCTGGACGGTGCAACTTAAGATAACATTTCTTGTGCTCCGAAAGTCAACTCGAAGTTTTCACTCCGTCCCACGCCGAATCTCGACTTGAAATAATTTATCTTTCCTCGGCAGCAGTTTCTCCTTTCAGGTCATGGTTATGAATTATGCATCATGACGCGATCCAACCGCCGTACGGTCCACGTGATGTACGGAACGGTGGTCATATCGCGAGCTGCCAGAGAAGTGAAAAAAAATTAGCTGTTCATGATGAGACGGAGAATCCTCCAAGGCCGCCATTGGACTGTCTATTCAACTGCCCAAGTTGTCTGTCAGGCTAAAGTAAGTAATTTAGGAAGGGTTGGTCCGCTGGCTGCTGCTTCGACGCATGGGGCCTACCTGCTTTGGTCATTCGTTTCTCGTTTCCTTTTTATCTAAGTTAATAACATTACCATTCAATCGGGATGCGTCGGTTTCAGGCTATTTTAGACCTTATGTCGGCAACATAAATGTGCGGTATTGTATTTCATTTCCATCACCTGTTGTGCACACAAGCATTTTTTCATGCATTTAATGCCCGCTATCACATTACAACATATTAGTAGTGCATTTTAATTACTATCTAACATCGGCTTAGCTCTTCGATAAGTCTCTGTAATAGCCTAAAGTTGTTAGGCATATGAACTGTTCGGCTTCGCCAAAGTTTTGGGTTAGCAAAACAACTATAGCTAAAAATAAAAAATCTTTTCAAACCTTCAAAAGTTCAAAATTGCTTTCATTGGTATTTTAATCGAACAGTCTCCTTTCGCTAATCTTAACAACTTTCGATTAACTATTTCTGATGTAAGCTATTGGCTGTGTTCTTAGCAATTCTTCTTTTTGTGACGCTAAGGGTCAATCTTTATAGTATCTTTTTATAATTTGAAAGACAGTCCTATGTTTTCAATTTATTTGGTTCTTGGTAACGAGTACAGACAAATCTAACATCATTAAATTTTATCATGATTGACAAACGCTTCATATTTGGTTTGTATTTAAATTTTCATTCAAAACAATTGGGAATGGTTTTGATATTCTAGTGATCAAATACAATGTTAACTTGAATCACATTAGAATGAAAATTGTCAGGCGCCAGGGTATATTTACTTTACCCACCAATTGTGGTGATACAGGCACACAAAGTTTGTCTATCCTGCCGGGATACAACTGAGAATTATCCCGCGGCTTTAAGCAATCACTAGCTCAGTTTTCGTATGAGGCGAGTACTCTTAACCACTGAAAATCTTTTTTTGACAGGCTGTTACTGGGTGAATATTAATGACTGTGATAAGTACGACACTGTTATGTCCGTTGGGTAATTACCGTCACGGCGTAGGCTGCTCCTCTAAGTGTTATAGCGTACGTCGGATATAATGGTCAAGTCAAACCATTGACCTGAGCACTTCTGCTGCAGAAACAAAGTGTGCTTTCCTTCACGGAAAAGCAAACTGTGCAGAGTACTGAAGTCACTATCAGCCTGTACGTACTGTACGGTGATAGTACAGAGTGACTCACTGGAAGTCCGGTCTGGAGTGAACAGTCACACTCACTGGAGTCCCTTGCAGAATCGGCCAGAAGTCTCGCTCATGGTAAGCCACGCCTCTTCCATGACGTATTTCAAACATGCATACAAAAATTCGCAGAAATTAGAATCACGCGAAGAATTATCCGCCGCTGATTGGTTCTACTGTTGGTACCTCAACCTCCTCACACGCCATTAGCCATTAGCCATGCTGATTTTTAGAGTTTCGAGGGAGATTATACTGCCCCGCCAAAGTCCGCGGCGTTCGACCTTCACAAAGGCACGGGGTAGCGAGATGTAAAAGACCGTACGTTCACCTCGGCTGGAAAATTCCCAGGGCTAGCACGGTCACAAGGGGAAACAGCTCATTGACTGTCCCAGACGCGAATGTTGGCACCCGGCAGTCCGGAGCCTTTATACCTAGTAGTCCCGTATCCGCCCAGCGGTAATCGCCTACAAGCCCTTCCTATTATTATTTCCTTGATTTTATTTATAATAAAAACGTGTGGGATGGCCCACTTTCATTATTCCGTTACAGTATGTATTATCGTACGTGTCGATAACTGTGATAATGTGTGAGTTCAATATAAAGTGTTGCTTCTGTGCTGGCCCAATCAGACCTACTATTCCAAAAGACACAGTGTGGGCCTCCAGGCTTCACGTCCTCATTCGACGGACTAATCACTAACAGCAGTGTCCTAAACAATCACTCCGTACGCAATGTGGTTTGGGATTTAACCTAGAACTTGGTGCGCGATCTGGTGATTAGGAATTGTGCACCACTGTGGAGGTCGTTTTTGAAATAGTAGGGTTTCAGGAAATTCTAAGGTAAAGAATTGAGTCACGTTCGGAAGCGCGTGACCTTCCGGCGAATTACATGTGAGCAGGTGCCGTCACGTGTGAATCATTCTGGGACATTCACGACGGCATTGCACCAGCACTGCTAAGTGTGCCATGAAATATCTGACGCGAGGAAACCACCTCAGCTCGTGTGCTCGGTGAACGTGACCGACTAATATATTAACCCCGAATTTAGAAGCTTCGCTCTCGAATGTTTAACACGTATACGGGGCCCTCTCTGCGCCGGTCAAGGCGTCTCAACCCGTCGCCTCCAGCCAGCCGCCCCCGCATCCTGTAAGTTAACTTCTACATGAATTTGGTGACTACTGTCGTGGACTCGCGACAACGCAAGGCTTTAACCTGACACAGCTTGAATGCAATAAACGGGTTCACCTGAATCATTTGTAATAATATAACCTGCATGGTCTAACGGTTAGAGTAAGTCAGAGCTGAGGTACTAACATTGCAGCAGCCAAGGCAACAGAATGTCTGGAGACGCGGAGCTGTAGAATGGCGACTGTAATCCAAGCAAGTAAGTCTAATAGTTATCTCCAGCCTACCACTCGTTCCTCCTACACAAGCGGCTGTGAATGTGGCAAGTAGTACAATAACTAGTCTTGACCTCCTGACCTAACCCTCCGCCACATCTCAGCCGCTACACCAGCTCTACGTTGCTAGGTAAGTTCTGGTGGTAAAAAGTTGTTCCATCGGCAGGACTCGAAACAGGTTAACCCTGTTTGCGCCGGACAACATCACGGTGCCGCAACTAACTGAGACAGTGAGTCGGTCTGTTATCAACTGTTCAGTGTTAATTTGCGTGCATGGACATTACAACCAGTTATCAAGTTTAATTGTAATTTTGATTATAAAGTCGAAGTGGGTGGACTAACCGGGAACAGACGGTTACTGTACAGGGTGTCACCTCTCCATAACAACTTCCCAAGTGAATTTAACTAGGCCGATACCTTCCATGGCTCCTGTTGGGTTTAAAGTGTTATTATACGTGCAGGTGACTGACGACGTGTATGCTCAGTGTAGAATGTTGGTTGTGGTTTTGATGTGAGACGAAGAGAGGGAGAAAGTAAAACCATTTGCAAGAGTACTCAGAATTGTTCTTCCAAAAGGCACAAAAAAAGCCAACATGTTTAACGTTTCCGTTGGACGGATGAATGAAGAGCGCAGTATTCCTAACTCCATACAGTCTACGGAGATGTTTGATATACATCCCAGGGTTTTCGTACACAAGGTGATCTTGACCGATTTCCGAATGACGAAAACTTCTTCCATCAGCAACTAAACCGGAATCGAATTGAAACTACGTCAGAGCGTTTCAACGTTCTCGGAAAAGAGGGGGGTGGCAGTTTGCATTACTGATTGTAACTATCCTATTGCGAATAGGTAATGCTGAAAAGTAGTCTTCTCGGGAGACCAGCCTAGTAATCAAGGTGTTTCCACACGATATTTCGGCGATCCTCAAATCTTCGGTGATCATACTCCCAAAATATTTGAACGATCTTACTTGCCTGATATCAACTCTTCCTAACTCAATATTTATTATTTTTCTTCCTTTTCAAATCATCATACTCTTAGTTTTTGCTGCATTGATGTTCATTCCAAACTCTTAGTAATCTTCGTCTAGATCATTCAGCATTATTTTTAGAGTTTGTTCGCTTTCTTCCAACAATACCATATCATCAGCAAATAGTATGCACTCGATTCTTTTGCTACCAATATGCACTCCTCTTTTTCCATTTAAGCCTTTTCCAATAATTTCTTCTAGGTATAAATTGAACAATAATGGGGAAAGGCAACAATCTTGTCTTACGCCTCTCCCAATGCTGCTTTTTTCCCGACATCTCGTTTCCGATCTTTATTAGTACCTACTTATTGTAAATATAGGTTCTGTATCAACCTTCCTCTTCAACATATCCATTGCACCCTATCAAAAGCTTTTTCCAAGTCAATAAAGATGGCATAAATGTTTCTTCCTTTCTCAATATATCTTTCCCCTATGATTCTTAACAGGCCGATAGCATCTCTTGTTGCTTTCCTAAATCCAAACTGTTCTTCTCCAATCAATCTATCTAACTTTCCAAATAGCCTTCTGTTCAGCACTCTCAACAACACTTCAGCTGCATGCGAAATTAGGCGGATAGTCCTATAAAACATCCGTGGAACACTATTTGTATAATCATGTCTATGTTATTAAGTTGCAAAATTATTGGTTATTTTGTGTGGCCTGCAAGAAACATTCTCCAAGGCCAGAGTTTGTGTAATAAAAGACGGATTATCGTGGTTTGATAAGTCAGCAGCTTCACTAATCCTTGTCTACCTGCCACATGAAGTATACATTGATAGGCAGCAATTAACAAACAAATGGTGTGAAGTAATAAATTATTTGAAATTTTGTTGATAGGCATGTAACACATTAAAAGATACTGAATCTTCCCTTCAGCTTCAGCAAGTGCTACCTCTGAATGTGGATTTGGCATATTAGCTATCTTCTTAACGTCACCAGATATCTACAATTCAGAAACAGTTGTAGATTCTTCTTACTTGTACATCCTTCCTTGTATGTTCCTGCTATCTGTTGACGGTATGTTATTTTAATTTTACGACGTTACTGTAATCAGTTACTTGCTATTTATCATCTTTATTCTTGGTACTTCTTTCATGTCATTTTATTACTTCTCCTTTTATAATACGCGTTACTTTAATTTTTAGTTCCATCTGTCGGCTGTTTGTAGCTACTACAACTAATGGAGTTGTATACTCATCAGAATATTTTACAATACTTCCTAAAAGGCGTTAATGAATTTCGTTCATGTTGTGTCCTTCAGAAAATGAAATGAATTATTTCAAACTCACGTTTTAGCTAGATGTAAGTAGGTAACTCGTATTCCTTGTACCAACTACGCTAAACCACATCAGCAGTTCGGATTCATCGCGGTTAGGATTACCGGTTTAATTTGAGAGGTCGATTTAGCTGCAACTTCAAAATCTATCAGTCAGGGGGCTATGTATCTCATGTGTCTCCTGGCCATTAATTTTAAAATCATTTACCCGAACGTACGCTGCTGTTTACGCTATTTGTTCTTGCGTTTGTTACGCACGTCGTAGCTCTATGGCACATAGCATACAGTTTTTGAGACGTTTCCAGGCAGCGGAGTTGTACGTGACATATTCGCTGTCTCAGGGTTTGGTAGAAGCATATACAATATTACAGTATGTTCGTTCTTACGTATTAAAGTATATACTTTCTACAATGTTATAATTTTATTATCTGGATTCCTAATTTAAATTTTCTGCACATTATAGATTTCACTATAGCATATTTACTGTTTTAACGAAATAAATCTGAATTTCTGCCTTAATGTATAAATGAACTGAATTCAGCTATTACACAAACTTTAATTTAGTGAACTACCTGTTAGTGACAATTACAATAATGTTTGTAATCAAAGTATCCATATAGATCGTTTAAGTTGTGTTTACTTCGCGTTTTCTGCATACAATAGTCAAAGAACCAGAGGTTCTGCTTCCCATTTTAGCAAGTAATATAATAAACATGTTTTGAGTCATTTCTTATTCTAAGATTCCTTGTCTTGATAACTGTTCGAATAAAAAAATTATGTTTATGGACACTGGATTACTGATGTCAGTAAAATTCAATTTTTTTTACCTATGGTTGACTTAATAATGCTTCGCAGAAAACTAATTCCAGTTCGTAATTGCATTTTACTGAATAATTGAGTGCGAATCTCTTTTTTTTCCTGCGTTGATCAAAATTTTAAACACTTATAAGAACAGAATTATACCCCTTAATTTACTACTGCCTTATGCCTTTATTTCTACTGTCAGATTATTATTCTTGCAACTACTCACAGAAAGAACGTATTTATTCTGTTTCATTGCACACTAAAAATGAATTTGTGTATTTTGTAAATATACAATCAGGGGGATGATTTGTTGTGTACCAAAAAGAAAGGTTTGAATGAAATTACCACACATTATTAGAACCATTAGCGTTATTCTGAAATATTGGTTTAGTAAGTTGGTTTAGGGGTGCAAAATTTCAACAAAGACATATAGCTTCCGTAATCCGATTAGAAAAATTCATTAACAAACCTATTCCCCAACACCAAAATATATTCTTAAATCTATTGACGACATGTCTTAGCATTAAGTAGGTGATAATACGACGGAAGAATAAATGATTCGTCACTCCTGATATTCAGAGAGACCGTCGCTGGTAGCATGTACGTCCACTGAGCAGACAGTAGAATTCCGTTGAACTGACCTAACAGTTTGATTTAGGGTCTCACAGCGGAGTAAGAGGTTCGCACACGATCGCTTCACGGAGCGTTAACGAATCGCTGATGTATTATGGATGAGGGAGCCACTGCACACGTTACACCAGGGGATGCGCAAGTGAAGATGCAGAATCTCTGAGAAGCCATCCTGAATAATTTTGTAGCGGAACGGAAACTAGAAATAGAATATCCTAAAAAGATAATATTCACAATTTTATACGTGTCTCCAATATAGTTCAATCTCTATATATCCGAAACAACAACGTTCAAACAGCTATTCCCGAAAATATCGTTAATATATAACTTAACGAAAAGTAACTGTCGGTGTTTTATCCCTTCATATATCTTTTCCTTGTGCATGCCTCGTGGTTGACAAATCTCAAGCACAGAGACGTTGTCTTGCGATCGGAATAAGGTTATTAATAGCGTTATTATATGGCCTTCGGTCTCTATGACCATTTAGTCAACTCCAATTTATATATATATTGTTCTAACAATTGCAAGAAGCTTTGCTCACGTTATAGTCGGACTCTATAGTGACGACAAGACAAGACGAAAATTTAACTAAATTAAAAACATCCATGCCCCATGCGGGACTGAAAACAGCTATTTCACGGCACACGTTACAGGCGTGGACACTCATGGAAAAACAGCTGGAGGGAAATTACTTGGTTCCTAGATCTTAGAGATAACACTGATAATACATCCTTGTGGTACTGAAGACCTTCCACCAGAGATTCCAACTAGTTGCGCACTCCACCTCTGTTGTGTCCGCCTATTCTGCGTGAGACCAGGTGCCTTTAGTAAGTTACCTACTACGGTGGTTCATAGTGGACCAACAATTAAAATAAACATTTTAAGTGAAATATTTACGAATGGTATAATTATAGAAAGTGTGACACAACAGTTATAATAGTTATTTTAGTAAGTATAAGTGAGATAAAGACAAATATTGCAACTGCGTGCTGGAACAAACTCCCATATTACACCCCTGTATTAAATATAATGATAAGGCAAAGTCTCTGTATACGGGAAAATTTCAGGTGTGATTGTGTATTCTCACCGTATAGACGCGAAGTGGAGTGAAGTGCCAACACCGTATGAAGCCCACTCCAAGGGTTTACCCCCCAGGAGTCAAAGTCCAACTATACAGTTCGGGGATGGCTTGGGCAGCGCTACGGAGAATTTAATTTGAAAATGCAGCCATAAGCTGAAAATGAGAATAACCAATTGAATTTATATTGGAGGCGAGAAAGATCTGTATTTCGAGGGATACCAAGCATATACAATGCGGAAAAGAATTATAGCAATTAATAACATTGTTTTGGAAATAGGAAAATGCCATCATTGATTAGATGGAATAATCTATGTTTACAGTCGAAGCAAAAATGTGTAGGTTCTACGAGTTAGTAACTATTCTATGTGAAGTCGAAGTGAACCTATGTATACCAGTGGTAGTTATAATTATTCCATTTCTTGCCGTGGAAATATCCCCAATAGCTGATTAATTTGAAGTTAAATCATAGGATTTAAAACTATATTTTGTCATGGAGAGAAATTATAAAGTTATAGTCCTGATGATAACTAGAACGCAGCTGTGAAGGAGGGCCAGTGCGAAAGAGTTGTCAGAATCGAGTAAAAAAATAAAAAATATATTAAAAAAATTAAAAAACTTTTGCTCTCAATGCGAGTTAGGCCATTGAGTTTTCGAAGAGAGTCAAGCAAAATTGATAATATAATCTCCCAATGATACTAAGGAAAATGTCTAGTTTCGAATCTGTAAGTACCAGTATCATACAAATAAATCTCATTGCTCATACAAAACTTCGTCATAATCAATAATTAATTTATTTAGCCAACTTGATTTATAATAATTTGGCTTTATTCTTATCATAATTTTTAAATGCTTTAAATGTGGTTGATAATTTAATAAAAATTTCATGTTTCTTTTGGTTTATGCTCTTACGGTTGTGGTGAGTGCCTTGGTGGGCAAACTACGTTACAATTATCTTTCATACCTTTATGATTAATAATTGTGGATTTTTAATTTTAATTTTTATGAAGGAGTGAAAATTTACTAATTTGCAAGAATCTCGACGTTAGTTGGAATTTAGGAATAATTGTCACAATATGACAATTTATTTTCTTATCACTGGCGATTACAAGTCTGAGCGAATTTACCGTTAACATTAACACAAATTGGCAAAATCATAAAAGCAACGCTCAGAGTTACAATTAGCCGTCATGAGCAAGCAAACAATTGTATATTTACTTTTAAATATATCTCAGAATCAAAATGCAAGAAATAATGACAAATGGAAACAATAAAAAATACAAGTTATGACTACCTCAGACAAAGGTATCATGATACGGTGACTTTACAGTTAAAAAAGAAAATCATGGGCGCCAGAATGAACAATATCATTCGAAAATAACTAGTTCTGGCAAATTATGCCGCTAGCTCAGGGGTTTTTTACAATTACAAAGTGAGAACATGGACCTATCCTCTCAAAGTCGCTTACGGGTTCTGGTTCACGGAATGCACAATCAGATGGCTTGGTCGTAATAAATTACCATTGTAGTCCTGCGTCTGATGTCTGCGGCGACTGTAGTGGACCCACGATATGTGAGATTATCTCACAAGTCGGCTATAGGCATCTCTGGTCTGACAATGCGCATCATCGCATTACCGGCTGTGTTGCTGCGATAAGCTTGCTCCATCAAGCCGGCAGCAGCAGTTGGCGAAAGAAGTCAACTTTCCAAGTCAACCTCAGACTAGGCTCGCATAGCTTGGACTCGAAGATCGAAGTCAGAATGTCCTGCTCCTCGCTCTTCATTCCACGAGGAAACTTCTCGCTCCGCCCATTTGTAGTCTCGAAGCTCACATATAACAAAAATTCTCAGGATTTTAAGATATACGCTCATTTGGATTGGATCTTCAGGTCGGCACCTAATGTCACGTGATATCCCAGATATGTAATTTGGCTAGAGTATCTAACAGAGGTCGGACATATTCGGCTAAGTTCGCCGGGGCGAGGGAACATTCGGGTTTCGGAAGGCAGGCTTTTCCCGCCAGGTGAGTGACGTCGTTGACCGCCCATCCCTAGGGAGCAGAGTGTGTGGTCTGGCAAATCCCAAATCCGCGACTTCTTGTCGCCAAGGTACGGGAAGACCAAGATTAGCTTCAAGCCTACATAGCTCAATAATTCCTGAATATTCGCTTTACCAAGATACACTGTATGTTCACCATTTCATTATGTCCTCATTTGGAATCTTGCGTACTTTATAAAATCACAACAAAAATCTATTTAGGTGGTCGCCCAAGATTTATGTAAATTACTCTTATATTATTACATATATAATAAAAATGCACCTCGTAACGTGGCGACAGCGCGGCTCGTTACGCGGTGATTTGGGAATAAATAAATAAACCATATTGGAAAATAACAACCCTCAGATATAACTCTCAGTGATCAATAACGTTAAAGTGATAGACGCTGGTGATTTTTATATACTTTGCTAAAATCATTTATTTTTCCCATGAGGAAATAATAAAATTTATGTGTAAAAGATCATTTACTCCAAAATATGTTAAAAATGTAATTAAAGGAAAATTGAGGGATTATTTTATTGGCAACTCCTTCTACATCATTTATTAATTGCAACTAAAATTACTTACAAAATTCAGCATAAAAAATTAATATTATTCCTTTTTTATTTTTGTTTTTGCAACAAATAATAATTTTTCATGATGATCATTATTAATATTGTGTGTATACATATTAATAATGATATGTTTTACATCCCTGACGTCCTTCCTCACCATGGATCTACGTACCAGAGTAATAAATAATAAATCCCTTTTGACAATGATAGAATAATATTTTACTATATTATAACTAAAAATTTTAATCTAATTGCGTTATTTCACCACCAGATCGTTTTACATTTCAGAAACCCCGTCCTAGTACACATTGCTTGGAACTATCCCACTTATTCGTCCTTAGTGTTGTAAATATCCTTACCCGTATTAGGGGGCATCCATTAATTACGTGAGGTGTTTTCCCGGAAATCTATACCCTCCCCCCTCCCCCGTGGTGAGATGTCACCCCCCCCCCAACTTTTTCACCCCATCGTAATTAATGGAAGTCTCCTAACGGCTGTCAGTTACATCATAAAAATAATTTTCCGTAATGGTGAAAGGTCGTAAAAGACAGCAGTGTTTGTGTAGCTCTCTGCTCGTGGTGGACTGGACGAAGTTTAAAGCTGGAAGGTAAGCAGATAAGCTGACGAACAGCAGACGGCTTAATTGAAAATCCCGCGTGATTAATATCGCGATCGTATTTGCTAGGTGCTGGAGAGATCCAATTGCGCCACAGCGGGGGATGACATTTCGAAATTACAGACATGTTGTACACGAGCAGCGTTCAGTGACAAGTATCGCTCCAGAGTAAATACTTCATTCCAGCACCGAAGTGGAAGGACACCAATCGTGACCACCCATGCGAGCTGCGACGATAGATAAATCTGTCGTTTTATGTTCTGGCATAACTACGTTACAGAACGACACGAAAACGGTAACACAAATATTAGCGTCCATTGTTCCATAGATAACATCGTCCTACCTTATTAAAAAATAAAATGCGTGACTAGCAACTAGATTAAAATTCGCTGACTTACTATTCGTTGTTATAAAATTTATAAGACATTTAGTTTAGTGTTAACATTTGAATTACTTGTATCTTACATTAAAAAAGCGATTGAAAGTACAGATGAAAAAGGCAGGGGAACAAAAATTGTCACAAACAGCCGAATTAAGCTTAATATATTTCGATTTTAGGTATGTACTGAATAAGCATTTGTTAAAAAACTATTGAATTTCTGAGAGACCAATATATGATAAATGTATCCTCGATTCCTGTACAACTGCAGCAACTAATACAGAAAAAAGGACAAGAGCAAAAAATTTGTATTTTACACAATTAATAAAAATTCAGAATTATGTGTAAAGAGTGGTAGCATATTTAACACAATAAAACAACCTTCTTATAAGTGATTGTAGTCAAAGAGATAAGGAAAAAAATTTAATCACCGTCTTCTGGACTAGAAACCACTAATATCCAATTTTTTTGTTTTGGAATTATAAGTATGGCCGCAAATAATAGCATTGATAAATTTCAGAGTGTGTTTTATATTTTTTTTATACTTACATATGTGTCTTAGTATGATAGTTACTTGTTTTGATTTCGCCAAAACTCATAACTAATGAATTGTCAATATCCAATGGATCATCATGCAGAAACTGACTTAAAAAATCACAAGGAATATGATGTGACTCCTTAGTGTTACGATAATATTTTCCATAACATTGGCGGACAACATTTCATCCAGTTTTTAAAGAAAAAAGTGTTTGCTAGGTGTAAGCAGAAGCTGTCCGCCATACTGAAAGAAATATTCACAGCTTTGTTTATTCATTATGATTTCCATGCGGCAAGTCGTTAGTGAAGTTAAAGCGAAAAACCGAAAGGGAAGAATTATAGCTTCATGAAAATTATCTTTAAATATTTTACAGTCTGTCGACACGACAACTCTTTCGGAATTGTCGTCGGAATAATTCGGGCTGATTCGCACGCCACCGTTAACGCGTAATTCGCGCCACCATTCGTGAATTACTCGGCATTAATAAGCGCCGCCCGGGGCATAGCGTGCAGGGGCTCCAAATTACTTCCGACGTAATTGAAAAAAACGAAGACAGCCTCCGGGGTAATTTGAGTCACGCACAGCGTGACGCTACTCCTACAAATGAGGTGATGTGGTTCCCCAGTGCACTCCATGTTACCAACTGCGTTATTTGTGTAGCCAGGGGACCAGGCGTTTTGAAGAAACAGTTTCCGCGCAGAATTGCGAATATGTGACACCAACTGTAAAAGGAGAATGACCCAGAAACATCTTGTTCATTGTTCTATAAAGGCTCTCAACATCTGCAAGTGTTAAAAAACATAAGCCAAGTGCCTAAGGAAAATCACTGTTGCCACCTTATAATTTACATAACGATCGGGAATATCAATCCGATGAACATTGCGTTTTCACACGATATTGCGGGAATCAAATTTTCCATTGCCATCTTCTTATGGTGAAATAATGTTACCAGAATATGGCTAGGGAGATTTAATCACCGAAATAACATGAGTAAACACAGTTTTCGCTCGGATTTTTACTTGAGACTATTATATAAATACTCAACACCTGCGAACACTTAGTTCTATATAGCTTTGCCAATATTGGACCCAAAATATCAAAAACCCCGAAATTTACTAATTATGACTGACAAAATATTACATAGGTCCAATCTACAATATATTATTATCATTACTACACATTTGACAAATTTTTATATAGATCCACTATACTCACGAATATTGTTGCGGCCATCACGGGTCGGTCAGTCCGGTACAGTCTGCACTTCTACAGACCGATATTCCGCACGTCATTTGGTGCTATTTACTTTCTTGTTCGTTCGTCGAACTCGCTCTTTTGTGACTACATACGGCTGACTCCATTGTCTTATATTCTGATTTTTCTAGCCAAGTTATTACCGATGGTGAAGTTTATACTTTAACAAAGTCGCTTTTGTATATTGGTACCGTGAAACTGAGGAGGTGTTTTTATTTTACTTTAGTTGACATTTAATTGCCTTCCAGAATTAATTAGATCTGTCTAAAAGATAATATTTCTGAAACATTGAAAGAAAACGTAGAGAGTCAACTTAAGAGCGCAATGCTCATTACGAGAGATACAATAAAGTCAACCTCCACCTTCTGGCTACCTAATCTGAGCCACTTTTCTCTACCATTTCTCCAAACAAAAAACATCTTTGATAAAAAAAAGATATCACAGAAAACCCCAAGCTGCCAATAAAGCTGAATATTGTGGACATCAACATTAACAGACACCTCTTCAGCAAATTTCAACGACATCATAAAGAACTTGGAGACAGTATAACTATAAAATATCTGATACTTGTAAGAGAAAATAGCTGGAAAATTCCGTCACACAAAATCACGAAAGGCCCTGTTACATCACTGAAGCACCACATGGCTAAGAATTTCATCGTAGATTGTGGACGACCTGAACGGAATCGGAACAAGTAGCGAAAGATAAGCTGATTCACTTTGTTTTGGGGAAAAATAGACTCACTGAATGCGACGTGTGTATCGATGGACAGACCATCCGCTTCTTTAAGCAAAACTGCGTTCAGAAGGCGTATAAAGGAGTCACAAAGGACACTCTAAACTTAACCAACCAGTGGAAACAGAAAGTAAAATATTTATATATTTATTTATAGTTATATGTTTGTATCTAATTCATCATAATGGGACGATTATTTTTGCACACGACAAATATGCAACCTTCAATACAACATTCAAGTCAAGTAATAAGAAGAATATTAATATATCTTCTGAATATAATGACGATTCAGCAATAAAATTTTCTCAAGCTACAAAACATCGCTAAAAAACAATTGCCGGAACCCATTTTTTGTTCTATGATATCGACTGCACTATATCAAAACAAAACAATCTCTAATAAGTAAGAACGAAGACTTTCCTGGCGTATGACACCCGTGAAGACTACATTGCAATCTCTAACAAGTCAGCAAATGGAAGACTTATTGTACAGTACTTTTCACTGCGAATGGAAACTGGCAAAGAATAATGGTACGCTAATATTTCTATTTACATTGTAGTCGAACAACAAGCGGAGGATGGGAGGAACCAAACACGAATCCAGGGTCAATCATTCTTCCTTGACTGAAAATGGTGGCTATATATTCAGATGATAATTGTGTTGAAACCTACTCGCGCATAGAATTATTTATGATCCCTGTTGAGGCTTCAGACACCGGTATATATTCCTCAGTTTCAACTGCAATCCATTTTATTTGTACACAGATACGTGATATCAAAGATGTTGCTATATGTGTGTGGTGAACTTGCATAAAGCGTAGACTTTCATTTGAAGTGGAGTACTATGACGCTCGTCACGTAATTGAATGACCTCACAAATTCCCGTCCAGCCATCCAGATTTTGGATTTATATGTTTTCCCTAAATCACTCCAGGCAAATGCCGGTCCCTCTAAAAAAGTCCATGGCAGAATTCCTTCCCGTCCTCGCCCCCAAACATCTGCCACCTCTAATGACCTTGATGTCAACGAAGTGTAAAGTACGAAAAAAAAAGAAACATCGAAAATTATACGCCCTTGCAGAAACCGCAAGCAATTATCTCTTGTAGAACATTGCCCACAGTTACAAAAACCTGGAACAAACATTTATTAGGTTTCAGATGCTAAAAGCGGTGGAAGTGTACGTTTAACGTGAAATGGAAAATAAATAAATTCTTAAAGCGGTTAAATAATTACATAAGAGGCAGTTTTAACCAGAGGACATTAATGAGCAAACAGTAGCAATGTTAGCAGAGGGGCGTAACCCTCTAACAGCACAGTTAAAAAATGTGCACCCGATTTAAAATGTAGAAGAACTGGGACTGAATATGATGCCCGCGGAGGAAACAACCATTTCGGAAAATATGTAAAGATTACACGAGTTTCTGATGACAGACAAAGGTTAACCATTTGGCAGATTCAGTAAACACCTGACATTTCAAGATCAACAGGTATCGTATTCCAACACAATACTTGAACATGCAACGTTTTCCACCGATTGATTGCCGAAAAAATTGACCGGAGATCAAAAGGAAATGAAGACGCAGGTGTCTCCGGAATATCGAAGGATCTTTAAGGTACCGCCAGTAAATTATGTTGAACGATTACTGGACTGTGAATAAGATATGGAACCAGAATTGAAGCAGTTGTCAACGCAATGGAAGCACGTCTTTTCTCTCCCCAAACAGAAAATCGAGGCTGTTTTTTCTGCATGTAAATAAGTGGTACCTACCGTTTGAAATTCTGAATATGTAACCATTGTAGATTTCCTGAAAAAATGAGTGTAAATATCACGAGGAATATTATAATAAACTAATCAAGCAATTACCATCAGCTAAAATGTAGAAACAAGAAAAAAAGGAATTTCATAAGGGCTATGCTCCTAGTTACAAGTCACTCATTGCCCTGTCTTCCATTCATAAGTGTGTGTTTTAGCTTGTGCAAGAATCCTTCTGTTCATCTGCTCTTGACTCTTCAAACTTTTCCAGAATTGAAAAGTTTGTATATTTTAAGTGATATGGTGACATGATATCACCCATTATTTTATATCCTTGAGTAATCCTTCCTCGTAGAAGCACAAATTCTTAGGAGGATTGTTAGAGGATTTATATGGAACTCAGAGGGAACTTAAAAACAAATATCAACTTTTTTAAAATTCGTTTACATCAGTTTCAGGCTGTCAGGATGGTTTTGGTTTCTTCAAATTAAAATTATTTTTCTATGGGAAGTAAATTCCATCCATTTTTTTCTTATAGCTTTAAGCCTCGTCGACCTCGAGATCATTAGATGTGGGATAAGACTGACGGAAGGTAACGGGAAGGAATTCGGCCACGGCCTTTTGAAGGAAGCATCCCCGCATTCTCCTGGAGTGATTTGGAAAACCCAAATCTGTATGCCCGTACAGGGTATCGAACCCACGTCCTCCTGAATGCGAAGCCAATTTTTAAAAGGAACTTCAAAAATATCGGATATAACAAACACTAAAATACCTGATTATGATATTGATATTTTATTAAATGGGATAAAAGTCTACAATCTCTCTACCTCAGAAATCAAACATTTGTAACCAACAGGGCGATGCTCGTGAATGAAAGTTTATGCCACACACATACGATTTAGAGGACCAATGGAAATGTTTTGAATTGGCTGAACGTCAGGCTACTTTAGAAATGAATGTTGTTTGCACATTTATGGCGGCTGATTTGATTTAGTGCAATAAATACCGCTAATCGAACGGAGTCTGTGGCAGGCACGCATGGCAAGAAAAATCATCATAGCTGGCAAATTTATCAAACCTGTATTCACATCCATATCATTGCTGTGATAAGATTTGATGTCTTGTAAGATAGTCGTAGCACACTCGTACTACTAATTCACTCATGTTTAATTATCTGTGTGGTTGGAAAGTGAGCAACCATAGGAACAGCGGAAATATCAAAACTTTACACAAAAGGTCTTGACACAACGCAAAATTATAACAATTATACCCGATTTGGAGATAGAATGTAAGCGTTATTGTTAACATTATTTTTTTTAAATGCGTAGGATGCTCTCTACTAACTTTTAATAATAATTACCTTTACGAACATATGGCGATAAAAAAATTAAGACAACTTGTTTATAGCTCCCCACGCCTTTTTTACATTAAACTTAATTTTTTTGGCCAGTGACTTTATTCTTATTTTAAAATTATTCGAAAAATTATGTTGTACTGAATTGTATGATATCCTATCGCTTTTGAACAAAACATTTATATTTAAAGGTTAAATTTTAACGTTTTAGTACACAAGGCTACAAAAGCGTATTTTTTAACTATAATTTTATTGTTTTTGATGGTTGCCAATGTTGTGTTTGGTGTTGTTGGCTGTTAGGATTTCCATGTCTGTATTTTTGTCTATGGAGAAATTGTCACCGTCTAATGCCTGTTCAGCAGAAGTGTAGTGATTGCTATACTCCAGCCTCGTAAATGTTCTTTATATCGCATCTGGAACTGTCTTCTTATTTCGCCACCGGATCACAATTTTGACATGTCAGTGAAATATGTCATAAATTTGAAAAAATAAATAAATCAAACTATGGAGTTAGGTCTTATAGCCATTTAGCCTACTCAGCGTTTCTTATTGTTTAACCCAAATGTATATTTGTATTTTTAATGTGCAACCAGTAATCACAAGTGTAAAGACAATACAGGATTGACCCAACACTGAATTAAAACCACGTATGTTCAGGTCAGAGTCATAAAGGCGACCTCTGCAACGCGAAACAAGCGCTCTATCGGGGTTATGAAATTTCTTTGTATTTGAGAAAATTTTGTTTTATTTGTATATTCACCTATTTGTTTTCAGTGCAATGTTTGTTCGGTGTTTTTTTTTTTATTATTTTCTCAGTATTTTTACCATCATGCGTGTGTGTTTATTTGAGTACGTAATTTTTTTTCATTGTTTTCCATCTTGTTGGATGTTGTATGCTTAAAGGTGTTTGTTTCTGGGTTCCTGAGTGGGGGGGAGGGGGGGGGATGTGATTTCCTTTTTGCAGCTGATTTATCACCCTTTATTTAATACATCAACTACGTGTGTTTTTATCCATTGTTCAAAGCTGTTTTTTAGTTCTGTATAGTTAATTTCATTATGTTTATTCTTTTCACTACGCATTTTGTTGCAGCTTGCATTAACCGAATTGATGGTTTGATGAGGAGTGTGTTATCCGGTCAGGAGATCGGGGGAATGGGAGCCTACGGGTAATAGGAGACTATCCTGAATAATTTGAATATCGCGTGCTAGAATCCTGTGAGTTTCGTTGAAGGCTTGCTAGAGAGCATCATTCTTTTTTAATACAAGCGGTGGCTCAGTCGCCCTAAGTTTGCCAGACAGACGATACAATGGGTTTTCGGCTGTCCGACTAATTTTTGGTGGTATTACCTTAAGCAGGTGAGTTTGCTATATCGCTTATAAAGTTATCTTACTATATTTCAATGGTTGCGTGAGTAATGTAGTTTGACGGCCACTATGGAAAACTGGAGGGAAAAATTATAATATATATATATATATATATATACCAGATGCCCCTCTGTTTGGCCTTTATCGATTTTGAAAAAGCTTTTGATTCAGTCCATCACTCTGCAATCATGCAAGCCCTTTTAGAACAAGGAGTGAATCCCGGCTATATTGACTTACTGTACAACATCTACACCACTTCCACTGCTTTTGTCAACATCGCTGAAGTCACCAAAGAGTTCCCAGTAGAAAGAGGGGTAAAACAAGGTGACTCTATATCCCCCAAGCTATTCACATCAGTCCTAGAGTTGGCAATGTCAAAAATCCAATGGCAAAACCGAGGTTTGAGAATAAATGGAAGAAATCTCAACAACTTAAGATTCGCTGATGATATAGTTTTACTCTCAAACAGTCTGGAAGAGCTCAAAGAACTGATAAATGAACTAGAGACAGCGTGCAGTGAAGTGGGCCTTAAAATAAATATATCAAAAAGCAAAATCATGCAAAACAAATGGGCAGAAAAAGATAAAGACAAGGCGGACATGAAAGATTCTGGTATTGAGTTCGTAGATCAGTACATCTATCTTGGCCAACTGATCAATATGAATGGTGACTCAAAGCCTGAGATCTACAGACGGATAAAGCTGGGCTGGAGAGCATATGCAAGAAATTCCATAGTTTTTAAATCGAACATGCCAATACATCTTAAAAAACAGGTATTTGAACAATGTGTATTACCGGTCCTCACATATGCCTGCCAGACTTGGACCCTAAATAGTCACACGAAGCAAAAACTGAGAACTGCCCAGCGAAGTATGGAAAGAGCAATGCTAGGGTTTACAAGAAGAGACAGGAAAAGGGCTGTGCACATCCGTTCAATAACTAAAGTAACAGACATCTTAAAAAGAGTCATGACCCAAAAATGGCAATGGGCCGGTCATGTTGCTCGCAAAAGAGATGAAAGATGGACTACGGTAGTGCTGGACTGGATACCGAGAAACCTGAAAAGAGCAAGAGGAAGACCCCCGGATCGCTGGGATAAGGATATACGTCGAGTTACAGGCGTGAACTGGAAGAGGGTGGCTCAAGATCGATCAGCCTGGAAAGAACTACAGCAACACTATGTAGAATTAAATTCTAATATATAGCTCATTAGGCTTAAAGAGGCTACATCCTGAAAAAAAAGGATTGATATAGCTGCAATAATAATAATAATAATAATAATAATAATAATAATATATATATATATATATATATACTTTATAACAGTAACATTAACATCTGGGGTAGTGAAAGATAAGAGCAAGGGGAAATTGAAGCTGAGCTCTAATTACGCTATAATTTCCCGTACGCCAAAATTTTAGGACACCAACCCCACCCACCAGAAAAAAGTTCATAAAAAAGACCATTCGGAAATTTTGACTGTTTGACCCCTAAGAAAACTCTGTGAAAAAAAAAGGAAAGACGAAAGAAGTAAAGATACGCCGAAGAAAAGATGCAAATTTTCTCCATACAAAAAAAATAAAAAAAAAAAAAAATAAAAAAAAAAAAATCAACGGTGAATACAAGGAGGGGGTAGACCACCTAATTTGAGATCTAGGGCTTCATTTCGTTTCTCACAATCTTCGTCGATTTTAATTAGTGATGAATGTGACGTAGTTTGTTTGCTTTACTTCACAGAAGTAGAATCTCATGTCTAGTGAAGTGTATAAAAATGTAGCACATCTGGAATGCAGAAATTGTGATGATGAACCGTCCTAAATTTTGTGCTAGGAAATAATAATATATTTCTAATGTACAGACATTAAATGACTAATGATTAGATCCACAAAAGTTGTATTAATTTTCAATTTTATCAAGAAAACTAATGTTCTGTCTGTAAGGTATTAAAAGTGGTGCATGGAAGGAAAAAGATGACCAAGACCACAAGCTGGCACTCGATTTCAGTCACAAGGGTGTGGGAAGATTCTCTTTTTTAGGTAAGGGTGTAAGAGATTGGAATAAGGTACCAAGGGAAATGATGAATAATTTACCAAAAACGTTGAAAGAATTTAAAGTCAAAATTTGTAAAGGGAAAATGTAGGTGGGTGCAGGAAATGGGGAAGATGGATGTGTAGGGAAACTGCCACCGGAGAAAGTGCTCCATTGCAATTTAATTAAATATTATTATTATTAATATGTACTAGTTTTGCTATGGCCCCTATTTTCCTATGGAGGGCTCCCATTATCCAGTTGACCGGATAATTAGAGTCATTCCAGTCAATTTGGTTTTTTCTCTCTCTCTCTTCAGTGAAGTGTCCGTTTTTGTTTTGTTTCATATAGTCTATGAATTATACATAACAGAATCTTAATTTTTAAAAAAGGATATAAAAAATCGGTTCTAAGGCACTTTTTCCTTAGCAAGCTACCATTCCCCCGTTCTTCCATATATATATATATATATATATATATATATGTAAAATGTGTTTATTTTGATCTTTAAAAATGGCTGGGTTCCAAAAATTTAATTCATATTTGTGTTGTATTTTCAATTTGAAAGTGGTAATAAATTGACAGAATGACATATAAACGTTAAGCGGGAATATATACACGGCAAGACTAAAGCAAGCGTACACTTTCCACGGTTATTTAACAGAGAGTAATGAGACGAATGTAGGTGAGAGCGGGTCCGTTAGCTCACCGATGACGGAGAGGCGCACGCGTGAGTTGCGCGAGCCGGAGCGCCTGAAGTCGACTCTGCAGCGGTAGAGGCCCTCGTCGCGGGGAGTGACGTCACTCAGCGACAGCACGGCGGGCGACGTGAAGGTGCGGAAGTACCCGCGCTCGCCGATCAGCTCGGGGTGGCGCCAGTGAGACGCCGCCTCCCCCTCGCCGTGCACGGGCTTGCGGCGGGCGTCCAGGCTGCAACAAACCATCAAGATCAGAATGTAGCCACTATGTTATACCGGGCTCTGGCACTTGCTGGATGATACTGCTAATCCTGCATCGCTGTGCGAGAAGGCAAAATATGTTGAAATTAAATTAGCCGAGCGTAGAAGACGCCGCGAGCAAGCGACAACAGAAACAGGAAGAAGAGCAAGAGGGGAGGAAATTCCAGAGAAAAGAGCGACCAAACTGCAATTACAAGCATTGTCCATTACTGAGGCTGGGCTTTCACTAGGAAGACGGCCAAGATGCCATTCATTACAGTGCCTTTGGAAACCAGAGGGAAGGATCGGGGAGCAGTCTACTCTGGTTCCAGGATGAAACTCCTGAAGTGGGACTGGGTGGTTCCAAGGACAAACCGGAGGAGGACGAGATTTGTACGTGGAATGTCAAGCTGGTTGACAGCATTTGGTGGTCAGCATGTCAGCAGTTGCCCTGAGGCATCACCAGACACAGCAGGCGGCCTGGATGTCGGCGAAGGCCGGCGGTGGTACAGAAAAGAACATTCGTGTATAGAAAGTTTATTGATCTGTAGTACGTAAATGTGTAGACAATCGCTGTTTTTGTTGTGGAAAAATTTGTGTATATGATAGATTAATTTAGTAGAATACTTTAGAGCCGTTACATACTTTAGAATAACTATCCAGATGTATTGAAAATACTAACAGAAAAATGAATTGTTTTTTAAAAAAATTTGTAGAATCTAAGGGACTACTTTAGGTAACAAGGTAGCAGGCTTTGTAAAATCTGGGAAAAAAAAGAAACAGTATAACTACCTCAATCTACTCGTTTATATTACTCTGTTTGCATTGATGTCTTCTAAAGCACCATCTTCTCTGAATACCATTATTTTATATTAGATTGGAAGAAAATACCATATGATGTACCACAAGGATCTGTTCTAGTACACCTGATGTTTTTATTATAAATCAGTGTTGTTTCTAGAGAAATATCTACTAAACTGGTGACACTAAGTTGACCCTAAGAAAACCTACAAAAGTAAACGATTAAAAAGTAGTAATTTGAAGAAAATACATTGAAACTTTCCCAAAACACATTTCAATAAGCTTTAAACCATCAACCATAGTACACAAATATTTAAGTATTTAAGAACTTCAAAAAATTTGATTTTTTAAACATAGACTACAAAATTTCTTGCCATCGGCATACATGAGAAAATTAACTGCCAAAAATACATCATATTATTGCAGAAGAAATTAATCATTAAAACTCTGCAACAACAAAAAGTTCTCTAACAAAAGATTTGGATTTATGCAGTAGGTGGATTTCCTCTATTGTCATTCGGCTGTATTTTTTGTTAATTATTTACAAAAAATAAAGTCTTCAAACTACAGAATAAATAACTGATAGAATGCTGTACATTCTTACAATGGATTCTCCCTATACATATCCACACATTCGCTTTGCCGTATCAAAATTTCACTTGTTTCCTGTTCATCAAAATTTCTGGGCACATGATTATAATACGTATAACTTTCACAATATATCATCATTATCATTAATACAATTTTTTTAATTATTCCGAAATACATCGTCTTATTAAATTTCTTGATAGTGTAAAACAGATGGCAAAATATTAAAATTTAGACATAATCTTTGAAATTATATTACGAGTATTTTTCAACTCCTTGTGCACCATTAAATTTTAAAATAATTATTACATTTAATGTACTGTAGCATTTGCAAGATTTAGCTGTCCATTCTAATAAGATAATTTCCGCGTTTCTAACAAATGATTATTGTCACTGTTTTTACTATACGTAATATAATATCGCAGACATCTCTCAGCAGTAAATTATATAAAAAGAACAGAAAAATAGATACATAGATGTTCCACAAAGAGCTATAATTTTCTATATTTTAAATACGAAAAATGGCACCTATATCGTAAGATACGGCGGTGACACTAAATGATTCAAATTCAGTAACGTTTACAGAGGATTCGCACCAAAAAAAGGTAAACAAATAATAAATCGACTAATTTATATTGACTAAAAGTGTCATCGGAAAGGTTTTATTTTTAACTACTTTAGTAGTTCCAGTCTGACTAAATACGCAAGTAAATAAAAATGTACCGAAAAAATCTATTGAATTTTTTAATAAATCTACCTGATAGAAGATATCAGGCTCGAACGGGTACAGCAACAAAACAGATTTTTTCATCACTCGTTTAGTATTGTGTAGGTAGCCTAATAATTTATTTTTTCTAATATCTAGGAATGGATTTTGTAATAATCATTATAATTTTTTGGCATAACCTTGTGATAAGTGAGTGTTCACTGCCTGTAAAAGTTTTTGACGATTTAAAAATCCTTAATATCTCAGTAATTATATCCAGTATCGAAACATTGATAAAATATTTGGATTCAGCACAGAAACCATGCCATCAGACAAGTTCATCATATCTAAAATAAAAAACTGTTAATTTATGTATTTTCTACACCTTGGAAACACTTCTACAGTTTAATAGAAACACAATGTACAGACGTTCCTCGGTTACAGTTTTATTATATGCATAAATTTGACAAACACTATAACGATCTTTACTTTATAACAACGTTTCTACATCACGGCAGTTATCAGTTTCAGTAGATACAACAAACCAAGCTGAAATCACTGACTCGACGTAGAGGCCGTCCTGATAACGGTCCTTAGTCGTAATAACATAAGCAAATGCTAAGACCGTCTCCAATCTCCTCTTAATAAATTAGACGTTTCACATCAAAAATACACACTTATCGGCACATAACATAGGTTTCGCAAAGAAAAGGTGACATTTCATTTCTCTCATTAGAAAAGTGCTCAAGGCAGAAGCACAATATGCTGGATAGCAAAACTCTTCCACTAGGTGGCCGAAAAACCCCTACGAATGTCTCTAGTCCGAGTAAGCAGTCCTAAGAGATCAATTCGGTGATATGAGTGGGAGTTACTGTGTACCCTTCACCAGCCCTAGAAATCATATCATCGCATGGCGTTGTTGGCCGCGAGACCCAAAGTATTGTTCAACCACATAGTGACAGAGTTTTCGATTCTGCCGAGTAATGTGCATCTTGTGGTGACTAACTAGCATAACCCGGACTTTTACAGTAACTTCAAAAATGTTTTGACCTCTCCCAGTAGAGGTACCTGTTTCAGCGAAATTAAAGCAGATAATGTTGTCATTCTTTTCCACCATTAAAGGTATATAAATATCTCTAACTCTATAAATAATGGAGAAAATACAATTACAAATAGAGTTTATACCTTAATTTTTATTTCGGAAGCACTAAACTGTTTTAAAAATTTCAGTATAAATGCCCCTTAAACCTCCAAACTGATTAAAATTCTTCATAAGTGTTTGTCCCAGAAACCTAAAGGCTCTTCCTGAAAATTTCACCTCTCTGTTTTCCTTAAAGATGTTGAGAAAATTGTTCTTACGTGCTGAAAAATATACATTCGAGAAAATTGACCTCAAAGTTTACGAAGACTTTATTTGCATTTGTTATACTTGGTAGCGACAGATAAAAAATTATTTTAAAAATACTTCCAACTTGGTTAAAAGCCTAAAACTTTCACTTAATACAAAGAAATAACACTATAATCGGAATATATATATATATATTTTAAATAATTTTTATGTGCTGCTACCAAGTATAACACATACAAATAAACACAGCAAACAGAGTTGGAGGAAATGTCATGATTAAGGGCCTTGAAAATCCTCGCCGAAACCTGGATTCGAACAGGGGACACGTCGATCTACTGTCAGACGCCTTAACTGACTCTCCAGACCCTGCTAGCCACAGATATTTATCGTGACTACTTGATAAACAGTAAAATGGGTAAGCGAGACACCGTTGCTGATTTCCGGGTTAGGGAGCACGCTGCTCGGGAGTGTAGGATGCGTCCCGCTAGCGCGAGTTCCAGCAGAGAGTGCCCCGTTTATTTAGCACTGTGTTGCGTCCGTGTTGCCGAGCGGACGTGGGAGGCCGCGTACGCGCACAGTGGTACACGTCACGTGCTCTGTGCAGTGCGCATTCCGCTGACAGCTGCACCACTTGCGGAATGTAACAGCGCACTACATAGGCAGCCCTTTACAGTACCACTGCTGCCCCCGTGCGATGCCGGGAATATTCTACCTGCCTCTCTCTTCACTCCCAGACAAGCAACCGGATTTCCATTCATAATGAACGTCTGCTAGACTCAGTTGCATATAAACACGGTCCTTTGAAATCTGAATGTGGCTGTGTTTTAATATTCTCGTGATTCTCGAAAATTGCTGTTTATTGTATCTGAAATTCTGTGCTCGCCAATAGATAGCTCAGGAATTTAGGCTCTCGTTAAAAGTGGATCACAAATGTGGTAACTATTTGAGGGAAGTACGTTTGCTATCTTGTGTTACTTTATGGGTCAATGTTCTTTATGCTTCATCAGTCGCAGTTTCAAACACAATAACAGCTCTCCTTTTCTCCATAACAAGATTAAATTTCTCAGTTGTCTGCATCACTAATAGCTTAGAATAGTGTTTCACACATGTCTAAAAGAATATTTAAATATCAGAATTCAAGAAGACAGAGTGTAAAAAAGAATTTGAAAAGAGGACATGAAGCAAGACGTGATTGAGGGAGTACTTAAAGAAGATAAATATTTAGATACTGAGAAATGTAAACTGAGGACAGACAGGTGAAGGAAAGAATGTAAACAGTACACTTTTTTCCTAATTTTGTTTTTAAATAAAATAAAAAAAAAAAACAGAAAGAAAAATGTGTATTATTTCCTCATTTCTGATTTCCTGGGATGGTAAGTATTCATTGTTTTGTTACCTTACAGGTTAATTCAAATTAATTATTTTTCTTTTCATTTTTAACATCAGATTCTGCATATTTCAACGATAACAGTCATTTTTAATTATGACAGACAAATTTAATTTTTTGCTTTAGGTGATATAATAGCATAAGGTAAATCTGTAAACTAAAGACTGGTTGGAGCCTGTATAAACATTTAACATTTTTAATAATTGGTTACTTAATACTGTCCAGTTACATCTATTTTCTCTTTTTACCACGCATTAAAAAATTATCTTTGTCATGGTAACTGTTTTCAAAATTTATTATTTTGTTTGTTGTTATTAAGTAAACTTCAGCTACCCCCTGCACGATTTTCATGCAGTACAGAGAACATTGATCTCTTTCAAATAAGTGCAAATTATGGCTAAAATTACTTATGAACTTAAAATTTCTCGTAAACGCGAAAAAAGGGTTAAGCAAACATATTTTAAATACATTGATAGATTGAAACAAGAGTAAATTAGACAAACGACAAAACGGCTTTTACAGTCTCTGCAGTTAGCTGAAAAAATCCAATGATGTGGGTATGTGACCAGTTTCCTTAGCCACTTCTTTTAACATACACCTAGATGGAATAATTTTAAGGCTGATTACTACGGGTTAGAAATTTTCAATTAATAAAACTGAAATGGAATTAGTGACGGCAACCGTAGGACGTGTCTTTATGGATAGTTGTGCAGGAGTTTAACGAACTGTACAGTACATGATGATGTTTTTTTTTTTTAATTCGTCTGAGTCGAAGTCATTAGAGGCGGAAAAGACTGCAGGCAAGGAACGGGAAATAATTCGGCCATGGCCTTTTGAAGGAACCATCCGAGCATTAGTCTGGAATTTTTGGGGTAAAACCATGGATAACCCAAATCTGGATGGGGATTTGAACGAGCGTCCATCGTAATACGAAGCCAGAGAGTTACCGCTCACCCACAACGGGTGAAAAATCACTGGGAGGGAGCGGAATTGGAAATAAATCTTCAAAACGGTGAAAACTACATCCCGACAGAACCTTTATTACAAATGCACAGTTTCAGATTGTTGTTAGATGCCATTACTCGATATTATAAGTTGAAACTGTGAAAATAGTGATGTCAAATCGAACATGGTGGGTGAGCGATTAACGCGCTGGTCTCGCATTATGCAGGACGCCGGTTCGAATCCCTGTCCGAGCATCCAGATTTGGGGTTTCCCCAAATTACTCCACGCGAATACCGGGATGCTTCCTTCAAAAGGCAATGGTTTAATTCCTTACCGTTCCTTGTACCCAGTCTTTTCCCGCCACTAATGACGACGATGACGTCGACGAAGCGTAAATCAAAAAAAAAAAAAACATATCTAAACGGACTATTTTTCATTTTGTGACTATCAACAAACTAAAAAGTTTATCATAGTGGAGGCTTTCTCGGCGTTGTATATAGATCAAAGTTTGTATATCACGAGGTTTCGAGAACATGATCGCCGGAACGTCGTGCTATACACACGTTCTCACTCAGCTATTTTCCCGAGAAAATTTCATCTAACCTAAAAATTAACCTTTCTAATTTTATTCCTGTTTTTTTAACATTAGTCTCAATAATATTGCAGATGCATAAAGATAACTTGAAACAGGAATGTGGGGCAAGGATTCAGTAACTGCAAAAGTAGCGATATATAGCATTAGTAAGTAACTATCACTTTTCGTTACAGTTTACAGGTGGACCGAAAATAATTTCTTTTTAAGAATGTAGTGTACAGTGTTATTCCAGTTTTCAAGAGGTGAGGCCATAAATTTCTCGTTATTTTGAGGATTCCACTTCCTAAGATGACATACGTAGATACACACTTCGCTGTACCGTTGTCTTGGTTTTGAGCTGTTCAACGTTTTCACACAACATTATTACCCTCGTTCCTTAAGTAAACTGCCATAAGCGGAGGCGCATTAATCTACTCTAGCCTGTTTCCTTTGATACGAGCGGATGCGCTGCTTCATTACGCTCGCCCTTCTGAGAGACAGCTGCTCCTAAATATTTTGAGCAGTTTATTTACTAACGGACGGCGTTAAAGGATGGACGAGTTGTCGCTCAGCCAGCCTTTGAATTTCCAGCGACAGAAATATTGAGAAGAGAACGTCAGTTTACACTCGACAAAGATTTTAAGCAGCAGACACGTGCGTTCCGTGAAAGCCTAGATACCGTCGGCAGGAAAAAACAAATAGACCGTATGGGGCCTAATGCGAGAGACTCGTCAGCGCTGTAGAGGCTTCACACAGGCTCGAAATCACAAGGGACTGGCTGGCTCACGGGCTGTAAAAACTGAGTCTCTTTTTACTTGCAAAGCGGTTGATAGCACCAGCTGGAGCTTCTTCCCCGCAGTATCTTATTTTTGCTCTGCGTTAAGAGCCGTGCGATTCTGTCTGGATTTTCCCTTGCCGCGCCAGCTGTGCAGCGCTGATGTCGAAAAGATGAAGGGCAGGTATAACCAGGAACGTGTTTGTGTATCGTGCTCACAAAGCGTAAAGCTTGTTATTTGTTTCTGCTTGGTGGCCCGCGCAAAAATTTCGCGAATGATATGCGATGAATAGCGAAGTTGGTGGTTTGTAAGAAGCACCGGCTCATAGTAGCAATTGTTTATTTGCCAACTGAAATAGGTGCGTAGCAATAAACATCGATTGAAAAAAACTTTTGGAAACGTTAAACATACATATGAAAAATCTTGTGGTAATTGATGTCATGAAACAGTATGATATTGAAGTGAAAATATTATCATCAATAGCCATTTGGGAAAATGATTCTCGAACAGAAAAAAAAATAATTATACAAAGTCTCTTTGAACTAGAAAACACACGCAGTTTATCAATGTCTCTGTGATATATGGTGCTGCTATCTAGCGGTAGTATGATCACTCATTAGCGACGCCAGTGGAGCCTAGCGGCTTGGCTCTGAACTATCACATACTCGTGCCCTTGATTGTTCATAGTTTTACAATTTTGGCGTTGAATTTCGGAAAATTCCTTTCTTAATTAATGATTTTACCAAAGCGAATAACTTATTCTTTAAAACCGATCTATTTTGTTTAAGTACGAAAGAAGAGAGATGGATGTTTGTTAGATAAATATGTTGTGTCTCCATAGTTGTCTCTTCGAACAACTTCCTACTCGAAATGTAGATGCATTAAATTCTGTTTTGTGTGTTCCATGTTGATTTTGCTTCTCAGCTTTAATGCTGTTTTAATCAATGGACCGACTGACGTATTATTCGACCCTTCAATCCGTTTTCAAAACTCTAAAACAACAACTGACCCCTATAGCGCGGGCGCTAGAAAGCTGCATCCAGGTACCAAAAGCTGCTGGTTCTAATCTGGCAAACTCCATGGTTGCTTTTAGTCACATGTTATGTACTTCGATTATCATTTTTGAAAGCCAAAATTTTTTGCAGAGATGATTTGGAATTCGATAATATCACTATGGTCCTTTTGGACTACCGTAATCCGTATTCCAGAGCTTTTAAGATGGCCAGCATTTCCACCGTATAATTGGAGGCTTACTTTCGAAGCTTGTACATTTTTGAGACCTTTTCCTTTAGGATGGAATAGGCACAGCCAGCTGCCGCGCCCGCCTTAGCACCATCCGTGTAAATTTGGATAGCCTGAGGCCATTCTTCCAGATATCTCGCCACTAATTGTTTGCTAATTTCCGCGTTTTCGCTAAATGGCGCATCAAATCGAACTGTAAGGTTCGTGGTAATTGTCTCATAGTTTACTTCGAGGTAAGGTAGTTTGCTAGTGGTATATACATATTTCTGATATTGTTGTATTTTCTGCAAAGCGGTTACGTATATGGGTGGCTTTTATGTTTCCTGTATCGTTCGTGGGCACATGATTCACTAAGGTCCTCGATCTTTTTGATAATTGTGCTATTCTCAATTTCCATGTGTTTTATCAGGAATTTATATGCAAGAAATTCCCGCCTGATGTGAAGAGGTGGTTCCATTGTCTCCAACTGAAGTACGTTTGTTGGTGTTGATGCCATCGCCCAATAACAGAGTCGCAGTTTTAGGTGGTTGTGTGGCTCAATCAGCCAAATTACAAAATTTTCAAAAATATAAAAATACTATTAGATTTGATGCTGCAAGCCTATTTTAGTGAATGCTTGCAAGTATAGAATATCCATTGAAGACACCTTCTACATAAAAACTTCCAGGCAAACCTAAATAGTTCGAATTCTGTTATACACTGCTATCTGATCTTCCCTGCGTTGCTCGGAGCTGGATAAGAATGTTCTGATGTTTTATCCCGTTTGATCGGATGTTGAAACTTTTTCTTTTTAGTATACGTGTGAAAAATATCATCGAGATAAAAACTATGGGCTTGTGTGTCGTCACAACAACGCTAAAACAATTTGTAAATTTGAAGTTCAAATCTCCCGATCATTAATTCTCCGACCGGAAGCAGTCCAACGCCAGCAAACAGTAAATTTTATGGGTTTTCAGTACATCACCATATAGTTTGGACGATTTCCCTAATGTTTTCAAGGTATATGTTAAAAACTGAACCGTTACAAGTTTTACTACGGAGAGATAATGAGGGAGAGGAGGTGGGTTTATGTGAACTGAATGTAAGTAATAGTTTTTCTCTTGCTTTAAAGAATTCGTGTGGAAAGTTTCATCGAGATTGCATAAAAACTGTGGATTTGTATAAAGAATATATATATACAGAGAGAGAGAGAGGGAGGGAGAATGAGAGAGAGAGAAACTACCGGTGCGACCAAACTATTTGAAAGATTTCAGAAGCTTCTCATGGTGGAGGAAGTTTAAAGACTTGCTCAGAAAAATTTTAGTAACTTCAAAGTTTCCCACCAAGCTAAAATTATAAAGTATTTTGTTTGCTATTAAAAATATTGTCGTCAGTTTTTGTAGAGCCGTAGTAAATGAGTCAAAATCTTTTTTCTCACCCAACATCTGTTCACAGCAAGCAGAAAAAGGTAGAGAAACAAATTATGTTTCTACGTATCACATAACACCATCGTTCTACTCCTAGTCATAGTACCACATTTTAACTCTCTTAAGCTTCTAGAGAAGAAAGTAATGATATTAAATTGAAAACAATTAAAAACTGTAATTGTCTCTTCAAAATAAACAAAAAACTCAGAAAGTTTCCTTTCTCACCGAACTATTCAGTAAAAAATTTATATTCTATAATCTATGTTGATCAATATATTGTGTAGATAGTGATGGTTCAACTTTCACAATATATTTTTTATAAAACTGACTTGGGTTATTACTAACAAATATATCTGGGGTTAGTAGTTCTTTGCCTACAATAAAATTTCTGGAGAGAATAAGAACTGAGTATGAACTATGATAATTTTACTTCGTTGAAATCGTGTTTTAAACACTGCTTAATAAAGGTACAACTTCTTGTTATTAATTCTTCCAAATATTTTCAAATATATATATATATCGACAGGAGACCAAAGTAAAACGAGATCATTAAAGAAATTTAACTATTATTTACGGGTATTGATTATTAATGTATACTGCTTCCGACTTTAAGCATCCAGATTTGGGTTTTCCATGGTTCCCCAAATCACTCCAGGCAAATGCCGGGATGCTTCCTTAAGAAGGCCATGGCCGAATTCCTTCCCATTCCTTGCCCCCATCCTTTCCCGTCTCCAAAGACCTCGCTGTTGAGAGACGTAAAGGAGTTAAAAAAAAAAAAACTTTAAGATTTACAGTACACTATACGACGAAATATGGGAATAAGGTGAAATAAGAAGAAATACATAGCATTACAAACATTGGCTGCAGGGAACCTGTTAAAAAACTGTTAGTTTATCTGTGACAAGGCTGATGGTGTTTTATGAGTTTTTATGTTTCGATATTATAGAAGTGGTTAGAGTTCGGGATAAACCACGACAATCGTGACGGGTTTGTGATGAAACTGCGCCTTGCCTTTACTAGAGTTGACTCTACATCCGAATAATACTTTCTTTAACACGCGGCTGGCTTGAAAAATAAAAATCTCTCACCGTCTCCGTGACTTTCGTATGATTGGCTCTCTCCAATAAAAACAATGCGCAGCTGTATTAAACCATGTAGCGGAATGTTATGGAGGAAACAAAACGAGTGGCAGTATTTGCGTGACGAGGTCGAAACATGTTTAGGATCTTCTGCGATCACTATAGTGTGCTGGCATGAATTCGTGATAAGCTGAAATGTATCTTTTTGATAGTACAAACTGTCAGCAAGTATTAGTAGTGTATCTCGTGGACAATTTTTATGTGTCCTCAATGTCACGCACTCAGCCAAAGTGCTGCGACTGCCACACGAACTCCTAGCAACAAAGCAAGTGGTAGAAATATATTTGCAGTCGTAAATTACAACGTTCATCTAAGTATACTTCAAAATTCGCCTGCATTTTCTGCTATTTCAGGTGGTATATGCATTACTTAAGTCATGTTTACAAATAACTTCAGGATAAAGATATCAGGGGTAGTATACAGTTAATTAAAATTTATTCCCATTACTATTCGGGACAGAGAAATATCAGATGACATCCTTAAAAACTAAAAGTTAATCCTGTTCTCCATAACATCTTGCACGAACCATGTACTACGTATTAAGACGGACCAAATCCCACGATTCTCTCTCTCTCTTTCTTGAATAACTTTTTTTTTTTTTTTTTTTTTGTAACTGCTTTACGTCTTTTTTTAACACCGAGGTCTTTAGAGACGGGAAAGGATGGGGGGCAAGGATGGGGGCAAGGAATGGGAAGGAATTCGGCCATAGCCTTTTTGAAGGAAGCATCCCGGCATTTGCCTGGAGTGATTTGGGGAAACCATGGAAAACCCAAATCTGGATGCCCGAACGGGGATTCGAACCGCCGTCCTCCCGAATGCGAGGCGAGAACGCTAACCGTTACACCGCCCCTCTCGGTCTTTAATAACAACCAAGAGGCAGGAGAGAATAGGAAGAGAATGGAATGATACAGTTATAGCCCACCAGGCCTAGCACTCGATATGAAGAAGGGCCTAGCACTCGATATGAAGAAGTCAATCCAGTTAATTTCGTCTATCATCAAGCCATTACAAGATGAAAAGGCTTCCCTTTCTATCATTAATAATTCTTCAACTGACTGATATTTTGGAAACAGAATGGTTCTTGAAAAGTAATCATGTACGGGACAAATGTGCGTTGACAATATCGTTTATTTAACGTAGCGAGAACAAGCGATTGAATCCAGAGTTAACACCCGTATGTAAGAAGCAAATAAATTTAAAAGATACTGCTAAACTAATTTTGCGTAACAGGAGGTTCACAATGAATGATCTTCATCTACCTTTCCGTAGCATTTTACAAGATTTGATATTAGCTTAACCTGTATGTATGTATGAATGAATGTAAATCTTTCAACTGAATTATCACCAACTTCGAGATGTCCGAGATGTTTGAAATTTTGCACACGTATTAATAAACGATGACAATACAATATTCTCATAGCAACGTCCTGCTATTCACTTTACTTTGACAGTACGGAATCTTTCAATTCAATTTTCACCTACTTTCAGATTTCCGGATTATTTGAAATTTTGCACACATATTAAGAACCGGGGACAATATAATAATCTCACATCAACGTCCTTCTATTCTCATTTCTTTGACAGTAATAATGGGAAAGTAACAGAATCTGCCAAATCAATTTCACCCACTTTGAGATATACGAATAGTTTGAAATTATGCACACGTATTACGAGCATTGACAATACAATAATTTGATATATATCTCCTTAAATTCCCATTGTGAATTAAAAAGTTAAAAATAAAATTGTAGTTTAAAAAACTAAAATACACGCCTTTGTAGCAATGTGAACTAAAAGCTAAATTTTGTTCAACAACGCTAGGATGTCCCACAGTTCAGTATAAATTTTTTGAATAAGTTTAAATTGAGAATAAAGTCAGTGACTAAAAAGTTAACCTTAATTTAAAAAAGTGTGGGGTGCTCTCTACCTGTACATAATGACTCTACCTTTACGAACAACCAACGATAAAAAATGTAAGATTACTGATATCTAGCACCCCACACTTTTTTACATTAAACTTAATTTTTTAATCAGTGACTTTATTCATATTTTAAGTTTATTCAAAAAGTTATACTGAACTGTGGGGAATCCTGGCGCTATTGAACAAAATTTTAATATTTAAAACGTTTTAGTTCACATTGTTACAAAAGCGCGTATTTTAGTTTTTTAAACTATAACTTTATTTTTAACTTTTTTAGTTACATTGCTTATGGAGTTTCTTTTTTTTATTGGGGAGAGTTGAATCTTTCTAACGTACTGGGTATAATTAGGCGTAAAATGTTCATCAATAATGTTAAAAGCGCTGTGTCATTCCCAGATTTGCTGTTTTTTGTGGAAACATTCTTGGGAGGTAGGATAGAAAGAATAGGAAATTTTGTCAGAAGAGGTGGAAGTAAAAATTGTAGACTTACGTGCTAGCGTCTTCATAACTTTAATAAATTATTCTGTTGTTGATCTATGGGTGGACACTGAGTTGTTTGTACATGAAATAACATTGCAAATAGGATTACAATAAAATTCCTTACATTTTTGGGTAGAGAATCTATTTGGGTAGGTCAATATAGTATAAAGTAGAGGGAAAAATTCTGTTTGAAAGGTAGAAACGGTAAAAGAACTGATAACAAGTTTATTTTAGCATGATTTATTATAGACGTGGTAGAGAAATTTTTCGTAGTTCTAAATATAATAGATGTTAATGTATGGATACACAAGGAAAGTAAGAAAAGTGAACTATCAAATGTTGGTCAGTCGCTATGTGGAATGTTATAGAATTGCATGGGGCAAATACTGTGGATACCAAATAAAACATTTTGAATGGTTGTGAAGAGTGACTGCTATATTTGATTATGTGAATTTTTAGTTGCTAGTTATTGGATAAACGGTGCCGTTATTATGTACGTGTAATGAACATGCTCCTGATGAAACCTGTAAGGATATTTCCCCAAGAATGAGAAGTAGTATGTGGAGGGGAAAAGGGAATAACAACCAAAAATTAGCATCTGATTTTAATTCGTATTTAAGGACACGAGAAACTCTTCTGCGCTATTGAACGAGATTGTATACTGTATACGTTAATTTGTATAATAATTTATCGCAAAAATTCGCGTAGCGTAGTTTTGTAAACATGTATGTAGAGAAATTGCTGCCGTGTTGTAAGTGCGATAGCAACTAATAACAATAGTAAATGATATTACAGGATACACAAACAGGTGATTATATCTTTTTTAAGATCGTTTTCGAGCACTAGTGTACGGAAGGATTTCCCTATGATGGTAGGATAAATATTAATTACCACTAATAAGTAACAGTATTCTGTTTTACAGCAGTCACATCCAGCCATGAAAATCATTATTAAAACGTTTATGGAACCGGAGAGGCATTCGTTTCCTAATTTAACTACTTTCGGCAACTATAATCAGTATTTGTGAGGTTTGTACTGCAACATTTAATTTAATTCAATTTAATTACGATGGAGTACTTGCTCCGGCGGCAGTTTACATACACACCAACTTTTCACCTTTCCTTTTCCCAACTACTTCTTACCTCTATTAATGTAAAATTTTAATTCTTTTAGCGGTTTTGGTAAATTATTGTCATTTCTCATGTTAATTTATTCCAATCCCTGTCCCCCTTACCTACGAAAGAACATCTTCGCACACCCTTATTTCTGAAATCGAGTGCCTATATGTGGTCATGGTCATCTTTTCCTCTCCATGCAAGATTCTTAATTCATCCACTAATATCACCCATATACGCCTTGCACACTCCCACCATTCTCTTCACTCATTAGTTTTAAAGTTCTGTCAGCTTTACATATGTTTCATATGGTCGCTAATAAATTGAAAGATCCATCCCTGATATTGATTGCATAAAGCTTAAAGTCGACATTTGCGTATCCTGTATGGCCGAGAACAGTTATAATACAAGTTTGGATATTAAAAAAAAAGAAAAAAAAGAAAAAAAAAACAAAAAACAAAAAACAACCTGATGCCCGAGGCAAATTGGAGAGTACTTTACTGAATTCAGTGGGCAGATCAGCCGAAGACTTACGTGTCTGGCAAATCCTTGTCTCGAAGATACACTCTGATATTAGCCACCATGTGCGCACAGATTCCCAAGATCTATGACCTTGTAATTAGTATTGTCGCGTGGTTGACCCATTAAGATGACTAACTTATACAGGGATAGGTTCGCCTAGCTCCTGCTCAGACGGCTGAGGTTTAGTGCTTCCAGTCGGCATCCCTAAGCTTCTGTCTAGGAAAATGAAGACTTACAACTTAACAACGGTTACATGAATAACTCATTTGGAATGTGTGCAAAGAAATGTAGTTTTGTTGGATTTATTGTAGAAGATATGCGGAAGACGTATACTACAGAGTTGTTACACTTTTAAGCTGCAGAAAAATGTTACACGTAATAAGATATTCCTATAGTGGATCGTTCGATCTAAATTAGTGGTAATTGTATTCCTGAGGCAGCTGATGGTGGAAAAATCATAGAATTTGCGTAATACAGTGGTTACTTGTGAGCTAACCACTCCAGTTCGTTTGGATTAATTAGCTTTAATAACCACCAGAATTATTGGCATTTCCACACCAATAACAGCGTATTATTGAACGATTAAGGCCCAATCTCGTTTCTAACACGTGCTAGCTGAATTCTCATTTATAATTTAATTGAAGATAGTTAATCACTTATAACACCAAACAATTGAGAGGTATTAATGTTACTTGTACGAATGATAAACATAGTTCCGAATGAAATATCACTGAATACATTCAACATTCAAGACAGTTTCCTGTTTAAATATATACACTGCCGAGATACATTGTAACGAGTTCTAAACACTTCACATCTAAGTCTAGTGCTGCGGAATGTTTTTTTGTTTTTTTTTTTTCGCTGGACATTCACGTGTTTTATATGTTAACACTGTACGGACTTTCCATGCTCTCTGCGTATGTCAGCGTTGGAACTGGTACTGCACATACATAAAGAATATTAAATGATAAAAAATGGAATGTTTTACATGAATTAATATGAGAATTACGAGGTTATTCGCTATGCATAATTGCTATGTTCTTTAGCGTATCAGTGGTGAACAATGTGGTATAACAAACTTTTTTGTCCACAAGTTCTTGGAGATCAGGTATGCCAAGGCGTAGAGTGACGTCGGCAAATAGTAGGTAGGTTAGAAATGGGTGCATCATGTAGTGAAAATTTCTCGAAGGATTGGTCATACTACAATGTCAGTATAGAGACTTGTTACACAGTGGACACAAGAAGGCTCTAGTACTCGTAGAGCTGGTAGAGATCCATGTAGAAGGATCACATCCCGTGAAGACCACCAAATTGTGCTGATGGCTGTTGCTCTTTAGACGGGTGACTGCATCTCAGATATGAGCAGTGATTACAGAAAGTGTCACTCCACGGACAATTGTAAACTGATCACCTGAAGCTGGGTCACATTCTCGGAGCCATATGCAATGTATTCCATTAACCTGATTTCACTGCCAGTAACGTCTAACCTGGTGTACTGACAAATGCAACTGAACACATGAATGGAGTGATTTCAGAACGTCACACAGATCCAGCCTCTGGTGTAATGGTTTGGGGGACAGCCAGTTACTACAGCGGTACTGAGGTGGTTGTTGTTGAAGGCACAATGACAGCCCGCCAGTATGTGGACAGGATGGGGTACACCCTGTTGTAATACCCTTCATGTACACCATCCAACAGGATCATTCCCGTTACCATACTGCCTCCCAAAGAGTTACGACCAAGGATTAGACAAGATTTATCCCCGATAGAGCTTGCCTGTTTTGTCATGGGTAGACACATTAGGTCAAATGGTCAGTCCGTACAAACGGTACAACAGCTGACTGCACAAGTTATGCAGACTTGGACTGACCCTGTTCCACGGAGTCATCCGATCACTTATTGATATGATGCTGGCAAGGATTCACGAGTATATAGATGCTCATGTTGGCCACAGTTCTTACTGACACATTTATCTAAAGGGAAATAACTTGGTCTGGTCCTTTCAATTTGTTATAATTTTTTATGTGTATAACCCCGGAAATATCTACAAAGTTTCCTAAAATTCCACAGTTTCTCTCTGAGTTTAACAATCTCCGTTTCAGCCTGTGTAATTTGATTTAAAATGCTCTAAATTCAGTGTGAATTGCATTCTAAAGTTTGTGTGTGTTGGTTTCAATGTAACGGCAACATTAGTGGCACGAGCGAATTGCTGAGTCGTAGAGGGGAGACCGCTACCTAACATGAAAATGTGTCGGGCATTGATTTTTATGCCAAGCGACTGCCACCCGAAGTTCCACATACGAGATATGTGTGTAGTTCACTAAGTGCGTGTGGCTCGACTCGCAGATGCCCCGTTTTATTACTAAAGTTGCATGCTTTAGTCGCTCACCGTCGAATATATGTAAACGAATAGAATTGCCTTTATAGTTCTGTACATAAGAAAAGCCATTTACTTAAAACTTTCGGCACAAATATCCATCCAACAACACTGAACTCTCGTACCAGTGTGTTGCGATTCGACTCAGAGCTCGAAGCTACTGACGGAAGTGCAAACGTATCTTTTATGAGTATGCTTCTGAAATGCTCCCAGCTCTTTATGTCACCCACGAGAGCACTTGGGGAAGAAATATCTCCAGCAAAACATCCGTAAACCCGATCGTTTGAATAAAACTGGATCCAATAAAACTGTATTTATCTGACGATGTGGTTGTGCGCATTAAGACTCAATCACACAGGATAGTACCACAGGAACAGGTTTCAGTCTTGGACACCGCTCGCCGACCGTCCTACTCGCGGCTTTTAGGCGATTTCTAGCCATCACCAAGGGGAAAGGGAAAGCTCCATATCAAACAAATGTGGAGCTAATTATGGTAGGGGACCATCGGATTTCCCACCCCCTTATTGATCCAAACTAGCTACTTATGTGTACGTAGTCCATAGCGCTGTAACGGGGAGGGGGGGGGGGTGACATTTATTTTGGACTCTGTATTGGATAACGGAGCGTCTGAGAACTAAGTGATCGGTCTGGGGTGGGGCAGGGTTGGGTTGAAAGCTTCGCTGAGCTACATGGAGGGGGAGGGAGGGGGTTTCCGCATCTTGCCACTTAGCTTTCCATTCATATTATGTCACAGTAAACATAAGGTACAGAACACACAACAGCATGTGAATATTTATTCCCGTTATTTAATTATCTCCGAATACAATTTACGATAGTCTGACAAGAGAAAACAGAAATCAATAGGGAAACAAGCTACGTGCCACGCAGAGAAAGGAGGGGGGGGGGGGGTTCATAGGAGGCCAAATGGATTTGCGTACCTTATGGACGCTCCCTAACACACTACGGAATAGTGTCGTATTTTCATGCAGCTTGAGTGATGCTGATTTGATGGCTTATAAAAGATTCTGATCTGATCAGTTACTTATGTCATATACGTTGTATAACTAAGCACGTATTGATAAATTCGAATTTACAACACAAATAATTTGTTTGATTCAATAATCCAATAACCATGGAATGGTCTATACATTCGTGGCCTAAATAAATTTCCTTATAAATACATTCCACTATTTACTCCCACTATAAGCAAATGCGAAACATAAATAAAACTACTACCTTTCTTCTGCTGATCGTAACTTGCATTAATACTCGGAATTACCAACATTTCTATACTCGGGAACAAACCGAGGTAAATACTGCAGCTGTGTAACAGATAAAATCTTCCGCGGCTCATTGTGTTGTGTCCGATTTAGTATAACGAAATTAAAAAAAATGTTAAGTATCTTACAGAAAACTATTTCACGTGAAAAGGATTCTGTCGTAATTCTCCTTTCAAGACACATAAATAAATTGATTTTTATGTGGATTTATTACTTACATACCGCAACGGAGTAATGATATCTGTTTTTATTACTTCATCCAAGTTAAAATGTAAATTAGAATGAAGTTTGCGAAGTTTATGAATTTTCCGTAATCAGAAATATAAGTGGACCTCTAAAAAATTATTTTCATATTTGTTCTGAACATATATTTTTTGCAGAGTAATCATTTTCGAAGGCGTAGAAATGTAAACATCTTTTCATATAATTTAATAAATTTCTTGGCAGGGAATTTTGTCATATGAAATTATTTCATAGTTAAAAATCTATTAAAAAGGACAGTAAGGAATTTACAAAAGAGTTGAAGGAATTTGAATGCAAAACATTCGTGAGATTCTTGCCTCAATATAGAAGGATAATGTGAAAATTAAATAAGGTGTTTCGGATTCAGTAATTACAGCGGACGCAAAGAAGGCTCTCAGATGGTAAGATGTTGCTTACTGATTTAATTACTGCTCTTAATTCGGTGTTTCAGATAAATAAATGGAAAAGTTAATTATTAACAGTTCATAGTCTCTAGGAAAAAAACCTTTTGGAGACTGCACGTTTCTGACTAGGTTGAAACTCAACTTGGATTTCTTAAATGATTAGTGCGAAACAGTTGTGGATTAACAACACTTGTAATTGTTCTAATTGTTCACACGTGAACAACCATCTTTTACAATGTTACCTTGAATTTGAATAGAGACTTCGTATTTCCGAAATATAGACTCATGCATTAGTTGAAATCACATTCAAAAATATTAATCAGCAAGCAAACATCTATAACGTAGGCCACCCACGTATTTAGTTTTATCAATGGGGCTGTTATATCTTGTTAACAAATGTCTTCTATAAAAATGTTCTTAACGGCAAACTCATTTTTAAGAACGATCAAAGATATGGCGGATGTTTACCACTCTTTTTTTCGAAACATTCCACTCAGACTCAGTCAGTAACTGATATGATAAAGGAACTCGATTAAGAGTCGTTGTAAGACTGGAGACAAAAAAGAATCATGTGTGTGTATAAGATATACATCGACGATGATGTCTGAATGGACACTGGGTGCCTATTTATGACAGTAGTATAAAAACATCAACTTGTTAGAGGAGTAACCATTGGAATAAATTATTGAGGTAACTAGGTTTATAGCAAATCGTAATTAATTCTAGTAGGATGTAATAATAAAAATAAATCCCAAAGATTATTTTAATTACTCTCCATTTTCTGGCTCAGTGCCACACAAAAAGGTGAGAGAGAGGGTTATGGGTGTACTTCTAGAAACTATTTAAAACTAAAATCTGAACATATGAATCCCTCTTCCTGGATTAGCCAAACTGTCAGAACTAAAAAGTGCCAGCGGGGATCTACATTAGCCATAACTTGTGACTTTAACACAGTTGTAACAGCCCTCATACCTGAACTTTAAATAGAATTGTAATTTATGAAGTATTTGTAGTGAGCTTAAGTTTGCTTTAATATGATCCTGTAGGTTTGTTTCTCAATTAACTGTAAATCAGTGTATATAGACTTTGTTTTATGAAAAGAAATTATTTAAAGACCATTTAATATGTTTAAGAACCGAATTGTGCAAGATAATTGCTTATATGTTGGTAATTCAGAGTATTAATGCAAGTTACGATGTCTAAAGGACAATTTATTACAGTTTAAAATGATTTCTGTAAATAATTTTGTGTTTAAGTATCTTTAATTTCCATTTCTGACCATTTTGTAATGATGTTAAATGATTATGTATTAATTCTGATTGTTTTTAATATGTTTCAATTGTTTGAGTAATTATTAATGTTCGAGAAATATCTGTTGGAAGCTTTTGAAGTGTTCTAGAAATTTCGATAGAGCCTATATAAAGAAATCAGCAGAAGGACGGTAGTAGTTTTATACAGATTCACTTTTCAACTGCCAAGGACTGCGTTAGTAGTATCTCTGGATTGTATCTATGCATGTAAAAAATATCGTTGACGGGTTGACTGCAAATAAACGAAAGTTTAAGCTGAAGTACATTGTGGACTACTTAATTATCACATTAATTAAACCACGAAGAATCTGACACAGTCCAGGTAATTTATTGTAAAATCAGTGTTCCCGGGTAATCTAACATACTGTAAGAAATCACAATACTATAAATTACAGCTATATAACAATTAATGACAGCCAACGACTTTTTTCGCTCGTTTTATTTATTCGTCGAGCGGTTTCCACTTCATTGTTGAATGTGTGTACATATCATTATTTATTTTGGCACATTATTTTTTTATATCAAAATTATAAATTATAACGTACTGAAATCACACAGTTTCTTACATTTATTCATTTCTCCATACGATTCACGTCTTGAGCTATTTAGCTTCATTTCAGTACACCCTGGTTATTAATCTGCTTGTTTTCACTAACATTGCTCTCCACTACACTGCACAGTTTTGTCTCATAACAGTCGGTATATTGTATTTCCACTTTGTATGTGTAGCGGTTTGTTGTGTTGCTTGTTTGTTTTGTGTTTCTCTTCTGTTTGCTTTCTGTGCGACGCGCCTTTTGAACACCTGCATATTCATGTTATTTTGTTGGGTTTGTATGTGCGTCTCTTTTTAATGGTGTCTTGTGTATGACGATGGCGGGACCCTTTGGTGCGGTTGGGTGTTAAGGTTGGAGCTGTGTTTATTCACAGCCTACGAAAATTAAGGATTTATTTACTGGTTAATTTCTAGTTTAATATATGACAAAATAATTTCAAAATTAAATATTCTGCTTGTTTGTTCTCAGAACACAATTCATGGCAGATATACGTATTTTAGAGTTTTGTTGTTTATATACGAGATATGGTCAAGGATCAAAATATTTATGCTCCTCACACCGAGGTAGAAACAATTGTTTTTGCTAGCTTTACAAAATTTTAAATACGGTATTCGGATTTTCGTCAGTAAAACATGTAAGGAACGCATTTGAAATCGATTCCGTTTTAGAAATCTAATCTTGTAACAGACAGATAGAAGAACATTAAAATAAGGTTTTCTGTCCGTTCTGGTCTCTGAAGTAACTGTTGACGGTAAATATAATTGGAACTAGATGGCTCATGAGAAAATATCACGAATAATATACGATGAGCAGTGAGGTTGGTGGTTTGTAGCAGGATCTGATTTCTGACCAATTTCTAACAATCTGTCAACTGAAATATGTACGGTAAAACATTTACAACGTCTTGCGAAACAATTAGAAATGGCGAAATGTTTCCTTGAGAGAAACAAAAATATCCGTAAAACTCTTAAGACCAGAAAAATCATTTTATAAATATCTCTATGATATGTGATGCTCCTATCTAGTGGTAATGAAATAATTCTTATCGACGCCAGCAATTTCAAGCGGCTTGATTGTGAACTATCGCATACCCATAACCTTGATTGGTCATAATTTTTCAATTACGGGTTGCAATTTTTTGTAAAATCCTATCTTATTTAATCTTTAAAATTATACCTCATTTATCGATGTTGGTTAAGTACGGAGGGAGGAAGATGCCTCGTCACAAAGAAAAAAATCTTTTAGAAATATTATACGGGGTGATTCCGGTGATGTTATAAACTTTCAGGGTTGATGAAGACGCATATATGTATAAGCATAAACCATAAGCCATAAGCAAAAATCTCTCAAGTTTTGCCTTAGCCTCGCGTAGCGCTCAAACTAAGAGCCCCAACTTCCAAACCCTCATCATGACGTACAGAATTCCCGCTGAATGCTCCCCAGTACCCTCAGATAATTTCCCCTGTCAACGGACTAGTAATGGCGCACGTAACTTGATGTCAGAGACACCGTAAATACATTTACCTGCACACGTTTCACTAGGTGCTGCATTTACAACAATTTTTCAGAATGGCGTCTTCCAGCGTCTTCCACGTTCTAATATCCTCGGTGTCGTTTGAACCAGGTCGCAGGCAGAGAGAGTTCTTGCCAGGAGTTCCACTTCATACTCGACATGTGTCTGGTACACAAGACTCTTCACATGGCTCCGCAAGAGGAAATCGAGTGGGGTGAGATAATCGAACGTGCTGGCCACGGAACAGAATCATCTATGCGTTTCCACTACCCAGGGAATGTCTGAACCAAGTGTCAGGAATCCTCAGTCAGTCCAAAGTGAGGTGGGGCTCCATCATGTTTGAACCACGACCGTTGACGAATAACATGTGGGATATATTGTAATATTTCAGTACGGAGTTTTTCTCGCGTTGAGAATATAAAAATTGTTTTCGGTGACTAGCCGAGTTAAATGAGTGTTATAATTACATAATATTTCGGCGATCTGATTCAACAGCCCATGTTCTCGACCGCACTTCACCAGAAGATAGCGTCAGGGAATCAGATCACCGAAATATTGTGTAATTATAAATGTAATTATAACACTCATTTAACTCTGCTAGTCAGCCGAGAACAATTTTTATATTGTAATATTACCATTAGCCACCCTCCCTCCCCCAACCAATCAATCATTTTATTATTATTAAATTTATAAATGTTGATTGTGTAGCATTTATTAATTATAAAAACCTGAATAATTGTATTAATGTTTGTAATTTTATACAGTCCGTAGTTTTTTTAGTAACCCGGGTAGCAAAGTGTCGATATCTAAGTTGTGTAAGAATCTTTGACGCTGGACAGTACAGCTGTGCAGCAGCGATAGTTGACAGGTGTCTCCATTGTAGCATGGCAGGGCCCGGGCAGTGTGTGTGTCACGCCGTTTGGAGAAGGTTGTACGCTGCAAACACAGCCCTTTCGTACATAAGCTAAAATAGCTTGTGAAATGCGTAGGAAACTTGTTTCACTGTAACATATTCTGCCCGTTAATTTCTTTATTTAACTCATTACACAACGTTTCGGCAGCAAACTCCGCTGCCTTCGTCAGGTAAGCTGTCATAACGAAGCTAAAATGTGACTTCTCATATGTCAAAATACATCATTTGTTTATCTGAGCTAACGGCTTGCACGTGTTGGAAGAGGAGAATTGGGCTCATCTCCTCTAGAAAACACGCCGTCATCCAATGACTGGATAGCTTACAGTATTTTAGCAACCTTGGATGTATATCTGTATGTACACTGGTGCATTTAAGCTGTCAAAGGTATCAGAACGATTTTTGCTCATAACGTTAGACTCAATCGTTTCCAGACAAGGATCCTTTATCTCAAATTGATACATTTACCCTTCTCTACCATCCCTGAATGATTGTAGCATCATCACGGAATAACTCTGTATATGATCGGAATTACGTGCAATATGGCTGCTAGCTGCCGCTGATAATTTGTTATTGCAGCGTCGCGGCGCCGTAGTAGGTTAAGTCGAGTCGCGGTGCGGAGGTCTGATTTACGGGTGTGTTGACGCCGGCCGTCCCGCCGCCCCGGACGCCGCCGCGGCGCCGCGCGACGCCCCCGATAAGCAGCGCGCGCGACGCCTGCTCGGTGGCGCCCTATCGCGGCACGCTTCACGGCTCACGCCTCGCAGCGCCGCGCTCTGATTATGGCCGATACCAGATATCGCCCGCCGAGGTCTGTCTCCACCGGGCTCGTTGATTCCGCCAGATATTCTCAATTTCTTCGTGTCGCACACTGCGAGATTATTCCATGTTAATTTATAGGGGGTAGGACCATTATTCCACTTGTCGTGCATTCGTAAACTGTAAAGATAAACGACACGCAACACGATCGAAATTGCAGCCACATTTCTTCTTTTTACATTTAATCTGGAGTAACTTAACTGCAGTAATTGAACAAAAGTTTGAATTCTAATTTCGAACTGGCAGAAGGTGTAGGTTATTAATATAGTCATATATTTTCCGAAGTTATTGAATCAACATTAAAGCTGTTGAAAACAATAAATCGAATAGTGATAGCCAAAAATGTTGTAAATAATACTTTCTGTTGTCAGATTTATCGATTTGATTTAAATAAAAGAAATATGGCGAGTTATGCATTCCATCTTTTAGTTAACCTAGAAAATAATTTAGTACCAACCCGGAGGTTGGTTTATCGTGGAATCCGAACCACGGAAGCACGTGGCGCAACTCATATGGTCAAACAAAACTCTAAAAAATTCCTGCCCAACCGGGATTTGTATCCGGGCCGCGAGCAGGGAACTTTTGAAAACAAGCGTCTTAAATAATGAGCTACCAGACCGCTCTTAAGTAAAGCTATAAGAATGCTTTAAATGTGTTGATCTCTCAATCTTAAAAATACACCAAGGGCCAAGATTTCCCACGCACGTTTTTCGATTTAAATGGCTTTAGAATACATCGCATGACTTTCATTTCAGTAATAATTGTGAAGTGCATAATGCCCAAATCAACAGAAATTTTTATTTTAAATCAACGACCTTTAACACCGGGAGATACCATTCAGCTTCAGAAAGCGAAATAAATATATCCTGTGAACTGTATATTTGGCTCAAAATAAGATCTCATAACTTTTTGTTATCAAACAGCCACGAGACTTGGCCTATTTTTGCAGGAATGTTTTTATAGTATTGAATGTACTTGAACAGATTTTAATTAAAAAACCACTGCTCACATTATACTCTTGCACTATTTCATCTCACACCTCTAACAAAATTTGGCACATTTAGACGAATTTTTCTACAGAAAATATTAAAAAGGATAAACAGACCAAGTCCTGTTGTTAATATTATTATTGAATACCCGATCGACAAAAACGCAAATACCTTAAATACCTTTATGAAGTTTACCGTCTTAAGAAATAAATACAGAATATAGATGAAATTAGATGCGATACCTCGGGAACCTTTTAGATCGTATTGGGTGAAATCTGTAGTGGAACAGTTGTGCAAGACACTAATCGAATTAACTTTCTTCTAACAATACTGCCTATTTTTTTACCAAGAAACTATGATAAGAGATGACTTTAGGTGTATAGATTTATGACTTACTTACAAAAACTCATAAAATGGAGACTCCAGATCACGTAGTGAAAAGGAAATGATCATCGGTTCAAGGTGCTGAAGGCAATGAGTAACCAATACATTAAACACATAATCGGATTGCGAAGAAACATTAGCTTCTAAAATTATGAATCGTAAGTAAAGTAATTTAAACAATACTGTGCAAATTACAAAATATAATGAAGAATCGTTATGTAACAGAGTTACAGAGGATACATTGATAATGAATTAGAAGGCAGAAAAACTTTCAAATTACGAGTACACTCAGTAATATCAGAACACAGTAGAAATGTTGTAGACAGAAATTAAGGTGGAACAATTATGTCATTACGAATGCCATGATGAAACAAGAACACTACAAGCAGGCAAAGTTAGAGACTATGATCAGAGGTTCAATCACTGGGATTCTTGCAGGTAACGCTCAGCAATCTCGTCTATAATCAGCTGTACTATGAGTGGAGGAGGAGTAGTCAGCCCCACACTCCGGCCGAATTTACCTTATCCGCTAGGTAACCTCCACGGTGCTAATTTTACAGCATGCTGACTGGGCCTGGGTAGCCATTAGGATGTTCATCTTCAACAAAAGTTTATCGAAATCTCAGTCATTCGGACCATAGTCACAATGTTTACCTCCTGAGCTAGACAGAGCCCCTGAAATAGGAATCTAAAGGAAAAATACAAAATCTATTGAAACTTTACTGCACAATATGAGATAACAGGCTACTTATTACCTATATACATTTTTGGAAACGTGATTCAGATTGTAAGACATATAAGTTTTTCACTGCAGGTGAAGTGTATTAATAGAATTATATATTTACGGAAAACACCAGCAGAGTTGGCACCAACAAATAGTATTTCAGTGGTGTAATTACATTACATATAATTCTTGATTATATTATCAGGCACTTGTTGTTTAAATATATGGTGTTATGGAACACCTCATGTCGCTTCACCAACCACAGTTTATCTTTACCATCAATCTTAAATAAAACTATAATTTTTACCTTTAATTTTATCCATAATTCTCTATATTATTCAGAATGAGAAAAACTACAATAAAGAAACCCCTAAAACAATGCAGATAGAACAGAAACTTGTTGATACTATAAACAAGAAACTAAATCACAAAAATGTCATGATTGTTAAAGCTGACAAGGGAAACTCTATAGTAATTACGTACAAAGATGACTATATCACTAAAGTAACCAACTTCTTTTCTGAAAACATTATTGAACTGAATACAGACCCTACAGTAAAATTCCAGAACAAAATCAGAAAAATAGTCAGCAGTTGCAACTTTTTGTTTACTGAACATCAAACAAGATCATGGATTAATCATTAACCCCACTGGCACCTAGATTGAGAGACAAACCCAAAATACATAAACCTAACATCCCAAATAAGAGCCTTACAGTTAATTCCAACAACACACCTGCTTCCAAAGTTTCCTCAGGTGCTGTTATACAATTCTGAAGCAATATTACACCTTTGAGACTGATAATTTTTACCGATGATTTAATTTTACATATCGTAAGCTGAAGTAAAAAGTATAACTTTACATCAAGCATGACGCAATGTTTCAAAAATATTCTGAAAAAGTTAGACAATCATTATCCATTCTTTATTTTAAAACAAATTGACGGAAAATTTGAACCAAGCAAGCAGATTCTATTTTTTTAATGAACTAAAAATAACTGTTAGTTAAATTAATAATTAACTCAGTTTACGTCACCAAACAGGTGGAAGTAAATTCTTTTTTATTTGCTAAGAGTTTTCAGTAAGTGTGTGTGTTTGGCAAAAAATACTCATTCCATTTGTTCAGTAACCTAGCAACAGTGTTCTTGAGCGTTCGTTGCCTTCTGTAAAAATATAGAACTATAATATTTTTAAACTTGAAGTTGGGCAGTAGAGAACTAACGCCATTATCTCTAACCCTGGTCCTAGTATGAAATAAGCATACGAATTCATGTTGTATTCATGAGCAGGGACCGTATTCCGCGATGGTTTTACTAAATAAGATTCCAACTTATCACGCAATATTACTGGCCTCTGTAAGTAGTAAGTGCACACTTATAATTGAAGAGTTCGCTACTGGTAGTTTACATATGTATTTGTGGTCCTCAAAATTTTGGTTCCTAATTTTACTTCATAAAGAAATAAAACTTAATATATAGAACACGTCATATTCGACTAATATCCATAACTGGACAAGGAAACAGTTACATTATTATGTATATCTTGTGTTATTGCAGAAGTTAGGGATTTATTTCATCTTCTTTGGCCAGACACAAGCCGGAATAAGTAAGAAGTCTGAATTCTTGATGGGTTATGGGTAATTCACGGATAATTTTAAGTTTCAGTTTGTTTGTAAGAGGTATTAAATAGTAATAAATATCATTACGTCTATCTGAAAACTACAATCGGGATGGAAAGTATGTTAGGTCTGCGGTTTAAACTTGGACCAGTTCCACTAACCCATATTCAGTATGGCGGTATATTTCAAGACACACGAAAACTTGCGTCTGTCATTTAAATAGACACTAGTAAAGAAATCGTTTAAGATAAGACTACATTTTCAAATTTTTTATCGCAAAACATAAATCATTACTGCCTGTCGGTCTGCTGACACATCAGCTAAAGCGCTTCGAATCCGTGTCTCGGTGGGGATTTTCATAGCCATTAACCCAACCTTCACTTTGCTTTGTAATATGAAGTGTGCCAGAAAGATTCCGTTTTTTGGATTTTCTCGTTAAACTGTAGGTCCCCTCTAGGGCCCATAACCCTAGATATGAAACGGATGTGTATGTAATCCAAAGCAAGTTCATGCCGAACGAATGCTTGGCATGGTACTGGTTGTCACAAACGAACACACATTAGCATTACTGCAGATGTTCCTGTACAACTTGATTAACTTCTGGTAGTAATAAGGGCAAAGCAGTAATACATTTCTATCAAGCTCAAATTTTCTAATGAAATAGGGTTAGACATTCCCTTGTAAAATACGTAGAAATTCGTCGAGAATTTATTGTCATTTCCTAGAATATAAGTACACGTTATTTTAATATAATTGCAATGGGTAAATTTTGGTTCTACATCGTATCTTCTCCACATTTTTATTTTTCACCTAATTCTTGTTTTGTTTCTAAAGCTGTTT